>CM036255.1:16580000-17180000 GCA_020698575.1 Bostrychus sinensis
CATCAGCACAGAGTGACAGGACAGGGCTGTTAACATGAGGAGAAATAAAGGGACTTGACACAGGCGACTCATTCAGCAGCTGGTGATCAAAACAATCAGATATGGTTGGGAAAACTTCCCCCTTTACACTGCTCTCATCACTCTCAGAGCTTCCTGATTCACGTCACCATCAGTGAAACATCTCTTTTTAGGGCCAGAATCCTGTGGGTAATGGACTCTGAAGTTGAATTTTGTGCAGAAGCATGGTCAAATGTTTTTAGACCAAGAATATCCAAGAAAATATTTACATGTATGCCGGGAGAGTGAGTATAGAATTTTACACAGATTACAACAGATTCTACAGTTTTTATACAAGCCATCCTCAGTTTTTTTCTCCCTGCATAAAGTGTACAGCAGAAGTTGAGACCTACTAGGATTATATTCAGCAGGGCCCTTTGATTGCTAGGTTTTGGAAAATTATTGCTGCTTTTTAAATTTTCACCACCAAATCATGCACAGTAGTATAGCTCAGTTGGTAGAGCTATGGCACATATACATAACAACTACTGCCTCAGCAATGTGGATTCAAGTCTGGGCTCCTACACTTTGCGGATCATCTCTCCCCCATGATTTCCCGTCACTACTCCACTCTACAGTATACTGTGTAATAAAGCCTGAAAAAAAGGCCAAATCACAGCATAATCAGCAACAAGGACACAAGGTTAGTTTTATACAGACAGATTTTCTTATTTATTAAACCTACAATTGATTAAAAAAAATTACACATTTTTACACAAGGCCACTGGTATTATAGCACATTCTCCAATATTTCTAGTGCATGTTTCAAACTAATAACTGAAACGTTTCACTGGGACTGTCAACCACCCCTACACATAAGTAAATGACAGCACTACAAGCCCCTGCACAGGTTCAAATCTTCTGCCTGATCCCTGAAGTGTCCCCATTTATGTCTCAGAGGTTTGGGGGACATTAATGGCCTCTTGGAAGAAGAAATCCCCAGCTGGTGGATTTTTATTGCACCTATCTGTGGCATATCAAATTTGCATACAATATAACGTCATTATGAAGAAGGTTTACTACAGAGGACATGCTTCAAATAACAGATGGTGGCAAGGGAAAATAAATAACAGTTTTAATAAGAGGATATTTATGGTGTTGACTAAACACACACCAAGATGGAAATTGTACGTCACCAAACAAGAGCGGAGATATGGTCCATATTATAGATTTATCAAACATTTTCCCAAGAGAAATGTAAATTAAATTGTGAATTTCTATACATACATATTTCCATTATTTTTGCATTTTTTTTACCAGCAACTATTACCTACCAAATTTATTATTGCTTGGATAGGCTCCAATCACCCACCCCCTGACAGGGAAAAGCAGAAGATAACTGAATGAATGTAATATATTGACACTTGTTTTTAGTCTTGGTGACCTCTGACCATTTGGGCTTTAACAAGGCTTTTGTTATGCGACCTTACAAAATTGCTGAAAATTTTTTACATTTTCCAAAATAAATGAACCTCTATTGTAATCAGTTTTGAACAGTTCAAGTGTTCAAAGTTAATGTTATTGTATTTTGAGTATACACTACAATCAAAAAACTTGCATATGATTACCATTAACATCAATTGCTAAGACTTGGACCAGCAGTGTGTGAAGGTTAATGGTAAGAAAAGGTCAGGGATGGCTTTTGTCCAATATCCTCATCCATCTGCTACTGCAGTTAAAAACTGCACACATGATTATTTCTTTCCATAAATCAAAGCCCAAGCAAGCCCATACACAAATGTTAATGAGAGTAAGATTTGGACAGTCCAACAGATAAGGCGTCCTCCAAAACACAGCAAGAGGGAGAGGTGCTGATAACAAATTGGGAGAGGACCAGAAAATCAATCAAGCCACCATCTGGTATCCAGGCACTCAGGAGACAAGAACAACTGTGTGTGCCTCCACTGTGTGTCCCTTGGTCCCTGTACGCAGCCTGTGGGACAGTGAGTGTCTCTACTCTTCTGACTGATGGCAGCAATCGGATCAGAACAACCCACAAGCTGCACTCACACAGGGGGAATGTCTTCTCACTACTGCAGATTGAATGTTGAAGTGTGCAACTGGTACATTGGTTCTGTCTTATAATGATGTACATTGAACTTGAAGGCACAATTGGCAGATATTAGTAGGATATTACGTACAGTATTTTTAGGGTACTTTTCTAGTCTTACTATGCAAAAATGTTTACTGTCTATTGTTAGCTGGTAAACTTACCACTAACTATATAAAATGATGTACAAATATGACTGAAATGACCCATGCCACATAGATTTGCTTTCCAAATCTTCAAAACCATAAAAGGAATGTATATGAATGAGTACATACATAGGATGGTTTGTTGGGATGTGACAATACTAAACAGATAAAACACAGTGCTTAACCTTTTTTAGGTCATGGGAGTGAAAGGTGAGCAAACAGTAAAATAAATTTTTCCCTGCCTTTGACAAGAGTGAAATAGATATGGGCCATCAAAAGGCCTGCTCAAAAGAGCGATGAGGCCATCTAGTGGAAAGATACTACAATACTAGTGCCTCTCTATGGCACAATAATAAAAGTTAGTGAAAATCAGCAAACATAATTTCAGCATGTCTGTCCATTTATACTTGGAAGCAAAAAAAAAAACAGATCTTCAATGAATGAAATGCCAGCATATCACTGTCTACTCAAGTTTCTCCTGAAATAGAGAAATAATAATTCTCCAACATTCTCATGTTTTCCAGCAACAACAGAAAGCAACAGCATCTTGAAAATCTTTTCTCTTGTCACCACATCTCAAAAATAATTCTATACTGTTCAAGGGTTGCATAACAGTGACTGCTTCTGGACCCCCAAAGGCAAAGGTAAACAAATTTTAATTTATTTTCTTTATCTTGTGTCCTTTTGTGCATCAGATATACTAAATTCGTTCTTCAAAATACCACTTTTGGAAAGCACTGTCAGAACAAGCCTGTAGTGATGGGGCAGGTGTCCCATTGTCAGTCTTGTCTAAGGCGTGCACACACTTCTGGCTCATCACATGGTAAAGAGTCCCATCCTAAAACATACAAAAATATAGTTTAGATAAGGTAATATACACTGAAACCTTTGACAGTGACAGCAGTTTTACCTCTTTTAGGATAAACCTCTGGTCAGCTGGTACAGATTGGCCACGTTTTCGACATAGCTGAACAGTCAAGTAGGTGCTTATGTTGTCACCAGCCATGCATCCTGCAGGTTCCCTTGTGTTGTAGCGGATCTCCCCATCCGTAGAGTATTCAAAAAACTGAGGCACAAAATACAACATTCTGAGACAGACGTCCTCACAGACTTTGGCTTGAGCTGATTGGACAGAATGTAGTGACAAAAATACATGTATGTAGAGGATAAAATTATAGCATGCATTACCATGGCACATATATATCAAAAGGAAAAAATTGTAAGGCTACTGATAGGACTGACATTACCCTGTTTTGTTATACATTTATTACACACACTACTTATGGTTGACAACTATAAGCTCAGGTGGGCTTCTGTCGAATAAGGTAATTGTACTGTTACTTATACAGTGTGAGAATCTATTTATACTTTAAATTGATTGTACAGATGATTGAAAAACAGGTCAATGCAAAAAGGTTATTACAACATGAGATGATTGTGTGAATAAAGAAAATGATGAAGACAAAGAAGAATGAGGAACTACTAGGTGATTATATCATTCTATGTATTCCTCTGCCAAATGACAAAAAAGGCAACTTTATGAGAACAAATATAGTAGGATTAAAATTATATTCCTGAACAACATACCTGATTCTGACCCATGCCATGACAGGGGTAGAGGATGACCCTTCCTCCAACAATGGAGTGTTCATCTTCAGGGTTGTAGTCAAAGCAATAGTTTTTCTTTCCCCGACTTTTCAGCTACAGCAAAACACAACCACACACATTTTTGGGTTACCAAAAAAAAGATTTTGTAACTGCTGTAAAATAATTGTATCTTATCATGCCTGTCTATTAATAAAATACATAAAACCTGTTGCAAATTCTTTCCTTATCATTTCGGAGATCCAGCATGTTTTACCATGACTCAATTTTTAATAAATTAGTTTTATGTCATTTGCCAAATAATTTTCTAATTTTAATCCTTGTAATTGAAGCACAGATAGGCTTTTACCATTCCAAACATGCCAGGCCGGTCCTCTGGGACATGAATATCAGGGTAAATATTGTCCAAGTACCACCTGAACTTCTTACAGCCCAGCCTCTCCCTCAGCTTCCTCCGCTCTGTCACATCTCCAAAGGCTTCCTACAAATACAAACACAAACACACACACTTACATATAATATATATTGAATTAAATATATAACATAATAATGATATCTACAGTTGTAGATCAATGCATGTAGTGCAAATCAATACCTAGACAAGTCAGTGAATCATGGTGATATGTGTACTGTACTATACATTATAGCTTTTTTTCTGAGTTTACAGAGTAAACAAACACAGTCCCCTTCAAATCCTGGTCAAACAAAAGTAAACGGATCTCTGAGTCTCTGTCAACCTATATTCAGACAAGGCTTTTATTGAAGGTGTTGTCCATGCAAATAGTACAGCTGCATTACTATTATCTTATAGTTTGCATGTTAACCGCAATTAGTGACTTAAGCACAACCTTCCACACCTCCACCACTGCAGTAGCAAGATGATAGATTTTGGCTGCATACCTAAACACCTGATGGTCTAATTGGTTTTTCATCAATGTATCTGGTTCAAAAGGGGACTCTCTCAAGACAATTCTTGCTCAATAAAAAAGCACTGTAAAGACAAACAGGGGCAAATGATACAGAGTACCTGTGCAGGTGTTAGTGAACACCAATGAAGCAGAAATATAACTGTCCCCAAGGCAGACTGCTTTACAGTCTTGCGCTTTAAAAGGAGATCAATGGGAACCACAAAAAAAGAAAGTACTGGTTTTGTCCCTTTTGTCCTTAAGACGTTAAATGGAATATTATACTCTGGCTGTACAAGCACTTTAAACACTTTTCTGACAATATAACTCAAGTCAATATGATATTAGTCATTGTTATAGATATTGTGGTAAGAATTAAATGGCCAAATTATTATTAAAATAAATAAACCAACCAATGCAGAGATAAGAATGTCACTTCAGATAAACAGTTTGGTTTGAGAAGAAGCCAGTGAATGCTTGTTTTGCAGCTTGAGTGTATTGGGATTTTCAGGCCACACTGAGGTTGGCAAGGCTACCTCCTCTCTGGGAGATGAGTGCCACCTGATCTGTGTATTGAGAGCTTCTCCTCTTAACTACACTGTGGCACACGCACACACACGCTGGGCACCCAGGGGTTACCACAGCTCTGTCAAGGACAGGTGGGTGACAGTGACACTGAGTGACACACAGAGGAGGTAATCACACACCGGGCCAACCCTGACACCCCCGTCACCCCAGGTGTCTGCCACTCACGTACTCCAGGTGTCACCAAAGCAGGGAGCGTCACACCGAGTGAACCTGCTTTTGTGGGTGTGTGTGTGTGTGTGTGTGTCTGTGTCTGTGTGTGTGTGTCTGTGTATGTGTGTGTGTGTAGAAACGAGAGCTGTGAGGAGAAATCAGTTTTGTAATGGACACAGCTGTAATCAAACACTACCATACTAAAAACATTCACTTATTATTAACCATCCTGAAATCAAAGGAGATCCACACACTGACCAGTCGTGCATGTGGGTTTCGGTGATAGTAGACTTCCTTGAACTCATCCATCCAGACCTCAGCGGCTCTCACGCTGTTGGCCAGGGCCCTACTCCGAGAGTAAGGGGCCTTTTTGGGAAACACGTGGCCCACATGGGAACACGGATGGACCTCAAGGCTGCCTCCACACTGCCAAATCTAATAGGTATGAACAAGTAGAAGGATTTGGTTAGCGTTTTTGCTATCATTAAACCAGGATACAAAAAAGAGCCCTGTGAGCTTGGACACTTTGGTAGTTTGAGAAATAATTGTCATTCCATGTCATTAAAATTTGTGGCTTTTGAAAAAAGGAGGATGCTCAAATTCCTTGCTGTAGTTTACACATAAATCTATTTGGTGCTGTCCAGGGACTCTAATGGAAAACAAACATTTTAGTGGTTGTTGTGAAATGTGGTTTGGAAAAAAAAAAGTGTTGCTTGATTCTTATTGCATGCAATATACTGTACATGTAAGCTTAGAGAAGAGCACCCACAGGCAGATGGTAATTTCTCACCCTGAAGGAAAACTCCAGATTTTCTCCACCCCACACCTCCATCCCTGCATCGTATGTCCCCAGGTAATGGAAGTAGTCCTTCCTCACAGCAAACAGACCACCTGCCATGGTAGGAGACCTAAGGCGGAAAACATCAAATGACTTCATCTTGAGGAGGAATTACAAGCTTGTTTAATGTTCTAAATTACACTACGCTACTAGTAATATATTAGTGCAGCTATAAATATTTATGAAATCTGTTTAAAATTACGTGATAGTATTGTTATTTTAATGAATCTTAAATAAGGCCTTTGGTGTAGAAAAAGCCTAGACATTACACTTTCCTTATCATTGTAGATTTTGATAAGACAGCTAGTGAAAACTTTGTGATATTTGTTGAAAGTGAAGACCAATTGCTTATATATTATAGAATTTTCAGATGTAACACAAACCTGATGACATCTGTGGGTGAACTACGGCGTTTCTGTTCATGATCGGGGACCGCGTGCCAGGTAAAAACCAGCCGCCAGTCAAACCCTCCAATCTGAGGCTCACCAGAGTTCCCCAAATACTGAAAGGTGTTCCAGGCAATCACATCAATGACAGGACACACAACAGCACTGGGCTCCTCTTTGATCCTACAAAGAAAGAAAATAAGCATCAGCGTCAGTATGAGTAACTAACTGCACTACAGATATGTCTTTAGTGGGTTAGAGCCTTTCACCTTTGTAGCAGTGGCTCCAACCATCCTTCATGGCACTCACAGTGACAGTCCAGGAAGGTAAGGACATCCCCAGTCGTAATGGATGCCCCTAGCAACCTGGCCCGCACTAAACCTTCTCTTTTAGTGGCCCGGATTAGACGCACTTTTTTTAAACTGCTGATGTATTTCTCCAGTGGCTCCTTTAGATGTTCTATTGAAATACACAAATCCAGATGTTAACCACAAGGACTTTACTGTCACATTGCTAAATGTATACCACTAATTGTGCAATAATTGATTCACCTAGACTATTTTAACCACAAATATTTTAGATGGGTGTTCACTACAGTACTTAACCTGTGTTACGTGTTGCATAGAACAATAATTGCCTTTTGCTTAAATACCAGATTAAAACAAAGTCACAAGATCAAGTTACAACATAGGGAGAGGCAGACATTGACTCATTTACCAAACCAAAAACCACAAAACCACTCCTATGTGAATTTGCAATTTAGTTTGTAAAAAGGAAAGTAACTATTTTTTAAAGCACCTAACCACTATTAATTTAATTTCCCTACCTTTTTCACTGTAGTCGTCCACTAGCACCACCTCCTTGAGCAGGATGTCTGGGGAGGTCTCCAGGACGCTATGCACGGTCCTCAGGAGAGTGGACCAGGCCTCGTTGTAAAAGGCTATCACCACAGAGGTCGTGGGCAGGGACCTATAGTCATACTTCAACTCTTTGCAACTGATCACAGACAAGATAAAGAAGCAGATAAACGTGAGCTGAAAAATGTCACGGAACGAGTAGAAATAGAAGTTATTAGTATGCCAGGACGTACAGAGGGTTCCATTTTTCTTCCAGTCTGCGATGTAGTGAAATTTTATCACTTAAATAAATGTTAATCTGATGTGTGTTAATACTCTCCTCTTCCTTCCTTCTTTCTTCTTCGCTTAGCTTGAGTTTGACAGGTTTCCCCAGTTCACCCAGTGCGTTTAAATCTAAAGGGGGTTTCTCATATACAGGCTTTTTAAGATCTTGATTGGTCGCTTCTCCAATAATAACGCTGTCTTCCCTCGGGACGTCTCGCGCACTGACGTCCACGGAGCTGTGCTTGGAAAATATGAGATACCCCAGTAAAGTGGCACCAAAAAGGAAGAGGGCTATCTTAGGTCTGTTTCTTCTTCCGCAGGCTGCCATCGTGTCGTGTTCTCTCCGAGTATGGGGGTTTTCATGCCAGGGTTCTCATTTTGCCACAGGACAGACCGAAATGCTTTGAGCGGAGTAATTAAGCGCAACTTCCAGCGTTTGACAGACATTAGTTGTAGACGCTCCTCCCTTAGTGCACATCAGCTATCTTACATCCGTGAGTGTTAAAGGGATTATCAAACTCGGATTAATGATCACCTACCGGATTAGCAACAAACCTGTAGACTTCCAGTTCCAGCGCACTACTATTGTAGGTCAAAACAAACATCCCAACTGAGCTTTACGCACGGATTCCAGCGTCTGTATTATGAACAGCCTCCACGCGATTCATTTGCTGCTCTTCAATGTCCGGACACAGCCCATTACGCGGCCACTAATACGTGAAAGTTCGCCAGTGGCGTCATACTTGAACTTGATTTAACAACTTGTGAAAGAAAGAAAATTGAAAGAGACGGTAGCAACATCCGGTGCCTAAAATTCAAAATAAAAGTGTGAAAGACCATTAGTGCACGTCTTCAAAGCACAGGCATGCAGATGAATGGATGGTATTGTATAGTCTGTTGTGGCATTTTATTATAACGTAAATACACCAAATTGTGTAGAGCCTATAGTTTTGGCAACAGCTGGTTGCATTTTCTACACTACTAATAACGATTCATGTAGTAATTTTCAAGTTATGGCCTTCATGTAGATTAGGCTATAAACTGCGGAATGGAAAGTAACCACAAGGCCGATCTTGAGTTTATCAGTTTCTGCAGACGTGCACCTCGGTTGATGGGTCACGCTGCCCCAGATAAACGCTTAAAATATGTCAATTCTGACACATCAAAAGTGCTCTAATGCTTAGTGGAAAAACTTTCAAAATGTCACACCTGCAGTGAGTCATTCTATGGTAAAACAATTTTAATGTTAATTATGCAATAAATAATCAAAGTGCGAATAAAAATAACTCAACTACTAGGCTATTTGGAGTATATTTAGGCTACATATGCAGAAAATTGGCTTTTTTTGTTCCATTTTTGTGCTTTTATTTTGAAGGAGAAAATACTGGACCAGAAGTGTTAGATTTGTTGACATTAGACACTTGACGAAGGCAAAGTTTAAAGTTTATTATTCACCTTAGCTACAGGTAAATCATTAAGAAGCCGCAGCCTCCACGTATCGAACAAAGAAAACACTTCCTTGTGGCGTGTCCTTCCTGGTTTGTCTGTCTGTCTCACACTAAGTAATAAAAGTCTTTTATAAAGAGATTCTAGATTGGAGATCCGGGTCCCATCTAAATGTACTCCGGGGTATTTTAGCTTCAATCCTTTCATTAGTCTTGAAACCAGTCATTTACATTAGCCATCAAATTTCATGTTGAACTGAAGCCCACAACACTCGCATGAAATTAAAACTCTTGACACCAAAGATGAAATCTGACACAAAATGTATGTTTAAGCAAATTAAAATGTTAAATAATTAAGGTGACGTTTCGGGGCCAGCAAGTAATTTGAGTGGCATTCAGTTTGATCGAGCACCCTTAATGTGAAAAGTACAAAGACAACAAGTGAGACGGAGTGTAGTAATATACCACGCTAGACTGGCCTTGTCTATCTGTCACACACAGTATTGATGTTAATGCATGAGGGCGTTTTCATTTAGGAGCTGTCTGATGGAAAACAGTTTCTATACAACACGTTTCCAAGGATAGTAATTTTGTCAAGATAATGGTAGGCAGATGCCTTACTTGTTACAGCTCATCACCACAATAATATTATTAAAATGTGCTCTAAATTAATGGACAGTATATTGTTATGCACAGGTTGAAGTAGTTCTAAGGGTAGTTTGGCATGGCAATGTGAGGAGGAAAAAAAGTAAGATTTGGCTCTGACAAACGGATGGCAAATGTTATTAATCAACATCATTAGTCTGGTTTAAGTTTAAAGCAATTGCAAGTAGGCCTATTACTTTCTGTCATCAACAAAAAAGTACTATATCTTTTATGCAGCTTATAAGATTATGAATTACAGGCCGCTATGTTCCTGGAGCCATCTCTTCACCGGCTGCATCTTAGTTCATCTGTCACACTGGGTAACTCCTAAAGTTATTTCAGTACATCAGGTTTCTGGTAACAGCTACTAACTGTTCCATTAGCGGATTTGTTCTTTTCACAAAGTGTGATTTACTGCACATTACTAGCTGTAGCTTTTTCAGATGCTAATTTCAAAAACTACGGTGTTAAGAAATAATAACTGAACATAATTAAATGTTTTACAGTTAAACAGACTTGTTGACATTTGTCCAGGGCCCAAAACTAAAATGTGATTTTGAAAAGAAAAGTATAGCAATCAATGTAACAGATAGATACGCAGTGGCCAGTATAGGGAGGTACAGGTTACCTGAGGTAATTCAGGTTATATCACCTCCATAACCGCCTCCCAAGAAGACGCCTCTGCGTTTTTGCTTTTTGACCACTAGGTGGCATTAAATAACTGGCCATACTTTAAGCTATGCCTGACGGAGGATAACGCACAGATAGCCCAGATGAAAACAGTGCTTCTAATGGGTGTTTGACGTATAAGCTGACAGACTTAATAAAACGTCAGCACTTTCTGGCAGCTTTCATATCACATACAATAGAAAACACATTTTATAAAGTTGAAAATGTTTGTGTAGTTAGTTATTTATTCATTTTTTCCAAACCCCTTTTTCCAAATATTTATCCCATTTCCATCCCACTCTTCTTCATATCAAGTAATCAACATTCCCTTTGCACGATCAGTAGTTTGAGAAGTGCCTACATAGTGCACTGCACCTCTAGTCCCTCGAATGAAACAGAATGTAGAAAATATCATCCTGCATGTTTACCAACTGGATCTTTTGACTTGGATACACTTCATATTCATAATCACAAAGGACCACAAAGAATAAACACTGCTTGGTAATAAGCAGTCATCATCAAATACAGCTGCTGTTTGACAAACATTTTACCAACAGTGACACTGTAGCACTTGGTTTGACTGCTGAGCCCCAGCAGAGATATCCATGGGGTTTATAGTTAAACAAAAACAGGGGGAGTGTCTGCTATTTCAAGTACACGTTACACAGTGTGGCACATCCAAACTGAAGTATTCAAAAAGGTGCTTTCTTTAAGGCTTCTTGTGAATTAATATACTCAACTGTAGAAGCCCAGTGTTGTCTACAGCATTTGATATTTACTAAATCTGACATTCACAGGCACCATCCAGTTCAACACAATTACTTTTAACATGACAACCATTTTAGAAGCACTATGATGGATGGGTTTGGATAAGTGTTCTTAATTTTACACAAGAGAAAAACAGATTACAACATTCATGTGAACCACTAAGGCCTCTGAGGCAGAATTGCACTTTGTACAGATGCTGAAAGAATGCTTCAAGTCTTGTTCAGGCAGCATTCTACCATGAAAATAGCTCAGAAGACACAAAATACAATTGAGAGGCAGTCAATTGTGACCGCAGTGTTCTCCCTTTTGTCTGCTCTCACGATAGAGCCTGTTACAAAATAGCTGGTTTAAGGCTGGACTTACATTTCTGGCACTTTTTTCAGATAGTTTTCAGGCTAATCATCAGTCCACCATTGAAAATAAAAGCAAGAATAAACAATAATTTATATTTGTTAAGGCAATAATCGGTAGTGCATCCAGGATTTTTATCTCAAAAAACTTTAGTTTTTAAAAAGGCACTTGCACCCAACTGAATGGTCATTATGAAGCTTTCAGAATGTTTCCTTCATTAAACATTGCACATTTACTTTACTTGTGTGTCCTTCAAATGCTGAGGCACTTTTAGGACGCAGTTTTTTTTTTTTTTTTTTGTAGTTTTCATCCAGTTTGACATGTCCTCTTTTTTCCCTCATTGTCAATTTCGCCTTGACAAAACTAGGGGATTCAGGCGTTTTATTGACTTCAAAGTGACTTTTCATCATTCTTTTATCTGCTCATTGCCGACTCTTCTTTTTTAAATGAGGTGCAGACCTGAGAGATACTTGTGAGCAGTAGAGGAGACTTCCAGTGTAGTATAATTGCGGTTCAGCAGTGTCTCTACCACTCAAACCTCCACTGCTGGTTTTTGTCTCCTGGATTACATCTCCTCATTTGAGCGTCAGTGCGGCCCTCTCCTGTGCGGTACGCTGTGATGCACATGTCTGATTGGGGGTGGTAGATGGTCCCGTCCTGAGAGGATGAAGGAAGAGAGACTGATTGGTAAATGTGTAATTTAGATGCATGGTTTTGTTTATGTGAGGGCCCTTACATTTCTGAAGTCCCACAACATGCTCCGTGGTTTGGCTTCTCCATCACGAGGACAGTGTTTCATTCCAATGGAAGTTTGTCCTTCAGAAACTTCAGCACAGAGCTCTGTTATAGAGTTAAAGCGGATCTCCCCGTAAGATGTAGATTCAAAGTACTGGCAAAAGAAAAGGATATTTTTTTCTCTTATTACAATAATGTAATTTAAACTCTTTCTGGAAGTGAATAAATCTATAGTTGAGCAGACAGATATTTGTTTGCTATGATTACAAGATATGTTAATGGAACATTTCTGAGTTATCAGAAAAAGAAGCAAATGGTGCACAGCATTTCCGCATGTTTGTACAGCTACCTTTCCCAAACTAAATGTGATAATTTTTCGCAAAATATTTTGTTTGGTTTGTAAAATGCTGGCCCATCTTGGACATTAAATATATAACACACTGGCAAAGTTGTCAATCTGTATTTTTACATCTTGAATAATCAGCAGCATGGATTATTTCTTATGTGAGCATGATTAAGGAATACAAGAAAAAGAAAAGAGCCCAGTTGTGTTATTGCAACAGTTCATTTACAGTTTTTCAAGGAATACCGTATTTTCCACACTATAGGGCGCTCCGGATTATAAGGCGCACTGTCATTGAATGGTCTATTTTTGAACTTTTTTCACATATAAAGCACTCCGGACTAAAAGGCGAAACAAAACAGTCAGATAAGTCAGTCAGCCAAACTTTATTCAACGCGTTCACCATAACTCCCAAACTTGTTCAGTTGTAACGCGTGAATAAAAAACACAATCTGAGACTGCTAAATCAAATGCTAGCGTATTCGCAATAACTCATATCTGTTCAGTTAACGCTATAATAAAATATAACACAATACACTCACTTTTTCAGTTCATTCCTCGTCCACAAATCCCTCAAATTTTTCATCTTCAGTGTCTGAGTTAAACAGTTGGGTGATTACGCCAATATTATGGTGAAGCACAGTATGTATTACTCCGCGATACTCCTGACTACAGTAGCCGAAAATAAATTCATATATAAGGCGCTCTCGATTATAAAGGAGCACTGTCAGTTTTTGAGAAGACTGAAGGCTTTTAAGTGCGCCCTATAGTGGGGAAAATACGATACATGCATTAGAAAGACAGCATATATGAAATGTCAGACATTTTACCTGGTTGCCTCCCTGACCATGGCAGCCGAACAGAGAAAGGTGGGATCCTGTTGGACTGTGCTCTGGGGCATTGTAGTCCAGACATTCTGAAGCTATGCCTGAGCTGCGCACCTATGGCAAAGTCCACAACTGAGGTTAACATAAATACAAAACATGGTCCTCTTTTGCTGTTCCCATGTTCCCATGTCGAAAACACTTTTATGTTACCAACACACACAAAAAAACATCAAATTACAGATCTAACAATACAGTAACTATAGTCCTATGTAAAAGTTTGAGCACCCCTCATAATTATTTAAATGTATAAGTTGTTGGATCATCAAATATGCATCATAATAAAATTAGATGAGTGCAAAATTTTGGACACCCCAACAGAAAAAATTTAATTAGTGTTTAATTGAGCCTCCTGTGATGACTCCTATAAGGTCTGACAAGGTCTGAATTCTGGATGGAAGTATTTTTGACCATTCCTCCTACAAAACATCTCCAGTTCAGTTGGATTTGATGGCTTCCAAGCATGGACACCCCTCTTTAAATTAACCCATAGATTTTCAATGATATTCAAGTCTGGGGACTGTGATGGCCTCTCCATACCATTATACTTCTTTCACTGCATGAATGCCTTTGTGGATTTCCAGCTGTGTTTTTTTGTCTTGTTGGAAAACCCAACCCTGGTGCAACTTCAACTTTGTGACTGATGCTTGAACATTGTCTTCAAGAATCTGTTGAAACTGGGTGGAATCCATCCAACTCTCAACTTTAACAAAGGCCCCTGAACTAGCGACAGTCACACAGCTCAATGGAACCTGCAGCAAATTTGACAGAAGACAGCAAGTGTTTTTCCTGGAATGGAGGTGATCTGTGGGTTGTCTTTAACCAGTCTCACCATTCCTTGCCTACGTCTCTGGTATTTTTCTTGGCCTGCCACATCTGGGCATACCATCAACTTTGCCTGTGTCCTTCCATTTCCTGATGACCACCTTAAATACCTTTTCTCATTATCAAATGCACCTGTCTATAAAGTTAAAGGCTTAACTAATTAATCTAACAAGATCTGTGTTGCAAGTAATCCATTTTGGGAAGTTACATGCATTTAAATAAGCAAACATATAAGGGTGCCAAAATATTTGCACATTTTTCTTTTTTTTTTTAATATTTCATACACCTAAATAATCCTACTCTAAAAACTGTTGTTTAGGAAAACACCCTAGAACTCAGCTGTCATTAGAAAATGAATGACATCTTGTTTCGTGAAGACTAAATTATTATGCATCCTCAAAGGGGTGCCCAAACTTTTACAGAGGCCAGTATATCAATGTATTTTTTATTCCTACGATAAAACTATATTGATACGCATCACCTTGTATCAAATCGTATCATTTTCTAGGTAGTGTATATGGAAAATCGATCAATAATATAGTAAATGTCGAAATTAGAAATCTGCATGTTAAAATAAAACCAGATTTGTCTTTCTGGATGTCATTTTTGTGTTTTTAAAGAAATAAAATATTATATTCAACTGTGCTTCACTCTCTGCCTGCTGGACAATGCTAGATTTAGAGTATACTTATGATTTTTGGCAAAAAGTTGCTGTATCGGTTGTATCAACAATAAAGTGTTGAATCATATTGAATTGTATTGTTCTAAATTAGCCAAAATCGTTCTTGAATCATATCAAAACAATTCTAATCGATACGTATTGTAGGAAAAATGGATCGTTATATCCTTACACCAAATACATCTGCCAAGACATACTGATGCACAAACTTACAAAATTTTAAGGCACTGAGAACTGTAATTTTTTAGTGTGCTATGCAAATTCTAGATGAGCCTGGATCTTCTATCCTTCAGCTCTTCCTTTCCAGGCTTGATACAGCAAATGCTGGATGCCCTTCCTGATGCAACCCACTCTATTTTACCAGCATTGAGACTGGGACAAAAAGTACACTGGCCTGTGACCCCTTGTGGTTGGATTTATAGAAAAAACTAAATAACTTGACTAAATTGGAAAATCTGAGACAAAGTTGGATTGTTTTGAGCTACTTTTCAGTTAAACAATAGTAAGACCAATTGAAATGTCATAATTGTATTAGCTTTCAGTCCACCAAGAATTACTATGTGATTGTAATCCTAGCATCAGCTGTGCCAAACTGGACTTCATAATCTTTGTTTTTGTACCGTCTTTTCATTTTAGCAGGATTTCCAAGTACCATGGCTCAGTCTAATATCCTTAGAGACCGAGGCTCAGAGAGATTCACAAAAGAAATTTTTTAGCGTTTTGTAAAAAAAAAAAAGAAAAAAAAAGAAAAAAAAAAGAAAAAAAAAAAAAAAAAGACAAACTCACAGCTCCATGCCAGCCCTCTCTGTCCTCAGGTACGTGCAGTTCTGGGTAAATATTCTTCAGATACCAATCAAAACTGTTGCACTTCAGCCTGTTCCTTAGCAGCAGTCGATCTGAGATATCCCCATAATTCTCCTGAAAAGCATAAATCCCAACAAATGAGTCATAAATACAAAACTGATTACCATTAATGACTTATTCTTGTGTAAGTGAAATTTTGAAAACATTTTACAATGCACATCAGAATGCTGCTTCAGTAACCGCTCCAACTCAAAAGCAAATATTAACATCCTGAATTACATTCCTCATATGGCCCCTTGTAACAAGCAGGAACTTATAACACAATTGGCTGGTTTGTGCATACTTGATAGCTCTGTTTGTTCAGTCACACAATGCTACATACACTACGCACATTACTGTGTACTTTGCCTACCATCTGTCATTATCTAGTGTAACCATTACTGTAAATGACAGGTAGTTACGGGCTTTTAAGTTATTGTTACTTTCTAAGCTAAAATATATATAGTCTATAGACCCAAGATTAAAACTACAAACTCTTGACCAATTATTTTATGATCATTTCCATTTTCAATTTCAAACCTATATGTGTTTAAAGTAACATCAAGACTGTGAAAACCTGATTAGATTGTTCAGTATCTCCAGAGCAAGTAATTTATTGTTTGATCAAAGATCTCTGACATTAATAATGTACTTTTTCAGATAAGTGAAACTGAGATACATAAATGTTTCATGGTGCTCAATACTCAACCTGAGAGGCACAACACTCACAAACCACATGCATGCCCACACACACAGGCCCGGCCCAGACAGATACCATTTCATCATGACCCAGCATCCCAACTTTTCTATTTTACTGTGTATACTGCATAGGATGAGATTCCTCTTATCAAAGCCAGTTTGAGCAGTTGCATTTATGTGGACTGCAATATTTGCTCCGAGCCATGCCCAGGCCCCGAGCAGTGCCCCTAACTTCTTTACTTTCACTTCGTTGCAAAAAGTCATCTTCGGTGAGTAGCCTGTGCACAGCGCATGCCATTCTCTCTTCTTTAGTGCTCACGGGACCTGGCTGCGCGGAGGTGGAAAGGACACGGAGCCTGGGATGCTCGCGTCCCACAGTGTGGACACGCCAGAGTGAGACCATGCACATGTCCATGCACAGTGACAGGCAGGGGCTCATTCCCCATGCACAGTTTGCAACAGAGTGAGCAATAGAAAGAAAGAGAAATCACCATAGAAAACGCTGAATACTGTAGGCCTTCATGCATGAAAATACAAATACGTTTCAATTTTTGCTTCATAATAAACTTGTATGGCCACAAATCTATTTATTTTTTATTCACAGATTTATTAGGAATTGATAAAAGAATCAATAAAAAAAAATCTGATTAATGAGCAGAATCGACAATGGCATTGACATTGATAAAATCTTATTCAATTATCATTCCTAATACTGCATATTATACCTTTTTGGCTGGAGGATTCCTGTTGTAGAAGTGTTGCTTATAAGAGTCCATCCAAACCTCAGCAGCTCTCACTGTGTTTTGAAGGAAGTTTGGCCTTGCGTATGGAGCTTTCTTGGGGAAGACATGGCCCACGTGAGAGCAGGGATGAATCTCCAGGTTGCCCCCACACTGCCAGACCTGATAAGATACAGGAAGGAAAACACAAATCATGTCTAATTTTAGAATTATGCATACATACTATAGATTTAAATGTCATCTTATCTTGCAGCAAGAAGCAATACATGACAAATTAGTAGTTGCTTTAAATGATTAAAAAAAATGCATTTTGCATACACAGAGTGCCTACAGCTTTCCTTTGCATCGTAGGTTCGATTTCGGACTCCGACAATTTGTCAGCTGTCCTTTCCTGCTCATCCCCATGATTTTCTATCACTTCTCCACCACCCTATCCAAAGCCTCAAAGGCCAAAAAAATCTTTAAAAAAAAAAAAAAAAAAAATGCTCTAGGCTAAACAAATAGTACTTACCCATCTGGTATTTGTATTGTGAAAGTAAACAAAATGTAATTCTTCAACTACTACTTCAAGATTGATCTTTTAAACAACTCCCTTCAGATAAACAAAGCTCCCTACCTTTTACACACATTAAATGAGCTTGCTGCAAGTGAAGATAGCCTTTGGTGCAGCAGATATACTGAATCAATCTGCCTTATATAATTTTTTGATCTTTCACCACAGACTAAATGGAAAAAAAACAACACTATTAAAAACACTGCTACCAAGGTGCTCTTTAATAACCAGTGGAGTTATTTTCCTATTACACTGAGAAAATTAGCATATAACCACATGTAGAGAGCCTAATTTACCCATGGAGACACGCTGTACTTTGTAACACTTTAAAACAGCATTGAAGCTTAGCTCACTGCAATAAATTATTTATGGTACAAAGTCCAAGTAACAAGCATTTGTATTTACACATGCATAACCCATCACTCAGCAGAACAGCACTATTTTAACAACTACTGTATACACAATAGAAATCTAGTTGTTTTTCCTTGCATACTTTTGCTGCAAGTTCAGAAATACTTTTATGGCAAGTTCAGAAATTTTAGGAGATTATTTCAAAGCTAAATATTGGCAAACAATACAACAATGTACAACTAACTGATGTAAGTGAAGTCTCAATCTATTTACGGTACAGCTACTGAATTTTCCAGCATCTCAAAAAGCTGCACTTTACAGAGTAGCCAAAAGCACTAATAAGAGCCTCTGAACTTTGTTATAGTAACTTGAGAAAAACTTCACTCACCCTAAAAGAGAGTTCCAAGTTTTCTCCTCCCCACACCTCCATCCCCATATCATATGTTCCCAGGTACTCAAAGTAGGCCTTGCTTACAGCGAATAAGCCACCAGCCATTGTAGGAGACCTTTATTGATCAGAGAATTTAAGAGAAGAAATTTAGGTCAATAAAATGATTACAAGAAACAAATAAGGATATCAACGTCGCCATTAGTTGAGTGTAATCCTGATAATAAAGCAGAAACTGTGCAGTGCCAATAAGAGGAAAGAAGAGTATTGCTATGTCTAGTGGCAATCTGATAGAGCAGTCCATGTGAACTGGCCTTAAAGTGTCATAGTGTACCTGATGGGGTCAATGCGGGATTTGCGCCTCTTGCGTTCCACTTCAGGGACCGAATGCCATTGAAAGGTGAGTCGCCAGTCGAAACCTCCAATCATTGGCTCATCCGTCTGCATGTAAAACTCAAAAGTGTTCCAGTCTATGGTGTCAATAACAGGGCAAATAACAGTGCTGGCATTCTCCCCAATCCTAAAATTGGCATGACCAACACATAAAAGAAATATTAAGAATGAAATTGTTCAATGCAAAACCAAAACACATTATTTAATTAGGTAACCCACCTTTCAAGTAGTGGCTCAATCCAACCTGGCACACACTCACAGTGGCAGTCGAGAAATGTCAGTACATCACCTGTAGCATAGGTGGCACCAATAAGACGTGCTCGTACCAAACCCTCTCTTTTGTGGGTGCGGATGAGGCGAACACGGCGCAGCTTACTGATGTAGTCCTCCAATTTAGACTTCAGGTAGACTACAGAACAAAAATCATACAAATTAATTTTCTTTACACACCTTTATTAGCTTTAAAAACAAGATCATTGGAAGAAAGGCTATGAGATTTTTTTTCATAAGTTTAATTCAATTTAGTTCAATGAGGGTAACCCACTTAAGGTTTGGTTCTCTAAGGGAGAGTAATTATCCTTCAAAATGCTTTCAGCTTTATTGTTATAATTTACACAAGTCAATCTACAAAATAAATGTTTATTACAACCTCAATTCCAGAAATATGGGAATGTTTTTTAGACCTGTAGCAGGCATCAAATTTGACATGAGCTCATTTTGTGCATAAAAGTGTAAAATTTCTCAGTGTAAACATTTGTTATCTTATCTATGTTCTATTGCGCATATAATGTTGGCTCGTGTGACTTGAAAGACTTTTAGTTTTAATTTTATTCAATTTTTAAAAAAAAAGTCCCAACAATTCTGGAATTCGAGTTGTATAATATCATGATAAAACTTACACAACCCAAAGAACTAGTTGATGTGTAAATTTATAAGTACTGGCCAAACCTGCCCTCTCTGTGTAATATGTAAAGCAGTACAGGTATAACCAGATTTCCTTTTTATGAATGTTCCACATTAAGAAAATGGGGCATGGCTGAGTTGTGGTTGGTGAGTGGCGTGTCTAGCATTCTCTTTGGTCACATGAGAGGAAATGATATCATGGCAAGTCAGGGCATACTGAAGTCATCCTTACAGTGTAATGTCTCTTATACACACAGACAGACTGGCAGGGACCAAATACTAATTTCATTAATGGAGGCAAGACATAAAACTACACCCTATCCAGTTTCGAAGTCAGAAGTATTATTTCAGTCTGAGTCAGACCAACACAAACCAGTTTAGCTTCCAATTCAGGGATGAGAAGAGGGAAGAGGTGGCACAATTTTAGTTTGTTTTCATGTTATGCAACAACATTCCCTAGGCCTATAGTGTGAGATTGAGGCAGGCAAAAAAAGTCTATGGAAGAATCTGCTGCTAAAGTGCCAATATTCAGATGTTTTATGTTGTTTACAGTCACTACGAATGATCAGACTGAGAAACTAACAACATAAACCCCTAGTCTCCCCTGTGTCTGTGTGGGCTGCTGCATCTCACTCTCTGTTCTTCTGAGCCGCTGCTTAATACAATGATGTCCTGTCGTGGGCTGATTTGCAAACAAAAAATAATCCGGTTCAATATTTGTGGGGTTTTTGTTTATATAGTTCTTTTAAAAATAGTAGGGCTGCAACTAACAATTAATCTGACGATTATATTTTCGATTAATCTATTAATAATCAGATAGTGAAGCGCCAATAAAGTGAAAAAATTAAAAGGTGATATTTCTACCAAAAATCATTTAATTTTTACAACATTTGCAGATGACAAAGCTACAAGTATGCCACTTGATACTTGACACCTGGATAGACCATATTTACACAAGGAAAGTTTTTAATCAATGTAAATTTTATGTTTAATCAAGAATCCAAAATGTACATTTTTACCATTTCTGTGGCTTTACTGCTCTGTCTTGGTAATAAAACCAACTCTCTCAGCCTATTTCAGCGTTTATGAATACTCAAGTTAGCGATTAATCGATTATCAAAATAGTTGTTATTATTATTTATTATTATTTCAATAATCAATTATAATTATATAATATAGGATAAAAATGGAGCTAAAAATATGTTTCTGTATCAGTCAAAAGACATTTCACCAAAGTCGACCGAATGTCTCTTTTACTGTAATAGCCTGCCATAGAATTTTGTAACTTGTTTTAAGGGAACTCAGCACACCAATCCCCAATACTGTACTATATCCTATTTGAAAATGTGTTTTATAATTGTTTAATCTAGTTCCTGTTTTTTATATAAAATCTTTTATCTAAAATTAGGAACCATACTATGACATTTTCACACTACATATAATTACTTGTTTTAATAAGATGGAACAACACTATGGTACTCTTTGTATTACGTGCTGTGAGAATTATACTACTGTATGATGAGCCATTTATTAGGGCTGCACAAGATATTGCATATTTATCTTAATACTGAGAACCGCAATACCTAGATCGCAAGAAAACAAAATGTATTGCAATTATTAAATGAAACATAGATTCACACAGTAACTACCAAAATGATTGTCTATTGTTTAGTCTCAAAACAAACTGTGTTAGGACCAAAGTTTAAAAGGTCCTGGTTTTATATGTATTCAGTGATAAATTTGCTTAGTGTTTGCTTGACCTTGATTTAGTCCCATTTTTACAGTTTCATTACACAGTATTTCTTCACAAAATAAATTGAGGTCATTGACTAGTAGGGTTGCAAAATTCTGGGAATTTTAAAAATTGGAAATTTTCCCTGGGAATACATGAAAATTAATGGGAGTGACAATAGCGCTGTGGGTTAAGTGCTTGCCTGCTAACTGGAGGGTTGACAATTCAAATTTCATCAATGCCTTTTAACCGGTCATATGTTTTCACAATATTTAACATTTTTGCATATTTTTCTAATAGAGTGTTGCCCTAATGTGAATTTAGTGAATTTCCCTGCCTAATAAAGTTCTATCTTATATAATATAATATAAATGATATTTTACAGTAAAAAAAAAATACCTCGATCACTATAGTCATCGATGAGGATGATCTCTTTCAGTAAGATGGCTGGTGTGGTCTCCAAGACACTGTGAATGGTCCTTAGCAGCGTAGACCAGGCTTCATTGTAAAAGGCTATGATCACTGAAGTGGTGGGTAACCGCCGATAGTCAAACTTCTTGTTCTGACATCTGGGGAACATTTTTATAAAGTAACGTTAGTCAAAAGATGTACAGAGTCTAATAAAACAATAAAAACAACTCTGCATACATATGAAGCAGTGTATGTGGGCAGAGACATATTAGCAGCTGTCATGACAGAAAGGTATGGTCTTAATCCAGATGGCAGCCATTAAATCAATAAAAAGCTGCAAAAGGATGATGGGGCGGGAGCTTGTTACATTAAAAAACAACATACCACAGCACTGCTAAGACAGGCTAAAGAAACTTGAACAAACAGACAAAAGGCCAGAAAAGACACATGAAACCCGAGGGGAAAAAGCATTAAAAAAGCATAAGAAAAAAGGAGGCTTGAGAGTAAGGACAAACTGTGTGGCTATGAATCCGAGATGCGTAAAAGGAAGTGCTGGCAGAGGCTAAATGACTGGTGGTTTTGTCACAAGAGGCCCAACCCACAACTGTGTGGCCAGGAGGAGGCCTGAAATCAAGCAATATGTTAGTCACTTGCCATAGTTACAGCCAAAGAATTCAAATTAAGCTTAAAGTAAGTACAACACTGTTTGATTAAGACAAGATTTGTGCAATTTTTGATGAGTACATTTACAGCACATAGTACTAGCTTGGCTTATATCAACATATGTAATATGTTCTTTTCCCATGCAAAGAGGTTAAAGCTTTAAACCTCCACTGTACATTTCTTAAAAAGCTAAAATGTATGTGTCTATATAATACTATGAACATTTATTCTACGCTTGAGTCATTTAGCTAATTTATGTTAATTAAATACATTGGATTAAAGCCATGTAAAGAAGGAAAACATGTTTTAACCAGTGAAATTAGAGGTTTTACTTCACTGATGAACACTACATCTGGAGTTTATTAGAAGAGTAAGGGATAGGGCAGAAAAGAAAACCACTCATAAAATTTGTAGTGTACACTGAGATGCTAGAATGACTAGCAGATGACTGAGAACAACAACTCTGGAGAAGATAAATCTGTGGAGGCAGCATTGCTAAAACCAGCTATAATAAGCCTAGCAGTGCATTATGGGAGACATCATCCTCTCTTTGCTCCAGTAAAAGCTCAACTTAATCTCCATTAGACAGTTGTAGTAGTCTCTGAAGCAGTATTAAAGCCAGAGATAGATTAATGTTTGGCAAGAAGCATTGCAATGCCTGATTTGTTGAAAGACCACATCACAAACTCAGGCCTGACTGGTGGTTGTACTCACTCACTCATCCTGTTGTCTTGAATGTGTCGGTGAAGGGAGATTTTGTCACTGACAAAGATATTGAGAGCGTAGCGCTCCACACTGTCCTGCTCTTGCTTCTTCTCCTCGGGGCTGAGGTTGAGGTGGGCAGCCCGGCCCCACTCACCCGGGGCATTGTTGTCCGGTGCAGGTTTAAGGTACAGGGGTCTAGCCAGCACAGCTTCAGCTTGCCTTTCTTCTAAGACCAACTGTCTGGCCTTAAGCTCCTGCTCCTCCTCCTCATCTTCCCCAGAGTCAGGGAAGGAGGAGCGGGCCAAGAAAAGGTAGCCCAGCCATAGCAGCCAGAGCAAAAAGGTGGCCTTCGCCAGCACCCCCAGGTTTCGAGAGCAGCGCCCCCTCATGACTGCAGGGGAGGCGTGTACAGTGTCTCGGTGCCCTACAGGACACAAGGCCTCTGCAGAATAGAAATGGAACAGAATAGAAATAGAAACAATACAATAAATCAAAATGTCATCAACAGTTTAATCTGGAGCATACATGAATAAGAAATGCATAACAGTCATTAACTTAACATAGTCAGAAAATTTAGAAGACTTTACTCTTTCATTATTGTGTGAAACTATAACCACAAGGAAAGATTCATTCTGAGTGCACTAAGGGCACAGCTGAAAAATGCTGACATATAATCGCATCCTTAAAGCTGTGTTAAGCGAGTCATTATAAACTAATTGTAAAGAGAGACAAGGCTAAGGCCCATAAAATGGTGAGCAAATTTAGTGACAGTAGAAAAGTCTCACAGAAGATCAGAAGCATTGTTTAGGCTACATTTAACAGCATACCCTATTACAGAAGTAAGCAAAGATTAAATACGTTGCCTTACATAGCCACTTTTAAAAAGACTATATAAGAATAGAAATTTCTGTGTGGAGGTTAGCCATAGATGTCCAGATGTCCTGGATGTAGCCTGCTTAGGACCAAAGCATCTAGTGAATCAAATGATAAATTAATGAGTGACTTAGCAAGTCAGATTTTTGAATCAAACACAGAAATACACCTCACGGCTGCATTTACAATGCAATGAATGTGATCTCATAAATGTTGCATTACTAATGCAACATTTCAGTCAGTTACAAATGCTTCAACAAGTGCACTAATCCAAATGTACACTGAAGCCGTCTTTCTTCACTACAACGAAGACCATGGTACAATTGTATAAATATTGGTACAGTTGTTTCACAGAGGCTGCATCTTTAATGGCATTATGTAAAGCACTCTGGAGTCATGGAGTCAGACAGAGGGAACTCAGTTTCTTTTATGGCAGCACCACAGCCCTTTCACTGGCTGCTGGGCTTTGGCCAAAGGACTGGGGAGTCCTGAGGTTACAAAATGGAGACGCCTGCAAACAAAACCCTCTTTATTGGCTGTCCATCACACCTTGCACTCTCTCTAAATCTCTCTAAATCTGATAGCCTTACTGGGGAGCTATTTAGATCAAGACCGGCTTTTGAACACGATGGGACCAACAGCTTTGGATGCAGTTTGAACCCTGGCCAACTTTCAGACAAACTAAAACATAGATGAGATTTTCTTTCTCCCATATCAAAAATGTGTCTGTTTTGAGAAAAGATGTAGGTCAGTCTTGTAGGAGTCAGAAGAACATCTTTTAACCCTCTCCTTTACTTTAGTGGCATGGTTCGGCAATCTGACTCTGAAGAACAAGAACAGACTGAGTCAGATCATTATATGGTCCACCAGGCTGATTGGGGAACCACAGCTGAGTACCGAATCCCTTTATGCCAGGCAGCTACAGCGGATAGCCCATAATATAGTCAGCTGTGTATCCCATCCTCTTTCTGAAGAGTTTCACCTTCTCCCCTCAGGTTTCAGGTGCCCAGCTGTAGGACTAAGCATTACAGAAATAGCTTTGTCCCATCCTCAGTTGTGGTTCTTAACAAATCATAGCTCCTTTGCACATATTTATATTTAACAATGTTTTAAGTGATATTTTATCTTATTTTAGTTTTTTTTTTTTTATCTTTGTGGTCTGATCTTACTTATTCATTTATACATCATCAGTGAGTTATGTTTTTAAGCATCTTTTGGGCACCTGTCTGTCTGTTATTGCATTCTCTCTGTGGAACAACTGTCTTGTTATTGTGATTGCTTGTGTTTGGACGCTAGCCTCTGTTTTTTGCTGCAAAACAAATCTACATACGGGTACAAAAAAAGTCAACAGAACTGAACTGAACTCCTGTGTAAGTGTATTATATTGTGTATTGTAATGTGCAGGCCTATATCGAACAAAAAGCCGTGAAACAGGTTACACACACACACAATAACCCAGAAAGAAACGTGTGTATTCCTACATACCAGCTAGTGTTTCCACTTTGATGTGAACCTACAGAACAGGATCTCTGACTTCCCTTCACCACCACAAGCTCTACTGATTACATTCAGTCCCTACAGACAAGACTAACAGGGGCTGTTTCAGAGCGGTCGTCTATATGAATGAAAAGTAGGACTTGGCCATCACGTGGTTTCTGACATATCTGAAAATACACTCAAAATCTGAGCACACCATCACTGAATAAACTACCAGTGCCAATTAAGAAAAGGGAAACTTTTACACTTAAAACTACATTTTGAAATTAATGTTGATAGCAATGTTGCTTCAAGCTCTTGAGTATGAATCAGCAGCATAAATAACCATGAAAGGACTTCGGGTTGTTTGGTCCGCTGATGACTGAAAACACTGTTTACTAAAAGTCAAATTCAGTTCAAGTTAGCAGCCGCCGTCTCAATTGTAGGTCAAAGCAAATGGTTTCCTGCTAATGAGATAATTCGTTTGAAAGGTTAAATATTAATCTACAAACGCGTGTATTGAGAAACTTAATGCAACTTCTCGAGGGCCATTTTAGTCGCTACAGGCGTTTAGCTTTGGCCAAAGTGATCAAACTACGGTCTTCAAAGAAAATAACTTATCAAGGAAGCACGCGCAACAAATTAACAAACATTTCAAAGCTAACAACTTCTGAAAACAGCGTACACGGCAAATTGAATCTTTCACAACAAACCAAAAGTAAGCAAAATGGCGATACAAAAGGGAAATGTTTACCGTGTCAAGAAGTTACATGTCTTAAGTTCCTAGAGGCGTCTCAGGGCTGTAGCTTGTCGGCTCGCTGCGGTCTTCTCCCTGCTACACCTCTGGCTTGCAGATGTCAGCAAACCGACATCCTCTCCTCCTCCACGCTTGACTGTGACATTTAACAGCGCAGCGGCACAAAGTGCAGCACTTCCGTTCAGGCATTTCACAATAAGAGTCCTCACAAATTTTACTGGGCTACAGGTAGGTAGTGGTAATTTAGTTACCACTAGCCTACATACAAGAAACCCATAAATTAAAACAAAAAGAAGAAAATATAGCCTAGAGGCCTAGTTCTTCCTTTTCATTTTAGAAAATGAATGTGAATCACTTTACACTTACAGGGGGTACTTGGAATTATTTCATCATTTGCCAAACCAAAATAAAAAAAATAAAACAAATCCATTCCATATACAAAATATAGCAAACAAAGTAAATATAATAGAACTTTATATTGTTATATTTTTATTAATCATTTTAATATTTTGTTTTATTATTGTTATATTTTTGTATTATGTGTTTAATTTATTCTTATTTTTAAAGGGATTTTTTCATCTTAAAAGAAAAATGCTGAAGAATTTGCATTTACAATAAAGTAAAATGTGAAAATGTCTTTGTACTAATAAACACAGACCATTTTTTGAAAAATGAACACAAAAAGGAATGGTGGAGGTACTCATGGTATAACAAAAAAGCCCAGAGGGTACGCAGCACGAAAATGGTTTGGAACCACTGGCCTTGATGACCAATGTATAGCCTAATGATAGTCTTAGGCCTATCCATTAGCATAGCCATTGTGAAATTGTAAAAAAGTAAATATTGAAAGTAATTCAGACTGGTTTGAAGGAAAACTATAGCCTACTCTGTCATCTTATTATCTTTAGCTACACTGTTCTCTGCCTATTCTGAGACCACACCTTTGGAGTTCACAAACTTTACTTTAAGATGTTCTTGTTTACAGTGAATAGTCTAAAATCACTTGTCAACAAAGCTAAAACCACATAATAAATGGTATAATCTGACAGTAGTAGCTCGTTTAAAGTTTTAACCATTGTCTTATACATAGGTCTATCCACTTTGTCATTGTTAGTTTAAAAATACACAAGTAGCCTACATCACCTGGGATAAAGGGAAAAGTATAAATCATTTTAATAAAATAAAAAAAACAGGTCTACAACTTTAACATAACATAACATAACATTTTACTGAATAAATACACCCAAACCGATTTTTTTTTCCCTCTAAAGAGTCATAACTAAGTTTAGATGAACATCTAATTTTGGCAAGTTGTCACAAAAGAAAGTTTTATCTGACTGTGGCTTGAGGTCTAGTTGTCCAGGGTTCTATTGGTTTTCTGGGTTCAAGCAACAATAATTTAATTGTGCTACTCTTCCAAACAAGAGTAGCTACTTCTGAAGCATTTGTCGATCTTGTAAAACTATTATTTTGAGAGGTTTAATAACGTATCCATGCCCACTGAGCAGTTGTACGATGAGTATGCATAATACCCAGGTGATTTATTAGAGAACTATGAGCAAAATGACCAAGAGCAAACGGAAAAAAGGAAATAGACTATAATTTTTGTCTGACTCCATACAAACAACCCTTTTCCTGGATTTATATATGTATGTATGAGTAAATTTTCATACAGTGTGCTGGTTTTGCTGTGGATGGAACACGCTAGCCTGGAGTATGCAATGCGCTAGTGCAGCCTGTTGTTGGCCTGACACCTGCACCACTTGGTCACTTGCCAATGTCTTTTATTCCTCCCTGTTTCCCCTATTCCTTTCCTCCGCTCTTTCTTCTCCCCAGTTGAAACCAATTGACACTTCTCTCTGTGTCGGGCTGGTGTGCCCCCATCCGGAGCTGAAAGGGGTCCCATTTCCCCGATAAGCATCTCGGGCTTTCACGTTTACAAGAAGGGCTCTTGTACAGGTCTTGCATTTCAACCTTTCCCTTATTCACAGTGGTCATTAGTGTACAGATGGGACATTTATTCAATAATGTGAAAGACAGACAGCTTGATATTGTATTCTCAGTTGAATGATTATGGTCTTTTTATAAAATTGATGAATACTCTAATTGTAATATATAAAGTTACCTCTAGCCTACATGAAACCAAAGTCACCTAATTCTAAGAGGTTTTGTCCAAATCCAGAGTCTGTATCCGCAGTAAATAGATTTGTATAGCCTCTTGATGTGTTGCTCAAAGCCTAAGCCTCTCTATGTCTTTGCAGTGTTTGGAGCCGGCTCAGCAGCTGCACAGATTATGACTGAAATCTCTCTCATTTGAAGAACATGAGGCAAGCGGATTTGAAGAATGCCATCAGTGAGAGTTTGACCCTGTGCCTAAAGTGGGAGGATTAGTGATTCGGGACAGTTCAAGCACGGAGCGCCATCTACTGACGGGATTGGTTGGTGGGATGTTTCAACTAATGCAAAAAAAGAAGAAATATTAAACCATCACATTACAAACAATTAAATAAAGGCATTAGTAGCAAGTTTTCATCTACAGAAGTTTTTAAATTAACAAAGAAATTTATTTGATTTTTTTTCATGCACAGTTAATGCAGACAAAAAAATTTATTAAAGACAATTAAATTTATTGTAAAGAATCAATGTAGAAATGATTTTCAGTTTTTGCTAAATTTATTTTGTTCTAACTAAGAAAAAAATCAAGTGCATTTAGATACACAATTAATGTAACAAGATTTCATTCAAGATCATTCTCTGTTTAGCATAGTTTTTCTGCTTTTTGCTTCCTGTAAAAAAAATGCCTAAGAAATAATTTGCTGTGGCAGCTCCCAAAATAGACTTTTTAAATATATAATGATGTAATTAACTGAGAATTTACTCAAGTCTTCATCATTTTCTTTTCCTGCTTTTTTGAGCAACCTCTAAAATGAGCTGCACGGTGACTTCTGGCTGTGTCACTTAGCTAATAGACTTGCAGAACAGTGTCACAGTGTTTCTTGTTATTTCCCCCTCCACATTCTTTCATTACTGCTCCATTCACACATAAACTAAAGCCACTGATTTCATTAGCAGAGTGTCCTTTGTGCTTAGCATTCATTTACCCTAATAGTGCAATAAATGCACAGTGAGGAGAGGTCACATTGTAAGGACCAGGACCATTTAAATTAATGAAGATAGATTCTGACTGGCACTCTTCTTGTGCTTCTGAGCTCCCAAAGACACAATGACCTTATGTCAAACAGACCAGATATGGTTATCAGTTAGTTATGGGTCAAGCTTTCTGTTTGACCTTGATTGTTAAAGGCTGATGACTTGCAGAACCAGCTGGCACCTAAACAATTATATGTTGATATGAAAGCAGTAAATATTTTTAGTCAAAGTGAACTGACATAGAAAAGGTTAAAGCAGTTTTAGTGATGTCCAGTGTCTCAAATATACATTTTTAACCATGGGAGAAGTGTTGAGCACAGTTTTTATGCTGTGGACAGTCAGTAACATGGCTCTTGACGGTGTGTCAGAGTTGCTGCTGTTGTTAAGTGCCACAGTGAGACATCTAAATCACTCTGGCGTAATAAACCTCCCCTTTCTTGCTCGGCAAAATAGATGTGTGTGATAGAATAATTGTTTATAAGTGTATGTTTACTTACGTAGAAACATTTAAATTCTTGTTTTTCACTTACTTACTACTATAACCAACAACCACAAAAACTACTGCTAGCACTAGCCCCTAGGCTTGAACTCATGACCTTCTAATTCCAAGGGGAGCATGTTATCCACTTTGCCACTAAGGTAAAGACAATAGAAATATGTAATAAAAGTCCATTGTATAGAAAAATGGACAAAAGTGAAATAAACTCTAGTATCTACTCTCACCTCTGAAAAATGAAAGTAGTAGTCATTGTAATAGTATTAGCTTGTGCTCCCTGTGGACATAAATGAGCATAAAAACAAAAATAAAAACTGAATAAATTTTATTATTAACACTCAAGTAAATTTACAAAGTACAACAAAACACACAATACAGAGGGTTCACCCCTCTTTTTCTGCTAAGCAGTTTTTTTTCTGTTTTGAGCTCCCCAGAGCTTCTCCCATCTAAAAGTACAAATTTCTGGTTGTTAGGGTCAGTGTCTCTGTGTCCTCGCTGCATGCTAATTGTGTAAAAGAGCCTGATCCCTGAGGACAAGTGTTTCATTTTCTTCAGTGCAATCTAAGGCCTGTGTGCTCTGTGTGCTGTGTGTGCTGTGTGGATGTGCTGCTCTTTTGGCGGTTGTGTATTTGTCGGTCAACCGAGCCAAGGTTGCGGGACAAAACGGCATCCACTTGTATATGCAGCAGGGCAGAATCAGCATTATAGAGCGAAGAAGAGAAAGACGAGAGGCGAGATGAGCCGGAGAGAGAGAGAGAGAGAGAGAGAGAGAGAGAGAGAGAGAGAGAGAGAGAGAGAGAGAGAGAGAAGGTGAGGGGGGTGTCTATGTGCCAATCAGCTCACTCAGCAGTCAGTCCTCGCCAGCTGGGGGGAGGGACCAAAGACACACACAAACACTTTCACCTCCCATCACAAACAACTCCAGAGTGCACAGGCCGGTCCCTCTGTCGTCCGGGCAACGCATCACCCTCCAGTCCAGTGAGCTTTTGGACTTCTGAATCACTATTGCATCATAAGTGTGTGTGTGTGTGTGTGTGTGTGTGCGTGCGTGCGTGCGCAAACTGCTTACAAACATCTGAGTGCTACATAGGCAGAACGCCAGGCCCACTCCTTTTGATACAAGATTGTTACGGGAAATAAACACAACATTGCAATAATTGGCTCGTCCTCAAATGAGTGTGACAGCTGCCGATGCTTCACTCCACAGGGGCACAAGATTTGCCGGATGCCATTTGGGCACAAGGAGAACTGGTGAACTGGAAGAGTGAGTTGCTCGTCAGCGTCATTTGCCGGGAAGACACTGTCATGTTTGTAATTAAGAAAGACAGATAGTCATCATTGGGAATTATCACGCAGCTGCCAAAGATAAAAGCGCATGTGACATTCAGAAAAGTATTCACAGTTGTACTCTTCAAAGACATTCCAGCATCAGTTAGGAAGTGTTTGCTACCATTTGCTGTTCAAAGCATTTAGATGAATAACAGTGGAAATAAGGAACTGAGGTACTATTTTTGAGGCAGCCAGTGAAACAAATGCACTGTGTTGGCAAGGTCAAACCAATCAGCAGTTAAGTGCAGAGAGAGAGATTTTCAATCATGTAGTAAATACAGGAGCAGAACTCCCTACTGCAGCAGAGGGCGGGCAAACACACTTCACACAATATCAATCCAGCTGTTTGAGTCAGAGCCAGGCCCGTAGAGGACCCTCCAATGGGCCCTGCTGAGCTTTGGGACCCCCATCCCGCCTCTGTGTGCTCCTGATAACACTGTTGGAACTGTTCCTCAACAAATTGTACATTAATCAGAGGCTCTGGGACAATACAATTGTTCAGTGCTGCCCACAGCACAGAGGGTCTTTCATATAAACTCACTGGAAACTATTATATATCTTCAGCAGAAAAGAGCTCCTCCCAGTAAACTTCACAGGACACAAACTGACATCATCCTAACACCATAGCTATAACATCATGCCAGTATCAAATGTATTTACATCTTTTAATTTACATTACTTTTCTCCTGTTTTGAATCAACCTTTTTGTTTTCATGGGCACCTGTATGAATTCTTTACATTTAGTCTTATTTTTAGTCAATACGTGAAACAGTAAGTGGCGGTGCTAGTAAATTGAAATTAAGTCTCATCTTCTGGATCTTTAAAACCATTGACCATCAAATCCGCTGATGTATTACAATCATTATTTCTCTGAGTAAAACTGTGTAGAAAACGCATTGTCTAAGGCAGTGAGGGAATGCAGCCATTTATCACAAGGTTGTCTTAACCCATTATTGAACTTGGTCTATTAAAGAGCATCCTTGTTTTTCCTCAACCAAAAATGCCCACTGCTGCAGCTTCACTAACACAGAGACATGACAGAGATTCTGAATGAATGAATAAAGGATAATGACAGTGTGAGCGGTAGGAGCTGGAGTGAACACTTGTCATGTCAGCGGTCTGGATGAGTTTTAGAAGGTCACCTTGTGAGTGTGGGATCTGAGCCTGGCAGCTGATAACTCAGCACTGTGCTGTAACCCCACTGAGGATAGAGCCACACTCATCACACTGACCCCTATCTGCTGTCACACAGGATTTACTGTATTCCTCATCTTTTAACGCCTGGATCACCTCCCTGTCCTCTGCCTCTCCCCCCTCCTCTCTACTGCCACATCTTGTGAATTTCATGTTTCCAAGCTGTCTTGTAATTTCCCCTTTTAAACAGTATGCAGTGGTTTCACCTCCTTATATTTCCGTGTCACAACCTATAGGCCTAGCTTTTACATGTCTTTCCAAATATACACCCTGACTGTATCACAAAGCTTTGTATAATGAGTAATTTTTATCAGCATAAAGCATTAATAGGCTCAAAGGAGTAAATGCAGTAGTTGTACAAACCAACACAGACCTTCACATTTCTGTTGATCTGACAGTCAAGGGACAAGTTAATTTAGTTCAGTATTTGATTGATCTGAAGCCTATTCTCCCCAAAAGACACTGCCTAATAACTAAAAGAATCACGTATTCATCTGAGGTGACAAACTGCTAATGAAATGTGGGATTTCATTAAAATCTAAAAAGTAAAGTCGCTCTAAAAAGTGAGGAGTGGCAGTGGAGCTTAGCACGTGTTGACATTTGCATTATCACAGCTTACAGGAGCTCACAGGTGCACTGCAAATGTCTGCCTGTCCTGGGACACGGTTCAGTAGATTTACACCAAATCTGTGCTGCCAATCTCTCCATCAACTCAATGAACCTTTCAAGGGCATTGTCAGAGCACACATGCACACATACAAATGTAGATTCAGTGTGCCTGTGTCAGATGTGCAAATATCAATTAAACTTTATTTACAGATTGAATTTAGGATTAAGGGTAAACATTTATTTACTCCCACTTGAAATGACCTTTTATTGTATCTAGTCTGAGGCAATGGATTACCAGACATTATGCATCCTTAATGTCTTAAAATGCTTCTTTTGGATACCTTAAATCTGTGTTAATACATTTTAAAGGTCCTATATCATGCTTTGTTCAGGCTTTTTGAAATAGTTTCGCCTTTGCAGAGTACATGTTTTATAACTTAAAATAATGTACATGTGTGGTTGAAAGCGCTGAAGTTATCAGAACAAGTCTGGTGACACTGTAGGGGTTTTAGAAACATGCAGAAGTACTTCCTAGTTTCACGTGTCATAGAGCAATGAGACCAAGCATATCCTCTTAAGAAAAGGCTCAGCGTACAGGATTAAACAAAGAAGAGTGAATGAAACTAAATACTACTCCAGGTATGTTTTTGAGGTGCAAACTACATTATAACATGGTTAAAAGCACAACAAAGTTGATTGTACATAATAGGGGAGATTTAAGGATATACAGCTCTGGAAAAAAAATAAATGACAATTGCAATCAGCCTCTTTCTGCATCTGACAACCATTCCAGGCCAGTATCTGTTCAGTTCCTTTGTACAAAACACTCTGCTTTATGAGCTCCCAGACCACCAGGTAAAGCTGTGAGAGTGGTATAAAGTTACCCAACAGCAATGTGGAAAGAGTAGTGGAGAGCAAGCTGCAGGAAAGCTGTGACTACAGATCAGGGTTATTCTGCTAAATACTGATTTGTAAATGTTCTTTAGCCTAAACATTATCACCATTTTGTTTTAAAGCATTTGAATTTATTTATTTTTTTGCAAACACTGTCTTATTTTGAAGTATTGTAATTTCCTTTAAAGTTATGCTCTTAAGAACAAAAGTTTTATTTGAAAATAGGAGAAATATTGTCAGCAGGTCACAAAAAGTGTTCACAATACTGCATCTATAAAAGATAAAAACCTGCACTGATCATTTGCCAGTCTCTTTTTTTTTCCAGAGCTGTCTGTATGTATAATTATTTACAACGTTTCAAACTTATGCATGATTTAACAGTGCTTCTAATTTCACAACAATGCATTGCACTCTTCCCCCAAACTTCCATTATTATCATATTCAAAAGGAAGATTCATGATGAAAACCCGGCTGCTCTCCTTCCTGCTGCTGTGAATATTACATCATATACTGCTCAATATCACCATGCTAAAAAATTGAACATGTGTAAACTTTTGCCCCTGACTGCTGTAGTACACCCACTTGGTTTCCTCACTCAGTAAAGTGTGGCAGCTGTCTGTGAAGTGTTGCTCAGCTCAAATTTAATAAATCGTCCCCTCAGCCTCTCTATTTTCCCTTGCCTTTGTATCTCAGGCCTTTCCAGTCCTTATCGGAGCCTGCATGTCTCTCCTCACCACTCTCCTCTTTCCCTCATTTTGCATGTTTTATCTGCTTCAACCGCCAATCTCTTCCTACCACTTGCCTTTCCCTTTTCTTCTACTCTTTCTCGGCTCTCTTTAGGCTCTTTTTAGAAGCTCTTAAAGCTGCTAAGCTTTCATGGTGCTGTTACATTAGCCCAGAAAGCTTAAGTCTTGAGATGAAGTCAGGTGGAGTGACTGCCTTGACATAATTATAGCAACATTTTACACTCTCTTGATTCAGCATATTATAGATTTTTTAGTTCATACTCACGTTTTTGTGAAGTGACCTTGTGACAGTGCATACATTTTCTGCTGATTTAATCTAGCAAGAAGTAGACTGGAATGCTCCAAACAATATTGCGCTTGATGTACAGAGAAGAACATTGCTCTAAAGTCACAAGCCAGTATACTCCTTACGCCGGTGCCAAGCTTGGATAAATTGAGAGGGTTGCGTAAAACCTATGCCAAATTAATTTGCAATTCATTCACTGCACACTAGGGGGCAGAGGTTTTGCAGTGGTAACCCCAAAAAGGGAAAAGCTGAAAGGAGGGAAGAAAAAGCCCAGTTATATAATTCTGACCTTTATTTGACCTTGACAGAAAATAGGGCACAGCATTAGGTTTGTACTAGGATTATTAACAGACAATATCAATAGAAATAGTAGTAGTAGTAGTCGTAGTAGTAGTAGTAGTAGCAGAAGCAGAAAAAGTAACAGTAACAGAACTAGCAGTAGTAGTAATAGACTTTATTAAAGTAGAAGTGATCAAAGAAAACCTTTTTTAGTAGTATCAATGACAGTAGCAGTAGTAGCTACATTTTCTATCCAAATGCAAATGTTCGACTTTCATGGGTAATTTAATTAAACTTGAAGATGGTGAATTTGATACAGTAACGATATAACAGATCAAATACTGAGGAAAAGATACTGTAACTACACAGTACATCTTTAGAATACTTCAACTTAACTTGACAACATTTTTCTTTTTTTCTGACTCCATTTCACTCTGTGTCATCATCAGGCGAGCCTGGCCCTTTTAACCCAGTGCTGTGACATCCAGCCGGGAGAGCACACATCCAATCTAACAAAAAGTGACAAGACACCTGTAACAAGATGCCCCCTCCCTCTCCCCTTTTCTCCTCTCTCTTCATCTCCCCGCCGCAACCCCAATACATTCTGCCACTTGATATAGTTGCTGTATTATTCCCATACCAACTAGGGTGTTAAGGGGGTGGGGGGTGGGGGTTGTTATAGAGCAGCAGCAGTAGGAGGGGAAGTGCTGTCTATTTCTTCAATCTCAAACTGCTGATTGCAAACACAAAGTGCACCAGTGTGGAAAAGTAAACACCACAGCAAATCCTTGTTAAGGCCAAGCAAGCTGTTAGACCTTAGGCTGATATGTCCTGCTCACCTCTCTGGGCAATTGATGCAAATTACTCATTTAGCTAATTAGGTATTTCACTGGTTAGGGTGGAACATGTGTGCAATTAGAGGTACTAAGGGAATATACAAAGCAGGGCTAATATTGGTGGTCATGTTATGTGTTATGACCACCTGTCTAAAATACAGCCCTGTATGCAACAAATTGTGATGCACTGTGCATTAATATCTTGTCTATTGGATTGGACCACTTGAGCCAGTTTTTGGTCCAGTTGCCGATTCACCATTGTTCTTTCCTTGGACCACTTTTGATGCTGACCACTGCAGACCGGGTCCAGGAACACCTCACAAGAGCTGCTTTTGGGCGGCACGGTGGCATAGCAGTTAGCACTCCTGCCTCACAGCAAGAAGGTCCCGGGTTTGATTCCCAGGTTTGATTCCCGGACTGGGTGGGGCCTTTCTATGTGGAGTTTACATGTTCTCCCCATGTCTGTGTAGGTTTTCCCTACCACTAAAAACACATGTACAATAGGTCCCCCATGAGGCCAGGACTCCGCTGTAAATGAGATTCTGAATTTCAGTGGGACTTTCCTGGTTAAATAAAGGTCAAATAAAAAAATAAAAAAATTGGACATGCTTTGACCCAGTTGTCTAGCCATCACAATTTGGCCCGTGTCAAACCTGCTCAAATCTTTGCCTGTTTTTCCTGCTTCTAACATCAACTTTGAGGGCAAAATGTTCACTTGCTGCCTAATACATGTATATCCCATCCACTAACAGGTGCCATGTCAGTGCTCGTAATGTTTTGCCTGATCTGTGTACTCATATGTTCATTTAGCCATCAAATCAAAAAGCCTGCAAAATATGAAAAAAGATCCAATACCTAGAAGTGGTTATAACCGCATCTGCAAAGGCCACCGCGCACAATACACAACTCTTAGTGTGATATTTTCGAGCACTTTTCCTTTTAGTGCGAGGTAATGTCATGCTGAGTAGTTTCCTGCAAGGTATGCCACACAAATATTTGTCATCCCTGGGCTATATGCAGGTAAATAAATATTATTGCTTGTGAGACATCCGCACCAGCAGTTCATATTAACTCGCACAGAACCTGCTGTTTGGTCCCTTGGCAAACCTTTTTGTTTGGGGGGAAAGATTGAAAACAGCAAGGCATCTGCAACTGGATTTACATTCCAATCAAGAGACAGCCTTGTCAGGAAACACATTCATTTTCTTGACACAAACACACAAACACATATTATTAGAAAACTGCCATTTCAACTGCACTTTGTGAATGGTCAAATCTTTACTCCAGCGCTCTTGTCTTCACTCCAGCAATCGAAACACAAAAGGCATTAAGGGGCTTAGACAGTCGGTGCGTGACTTCCAAACACAGGCCGCCGTCACAAACTATTGCTAGGTGAAAAGGATTGCTTGTTTTGTTTTTTTTAAAGCTGCTTCTTTTGTGAGTACAGTTAATTAAAAACATATTTATCTCAAGTTTATATGGTTTCCAGGTTTGCTTGTCTGGAGTTATTGTCATGGAGTCAGAACCCTCAAGGTTACAGAGAAAACCTCCAGTGGTCCGTGTATTTATTTCAGCTAGAATATATTGAACTTTACACTCCTTTAAAACACAAAGATTCCCAATAAAAAGAGAGGACATAAATAGGGCAGTCAGAAACCCTTAACCTGTTACAGATCTATCAAATATATCCGATGTATCAACATACACCATTGTAGCATAACATGATGATCACTAAAAGCTGAAGTAAATAGCACAGATTATCTTTTTGTAATGGCAGCCTGTTAGTAAGTGGGATATACATATTACACAGCTAGTGAAAATGTGGTCCTCAAAATTGATGTGTAAGGATTTGACTAAGCCAAATTGTCCTGGGTCAGAGCATCTCAAAAATTGCAGCTCTTGTGGAATATCCCTGGTCTGCAGTGGTCAGTATCTATCAAAAGTGGTCCAAAGAAGGAACAGTGAGGAACCAGGTGTTACGGGTCATGGGCAGCCAAGGCAGTGATGCACATGAGACCGAAGGGACATGGTACTGTAGCTCAAATTGCTGAAGAAGTTAATGCTGGTTCTGATAGAAAGTTTGTTGCATGTGGGGCTGCTTATTATGCAGGTGGTCACATAACATTATGCCCACCAATATAAATAAGGTGGTCATAATGTTATGCCTGATTGGTGTGCATCAGCTGCTACTGACCACAACAAGACAATTTGAAATTACAACTAATAACTTATCTAAAGTTAGTGCATCAAGCTCGGCTGATGCAAAGAAAAACAGCAATGATAATTTTCCTCGTTTCCTTTTAGCAGTCAGAAGAGACTACAGTGAGTGATAGTGACTTGGTCAAAGTCCTCAGTGGAGTGACAGGCGAGGTCAGCAGCAGCACAGGGCTGGTGCCATCCATCTGTTGTGGGACTGGATGGGCAGCAGGACAGAGAGGGGGGCAGAGAGGCAGATCCACTGGCTGCAACACAAGACACGAGCGGGCTGGGCAGGCAGAACCCATGTCCTGTGTTGCAGCCCCTGGCCCGGCCTGTGGGTCACCTTCAGCTCCAGCCCAAACAGCTGATCCACTGTGAGGAGAGAGGAAGCAGAGAGATAGATAAAGTCAATTACAATAGATTCTGTGAGAGGGAAAATGGACGACAATAGTGAAATACTAATGTGCAGCGAATGAGGCCAAGAGACTGCCAAAAGGCCAACGCACTTCCACTGACATCACATTCATCACCTGACCAATGAAAAAACGTCCCTTTCACCTTGAGAAAAATGTGAGTTGGCTCAATTCATCTAATATCCTTGCTCTAGGAAAAAATAACCTCCTCTGGGCCAAATTGCCTGACTATTAGGTTAGTGACTAGTAGTACCATGAGTCCATAGAAAAAATACATGTCATATGGAGAGGCTGCAGTGAGTTTGAGGCATGTCATTGGGAATTAATGTATAAGACATGATATGAGATGGGGCTTTAAATATAAATGGTGCATGTAACATTCTCCTAACTTTACAGGAGTATTAAGTGGGATATGCTAGGCAGCAAGTGAACATTTTGTCCTCAATTTCGATGCAGGAAAAATGGGCATGAGTCAGTATTTGAGCAATTTGACAAGGGGCAAATCATGCTGGCTAGAGAGCTCGGTCAGAGTATATCCAAAACTGCAGTTATGATGCGGTGTTCCCAGTCTGCAGTGGTCAGTATCTATCAAAAGTGGTCCAAGGAAGAAACAGTATTGAAGTGGCAACAGGGGAGCGAAGGCTTGCCGGTGTGGTCCGATCCACCAGACGAGCTATTACCTCTCAGTTTGTTGCATATGAGGATGCATATTAGACAGGCGTTCATAATACATGACATAACCACCAATATTAGGCCATACAGGTGGTCATATTGTTATGCCTCATTGGTGTATATCTCGATTGTGCCTAAAATGTCACTTATGGCTTTCTTTCAAACCCCTCCATAATAGGAAAACAAAATAAGAATTATGTGAGTGAAAGTAAAGTAGTGTTAATGCTGTATTCAGTTCCCCTCGGAAAGCAGTTTGTCATTAAAGGACGTAAAAAGGCATGCAATCAATTCCCAAAGCAGCGCCATGGCTCAGTTCTTCTCCCTTGTTTTCCTCTGTCTCTCCCGGGATGACTGCCATGTAACCAACATTAAAAGGTCATAGCTGAGTGAAACCTAAGCTGTGCATATCACAAGCAAAGGTCTGAAAATGTCATAGCTTCACCAACATATTCTGGCAAAAGTATACACACAATTATTTTGTGTGGCATTTAGCCCAATTCAACAAGCCAGCTTCACGTCAGGCTCTCTCTGAAATGTTTACACCAGCTGATCTGCTATATAAGACAATTTGGATGCGGCATGGTTCAACAATTCCAGTTTCTTTTCCCGTCTTGTTCTTTCTGTGAAATTGAGTCCAACCTAGATTCAAAGCTACAGGGATATGAACTCAGAGGACAAATGAAAGAAGCTGAAGGACAAAGCAAGAAAAGGGGGGGGGGGGGGGTATAGCCATGGGCGAAATTGATTTGAGTTAACCCTTTTTCTTAACTAAAGGGAGTGTGTTTCAGAAAATTTGAAGAGGTTTTGGGCAAGGAAGAAGATTTTAAAATAAAACTATTTTATCAGATAAGAGAGAGAGAGAGAGACGTTGTTCTACCTCAGTGTGATCCTTTTGATGTAAATGAATAGGAATGAGAAGCGAATGTCTTTGCTCAAGACACTGAGGTATTATTTGGTATTTGTAACTTCTGTAATGAAAGTCATGGTGTATCCCTATTGCTTCATTTAGGATATGCAACAATGGCTGTGACTAATAATGGATAGTGTACTACTGAAAACTGCTCAAGGCAACTTGTGATGAGAAAGAGGCCACCTACATTCTACATTTAATCGTTAACATGAATTGCCTTTCATTAAAAGGGCCACAATAGGTTTAGACAGGACTGAAATGACTTCACCTCAGACGCAGTGCACAATTAATGGGATTTGTAATTGAAGAATTGATGTTGAGTATATGTATAATCAGTCACAATGATCACATAAAGAATAATGAGCTTAGCATGCATGGACCAAATTCTTATCATCTGAAAACATCGGTCCCTGCTCAAAGATTTTCACTATGGACTCAACAAAGATACATTGTGCCCAGTCCAACAATGGCATATCTGCACTAAGATAAAGAGGTAGTTTTTCAGTTTGTAAGATGATCATAGGCATGTGAAAATACATTCATTTCCCATTCAAAGAGCAGGACAAAAGAAGGCCTACAAAACACATTTACATAACTGGGGTCTGTTTGACCATTTTTCTTGTAATTTATGATAGGAAGTAACTTTACACAAACACATAAGGCCACTTTTCATTATGCACTGAAGTAATTCATTTATTCATCTTCACTTATTTCTGTTGGAGGTGGCAGGTAGCTGGAGTCTATCGCAGCAGCTATGGGCCTTAGGTGGGGTGAATCCTGGATAGTGGCCAGTTAGTTGCAGGGCTGACACTTAGAGACCTACATAGACAGAAAACCTTTCATGCTCAACAATTTAGATTTACCAATTGTCCTAACACGTTTACATTTGATTGTGTGTTCATGTTTGATTAACTGTTTGTAAAGCCCTTTGAGGCAACTGTTTTTGTGATACTGGGTTATATAAATAAAATTGAAAATGATGAGGAAGCCAGAGTACCTGGAGAGAACCCATGATAACATGGGGAGGACATGCAGAGAGATTGTAAATAGTCAGCTGAATGATCAAACCCATAGTCTTGTTGCTGAGATGCAGGAGCACTACCAACCACTCAAGCATCCCTATGCACTGAACTCTTTCATCTTACAACCCAAATACCAGAAATATTGGGACATTTTTTTAATTTCAATAAAATGAAAACTAAAAGACTTTCAAATCAAATGGGCCAATTTTTTATTCACAATAATAGAATAATAGAACATAGATAACATAACAAATGTTTACACTGAGAAATGTTACACTTTACAAAATGAGCTCATTTCAAATTTGATGCCTGCCACAGGTCTTAAAATAGTTGGGACAGGAGAAACAAATGGCTGAAAATGCAAGACATTTTAAAAAGATTCAGCTGGGAGAACATCTAGCAACTAATTAAGGTAACTGACATCAGGTCTGTAACATGATTAGCTGTAAAAGAGATGTCTTAGAAAGGCAGAGTCTCTCAGAAGCAAAGATGGGCAGAGGCTCTCCAATCTATGAAAAAGAGTGTAAAAAGATTGTGGAATACTTTAAAAACAATGTTCCTTAATGTCAAATTGTATTATTGAGAACCTTCACAATATTTAGCTATTTGCTTGTGGTTTCCAGTAGTGTTTTCCACAGTAACAGTGAAATTTGTAATGTCGACCATCCCAGCAGTTGTTAAACTTCAAGAGTCCCACCTCAGAAAATATTTGCCTTTCAAAGTACTATTTTTATTGTAGTACATAGACAGTAAGAACTTTATTATTACTTTATTATTATTATTATTATTATTATTATTATTATTATTATTATTATTATTATTATTATTATTATTTTATGTTAAATAGTACTGGATGTTAAAAATAATCTTAGAGGCTTTCCAAGTATTGTTAGACAGAGCCCATGTACCACCAGCGGGATCCATACCACACTTTGAGAACCACTGAACTATAATAATGTTTTTAGTAGCAAGAATACATGCACACATATACACTAACCAACTTGTCAAACACTGACATTCATGCAATGTGGTGTGTATCTGTCAAAACCAACAGAAGGATGTTTATTCAAAAATAATCTGCAAAGAGGCTTACTTTGATTTGGCTCTGAACAGCACATTTGCTCAGCACATCTTTCAGGCTTTTAGGCATTTTCAGAACATGCTTTTGAGAAAACTACAGCACACAAGGTTTTATTTTTTATGCTCTTGCTCTGCTTGTTATTGTATTAAACCTTTATACATCTCCACTGAGTTTCTCGCTCCAGCTTCTCGTCAAAGAGCTACTGTTCTCTTGAGCTGTGGATACTGCACTTTCCTCCAACCAAACAAATAGTGTAAAATCATCGTCTTTGTTTTGCTCAAGTGGATTTTGCATGATAAATAAGGAGCTCTTTAACAGCTGGAAGTTCCAACATACATTTATGCTCACTCAGCCATATAGACAGAAACATACCCCTTTATTACAAGAATAATGTATTAGGAGTGTTGTTCAATGTTCTATGTTGCAAGCCTACTAGGATACTTAACTCTAAGTTACCAATCCTGTTCTTTGGATAATAGTCATCTAAAAACTCTCCAAGAAGCAACATGCAGCTACTTTACAGGTTAGTGTCGCTGCAACCTCGGTCTTGTCTTCTATTGTTAGGCCATGAACCCAGTGGAGACTGAAAACTGCCAATCTACATCTAAAATGCTGAGATCCAGAGAGTGCTGTGTCCCATAAAAGTGTTCACACATATTAGCACAGTGTGAAGAAATGTGGTGTTTGTGTTGCAAGGCAGACATAAAGATCCTCGAGAGCATTACACACAAACAATACTCTCAAATTAGGAAAACAAGGAATAACAAAAGGGAATAAAAGGAATAATTAACAAGTTATAAACTGGTTCACACAATAACCATCACATCTAGGGTATACGAAAAAACAATTCTCCAATATGGAGATTTGGAAAATTTGATTAGGTTATTCTGTATTGATACAAAAATGGCTGTATTGATTTATTTGCAATATATTTTGAATTTCTTCAAAAAGAAAATCCTGCAAGCACTTTCATGTTGTTGCTTATTTTGAAAAAGGCAACTGGCTTATGAAATACAGTTGCAGCACTTATTGTTTTCATAATTAAATATTATATACTTAAAAATGTGTCCATGCAACATACTGGTATCATGATAAACTTGACATATTGTATCATGACACCTCCTGTATTGCCAGGTTTCTGCCAACAAACAGCCATATTATTCTCATTTCCTGATAGACTGAAATGTTTGAGATTTTCAGGATAATGACATCAGTTAACATCTGTGCACACAAGCACGGACGATTCATTAATGACTTATTAATTAATGCACTTATGAACTCTGATTGTACTGTACGTGAAGTTAGACATACCGTTCACACACCACATAACAGTGCACTTTTAGGGAGTACAGCAGCACTGTAGTGCGTTTCTCAAGAGCTTCCTCAGCACTATTGGAGTTGGTGTTGCATTTCAGAACTGATAGCTGGCTCAATAGCTGCTGGGATTGGCTTTTCTCTGCAGATGCTGACAGGACACTTCAGAATGTATCACCGGCCACCCCCAACCAGCCCGGACCAGGGTGAAAGAGGAGTCAAACTGTGTCACGGCACAATAGAGGCAGGTGTGGTCCACTGTGGCTATGCACAAGTGAAGACTGCAAGTTGCTTTCACTGTGCGCCAGTGGGTATAGATGAGAACTAAGGCTCCACAATATATTGCAAATTTATTGGTATCATGATATCAACAAATGCAGTAGGCTACCTGTATTGCAGGACACTAAAAGTATTACAATAATGTTATACTCATCCATCTAACAGAGATTTACACTGGCAAAATCCTTAACCTATCAGAGGATTCACTGAAAGTGTGTCGTGACCAAATGAACTGGATTAAGACTCGATTCCTAGTTTAGGCTTGTTTAAGTCCTGTTTGCAGGTTTAGGTTTGTTTTAGTCCTGTTGAGTCTTTGTTGTGTTTGAATTTTGACACAATTTTAACTGGAGGCTAAACACAGAGACTGTATTTCTTAATTGATCTATGTCAAAAATATTCAAATATTGCTAGATATCCCGGTTATTCACCATAGTTCTTTTAGCAGAAAGCCTATAAACCAAAATGAAGGCATGGCCTTATCACCTCATGTGTGCGTGTCTGGGTACCTACTCTCTGTGTGGCTGTGTAGTGCTGTGGTAGAGAGTAAATCGGTTTATCCTCATACAACACTTAAGCAGGCGGTAGTAGTGGCTATTTCACTCTGGCGCGTCTGTGTGTGTGAGCGCCTGACAGCGACTGATAAAGTAAGGATTTACTCCGGGACAAAGTGAGAAGCAATCACTCTCACTTAAGCTTACTTCATCAGTTTCTGTTCGCCCTCTCCCTGTCCTGTGATATTATGGTTTATTTGGTCATAGTCTGGCAGCACCCTTTCTCTCCCCATAAAGTCACATACACGGATCACCTGTACCGGGATCTACACTCGACTCTACACAATTAAACAGACCTATAATAATTCACTAATATAGCACTAAAATCGTTTATTCAATTTAAGTTTAGTTCAATTGAATAAACGATTTTCAATTTGTAGGCTGTGCATTAGAAATTATTTTAAACAATGACAGGACAAGAAATTGTGTTTGCTTATGCGTAATGATAATGATTACGCACTGATATCAGTGAAGAAATAGTGCAGTTGTGTAGAATAAACCAGTTGTAACTTACCATATATGTAGCTATAGGAGATCATTCCTGGTAAGAAGGCGCGTAAAACGCGCCTGTCCAACGACTGCAAACCGCATTCTTCTAAAGGACATCTCCACACGACACCTCTCTATAACTTATTTCGTGTCATCTCCCGTTTCTATTCCTCTGGATCCTTGTTTGTCTCTCCTTCGCTTCTGTTTGATAGATCCGCACCCCAGCGGGTAGATATAGGCTACCCATCAGTGCGCACGCACTGGCTGACTCTTCCTTCCCGCTGCTGCTGCCGCTTTAAAATATCCAATTTCAAACTGGAGCGCGCACACACACACACACACACACGCACACACACACGCACGCACACACACACACACACACACACAAGTCTCTCTTTCCGATCAAAATTTCCTCTTAACTCTGATATAGGCTAATCATGTTTTTATTGGCTGCTGCAGGACGTGCAAGGCTAGAGCCGTGCTTGGGATAAAGGAGCTTTGATATTCCTTTAATATGCGTAGAACGCAGCACTATTGATGCCAATATATACCACACTCATCTAATATGGGTAATTCTCCTGTCCAATAAGATTTAAGCAACGATGACATCAAGGACAGTCTGCGCTGTTCTGAACTGGACAAAGTAGCCTCTTCGTAGATTATTACTATTTTTTTATGCTTATTTGTTTTGATTAGGGTAGATTACAGTTAGATTATGTATAGACCTAACTCACAAAAAAAGCAATTGTCAACAAATAAATTTCGGAATTTTCTGAAGTGTAGATCACATTAAAAGCGACTTGTAGGGAAGTGGAGCAATGAGCAATAATAAAAATATTTTTAAAAAGTTAATGCTGACAACTTTTTTTTTTCTTAGCCTACTGCTACCAGCATCGCGCTGTCCTACATTTCCCATAATGCCTTGCAATCATCGTCAGAAACCCGCGCCCGCACGTGTGTTTTGGATGTAGTTTAGCTGCTGCGTTTGAGATCTTATGCTGCGTTGTTTATCTCTCTTTGCATTTTTGAGCAATGGTTGCGGTCACTGCCTGAAGATTAACGTTTAAGAAGAGGATTTTACCTTTGTTTGCATACTCCCATACACGCTGTTCGAAAATGAAGACTTCACTTCACGAAAAGGCATCCGACTTTCTGCTTCAGGCGTCTCTGCTGTATAGAGACAATTGCCCGGAGCTCTCACGACACTTAATGTAAGAAGGAGTTTTAATCTGTTCTTAGACTTTGACTTCTATTGTTTTTAAGAAAGAGACTCGAGCTTATGCTTACTTTTACTGTTTTCCTGCTGTAATTTGACTTTGTGGCCGCTAGGTGGGAGGCATGCACCGAGATTTACTGACGTCCTTAAGATAAACATTTTCGTAGGAAATAAAATTTTACCAAAGCCATAGACGAGTTTATGACCATAATTTCTAATCAGCCCCCTGTTATTTATCGCTACGTGTATTACTATGTAGTTGAGGTTGTAAAGATTTATCAGTAGCTAAATTGACATCAACTGTCTAATCCTAATGCATACGTAATTATATTCAATCAATACTCGTTGTTATCATTACTAAATGGTTCACAAGTCTTTATCGTGCGTGTTTATTGAGTTTGCATAAATTAAGTAGGCTACATTTGGATGTATTAACTACACAACTATCCATGGTTTTAACGGGGCTCTTCTGCTAACTGTGTTGCTCACAAAATTTGCAATAGTTTTACTGACTCTTAGTAATTTCAATAATAACAATAATTAATAGCTCCCCTTCAAGTCCACAATGAATGATTTTCAGGCCTAAATATGGCAGCCAATTGCTTTGTGTAGTGTTGCATGCTTTCTGCTCTTTCTATTTCACGAGTGAGTTGATTAAGCACACTCAAGCCAAATGTGAACAGTGGCTGCTCCTTTCAGGTGTGGGAAAGTCAGTGGTATTGATGCTTGGCCTATTGCAGGTAATGATTTCAGTTTAACTTTTGTCATTCAATTTTCTGTGGTCATAATGTTAAGCAGATTCGATTGGTGATTTCACAACAATGATCTGCTAAGGCTTTTTGCCAGACCAAACCAAACTAAAGACTTAAATCCTGTGGCCAGACTGTCTATTCTTAGTGTGGTTGTTAAAAAGTATTATATCAAACACCAACTATGTCCCTAGGTACCAGCTGTCTTCAACTAATTAGCATCCTGTATTCCAGTCTCTTCATTCCTGTGGAAACAACACACCCTTGTAATTAAAAGCAGTATTTAATTTGTATAATCTTTTACCGTTCACAATTTCACTGTAGCTATTTTTGTAAAAATTTATACTTTGAGACATTGTTGTGAATATTCTTGAGTGGCACAATTTGCCACAAATATATTATTATTGTGTATATAGTAGTGTATAGTGTATATAGTAGCAAATCCAGTCACACAGGGGGTCACATCAGTAAAGAAGACCAATAGTAATACCTGCAATATCAATATCGGAAAGATGTTTCTATATATTTCCATTATGGGTGTAACGATACAGTAACAATATTGACAGATCAACTTTTTTTTTCTTTTTTTTTTTTTTAATGTTATATTGTTATATGCTTCGCTCTCTTTTTGCTAACATAATCAGCCCCGGCTGCAGTGCTACATTTGAAAGTAAACGTGATTTTTAGCAAAAAGTTGCTGTATTGATGGGTATTGATATGAAGGTGTTGAATCATATGTATATTGTTCCAAATTACCCAATATTGCTCTTGAATCACATTGAAACAATTCTAATCAATATGTATTGTTGCAAAAACGTATTGTTACACACCTAATTTCCAGTCATTATGGCATTCCTTACAGCTATTTAATATTTTAATACATTTTTAACTATTGCCCAGTTATTCATCTTTTTACACATACAGTTAGGTCCATAAGTATTTGGGCACTGACTCAAGTTTTGATATTTTAGCTTTTACAGTTACTATTCAAAATACAGTTACTATTCAAAATACAGTTATATAATTCATAGACTCCCAGCTTTAATTTGAGACTATTCACGTCAAAATCAGAGAAAGGCTTTAAAGTGTAGCTGCCTCTTGTTCAGGGGTTCAGAAGTATTTTAACAGTTTCTTCTAATGGGCCACATGGGCTGTTTCCCTCATTAATGCATAATAAACTGAGCAGGTCAAAGGTCTGGACTTGATTCCAGATGTTAAATTTACATTTGAAAGCTGTTTCTGTGAAATCCCAAATGGAAGTGAACCAGACCATCCTTAGGCTGGATCAAAAAATTGTGAAAAACCCCTTCACAACACCCATATTAGTAAAGAACACCCTCCAGGAAGTAGGTCTATCAGTGTGTAGGTCCACCATAACAAGAAGACTTCATTAGAGAAAATACAGAGGGTTCACCACAAGGTGCAAACTGTTCATCAGTCTCAACAAGAGAAAGGCCACATTAAACGTGGCCAAAAAACACCTAAAGAAGCCAGACTGGGTCTGGAGAAGGGTTGGAACGGTTCATGAGCCAAAGCGCACCACATCTTCTGTAAAACACGGTGGAGCAGTGTGATGCATAAGCATGTATAACTTCCCTTGACCCTAGGTCACTGGTGTTTATTGATGAGTAGACAGAAGCACCCGGATAAATTCTGAAGTGTATAGGGATAAACTTTCTGCTCACATTCAGACAAAAGACATAAAGTTGATGGGTGGCACTTCACAGCACAGATGGACAAGTGACCCAAAACATACTGCAGAAGCAGCCCACGAGTTTTTTAAAGCAAGTAAGTGAAATATTCTCCAATGGCAGGGGTCAGTTAACATTAAAGTACACATTAAAGAGCTGTAATTCCTAAATCTTTGTCTGTACACCTGTTAGGGGAACAGTTAGGTCTTCAGTAGCAATTTAGCTTCACCATTCCACTACATCTATATATCTATATATCTATATATATATATATATATATATATATATATATATATATATATATATATAGATAGATAGATAGATAGATAGATAGATAGATAGATAGATAGATAGATAGATATAGTCTTCTACTAAATTAATACGTGGCGTGGATGTCTTATATATTTTTTTGTATCATAGCTTGATAAGTTTCGGGCCACTTTCTTTCTGCAGTCTTCCTCAGAAGTGTCACTTGATGTCACTGTGTCATGCACAGGTTGTACTCTTGTGTCACGTTTGAGTTGTGTTTCATCCATGTCCATTATCCATACTGTAGTCTGTTTTTACATTTATGTATGCCAGGAATTTTATGGCTTAAACCATGAATGGAAAGACAAACATTTGTTCAGTCATAGAAACCTCAATCTGGCTCATTTTACATTTGCCTGCATGAGCTTACTGTTACATTTGAGCGGTGATCTGTTCACCATACAGTATTTCCTTCCTAAGATGAAATACTTTGAACAGCTGGCCACAGGTTTGCATCCAAATGCAAACCTACTATAGAACCACTTGTTTTGAGACTTGCCATTACTCAGAACGGGAATTATGAGTCAAACATTACACCAAGCATAATGAGCTAATTAACAAGGACACTTGAGATTTGGCCACAATGATATAGTGTGATAGAACGTAATAAGAAAGTAAGTGGAGTTGAAACATGCTTGACCAGTGTATCTCCATCTCCTGATGTAATGGTCTCAGTGAAGTGCTGTTTTTGTGGGTGTATCTATGCCATTACTCAGACTTACTACTGCATATTTGTTGAAGATTGTGTTACTGCCACCCCACTGTCCTCACCTTCTGTCAAACTGATGAGGATAGAGCTCATCTTGTATTTGTTGTATTTGATTACAATAAGCTCTATATATTGTTCATATAAATTCTTATTCAGTGTCCACATTGTTCAAGAATTTTGGTGGTCTGTTTTGGTTTAATCTAAATCTTCCAAAGATGACTAGTTCTAATAAATGATAAAAAAATAATATCAGTTTTAAATAGAGCTTTTCTAGACACACAAAGTCACATTATGATTAGGTGCATTTTTTTATTCACTCCTCAGTCACACAAGTGCTTACTTGGCTACTTTATATCTTTTGTTAATGTTTGTAATAAAGTTAAATCTGTCCTTGTGAGCACTATTGTGAGACAGGACATTCTGTTACACTTCAGTTGTGTGGGGCTTTGGCTGTGGTATGTGTTATCCAAGTGATTCATGATATTGTATGCTCTGATTAACACTGATGTTCCAGATGAACTCTGGTTTATCCTCAGAGCTTTATGTTAAGAACATAATTATTACTATATGTGATCCATGACACTACCTCTGTCTGCCGGTCAGCAGGCTTACTGTACTACTGGATCCATTAATAGGCCGGCCACAAACAAGAAGCAAGTAAGAGCATTTAAATAGTGTAAAAAGACTATGTGGCCTTGGTGGATGAATTATACTTATTTTATTGCAATGTTTAAAGAAAGACAGTGATAATGGTATCTAATAACCATAGCAATTTTTTTGAATAATGTCTGTTTTGTAATTCTGTTAGGGCTGCATGATATTAGGCAATAACGTTGAATATCACATTTACAATATGACTGCCAATATTTTAAAATTGTACATTTTTGTCAGATGGAGGTTCATAATATTATTGTGATACAGTTTCTTATGATATGGGTGGTGCATTTGCTAATATCACAATAACAATGAAGTTGCAATATACTGCAAGACTCCTCTTATACACGCTTGTCACATCATCACAAATCACTTTGTCTTCTCCTGGTGTCTAGTAGAAGTGACTGAGTCCAGACTCCCAGGCACCTAGTGGCCTTTTTCTCTGTCACCTCCATCTGGTAGATAAAACCTTTGTATCCTGAGGATATATCACTGAGCACTTAGAGCAACACATTTCACATAGCAATAAACAGGCTCATGTAGGCTTTTATGATTCCCGCCAAAGATATTGCTGTATCTGTCCTTTGCCTCTGGTCTAAGCTACATTGTTAAAATGATCTCCCAGATTTCAGAAGTCTGTGTATAGGACCGATATCTTTAGTGTCTATCAGTAAAGCCTCAGTGTGCACTTAAATGGAAATGCATGCTGAATGTTTTACTTTAATTTGATAAGAGCAGTTGAAGAACTCTTGTGGTTCTGAGAACAGACTCTTCATGAGAGATGTTTGTGGTAAACAAAGTCCCCCCAAGAATTAGTTTTGTCAAAACAAAAGTTATATACAATTTATTAACTAAAAAGATGAATTGAAAAATGTGTAGCCTTGTATCTGAGCATTTCAGCAGTTTCATGTGGGGTTCTTCAGTACACGTAACTACATTATACAGATTAAGTAATTGGCTACATCTTCTAATGTACTTAACAAGTTATTACTCTCTCACAGGGGTCAGGATCCATTATAAAAAACAAATTATTGATTCTTTGGCCCATTACTGACCATTTATGGAAATGTCTTTTGAATTATCAACCAAACAATAGCAAAAATATAACCACCTACAGTTTTCCAAGCAAATTTCACATAGCTTTTGCACTGAAACTCCCATTGCTTGAAGCCTTGTGAATACATACAGGAGACTACCTATTAAACATTTTCACTACTAAAATAAACATTTTACTAATTGAAAATTTTTTTTGCCCATAAAACCAGAATGACCTATCATACATATTGGGAGTGACCTAACTTTGATACATTGTATTCAAAGTAGTTTTGTATGTGAACTGTTGCTGGAATGTTCAAGGTCCATGAGTCATTATCATGCTTCCACAGAGTCAGTCTGTGTGGGCATCACATTGCTTTCTTTGGTTTTCAGTTCTCTCTGTCAAGGTGTCTTAATAATCTGACAGTTTAATCCAATCCTTTATTATTAGTGAGTCAGACACTCAAATGAACAAAGACAATGTATGTAGAATGTTTCTTGTTGTATTAAGTGCCTCCAATGTCACAGACATTGCACATGTGATGATTGAAAGCAGAGAGCATCAGCACAGGCCAGTGCCAGACGCCAGCGGGTCAGCTCCAGATTAACTCCCCACCCCACCCCCCACTCCCCCCTTCCCCAAATATACAGCCAGCCTCATTTGTGTCCCTCACAGCCACACGTGCTGCTGCATGGACAGGATATTTCCCTTCATCGATTTTAGCCCATGGCTAATTTTAGCAGGACTAAGCTGTGGCTTAGTTAGAATGTGTGTTCAGATATCTCATTGTTAGTGGTTCAAAAGTGGAAACAGGGATTTGGAGAGAAGCCCCATATAGTTTGGAAAGGAACCATTGGCTTTTCCGCATGGATGTTTTCCACAGTATTTAATAACTATAAATTACAATATGTTTAAGGATGTATTTTTAGGCAATTAAATGGAATGTAATTATTTTTGGAAAGTGATTCTTTACTGTATTTTCATACCTTTTCTGCAAATATTGTGTCTAACCTTTTCTTTTTTCTGTTTAGGCAAGGTCCAATGGAAGCTAAGGGTAAGTCATATAAAGACTTGTCTATATCTCTCAGGAGTTCATGATTTTCTGTCCCTTTAAATATTTTCCCTAATTCATACTGCAGTTATAACCAGGACCTTGTCAGCAGATTGTCAAGGTTAATAAAACTCACTAAATCCTCAGCTCAGCAGACAGTGAGCCAGCTGTCTGTAGCAGACTGCCTGGTGGGATCAAGCCCACAAACTTTTTCTCATACACTCAGTCCTATATGCCCAGAGCCATTGTTAAAACTGCTTTGGAAACTGGTGGTTGCTTTTTCAAATAATGCAAAGATGAGCTTTTGCATTATATATACAGGTTGACAGATCATTCTGCCTACTAAAAATCACTTTACAAAAACATTCTTCATATAAATTCTTTAAATAGCTCATATCTTTGTACTCATATGAAATAAATATGCAGAAAAACAAGGATTAATATATTTTTGTATTCTGTCTAGATTCTTCAAAGAAGTCTTGCCTTATGTTCCCAAACACCTCAGTCTGTCAGTTCTGTTATCAGTGGCTGCAGCCTGACAATCACAGAGTGCGAGTGCGTCCCAAGCGGCACCCCTCGTCCCGAGTGCAGAGTGTACTACGCAGGAAGGCTCGGGGAAAACACCTCAGTGTGGTGCAGAAAAATCTGCTGCAACGATTTTACAAGTCCTCCTCTGTCCAGGTGAGAAACAACAAGACGACTGCAGACCTGCTCTTTGCTACTGCACTGCAGCACATTGCCCTTGTACAAAAATTGTAGCTGCAGGGGTGAAAGAATATCATTTGACAAGACATGCCTTTCATACACTAAAAGAAGCATTAGATAGAAGACATTTTCCATTTCTTGTACACTTTTTTATATCTCTATAACAACCTGGATACCTGTTACTGGTTGTCATTGGCTACCAAGTCCTTAGCTGTGAAAATACTGGAAAATATGAACTACTGGCTTAGAAAACTCTTTAAACCTCTCTATAGAGCCACAAAACAGGCAAAAAATGAGCTAATACACAACCATTAATATACTGTTTCATTACCGGTATATATTGTATTAAATAGTTTGTATACAAATGACAAGTGGTGGAATAGAAAGGAGAGAGATTTGTTTTGATACAGTTTTGTTTGTAAAGAAACCTGGCCCCACCATCTGTTCCTCATTAAGTACAAAGTATATCTAGGAATGAATTTTTTATTATATTATGTGAACCATGTATAAAAGTAAATTAGTGACATAGTATAGTAAGCAAGAATTTTCCTTACAGAAGCATTACCATACAGATCGTGCACAATACCTTTAAAGTTCCCTATTTGAAGCTAGTAGGATTTCTGGAGTGTATCCATGTGAAAACTAATATTAGACCCATGAAGAGTCAAAGGTTACCAATGGATAAAGGCTAAAGTGTGAGCCATAAACTTTACCTATGTAGCTTAAAAACCCATTATACCATAATTTATTATTAACTTCACAACCCAACCACTGGCTCTGAATGTATTGTTTCCAGCCATTGTTGTTATTTAGATTGATGAGGCCATTTGTATTCATGTGTCTGTTTCACTCATCATTACATCCTTTACAGTGGTCTCATTAAGCTCAAGTCTAGGAGACCTAATGCTTCTGTTCATACTCAATCTGCTCCTATCCACAAGCGTATACTGTACCTCATAACCTTCCTAATGGTTACCATCGAAGTGGTGACAAACCCAAAGCTGGTATTGGCCAGTTCCCTCCCTCTGTTGTGATGAGCCTATTTAGACAGAACTAGTGGAGAGACACAGTTGCATTAGTGAGTGGTGATAGAGGAGAGCCGTGGTGGAGGCCTTTGTAGTGATCTGACATCAGGCTAATGAAGAGCGACTCTAGTGGAAGTGCCTATGCCTCATTAAAATCTGGCAGGGGTCATTTAGCAGGCAGGTATTCAGTAGACGGGCTGCAATAAACCTGCTTTGAACTGTCTATTGACTCGCAGGGCAAAAATTAACAGAGATGAAGACAGGGTCAGAAAAAAATTGCAAATTGGACACAGACAAGACACACCTAGTGCATAGAGCATAGATATTAAGTAAAATCATCAATTAGGAATAAAAGGTAAATCCTAATATCACAGACATTTGGACACAGACTCACTTACCTCTTGTGGACATAGTTTAGTGTAAATGCCATCTGAGAAAACAGCAAATGGAATGTTTAAAGTTCATAATAATTTCATCATTTAGATTTTTTTAGTCTACCACTATACAATAATAACAACATACATCTATCAACATTGTTCAGCTATTTTAGCTCTTGTCTCCTAGCCTGGCCAGCCAGACTACCAGTGAGTGGGACTGGCTGGACAAGTGATTTGTCTCCTAGCTTTGTGCAGGTTCCAAGCCTGGATATATGAAGATGATTTCATCTGGATGGGCATCTGGCTATACCACACTAAATATGCTAACCACTAAATGATTTGCTATGGTGTCCCCTTAAAGAAGTTTTTTGCCTCATTTGGAGATTGTATGAATTTATTATTATGAGCTACTTTAAAAGAAATCTATTTTATATAGATTAGATCATTTATTTCGGTTTCCCTGAAATGTGACCTGAGAGCTACTAAGTAGTGGTTCATTAACTGGAAGGATGTTTTTACCCCAGCAATGACGTTGCTTCCTCTCATTCTCATTTGTACAGTATTTTGGTCACAAAGAGGAATGTTGATACTTGACCATCACGTGACTTCCTTGTAAACCAATACTCCTACAGCATGTCCACCAAAGTATTTTTACCCTCTTGTTTTGATGGTCAGTTGACTTGCTTTACATTTGGGGCTTAACTGGCAATAACTAAAGGCTTGTTCTGTCTGCACACCATCTCACACCTGCGCTCAACATTAAGTGATAGAGAGCTGAAAGCCTTAAGATGCAGAGCTGTGGACCGGTGAGATGAGAGCAAGAATGCTGACTGGCTGACTTTCTTTTCCCTCTGAGTACATGCTGATGACCAAGCACAACAACACTAACAATGGAAAGAAGCAGAAAAGCCTTAATCAAGAGATTTATATACTGTATGTTTATCGCATCATTGGAGATTAACGACACACGGATCAGGTGTTTTATACTTTGCTATGAGGTCATTATTTATGTTCTTTAAACAGTGATTTTATTGGTCTTATGAGGTAGAAATTAACTGGATACTTTTACCCAGATAATTTACCTACAGAAATGTTGTAGGAAATTAAAAAAAATAAGAATGTATTTTTTCAAAATTACTTTTACTTGAGCAGACTTTTTAGGGAAAAACAGGGTGTGAGTATTTGCATGCAGTGAGTACTAACAGAATCTACTAGGGACATAGACTTGAAAATGTGCCAGTTGTTTTCACTGCCTCCACATCCTGTTAAAGAGAGAAGAGACCTTCATGCAATTTACAGTAACAATGTTAATTATCATCAATAGCTAGGTTACTTCTCAGTACAATTTGTCAATCATATTAAGTGTGTTTATTTTTAAACTAGTCCTAGTATGAACTTAAGAACTTTTTGAACAGTGATCTGCTGTCATTTTCACATGTACATACCATCTAAAGGTGTAAATCCCTTTCCATTTAACACTATACTGCTCACCTTTTAGCGCCTGTGGCCTCACGTTCACCTAGTCTCGCAGATGAGCAGTAAACTTGATGCTTTTAGGCTTGTGAGGATATGTGCCTCTGACTCTTGGGGGGAAAATGAGTTATAGCCCAATCTAGGGGACAGAACAGAGACCTTAAATGGAGCGAGACATAGTGTGTTGTCCTCTCTCATTTTCCTTGTTCAGTTTTGATTTATATTTCCCAGCTGGAACGTAGTTTATGGTTTTGTTGATCTAAACACACTTGTGTTGTTAAGATGATTTCAGCTTAAATCACTGTTTACTTGGTGTGTTAGTGTCACACATAAGTGGAGCTTTTTCCCTAGAAAGACATTTTTTATAATGCAAGTCCATTCTGTTGTTGCAATTGATTTTTCTTGACCCCAGTGACCAACAGGCATCTCCTCATTTTCCTGCACTCTTAAAACCGTTCTGTGTTTTACCCCAACTCATCAAACTGACCAACCCTTGAGCCTTACATTATCTTGTCATCACTTTGTCATCTTTATCTGTACTCCAATGAAAGTGCTAGAGATTGTCAATGCAGAAGAGATAACCAGATATAGGGAGTGCATAATATTAGAAAACATTTCATATGCAAAAACATTTTAATTTCTGCAGTATTAATATGAACTGTTTTATTTGAATGCTCCTTTTGACAGAGGAACTAAATAGGCCTGTACTAAGAATTGACTCAGTCAAAACCATTTATTATTTGAAAGTGTCACTGTTTGATTAAAGGCTGTGTTTGAACAATGATGTTTTAAAAGGCAAAGAGTAAAAGTCACATAGGCCATAACATAATTATGATACAACACATTGTCTTATTCAGTATTGTGATTTGTGGTATTGCAGCATATTGTGCAGCCCTATCAGGAGACCAAATTGCTAGCTAATTGTTCTGAATGTTGGCAAGGTGCAAAGGAAGCTCTACAGAGCATTTTGATACAACAATGTTGGCCAGGAAGTGATGGGATGACAAAAAAGTGGTCATAGGAGAAGAAGAGCTGAGAGGAATCTAGAACAGCAACAGCAGCCAGTGTCAGCTTTGAGTTTCTTAAACACAAATAAGACACTTGCCAACTAGTGAAAGGTATTCTGGCAAATGTTGCATGTGCCAAAATGTGTACTTAACACTTGAAGCATGCACACAGAGAGTTAGAATTGATGACAAGCATGCATGTGCATATCATATCAATTGTCAGTATTTTTCAGTCATATGCAGATTTACACATTGACATAAAAAATGTATCAACATTTTTACTCACTTTCAGAGAACATTCACTTATTCACTTTTCCCACTCACGAGCAGAGTAAGCCACATAAAAAAATCTCATATCTTCTCATCATATAATCTCACATTATGACCATGCCATCTCCTGTTTACACATTGCAACACTCTTAATTTTGTTTCCTTAAAGTAGACCTGAAGTTTCCTTCAGTAATTTAACATCAAAGTTTGGATGCTGTCAGTTTTACATTTTTCATTTCTCACTCACCACCAGTCATCTGTCAGCACCTGTTGAATGGTATTTGAGACATATCGGTTTCACAAATGTGATCCTATTGGCCACTTTTGATCCTAATCACTGCTCCAACAAAAGATCTGTCACTAAGCAGGTTTGTCCATTTCAGTGGTGTATTTTGCATTTGCCTTGGTATTCATGAAAATATTATGGTTTTCACATGCCTTCCACTCTTCACATGCCTTCCCCTGTGGTTAATTTGGGACGATACGTGTTGCGGTGCAGAACAAAAGCTGATCTTTTCCACTGCCCACTGTGAGACAGAACGACAGATATGACATCTTTTTTTTCCCTAATGGTCATGAGTAGCAGCCCAGTGCTCCTATCAGGTTGCCTTGTGTTCCTGCCAGGCCGGCTGCTTCTAGACACTGACTGCCTACTTCCTCACTACACAAGGCCATGATTAGAGGAAAGTTAATGCCTCATATCGATCCTCAAACTGCTTTTCTGCTTTGGGCTTTATGTTATAGTATTGATGTGGTCTCAAATGACTTTCCCCCACTGCGTCAACATACATTTGCATGCTTTTTAGCAAACACTGTCACGACACAGTTGAAAATCCCATCACACAGTGAAAACACGCCACTTATAAACTATTGTTGAAGATTAAACATGCTTCCAAATTCTTTCACTCATCTCTCTTCACTCCTGCTGTGTGCCAAGGTCAGGTTAATCAACTCTGCTGACCTCTGGCAGCCCTGAGAGGGAGGCAGGATAGGGTGTATTTATGGAGCATAAGCTAATAATAGAAAAAAGGTCCATCTGCTGAATTGATTTATGTGGAGCTGTGTTCCCCTGTATTTGTGTCATGCTTTTAGCTATTTGTATTTGTATTTATTTATTAGGACAATGTACAGTTATATAATGCCAAAAGGTAAAGATGCTTGTACCAGATTATAGCTTGGAAGCTAATTTCCAACTGTAGTTCTTTAAAGGGAAGAGGAAAAAGAGACATTCTATACAGTGCACAAACACACATCCATCCTCCAGCTCTCAGACACACACTCCCCCATTCTGTCATCCTTGTCATTGAGTTGCATAGCAGAGACTGCTCACATAACAATTACAATATAATATAAAATTGATTATTTTAGCACTACAATCTACAGTTTATACAAGAGACATACAGGTAATTCATAATTATCATTATTAATGTTATTATTTTTAAAGAAGCTATAACAAACTTACTTTACATTACCTTTGTTCATATCAATTTAAAAACATAGTATCAGTGCGTGCATCTCTGGTTTTTAATGAACATGCAGTTTTTCTTTTCAGAAATGTTGCTATTTGTAAAATAGTAATCTGCAGGTCTTTCGCCCAGCTCTTCATGCAGACATAATTTCATTTTTGCAGGAAACTGTGGTGATGAGTAACATTGTAATATGACCAGTAACATATCTTCATGGGGTCAAGTTTAATCAGGGCTGTGTTGCTTTCTCCATTCACTTTAACATCTCAACTTTTATATTATATTTATGTAATAGTAGTCTTGCGCTGTAATGACATGAATAAAACTTAAAATAGATGTTGTAATGAGGTTTTAATTAGTTTTTTGCTGCCTACCTGTTTTATGGTTCAGTACTTCAGCAGCAGGTGCTGACAGATGACTATTGCTTTCCTCTCAATGACTACAACAACTAACTATGCACAAGGGAACACGGTTAAGTGCATTTTCAGTTGCAGTGTGTGTCATTCATAATGTACCATATAGAGGCGCAGTAGGGATGTAAACATGCTAACAGAGTTCAGTCAATTTGATAAGTTGTTTTGTAATTTTTTATATAAACAAACATACATTCCAAATATATAACAATTTATAGACCTTTGTGCCATCATCCCTCTTTTCAGGGTTTTTTTCCTGAACCAGTAGTGTTCTTAAATTGTTGGTTGTTGTTGGCTCTAATATTCCTGCAGCTGTTTATAGGTAGCTGCTGATCCTCTGGAAATCCAAAAGCCTAGGCTCTTTTTAGCCATATGTTTTCTTGGCCTGCATTTAGATCTGTCTGCTGCCAGGATCAGGACCAGGATGAGGAAATCAAATCCACCAGTGGCACCGGCTCACGTGTGGTGGTCTAAGTGCATTGACTACATTTCAGAGGATTAGTGTTAATTATACAGCTCCACGTGACACGTAAAAGATCATGTTAGTTCATTATTTCGCATGACTAAACAAGTATGAACTGCTCAGACTTTAATTATATTTAATAATCTTATTATTGTAATGTATATATTTCCTCATTATGCATTCCTTATTGCCTCTCTAATGAGTGGCACTAGCAGTATAAAAAGGACAAAAGATAAGCAGAGAGAGCTCATTCTAGTTGTAAATATCTACAGCCCACTGTTTGTGTTTAAAGATATAGAGTTATAAATTGTATTAACCAAATTAACCATTACATCATTAACCGAGATGTAACTGTAGTGAAACCTGCTTATAACTGTAATCCAAAAAGGCTCATTTGGCTTAGAACTGTGATTTCATCATCTTTTATTTCTGCTACACATGTGCATAAAAAACTATTCACTGCATCGTGATATAGCTCTGTTGGTAGAGTATGCTGTGCAAATATAAAGAACAGCTATAGCTCACCTTGGTGTCATGGGTTTGAGTCTAGACTCCAACTGTTTCTCCCTGCTCTTTTCCATGATTTCCCATCACTACTCCTCTGTTCTGTGAAATTTTAAACATGATTTTTCAGGAACAAAAAGTTGTTTTACCAGCTGATTCTAAGTTTTCTTGATTTTAGATGATGATTGTCTTCACAGATTTTTTCTAATAAAATACTCATTTATATATCAATCACCCTGAGGTAAGGGATTGTATATTTCTTCAAATGTAAAATCCACTAATCCTCTAATTCACTTGTTGTAGCACTCTGAAATCATTAGCATTGTATTGTGTGCTCGGGGGACCAGTAGTTGGATGGATATAACTAATCCTCTTGTAGAGCACCACAAATACACAAGTGTCACCTGGAAGTGGTGTCGGTATCACATCACGTCATAATAGTTTAATGTGCATACCTCTTTTGGAAACAAGGAAATGTCTGGGTACAGATTGTTCTTCGATAATAAGAGATTTACAATGGCCATAATTTTTAAAACTATTCTAGATGTATTCTCATCTGTCATAAAAAGGCACCTATGTTTCAAATAGTTATCTTTGATCCCTGCATGCTTTAATAGTTATCAGTTATCTAATGATTTGGGATTAAAACATGCTTAAAACCTTTGGTAAAACTCACCACTACTGGGTAATAATGAAGCATTAATGAATATGTAATTAGTATACTTAAGTACTGTTGCTGATCATTTTCCATTATTACTCTAGAATTAAATGTTAAATATTCAATGACGTTAATTTTGAAGTGATGCTTTGAAAATGCTGGTTACTATTTTTTAACTAGTACTTAATATGAGCAAATACTAGTAAAGTAATGCTTAATCGTGCAAGTTATTTAAAGTGTTACCAAGTTTGTATCAAAAGCTGTATTTAAAAACGTGATATTTTAAGCAACATCTAATATATTATTCATGTGTATTCTTACAAAGTAGTTTATAGTTTACCATTAGTTACCCTGTCTTGGCAGATCTGTGTCGATTTATTTTTTAGCAGGCCTGTTTGTTTTAATGAGCCCAGTTAGTGTGTCATTACAGATGAGTGTGTGCTGGGAACCCTTCTGATTGTTTAGCCTCTTTTCACACGTTATTGGTCAGTCATGCTGAAGCCACACCCTGAAGCCATGATGGGCGGGTCAGTTCTGTATAAAGGCGGGCATGCAGGCTCACATAGTAAACATTTGACTCACAGTCCCACAGAGAGGAACTTAGCCCTCCTTGGTTCATCAAAACCCAAATCTTCACATTTGTAGAGAGACAATCTGAAATGGCTACTTTCGTGTCGGTGAGTTTTCCATCTCATTAGCATACAGGACTGTCAACAACTTTGTCTCTAAATTACTGACACCTGCCCTGGTGGTCTTTTCTTACCTAGTGCTTGTTTTAAGGGTTTTGGTCATTTATGTCCTAAAAGTTGGAATTGTGAGTGTTGATTTCAATATTTACTTTTTTGAAACATGACCCATTTGACACTGTTTTTATATTATCAGAAAAGTTTGTGGACATTTTGAGGACTATTAATGGTGAAGAGGTTAATCTGTGGTCATTTAAAGTAAACTCAGAAGTTGCTTTAAAATTGTCTGTAGTGAATAAGTAGCTTGTACAGCTTGCACTTAGGTTGTACTTATCGATTGTTTACTGATGATTTCATAACACTAATAATTTAGCTTGTGTGGAAATGTGTTGTTTCAACTGGTTTATAAGTTTGACATGCTTAATAGTCATCTTTATATTCTCGTGTCAGCTTAAGTTTCAATGTTTGCTTTTGTAAAACCTCATAATGTCACATTATGTAACAATGTGGGACATGTACAAGTGTGAGGTAAACTATGTAACTAGTCAAACATTATGTCATAATTTTGCTTAGCTAACAGAAAAAAAAAGTCCTCATCATATATTTGCGTTTGCTGAAAATGAAGCAAAACATACCATACATGAAAAAAATTTATGCTTTTAGGAAGGGTTAATGATAAGAGCATTAACTGGTTTTTGGTTTATTGCACATCAGTATGTTTACAAGTCTTGAAGCAGGCCTGTGCCACCGAGGCCATTTGGGCAGATTCCTTTCACCTCCCTTGCCATGGCTAGTCTTGAATCAGTTTCTCAGTAGTTGATGTTCAAATGAGGTCATAAAAAGTGTAGTGTGACGGAAAAAATGACGTCCCAGTAGTGGCAGTATCCGCTTTGGTAGAAAAGTACACAAGTTTATTATGAAAACAAAAAGTTTCAAGAAGCTTTTAAAAACATTTGCAGGTCTTATTTTTTATTCTTCTGAGAATTTCTGCTTCATTTTGCCTCAAAATATCATCTTAACATGAGTGGACTACAGATGCTGTCTATGCAATGTTAATGAATCTGTTCCTCTCTTTATCCCAGATGGCCACCTGCCACACCTGCAGTAGGACGTCCAGACACAAAGGAATGGGCAGAGACTTCATAACCACACTTGCAAGAACTCACAGCACACCAGGGAGCGCTGGCAAGAATAAGACGCCCCAATCAGTGAACAGATCCAGTGCAACTACCCCCAAGACTGTGGGAAAAAATAAGACGCCTGTTCATACACCTAGGTAAGTTTTTGGTATTAATATCTATTTGAGTCACAGTATAATATAATATATAAAAAGTATGGCATAATATGCTATTTCTTAGATTACACCAATCATCTGAGAGATTTGTGTATCATTTTAGTAGTTAAGGTTTCTATTTATTTAACATATGCTGAGCTGCAAGAAGCTGTACGTGTTGGAATTCATGCTTGTCAGATCATATACTTGTCGACAACACAATTTTTATATTTTTCCCTGCCAACCAACAAAATATCAAGTTACTGTATCTACCTTCCTTGCTGTTTTTCCTCTAGGTCCTCCATCTCATCCACCACTCCAAGCTCAGGCTCAACTTCCTCCAAACCTCCTGCATCAAAAAGCAAAAACTGGGTTGTGCAGCGTCTGAGCAAAATACTCATGCGAGAGGACAGCCAGGGCAAAAAGAAAGGCGGCTTGAAAGATTTCCTCTCTTCACTTTGAATATTCCTAAACTAACATTGTTTTATATGTCAAATTTAGAAACACGGTTAAAAAGTACACCTGTGTTGTGACCTATTTGCTTCAAAGGCAAAAAGGAAGTTTAAGAAAATAACGTTAAGGAAGTTTCCAAGCCAATGTTGGAATAGCTGCAGTTTGCGGAGTTCTTCAGAGTGTACTGCCCCAGGAAACACTATCAGGAGAGCAATGAATTTTTGCAGTTATTAGTTATTACAACGTCTGTTGAGCAATGTGAATGCTTCCTTTGTCTAGCTTACTGTTTCCAAAAAGAGAGGTAATTTATCTAATTATCTAATGGCCAAAAATCCCACAGACCACTTTATCTTGTTTGGTCGCTGTTTACACGTTAATATTTTTTTCAGGAGTAATCATTTGGGATTTGCCATTTACATAAGGCTATGTTCTAATTATGCTACTTTTGTATTTTTGGTTTCTTTTTTATTGCACCCTTATAGGATGTTGTAAATCTGAAATATAGACAAATAATGTATGTTTTTGCTTATCTAGCATTTTTGTATTACACATCTTGAAATTTTATTAAAACTGTTTACATTTACCTGGCAATTCTGCCATGGACAGAAAACGTTTCTATACTTCAATAGTATAGCCACTGTTATGTTATTTTTATTCTATTTTTACTTTTTGTTTGTTTTTGTTAAACCTGTTTTTTGTATCTACTACATTTTGTACTGACTGGCTTACCCATTTCCCGTTTGATGTTTGATGTACAGTATGTGTTTGTATCCTGAAATACCTCTCAAAAACATTGTAATGTCACTTTGTCTATATAATTAAACAAATTAATACATAAATTTGGCTCTTTGATTTGCTGTGTCATGTAGTCTACAGTATAAATACGGAGAATGAATTGTTTAATCGTTTTAGCTAATTAAATAATTTTAAATTGCATAAACAAGTGTATTCAATGAAGAAAATCTTTCTTGTGTACAGTAAATAGTATATGTGATGCTCCTCGTGGGCTGCAGGTGTCGCTGGACTTTCATTTTACCAGTGCAACTACACAGGAAGTCTAGAGTCAGTGAAGTGTTTGCTAGCTAGCAGCAATTTAGCACAGTAGATCATCGGAACATTTGAACTGCAGTATTTTTAACCATCAAAAGATTTTGGCGAAATAGTGGTCGATGTACTGCAGCCATGTCCGACAGAAAGCGAAAAAGAGAGAAGGAGGAAAGAAGAGACCACAAAAAACACAAGTCGTCTAAAGACGATTTGGAAAAACTGCAGATACAGACGAAAAAACTTAGTCAAGAGGTCCAAAAACTAAAACATGTCGAGACGTTGTAAGTAATTTAATCTGCGTCTTTGGTTATTATGGAAAACGTGATCTAAATACGTGAAGTCAGCCTTTTAATAGAGTAATAACTTACTTCTTGTATTCATACAGCTATGAAAAGCCTCCACCAGGCTACATTAAGGTAGTGTTATTGTGAGCTCATTGATAGCTTGTTGTACACTGTGTAGATGTACAGTGACAGAGAGTTGTCGTTGCAGGAGCACGAAGAGAAGCCTGAGGACTGTATTCCTGCAGAGCCAGGAAATGAAGATGCCAGAAACTTTCTCGCTCATGCTCCTACCAAAGGACTGTGGATGCCTCTGGGGAAAGAGGTCAAAGTGATGCAGTGTAAGTGACACCATTTGGGACTTAGCATAGAGAAAATATGATATGACAACACACAAGTCAAGGTTAGACTTTTAAACATTCATGAATGAACGAATAATATATTTTCTGTATATTGTTGTGTGATTAACAGGGCTTAGACTATTTTAGGCATAGTAGTTTTGTACAACCCATACATTTACATTAATACAATTTCAATTACAGCCATCCTTCTACCTTTTTCTGTTAGCATAATCATTGGGGTCATTAAAAAATGTGTTTTTTCCCTCCATTGTTTTTTATTATTTCCACAGATATTTATAAACAACTAATATTTTGGGGGAATAAAGTATTACTCTCCTCAAGTTATAAAGAGAAAGTATACACTTGCAAAAGGTGTATCGTATGATTAACTATAAGAAATGTGGCGATTTCTTACTATAGCACATAAAAACACCCAAAAGTTTTCTATTTTGACAACACACTTTTTCTTTCAGTTACAACCAATACAAGAAGACACTTATTCTGAGACAATTTCCCATCTTCCTCAACAGGCTGGAGATGCAAGCGTTATGGCCACAGAACAGGAGACAGAGAGTGTCCTTTTTTCATCAAAGGCAACCAAAAACTGGAACAGTTTCGAGTGGTGAGTTTTTTTTATTTGCTGAACAGGAAAACTAGCCCCTCTGTAGTTATTTAAAGAACAGTTTCATTAATGACATGCAGTCAGAGAATGCAGGGTAAAGTCCGTTGTGGCTTGGTTGCAGAGGTAGAGTTTGTTCTAGTACTAAAATTTTCAAAAGGATTAGATGGTGACTAAATTAGAGTCCGACGGATATGGATTTTTTTGAGGCCGATACTAATGCTGATATTATGGAATAGAAAAAATACTGATAATGTTATATCTGTCGATACAGTTTTTCATTGAAAAAAGCATTTTTCTTGCTACTTGTGTTTACATGAATGCGGTGTTTGTGGCTGGTTTATTAGACTAAACTTATTATTTTTAAAATGTTGTTGCCTGTTATTGTATGGTAGCCTATAAACTCTAAGCCGCAAGAAGTCAAAGACCAAGTTTTTGAGAAAATCAATGAGTCAATGTCAATCAAACTTGGGGAGACCTACAACATTTTGAATTTTTGTTCTACTATGTTTTATGTCAGAAATAAGCAAAATCTTTTTATGGCAGTTTTCAGTGTTTCAGGCCGAGATAATGCAATTTTAGATGTGTCTTATAAACTGCAGTATAAGATGCCCAAACTGCTTGGAAATACTTGAACTCTGAGTTCTCAGTAGAAGTCAACCGATATCGAGGCTTTTTTTTAGACAGTCAGCCATTCTTGCACTTTTATGTCGATTTTTGGTCAGGCACATGTCCAGGCAATCATATGACTGGAGGACCCCAGTTTCTCCAACCATCTTGGAGCAGTTTAAGCTCTTATTCTGAAGTTCATAGACGACATCCAAAAACACTTTATCTCAGCCTGAAAATCTCAAAACATCAATGCAAAGATTTAACTTGTTTTTCTGGCAAATTCAAAATGCATTTTGTAGCTCTTTCTGTAAGCTCTACTTGCACAGCAAGTTTGATCTCAATCAAACTCAATTTCAATTGCCTTATTGGTTTTCTCAGTAAACTCATCTTTAACTGTTCTCACTGTCAATTCTAACATACTTTTGTTTGTGTTTTAATAAGCATTGCTAAAACAAATGGCTATATTATTTTAATTTCTTTCATAAAATTTAGAAAATCTGCCCAGCAAATTGGTGCCCCCAAAAAATCGTCAGCGTTTATTGGCCATCTGCGCTGAATTTTAGAAATCGGTATCAGCCAATTGACCAATATCGACCTTTAGTTCTCAGGACTACAGCTGAACTTCAGCTGCAACAAACCAGTCCAAAAAAAGTCCAAAAATAAATGTTTTTATATTTTTGTGTAATACTTGATAACTAATAATTAAAAATGTCTTGGCATGAATTTTGTATTACATTTTATCATTAGTAGCATAAAAATGTATTCTAAAAGCCTAAATGTTACCTAAAAAAAACCTGGTGTTACCCTGTGTTTGTAATGGAAGAAAAACACTGCAACAATAGATCCACATACATCAAGCTTCTGCAATGAATGACAAGTGTATTGCATTTTCCCATGTAGAATTGTCATAGGAATTTTATTAACAATGCTGACAAAAAGAAAGAGGTTTGTGAATATATTGTGAATGCTATGTGCATTGTGGCATAATTGATACTACATATTGTTTTGTTCAGGCTCACGAAGACCCTATGTATGACCTGATACGGGAAAACCAAAGAAATGAAAAAGAAACCAGGTTTGGTTTTTGTTTTTATAGTTTTCTTGTGGCTGTTCAGTAATTTAGCAAAATGCCAGTATGACATTTTAAGATAAAACAACTAAGACAGAAAGTTAGGTCACGCACATTCATCTGTTTTACCTTAGGTGAGTAGCACATTCTCCCATGACCTGGAAATTCACTCATTGTGGCTGGTTCCCTTTGCTGGCTTCTAGCATTTGACTGTCTGATGTTTGATTTTCTTTTTTCTTTTTTTTTTTTCTCTATTAAAGCCTAGATACACACAGAGTGGTAGTGCACACATTCACACAAGTATCCTGTGTGTTTTTGCATGAATTACTAAAAAGGTTACTCAAAGGCCACCAGCACTTTGAAGTCTGGTTGCAAGTCTGTGCCATGTTAATTTTGGCATCAAGCTTGCTTTTGAATCTCTGCACGACCTCACATTTATAATTGTATGCAGTGTTGGTTTATGATTAGTGTCTGTAACAATGCAACAACAAAATTACACAGTAAGTGTTATCTAATGAGATGTGCTGCAAACTTTCTTGTCTTTGTCGCTTGTGCAAATTTGTAACAGTTCATAGATTGTAGAAGTGTAGAAGAAATTGCCATCTTAAAAATATATTTTTTTTGTAATATTTTCACTTCTTCTGCCTTGTGATGTTGGTTTAGTCCTTTTGTGAAAACCTTTTGATCTACTTGTGAAGCAGATGCTATTACCTGCAATTTGTATAGTGCCCTTGACTTGTTCTTCTAGTTGTAATATTATAAGTCAGTAAATTGTCAGTATATTTCTGGGTTAGGTAAAATAATTTAATATCTTTATGATGATATGGTTCCTGGTAGATACATTTATGCCAGTTACTGTATACATTGAAACCAAAAGACCCTTGGCACACTGCGCAGCTTGGTCAGAGAGAGGCTCTTTGTCAGGGCCACTTGACATAAGTGGCAGCAGAGCCATCCAAAGCTTACATCACATATTCCCCCATTTCCTGTACTTGACTCTAATCTTACCTTCTCTTTTGCTTTATTCAGGATTCAGCAGCTTCAGCAGCTGCTCCAAGACACCACCTCCTCATCCTCGTCTGATTCAGAGAGCTCCTCCTCTTCCTCCTCTGACCACCGCCGAAGCAAAAAGAGAAAAAAGAGGAAGGACAAGAAGAAGAAGAAGGACAAAAAGAAGCGCAAAAGGAAGCGAAAGCACAAGTCGTCCAAAACTAGTGACAGCTCTCACTCAGACTGAGAAATTGGGACGTGTATCCTGTGCTGTAAATGTGAATGTGGCTTGGTAACAAAGAGGCTGAAATGATAGATAGGCAAATGGTAATGGTACTGCATATAGTGCACTATCAAGGAGTTCACTCACAAGACTCATCGTCATGTAAATCTGCTCTGCACGAGAGTCTCACCTGTGCCAGATTAAGAACTTTACAATCTCTGTACATTAAAGGCTTCTATTAAGAAGTTGATGTTTGCACATGTGTCTCTGCATGTGTGTCATGAAGCTAAACTAATGAGTAGTATAAGTAATAAGTGCCCCTCTGGTCTCGAGTAGAAGAATAAGGCATTATGTTTCCAGTGTCTAAAAAGTAAGCATGTCATAGTCCCCGTCTGATTGTAGGGTGTGTTAAATAGTGGGAAACAGACAAGGGAAAAATGTTGGAGTACAGCTAAAATATGTTTTCCACAGCTCTGAATGTTCAAATGCCTGCAACTGTACATAAATATTTGGAATGATTTGAGGTTGGGTTATGCTTATTTGCTCTAGACAAAGCCACAGAGATGGGGAAAGAATGTAAGTCAATGTGCTTTCTTATTCTGAGAATAAAATGGCTTTCACTTTTCAAATTATAGCCAACTGTGTGTTGTTAAATTGTTTTTAACTCATTCATATTCCACTGCTTATGTGGGACTGTTTCAGTTAGTTGCAGAACCAAAACTTAAAGACATACACTGGCAACCATTCCCTCTCAGATAGATTCACTAGCAGAAATTTAGATGAACCAATTCACTTATGAATGCATGTCTATGGATGGCAGGAGGGGGCCAAAGAAGCCCGTAACTCATAGTAGAATAGAAAGACCTGTGGGTTTGAACCCAGAATCACACGTCTCTCCCACTGTGCACTCCCTTCAAAATGTACTAATTGCTTCTAATGACTTTGATGAACAACTATCTCTCAACTGTAGCCACATTTACATAGAACAGCCAATTCTAAGGTCAGCTGTGTCTTTCTTAGTGTGAGTCACAGAATCAGAGCATAAACCCTTGTGGAAATTAACTAGAAGCAATCCCTTGTTTTAATGACTTTTATTAAGACACAATTATCATAGACCTAAAGGGACCAAGCAAACTAGATTTCCATTTAGATTTGCTTCTTATGGATTAGGCGTTGCTAAAATGCTGTGGGGAGTGAGAATTCACACATCCATCATTATACTGCAATAAGTCCATTTTGGTTGAGAGCTTTATTTATTCATCTAGTTTCAATTTCAGCCACCTTTTTCTGGCCTTTTAAACAAGACTGAAGCAGTATGTTGGATGTTAACCTCTCTCTTTCCCTCTGTTGGAGCAGCACAATGAATCTCCTAGATGAGATTCTGCCACAGGAGCAACTCGGAGGGAGGCAGTGCCACATACTGAGAATCTGGTCTGTGGAGAATCCTTATTGAAGTACTCTGTCTTCTTAGACATGACCAGGCAAAATTAAGGAAAAAGAGGCTAAACTTGTGTGCAGTCAGAGGCTCGGTATATGTGCAAAATTCAAAAGAATTCGCCTTTCTGGGTGCAGCATTCAGTCATCATCATCTTTATTCTCATTAGAGGTTGTGGGTTGCTGGAGCCTAACCCAGCCACTATAGGCCCTAGGCAAGGTACAGCTTGGGCGGTGGCCAGTTTGTAGCAGGGCTGACACAGAGACATAGAGAGATGGACAACCATTCATACCCACATTTATTTACAAGGAGCAATTTAGAGTCACCAGTTTACCTAACACATGCATGTCTTTGGATTATAGGAGGAAGCCGGAGTATTCAGAGAGAACCCACAGTAATTTGGGGAGGACATGCACACACAGACAATGTGACTCTGCCGACCCGAGGATGGAACCAACAACCTTTGCTGAGAGACAGGAGTGCCACCTTACACACCCCTATGCAACAATTACCTTATGAAATCTAATATTTTTGCCAAAAGAGAATGGTTTTGGGGAAACTGTTTTGTACTTTTGTTACAGCATCTTTACTCCAGATGTTTAGATGGAACATAACATAGAGCATTAGTGAGACACAGCACAGAGCAAAACAACATAAGTGTGTGTTTACAGTAAAAAAGTAGGAAGAGAAACAATGACCTTGATACAGATGTTTTAGTGGGCATTTGCACCATGCATCCGCACCATGCATCTGCACTATACATCTGCGTCACGCTGTAGGTTTTGACCATATGCGATGGCTTAAAGCTACTCTGCAGCCTCTTTGCAGTCTCAGAAAAAAGGATTACATCTTCAGTGAGCTTTGTGATGCAGTCCTGACCCATTTGCAGCTTAAATCAGATGTAAATACAACTATTTTATGATGAAATTGAGAATAAAATACACGTGTTGTCTTTTTTGGAAATGCGACACAGCACCTTCGATTTCTGTATTATTTGCATTTCTCTGATCTGCAGCCTTCAGCAAATATTCCATTGTGCCAAATGTATCTTCTCAAATGACACCTCCAAAGCTTGCATGCCCTTCACAACTGAGTCAGTATTTTGTGTTGTGAGCTTTTTGGAGAATGAGCTTTTTTTTTTTTTTTTTGGCTTTGCAATCCATCTGTGGAATCACATAAAGAAAATTTGGCTGAGTGGGCAGGCTGTTGTGTAAATAAGCAGTTCCCTGTGAAACACACAGGAAGAGAGTGAGATGGATTTGAGCTGGGTGTGTTTGACCAGATTATTTTACCAGGATGGGGTTCCTGTATTAATCCTCCTCCTGCTGCTCCTGCTGTGTGGAGACAAGAATGAGCTGCGGTACTGTCTGCATCACATAAACATGCTCTTTCACTAGTGCACACAGTTAGCTTAATACAAAAACAAATTCTAAAAAAAATAATTCAACAGTGACCCCACATGACTTGTGCAATAGAGCAGTAGTTCTCAAACATTTCACAGCAAGTACCACTTTTATGGTAGTAAAATAAATCCATATTGGTGTGTTTAGATATTAGTTTACACATTGGTGGTTTATTAATATAATATATTGTTGTTAATATAAATATACATCAGAAAATCACAGTCTCCCTCTTCTGACAATATGCCAGATGCCAAAACGCTGTCAATAACTATGAATTATTAAGTATTAATGCTATTTCTTCTGCAGGAGAGTCAAGCTTAGCTTCAGCATCCATTGTTCAGGCAGGTGCATCTAAAAAGTGAAGTTTGTGGTTCACAAAGTTAAATTATTTGAGTTGTTCAGGTTCAAATGGATTATACACATTCAGTAAACATCATGAAATATTTCTAGCATGTAAATGTATGTTTCTAAAAATTACATTCACTTTCCAGTTTTAGCTCTTTTATTTATTTATTTAATTATTTATTTATTTGTTTGTTTGTTTGTTTGTTTGTTTATTGCACGTGTAGGTCAGCAATGGAAATATAACTATACAACTTAATATGTATAAAATCAGAGTTTGAGGCTTTTTCACAAGTTAAGTCCACATATTTATTCAATATATATTTTACAACAAATTTGTTAGACATTTATGGATTTTATTTATTTATTTATTTTTCTATTTGCAGTTATTATTAAGCTGTTTTATTTGACTAATAAGGAATTTTAAAGTGTGTTAAAGCTTTAAATGTTATCTTTAAATAACAATAAGCTCCTGGGCAGTGTCAGGGCGGGTGTAGCCTGGCCCTACCCCACACTCCTGGATGTGTCCTCTTTGTGGCATCACCAAGGCAGCCAGCAGACGGCAGAAGAAAGGAGGAAGTGGAACCATCAGCGTTATCTCAGGGAGCGAAAACACCGCTGAGTGACACACACGCGTTCACAACACACTCAAACTCCGGACATTAGCTCATACAGTGGACCCAGAAGTGCCATCGCCTCGACAGGTTTGTAAAAGCCCGCTTTTCTTGCACTGAGGTTCAGCTACACTTCCTTTGCGTTGAGTGTCTGATTCAGATTGGCTGCAGTTAGCGCTTGTCTCTGTCACATTGCAGCTAGGAAAACACGTAGGTTTCTCCTGGTTTGTCTCTACTGTGTATTTCCATGTCTGTCTATCAGTTTTGGACCTAAATGAAATGTCTTTTGAAGGTTTAGATCGTAGTTGTTTTATTTAAACGCATGTCTGATTGAGCATCGCAGCCTAACCGCTCACTGACTGCGCTTTGACTGTGATAGACTCAACTGCGGTGACGATAAAGTAAATTCATTCGCAGTGCTGTGTTAAATGGGTTTGTTTGTATCATTTGAGCTGCAGGTTGAGCTCGCAGCATCAGTCGTACACTGGTTAAAGCTGCTCTTCGGCTTGTTTGTTGGACGCTCGCTGTTATGAGTGATGCGTAAAGCGGCGCGTTAATGGGTTGGTGTTTTCCAACGATGCTAATTAAAGATATGCGTTTTAGCGGTCCTTGGTGACTAACTTTAGCCCAGCTCACTGCCACACTTTTGGCCTGTGATTAGCACGGATGCAAAGATAACTATATAATGTTCTTAGGTAAAATGAAAAGATGTGTAAGTGTAGTTTGAACAACCCTTCAAAGTGATCGCTTGTAGCTAACTTTACAGAGCTAACTAGTGTCCAGTTAAGCGGTTCCTCTAATTTGAGCATCCTTTACATGCGTAGGGGAAGTAGATCGTTTCCATCCATATTTCCTGTATGTTTATCTAATTCTAACCATCTGCTTCATGTACCCGTTTTAAAGTTATGAGCCATTTAACATGTTAAGTCGTTAAGGTGATCTAGTTCAACAGGCTTCACCAATACACATCACTGCAGCATCCAACTTGGCATAGAAAAAAAAAAGTCTGCTTTAGTTCTGGTACTCAGAGTGGTGCTGCATTGTTTTGTTTTCTGTCCTCTCACCTCTCTAAACAGTTTCATAATCATTTGTTCTGATAGCTACTAAAACTGCAAGCTGTGTAGTGATGGACCAGGATGCAAATGTTCCAAGAAGGTGCAGGTTGTGGCATCCTTTAATCCTTAATGTTATTGCTTTGTTCCTTTCTCTAAGCTATGAGGTTGTAGAATATTTCTCAGTTTTCTACTAATTTCTTCTACATTGTAAAAATAGTTTTTTTACCTGGACAAGATTTGCACATTTTTTATTGTAGAGCTTTTAAATCGTAATAGGATGCTGCTGAAACGCAAGAGCCAAAAAAGTTTAATACGCTGACTTGCACTAAACTGTATATGCTGCAGTCTTTTGTCTCAAGGACTGTAACCTAAGCCAGGGAATCAGATTATTGGAAAGAGACAAATCTTGGAGTGCGTTTCAGAGCGGGTTGGTGCCAGTTCTCACTTGCGTCTTCACTTGCCTCACATAGAAGACCCTGGTGTGTATCTGTTTGACACCGCCTGCTGTTTGGCATCCTCTCACCTTCTCAAGTGAAACCTTAGCAGTTTTTTCTATTTTTTTCTTGCCTCACAGTGCTATCTTTCTTCTAGTTACACTGTTTGCTCAAAGTGATTCTTGGTTAATTTTTCACTTATTTTAGTTTCTCACACTCGGCTCTCGCTCCCTTGGGGTAACGAAGGTATGTAAATTGTTTTCCCCCGGTGTGTGCACATTCAGCTATCTGTCCATCTTAATGAGCCCATTTCCCTTTTTTTTTTCTCTCAAACTCATAATTGCCACATGAAAGTATAAGTAAAAGTTATAAGAACTTTAAAGCTTTAAATGCATACTCAGTCCATTTATCCTTAAGGCTTAAGAGCGCACGTAGAAGACTTGACATGTTAATGTAGTGGCGTCCTCAACAGCAATCTGCAGTTTGAGGTTAGATTCATTTGCAGTTTCCAGTGAGATGTATGTTGCCTGCCATAATTGCTCCCCGTGGTATCAATTTAATTAAAACAGCAGGTAGGCACTGAGGGTGCGATGAAGAGGTGCCAGATAGTCAGACAGGATTAGGCGGGTGAGAACGAACCTCAGTCACTGCCGCCATCCTCTGCTCTTTAGCTGTGATATTGTTGCATGCTGAAGAAATCTGAGCCAAGCAATACAAATTCACAATGCTATTCCTTTTGGGGGGTATGTCCAAGGACATACCTGTGTTAGGTGAAATGGTAACTCTAAATAGCCCCTCGTGAATTAAGATGAGTGTAAATGGTTGCCTGAAGATTGATTAATTCTTGTTACTGTTTTAGGTAAAATCTTGACGTTGCAAAAAAGACTCGCAGCTTCCTTTTACCCTGCACTGTTTATTTTGTTTTCTTGGCAGGGCATAAAGTTCAACCCTTCTTAAATCAACTAAATTGCAGAGCATCCTTGGGCATGTTTTCTTTTAAAGTCTAGACTTCATGTGTTGTGAAGCAGCCCTATAGGTGACCCAGAAACTGATCCAGTTCCCTGATAGTGCTCTCTTTGCCCGCTGCATTCCAGCTTTGGTGCTGCTGCAGAGCTCTGTAAATACAGTGAGAGTGAAGGGCTGCCAGCACTCTAACTGAGTGTGAGCCTATGTGTTTGTGGTATTTAGCATCTCATGGCTAAGAGCTGCTCAGCCCACTGACCCAGTATGGTCAATGTCTAGGCTCTCTGTAGTCTACCTATATATCCAAGCCAGCTGTAGATTAGGGCTGCACAATAGATCAGAAATATTCTTGCATTCAGTTGACATATGTGCCTCCTGATGCAATCCTCTTCATTTCTCCAGGCATGGGACATTTACAAAGAGTACTCTGGTTTGTGACTTTAACCTCAAATTTCAACTTAGTTATTGTAAATTACATCTTTTTTCTTTTATCAATCAGCCCTGTTGTACTTTGGGGCTTAGTTGCAAGTGCTTGCTTTTTGAATTTCTATAACTAACAGCAGCTGTTGTGGGATTGTGTTTGTGTGTCATGGATGTCGACATGTATGATTTATTGTGCATATGAGTTGCAGAGATGTGCAGATTTTCAGGGTTACTGTACTGCTGTGGCAGTTTTTACTTTTCCACAAAGCTTGTCTGCGTCACTCTCACAGTAGCTCCAAGCTGGTGTGTCAATATGACCCAGGTGCTAAACAGAGCTATTTTTCATCTCTACCTAATTATAGCCTCTCTTTAGTGTATGTGTACTGATGCATGTTTTCATAATCATGTGTCTTTCAGCCCTGGTGGGGTGGAGAAGTATGGGTCAGTGCTTGATGTCCATATTGTTATTTCGGTGGATGTTTACCTGTCTGCTCAGTCGCCCATGCACGTGTGGCTAGGACTGTTTGTTCTTTTCTACATGATATATGTTAATCAAAAAAGAAGTTCACACACTATGGCTGCTTTTTGATCTATGGTACTAATGGCTTCACTAGCATCAAATGTGCAAGTGTAAACCCCCATGGGTCAGAGCTTCACTTACCCTGACTTTTGGCCAGCATCATCTTCAGTGAGTCACTGGAACTGGTCTAGTTTCTGAGGTTGGATAGTTATTGAAATTTTTGCTAAAGCATTAATGTTAGTTGTTGAAACTAATATTTAAACGGCATATCTCTAGCATCATTTTGAGCATGACTGGGACAATTTACTCCTAACTTACAACATACTGTTTCAATTTATAAATCATTTAAAACTTTCTCTTTATCATTCACAATTCACAATAAAGAACATATTATAAAATATAATTTTTAACAGTGATCAGTTTTTCTTGGCAATTTATTCTATTTTTGCAGAACCCTTGGTCAACTGTGAACATAGTTTACCATGGTCGAATGATTATTACTCATTGTTGACCATATGCAAGGTTGTTGACTAGGGAGAGGAAATAATATGAATCATGAATCAGAAATTGTTTACAAACGCCAAATATTAAAACACTGAAAACCGTGTATTCACTAATCACTTGCCAGGCTTAGTTATGAGTGTGGGTTTTTTTTTACTGTTTGGCCCACAAACTAATAGTGTTCATCAGTTTGGATTGGCAAAGTCCACTGTGGTATATACATTTCAATGCACAATTGTGGAACAAAAGTATAAACGGTAAAATGTGGTTTCAAGTGGAAGAACAGACATGCATTCATTTCCCATTGTGAAGAAACAATGGCACCAACTTTACATTGTCATTATTAGCACATGCACTGAGCAAATTGCAAAAAGTTCAGAACCACAAACTAAATGTAAATGTTTTATTTCCACTAGTGTATGTGTGTGTTTAACACATGGTTTATTATTACCACTGTCCACAGTAAGTGTTTTTGATATAGCATAAACCACATTAAAGCAGTTCTAGCATTTAGCATTGTCTCTTTAGTTTCAGCAATTTTTCTGCTATAAGGTCACTTCCAACCACTGCTTGTAATTTTATGTTTGAGCTAAAGTAGCAGTATAAAGTTTTGTGGCCTTATCCTAGAGTATAGCCTGACCAGCTCAGTTTTTCGAGTCTGCATTTTTAGGAGCTTAGGCCCTGAAGACTTAGCAGCAGATGCCTTGGGGCTCTCCTGTCCATGCTCAGAGCCCCGTCTGTGTCTATAAATGCTGTGTCTATAAATGCTGCAGATTTTTCCTAAAGGAAAAAAAAAAACACTATTCAGCTTCTTATGGGAGCCTCTAATGAACACTAACAGATTAAAGACAACCCTCCCTAAGACAACTTTTGAAACATTTCTTTATATAGAATGTATAAAGGATATGTGTGCACACTGTGCATGTGTCTTTCTTTTTGAGCTATGAATCAGATGTGGCCCAATCAGAGGCCTGCCCCATGCAGTCCCTCTGTGTCACACACACACTAATAATGTTGTCAAAATGATCACTTTATGAGAATGGACAGCACGTACGGATGAGTGCAGATTCACTCAGGTGGACTGAAGAGTCAGAGCTGTCTGATGTTTTTTGGAAATAAACAGGAACCTTCAAATCCATTTTACTGTTGTAAGGTATTGGCCATTTCAGTTTAAAAGTTATTTTGGCTAGTCTTTTCAGACATTGATATTAGTATGATTAGTATGATCTTAGTATTTTTAAGAATCTTAGTACTTTTAGGAATGAGGAAAAGGTGTATCAATGTACAAAAATGCCATTACAAAAAACAAAAAAAGAAATAAAAAAAACTAAAAAAAAACTAGGAGCACTGGTCTGTCCCACAATGGTAAAGATTTATCTTCTAGTTCAGGGGTAAATGTTCTTTCCAGTAAGCAGCAAAACACATATATCACAATGGTAAAGAAAATGGTACTAATAATCATTTGTTCTTTAGTGAGTGAAGTTAGTAATCTGTATCTCAAAATGGTTCACAATCCCTTAAAACCACTCCTGTGTGTAGACAATGATCTGGATCGACACCAAAATTAATATTTTTTCCTTGGCCCATCACTGACCTTTCCTGAAAATTTTACAACAAAATAAAAAAATCAATATATATTAAAGCAGTTAGCAGCATTTTTGACACCTGCCTATTTTTTTGCAGTACTGTGTGTTCTATAGGTAGAATAATATAATAATTCATGTGATAAAAGAATTGAACCTGTCTTGACGCTGCTCCTCAGATGCATACATGGCTGTGCTGCTGTGGAGTTTTCCATTAGTTTAGTACAAGGTTGCTTCTACAGAGTGAGAAGAAGAAGAGGGCCTCTCATAACATGCCAAGGTCACCATTTCTTGCTTTCTGTGGCAGCAAGCTGTGAGCCTTGGATTGGAGGTGTATGGCTTTATGTCAGGCCTGCCTCTGAGTCTGTGAATAAATCAACCCATCGAAGGGCATTCAGAAAATAAGACCGTGTCACGTCTCCCTCTGTAACACTGTTACTTTTAGCCTCTTTTTACAAGCAGTTGACACCACTTTAACAAATGCAATCTGTATATTTAGGTATATTTAAGTCCGTTTCTAGACCCCTGTATCCAATTTTGAGAAAAATAATATGGCAAACAGGGCTTTTTGCTAGACTCATTGTTCCTCTAATCTCTATAATGTCTTTTTCTAATTCTGTATGGAATTTACTTCTACTTTACAGCCACAAGCATCTCAATATATGCCACTGTGAGCTCAGATCTGTTTTAATAATCAAGGAAGGTCATCTGAGAGCCAGGGATTTATGCTTGTATTACCTTCCAGCTTCCCTATGGTTTATGTTGACATTTAACAAATATTACACATCTTGAATGTGTTTCACAACTGATAATTACCATTGCAAATGAATGTTTTCACTACAACATTTTTACAACACAGTAATTACTGCCTTTGTAACCTCAGTTATCCTAGTTCTTAGAGTGTGTACGTTTGTAAATAAAATATTAGGCTTGTCAATTACTAGTAACATTTACTTACCCAGCACTGATGGATATTATTATCCAAGCCAGACTGTCCAAATTGGTGTCCAAAAGTGTCAAAATATCCAATGACCAACAGTCCTCCTTGGTGTTTTCCGAAACATAAGTAAAAACAAAAATATTATAATTTCTTTAAATGCTTTGTTATTTCAGTGTATTTCTTACATCTTACATACATTTTAATAGTGACAGTATAACTTTCTCATCTGCCCCCTGTGTGCAGTGATTTGCATAGAGTTGGTATATGTTTTAAACTGAATGCCCTTTCTGATACAACCCTCCATTTTGCGGGCTAGGGACCGACACAAAGAGTATGCTTGCGACCCTCTGTGGCTGGATTCAATAGGGACAATATAATATAGTCATCATTATAACTACCAAATAGGCAGCTTACTGAAACTAAAGAGAAGATGGGTCAGGACTGAGAGCAGTAGACGTTGACAGTGCTGAAGCTCCATTGGCTATTGGCAGCTACAATGGCTTTGGATATGCCTGATCTAATTATATTGTATTTTATTAGTTCTACTGTGTAACTATTGCCTTTTATGCCACTTGATAAAGGTATCTTATAGAGTTTATTGCCTTTCTCCTTAATATTGTCCTGCTGGTGTATGTTGCTGATGCCCCCTCATTGTGTCCTATGGAAAACTGAGCTCCTACACTCATCTGTGCATCTGGAACAGATTGTCTTACATGAAGCTCCTCTGGTCAGATCTGTCCTGCTGCTCCTCGAGGCTCAGTATGTTTCTGTTGGCTTCACACCAGCCATAATCACCCTCACAGCCCCACTTCGCCTCTCGTCACCTGCGGCACCAACTAAATGATGCATATCTCTGGACCTTTCAAGAGAAAAAGAAAAGTGAAAGAATACGATTTCAACCTTTCAAAAATTCAGCTCGTCAGGTGAGGTTTCTGTGATAACATCTACAAAAGTCATGGGAAGCTTGTATTTGGTTTGCTTTACCTTCAGTGAATTTCTGTCCTCTATTTAGTGCAGTTTGGATAGTGTCCATTTGATCACCTATTACAGTCATGAAACATATCAGCAAAGTACAAATTGGTGCATTAAATAAAAAAAACTGTTTAGTGCCTCATGAGATTGCAAGCTGAATAATTATAGCAACATATAATCCTATTTGCTCTCTATTGGACCTCATTAACAGAGTGCAGGAAAAATAACTGGTGGAAATGTTGCTGTGTAATACCTACAATAACGTATGCAGTAGTCTATGTTGTTGACTCTTGTCATAGGTGCATGCTGTGTTGTTTTGTCTATGCAGATCTCCAGTGACTGATTACATTCTAGGCCTACCTTGATCGAAGTTAATCCAGCTTTGTAGTACTGAAAATCCAGGGTTAACCCCAAAGTTGCCTCTCTAACCCTCAAATGCAGAGCCCTGATTAGTTCAAGTCAGTGCTTTGCACTTCAAATAGAAGGCACTGACAAAGTAAAAACTATACTGTTAAACTATAATATATCTTACTATTCTATGCCATGTGGTTACTGCTCAGTTCAGCACCATTGAGAGAGTCTGTGTATTGTGGTGGCAGATGAGCCGGGTTTAATGTTGCCTTCGGGGCTTGTTGCTGTGTCTGCTCTTTTGTTGTCTGGAGGGGAAGCTTAACACTGTTTTTATTTGGCTGTGTACGTGTGTGTCCAACTTGTCTAGCAGCTTTTTACTTACTAAGACAGTTCAGCGTGAGGAAAGGCACAGGAAATACCAAGGCCACTTTAAAAATAGAAAAAAACATGTTAATTGTTTTAGAAAAAAGGAAAGATGTTAGGTGAATTTTGAACATAGCTCGAGTCACATCCTGTTTATGCCAGTGCAGCTACTTCCTGTATTCGACAGAAAGGTCAGCTCCTCACTCACCTAATGCTTCCTGAGTAGGTGTAAATGTGTTTAGTGGCTTCAAGTGAAACATGTTGTGTCTCGTACAGTCCATGAATGGAAGTTGGAGAGGAGGAAAGGGGGGGGATTTGCTATGTGCAGATTACATCATTTCCAGTGACATCGTACCCACAGCAATGAAATCTTGGCCTTAAGGAATGCCCTCCTCTTGTGTTTTTCCCCCCAGTCTGGACAATCTTCCCTCTTCTCTGCATTTCACATGGTTTACACATGTAAGCAACCCATAAAAGGGCCAAAATTTGTGTCTTTGAATTCTGTGCCTTCAAAAAAGTACTATTACCACTACTACAAATTCTTACTACAAGTTCTGTTATTACTATTACTACACCTACCACTACTTCTACTTATTTTCTTGCAGCTTTTCTTTTCTGAGGTTGCCACAGCAAATCATCTGCCTCATAGCGCACAGTAATTTGCATATGATTTGTGCCAAATGACCTTCCTGACCCAACCAATCTCCCAAGAATACACTGGCTTGTGATCCTTTGTGTCTGGATTACTGCTATACTACTAGTAATGTCAATAACACTACCACTGCTGCCACTACTTGCTGTACCATTAGGGTTACTACTGCTAGAGGTCCTACTAATACTACTACACATGTAAGCAACCCATAAAAGGCTCAAAATTAGTGTCTTAAATTCAGTGCTTTCAACCAAAATGTCTGTATTTGAGACTCATTTAAGATGTTGTGACTACCACACAACCAGCCCCCACCCTTGGCTTCACTCGATAATAATAAAGCAGCCACAAGTGAACCCCCAATGAAAGGCTTCGCTGGGCTGGGTTTAGTTAGAAACTATTCTTAGTGGTGGAATGTAAAAAAGTAAAATTACTTAGTTACTGTCCCTACATGTTTTCATGTGTCTGTACTTTACTGTAGATTTTACAAGATGTAGGCTACTTTTTACTTTTACTTTACTGCATTTTATCTGTACTTTTTACTCCACTACTTCAATTGGTTTCCGTTACTTTGAGGTTTGGATTGTTTTTGGTGTGGCCTGATGTTAAATAGGCAATACCTAAAAATAAAGTATGTCACGAAGCAGTACTCAGTATCATTAGTATACTCTTAATCCCTCACAGATAATACATGAAGTAGTTGTTTAGTGACTATCAAATACTTTTCCTTTTTTTACTTTAAGAATTTTTATAAGTTAGTACTTTAATACATTTTATTTCAATAGAAATGTTCTTGTGAGTATATTTTATTTTTGCACTTTGTCTGTATATTTAAGTACTGAGCATTTTAGGTGAAGGCTGACCTGAAATTGCCTTGAGACTGGTCAGGCGAGCAGGATCAGGGTGCACATATACAGTAAGGATGAAACATATGGTTAAGAACAAAGACATGGGGTGGTTATGTGTGTATAAATAATAGAAGACAGTATTGGAGAGTGGGAGGCTGAGGTTTGTAAATGAATGGGTGAAGTAAAAATGTGGGCAGGGAGCATCTGTCTAGAAGCTGGACAGGGCATTGTGGTGAAAGGGTGTGGCACGGACATGGGCCAGCTCAGTAGGCAAAAATAAGTTGACAATAATATGTTTGCTGTTAACGGTTAAACAGACAGTAAAGTGTGTGTGTAACTACTTTTTATTTAAGGAAAACCTTATAGCATTAACCTCATCTAATAGCATGAAGCAATGATCCTGAAACAAGTGCCACCTCAGAATATTTGGTTTTCAAAAAACCTTACTTTAATAGGCTAAAATTACTATTACTAATAGGGACACAATCACAGTAAAACCAGGACTAAATAATGTCTAAACCAGGACTGAACTGTGGCTAAACCAGGTATAAATAGACTACTAAATAGGAACTGTCCTCTGAGTAGCACCTAAAGAAGTCTGTATACTACCAGCTGCTTACAGACAAATAGCACAAAAAGTAAAAAATAGATGGAGAAATTGAAACATAGATAACAGTGGTCAATACATTTACATGATGCTGGACAAAGTAATAATTGGTAATGGTAAATGGTAAATAATGGTAAAACACTGAACTCAGGGCTAGACATTAAAGCTTAGCTCTAAACTATGTTTATGTTATGTGTTTTATAGTGGTGAGCTTTTCAATCAAATAAAAGCTAAATTTTAGTTGATGGGGGGTTTGATAAGGAAAGTTTTTGTTATATTTAGCTCTCTTGGTAAAAACGCAACCCAGTATTTTTCAGTTATGCTGTGGCTGGGTGCATTGGCGTGCTACTGATGATCCTTCTAGTGGTGCTCCTTACAGTACAGTCAGTCAGTGCGGCGACCAAGCAAAGAGCACACAGCATGGGCCTAGCAGCAGCAGCACCAGCAGAGACATGTGTGTTTCTGTGGTGTAGTAAGTGATGTATAGCCACAGCTGGGGGTCTGAAGAAGGGAGGGGACAGAGGGACAGCTGCTAGAGCCAGGGCTGTGTGCACTGAGCAGTGTGTGATGGCCACAGTGACTCCTTTGTTCCCACTCACTAGTGCCAGTCACACTGAGTACATGACTGAATCTTCTCACAGGGACAGATATGTGGCCTAGCCTTAGCTGAACCATATACTGTCCATGTGTTAAATGCTAGCTAAGAGTCCTCAATAGCAGTGATCAAAAGCCATGCTAGTAAACCAAAAGTAATTACAAACCTTCAAAATTACTTAGCTGCTGGAATGCTACTTGAGTCTGAAGATTACAAAAGTTTTACCCAGGTGCTCTTCAGGTTGGGGATCACATAGGATACAAACAGAGACTGAGGCACTCAGTGGGATTTCAAAAATATTAAAAAGCCTTTATTACATGGGCAGTATTTAGTTTAAAAACGCCAACATGTTTCAGCCTCTCAGGGCCTTCATCAGGGCATGTGCATCATTAAAAGAAACAAAATGGCTGCCAGAACATTTTTATACCTAGAGATCATGTGACCTGTTCACATGACCAATCCAAAGAGTAAATCCATAACAAGATAACCACACCGCATTGTAGAATATTGTAGAAACCACAAATAAGAAAAGTAAATCATTTCAGTATACACAGAGCATAATCACAAAAAATAATCACAAAAAATATTCAAAAAACATGACACATAACTATGGAATCACAATGAAAAGTTACTCACAAAAAAGGAGTAAAGTCAAGTTCTTCATTTAGGCCTGGATATTGTGTTGCCTTTAGAGTATATATCCAATAGGATTCTCTTTGAAGAAGTTGCTTTAGTCTATCGCCACCCCTTGTTGACATTTTAATGTGTTCAATGCCACAAATTTTCAAACTGTTGCAACTATTGCTGTAACCTGCTTCTTTATAATGTAATGCCATACTATATTGGAGATTACTTGTTCTAATAGCATGTTTATGTTCTGCAAGCCTAACTTTCAATTTGCGCTTAGTCCTTCCAATGTAGAAGCATCCACATGGGCATGCCAATCTGTAGATTACATAAGAGGTGTTGCAGTTAATGAATGATTTTATATCATATTTTCGATCTGTGTTTATATCTTTAAAATGATTTGTATTCACCATATTGTTACAGTGGTTGCAGTTGCCCACTCTTTAAGCTTCCAGTTTTTGGCCCAAGCCATTTTTTTTGCTGTAGAGGAATAAGATGACTTTTTACCAGCTTATCACTTAGAGTAGGAGCTCTTCTGAAACAAATTGTTGGTGTTTCTGGTAGAGCTTCTCTAAGTATGCTGCCACATTTTAGTATATTCCAGTTTCTCTTTATGATTTGTTTAATTGCACTGGCTTTATCACTGTATTGTGTGACAAAATGGACTTGATTAGAATTGTACTGTAGTTTCTCTTTATGGATTAGCAACTGTTCTCTTTTTAAACCTTTGGCTTTTTGATATGCTTGTGACACATTGTGATGTTTATAGCCCCTTTCGCTAAATCTTTTGGCCATATCCCTGGCATTTAGTTCAAAATCTTCCTCTGAGTCACAAATGCGTTTTAACCTCTGGAACTGACCATAAGGTATATTGTTGATTAGCCAGGGCGGGTGAAAACTGTCCAACCTAAGAAGGGTATTTCGGTCAGTTGGTTTCCTAAATATAGATGTATGTAAATCTCCATTATCATTCTTGAAGATATTTATGTCAAGGAAATGTATTTCACATGGAGAAAATTCTAGGCTAAGCTTCACATTGCATTGAACAGGTCACATGATCTCTAGGTATAAAAAAGTTTTGTTTTTTTTAATGATGCACATGCCCTGATGAAGGCCATGAGAGCCTGAAACGCGTTGGCGTTTTTAAACTAAATACTGCCCATGTAATAAAGGCTTTTTAATATTTTTGAAATCCCATTGAGTGCCTCAGTCTCTGTTTGTAATTACAAACCTTATTCAAACTTTCAGACCATGAAGCAATCTTTTTGTTAGTTGGTTAGTTTGCCGGTTGATTTTATCTGTTTAGTCTGTTAAATCAAAAAGGTAATTGGCAGATTTAAAAGTTATTTTGAGAAAAGGTCAATAATGTTGCTTTGTTGCTTTGTTAGAAAGAAGTCAGAAAGTTTATAGTTATATTTTGATATTTCCAGGAAAGGTCATAATGGGCCAAAGAGGAAGTGACTTTTTGTTTTTTGTTCTGGAATAGAGGGCAACAGTGGCGCAGGAGGTTAAGCATGTTTCCCACTAACCAGAGGGTTGGCAGTTTGGTTGCCGCTTGGACCCAGTGCATACTGCCGTTGTGTCTTTGGGCGAGACACTTCTCCTACATTGCCTATTCCAGTCACAGTATGTGGCTGGTTGCAACAGATAGAGTAGATTTTGTACCATTGCGTGACAGTCACTTTCAGTAAAGAATATATGTTTTTGCTTTTTATCTGGATTGGGGGTTCAACTGTAATGCCTAGGCTGAGGTCTGTATTCTCAAAGTGTTTCTAGTCTGTTTTGTTAGACGTGTTATAACGTCTATGTTCAACATATAATTCATTAAAAATAGGGCATAAGGGATCGAGATCTAAGTTAAGGGCCTTGAGTGCCAATTACACCTGTGATGATAGTCCTCTGTGTGATATAATAGTAGTGGCAGCTGTACCGAGCCTGTGTGTAATAGGCGTATGTTATGGACAAAGCTGACAACATGGCTTCTGCTCTGAGTTATAGTTCAATAAGAGCAGTAATCTGTACTCCCGAGTGCTGTGTCGACCATAGGTTGGCTTTATTGTAGTGTGGGTCACTTGAGACGGCTCTATACCTTTACTGTTATTAAAGCTGTCTGCTGTTTATGTCCACAAGAGAGTTTATCTTTCCTATCACATTAATTTGCACTGAAAGAAGTCTTTAAATAATAGGCCTAGTAGTAGTAGTAGTAGTAGTAGTAGTAGTAGTAGTAGTAGTAGTAGTAGTAGTAGTAGTAGTAGTAGTAGTAGTAGTAGTAGTAGTAGTAGTAGTAGTAGTAGTAGTAGTAGTAGTAGTAGTAGTAGTAGTAGTAGTAGTAGTAGTCAAACTACAAACAAGTACAACCTCTAAAAGTATCTGACTCCCCAACTACCATTTAAAGGACTGAAAGTATTACAGTTAGCCAAATTCAGTTGTAAATCAAGTGTGTAGAATAAGAATTTATCCAGAGAAATACATCACTAAAAAAATAAACTGTTCCACAGGACTAAATCAGGACTACACCCGGACACAACCAGGACACAACCAGGACTACATCAGGACTACATCAGGACTAAAACAGGACTAAGCAATGACCTATTCTCTTGGATCAATCTCAGAACTTGAACTACTAAAGTCTCTAGAACTCAAGTAGCAGAGGCCAGGGTACTCCCAGTGTTGCCGGTACCACCAATTGAGAAACACTGCTGTAGCACATTAAGAGACGCTTTCTCCCATTGAGAACTCCACACTAAAACTCACCCACCATTTAGCCACCCAAAGATTTTTTAATGGCTCAATATGCTTTTTCACTGTCTTCCTCTGAGCATCAGGGCCATTTATTTCAAGTAGGACATATAAAAATAGCCACAAATCAATCCCAAATGTTTTCTATCTCAATCTAGGCTAGCACGGGCCAACAGGGGATACAGCAACAGGGTATCCAGAGCTGGGCACTATGACTGGCAGAATGGCACTTTAGATTAAAGTATGTTCATTATAGAAACAGGGCTTGTAGCAGCAATTGGGGCTTTGGCACACTTTAAAAGCCATTAAAGAGGCAGCAGCAGATTATGGTTTGTCAAGTTATGATGATGATGTGACCTTTAGATTATTATATGCTTCGGTGAAGATGGTAATCCTTTGAGCTATTGAGTTTAGCCAAGAAGAGTTTCCACTGATGTAAACTAATTGAAGTACAATGCTATAGCAGCAGATTATGGGACACCAAATCATTGTCCGCAATTGCCTCATAATATTAAAGCATGTTTTACCAGTGGTGGAAAGTAACAAGGCTAGTACTTTCCCAGTACATTTTAAAACATTCTTTTATTTGAGTAATTACTTTTATTCAAGTCAATTTTAAAGTATCAGAATATTTTGTTATTAGTTTTTTGCAACTATAAGGTTCAGGGTGTGGTTCCAATTTGGGGTACAGAGTAGTCTAGTAGTAGCAGGAGCAGAAGTAATGGTGTTGTGACTGAAGTAGTAGTGGTAATCGTGCTATCAGTAATAGCAATAATAGTACTAGTAGTAATAGCAGTTGTAGCACTAGTAATAGCAGTGACAGTTGTACTCACAGTAGTAGTAATATTTTGCTGTTTAATAACAAAAATCTTCAAAAGTAATGTGCATGTCAGCATCAGCAACTCCACTTTACAGTCCATCTGCAAAATTCACACAGCCTTTTAAAAATCAGATAATAAAAAAAACTGAGCTCATAACCATAACTGCTCATATTATAACAAATATGCTGAAGTAACTAAATTATTCACCCTGATTTACTGTCATTCAAAAATCTATGAGGCAAAATAAAACATTAAAATGTATGGCAGGTGCTTTAGATTTCCGAAGTCCTGTTACTGTTTCTAAAATCTTTTGATCTAGTGGACAGGAGATCGATCAGTTTAGTACATTTGGTGTACTAGTGTAATACAGTAGGTACTTTGCTTTTGCCCACAATTTCTTTAAGAATTTGTCGGTGATCTGACACAAAATAGCCTATTTCATATCCCATGCATTGCAAAACAATTTCACACAGAATTGCTTACACATTTTATGAGAAATTGTGTGTGTATAAATGAAGGTATAGGCCTCCCTTGTGCAATATATTCTGAAAGCAATAGTTTTTTTTTTTATATTTGTGCATTGAATAAACAAAATAAAAGCATGGCCCTGGTGGCTCCGCAATCAGTGGCAGTGGAAATTCCCTGACCCGGGATGGCCTATGCTTCACATCCCATTTAACACAGCATTTGCCAGCGCTGTCTGCTCTGTAGGCAGGCAAGAAAAAATCCTTATTAACTAATCCGAATTATAACTACTATATAACAGCAAGTTCTGCGTGTACTACAGAAAAGGCCTCAGGCAGGTTTTTGAGAAAGGTTATAAACAAAGAAAAGTGTATAGATGCACAAAAATACACAAAGTTGCAGAAAAAGAAGAAAAGTAGAAACTCTCTATGAGCATTGTTCTGTTGAAATCCCTGCTTCTCCATCTTTGTTAAAGCTTGTTGCTGAATTCAACTCCTCATCATGGCTGTCTATCAGATTTCCAGCCAGTACACTCAACCCACATTATCTTATCTGTGAACGGTGATAATCTTGTTAATGCATGTTTATTCGTCTGGTTCATGAATGAGATGAGGCCATTTTGGTGTCTTCTGCTTTTGTTTTGGTCATGTGGGTTTGCCAGTCTGTCTGCTGGGTAATTTTAGCATTTTGAGGAAGTGGGATTTCAGTCAGCATTTGTTATCAAACTCAGAGGAAGGGAAAAGCGCTTCATGCTGTTTTAATGAATGGATTGGTTTTGGATATAATGACTGTGTTTCTTTCCTCACGTACAGTTTTATTGTGGCAATATTAGCTGAGTTCTGTTGTGTTAGCAGTCGATACAGGCCTGTCTTGATGCTATCAGGTAAGAGTATTGATTTGGCCTCCAGTAAATGCTGTTACAAAATTTGGAACTGCTTTTGGTCATGTGACTAGATATATTGCACTGAACTCACTGGTTTTGTCACCAGTTTCCCTGAGTTACTTGTGTTACTGCAGCATCCATAAGCACTGGTTATGTTTATGGTCTACAGTTCCTCTTTAAAATCTCCAAATGCTGTAACCATTGATTAGGTAAAACACACAGCAAAGGCCATATGGTTAAAACTTAAAGCCATTATAATGTGGAAATAACCCCAAGTTTAAAAAATCTGTTATGTCAAGTTGTAATATTTATTATTATCTATGTAATTAGCACAGGCGCCTCTCAGCAAGGAGATAGTTTGATCCATGCTTGTGCTGGCCATCACACAAACACTCTGAGTGGAGTCTGCACGTCCTCGCCCTGTTACAGCGGGTTCTCTCCGTTTACTCCGGCTTCCTCCCACTGTCCAAAAGACATGCATGTGTTGGTAACTCTAAATTGCTCCTAGTTAATGAATGTGAGGGTGAATGGTTGTTTGTGTATATCTCTGTGTCAGTGTCCCTGCTACTAACTGGTGTCTGTCCAGGGTATCCCAAGCCTAGTTACTTTGACATTTAAAATGCAAAAATAATAATTATATTTTGGTAAACAAATAAGTGACTTGAACACCTGGAGATTAGGTTGAAAGATTTTTAAATAGTCATGTAAACATTATTCAGGTTAAAGTGTGTGAACCCTGTATTTCTGAAGACAGAAACCTTTTTGGAGAATATCTACCGTATTGAAACTCAAGAGCACCTTTGTTTAAACCATCTGTTTTATGGCAGATCCATGGTCATATATTTTCAAGAAATACAATGGTTTAATTCAATGCTTTCTCACTCACAACAGTGTCAGTGTTTTACAGATAAAGGTGGTTTATATTTATGTGGATGCTTGATGTTTATGAAATGCACCCACTTGGAAATGAGACACACTAGGTTCTGCTGGAGTAGTCAAGGTCAGTGCATGGCGGAGGCGTTTTGCTGCTTGTGAATGAGGAATGCTGCGCTACAACAGTGCATGGCTCCTGATTTTTCAATGCTTACACATGCATAGAGTTAGACAATGGGTCTATAGACCTGTGTCCATGCCTTCCTCTTCCCAACCAACCAGAAGCCACCATTCATCCCTGCCTTGTCACATGACCGCATCACTGTCAGAGTTTTTGTGTGGTCCATACCATCCCCTTTGTACCTCCCTCACGCTTCCTCCAGTAGGGGAGTGGTGAACTTTTGTTGGACGTCCTGCTCCTTGAAGCATTGCCCCAGTCTCAGGTCATTGTTGTTTGCAGTTGTCAGCAGGATAGCCCAGGTCAAACAGATTCCATGTTCATCTCCCACAAGTTACTTCTGAAGATTTTGACTTTGATTCTTGTGGTTCAAGCCATGGTGCACAACCAGTTCACTTGGCCATGCTGTACAGTACTTGCACAGTACAAATGATGTTACTGCTGGCTTTTTAGTGTAGCACGTGACTTGACTGATCACAGTTGTATAGCTGAAAAATGACCAAGGATGGTACATGCTGTGTCTGTTGGGGTTAAAACAGGGAAGTTGTCTCAAAACTGCGCTGACCACCAGGATCCAGGATCTGCATGGTTCTAAACTGACTGGTCTAGACTTGACTAGACTGGAATAGAATCAAATAAATGGACAGAAGTAGAGTATAATAAAATGGACTAGGGTAGAATGTGTAGTCTATAATGGAGTAGTCTAGATTTTGATGGAATAGAGTGGGCTGGAATAGAATAGAATTGAATGGACTAGTCTAGAATAGAACAGAACAGAATGGAATAGAATAGAACGGAATAGAATGGGCTAGCCTAGAACAGAATAGAACAGACTAGTCTAAGCTATCATTTACTATAACAAAGTATCTAAAATTGCTGAAAGTGCCCCTTTCTTCAACACGCATTCTTTCTTGTGTGACTGAAATGTGTGTTAGTACCTTTTTACACAAACCAAATGCTGTTAAACATCCAAACCAACCCTCTTCATTCAGTGTGTAATATATGTGTAGCATAGCAAATAAAAACAAATGTCATATGTCTGTTTTCTATTTTCTTTATTTCACAGTTAAGTGTATTTTTCTTCATTGCTTCAGGGTCCATTCTTTTTCCTAATGCTCTGGCTAGGTTGGTTATAGAATTATAACATTATAGGATTAAGAGCCACAGGCCTGCAGCCAGAGCAGCTCCTGCGGTGGAGGCCTCTGGGGATTCTCATGGCATAGCTGACATTTTTATCTACACAGCCCACATCTATCTATCTCTCTGTCTCTTACTCTCTTTCATCTCACTGAAGCTAAGGTAATTAGGGTTATCATCATTATTATCCCTGGAATCTAGTCTAAGGGCTATAAAATCCTTCTGCTGCACATCACAGCCAATGAGTAGGACATTTGTGTTGCAGTAGCTTTTATAGGAACCGTAAAAAGTCAAAGTACCTCAATGATCTCAGCTTCCTTTGAGTATTCCTGTATGCTCAGGTGCTGACCTTCTCAGGAGCTGAGGTTTCACTGCTCTTAGTAGAAAGGTAAAATGCTTTGGTACGCTTCTAAAGCACCTTTCACACACACACCATCACCTGGATCTTTGAATACACCTAATGATCATTTCAGCACTGTCTGTCTTTGTGTCGCTAACAACAGCTTTATTCTCCTCATGTCTAAACTCAAATTCAACTTCAACTTTGTGACTGATGTGAGTCTGGCCAGCAGGAGTCGAGTGGGTCCTAAAAGGGACATGCACCTACTCTGAGAGAAAGCACCAGCTTCCAGTTAGAATACGTGTTCAATAAATATTCGTATGTTTGTTATAAAATGATTTCAAAAACATGAATAAAGTATAAAGCACCTTTAATGGTACTGTCACTCCACTGATTACAGGATGTGCATATATCTCTTTGATTAGACTCATCGTGGCTTAAATTCCTGTATTGCTAATGCTTCCTGTTAGATGTTTAAACTCTGTGTGAGATAATATAGTATTTGCATAACTCCCTCCCTCATATGTATCTGTTACTTGGTAAGTAAGTCCATAGACAGGAGTGGGTGTGTGACCGGGTTAGCTTCTTTGAGCTGAGAAGCCTGAGAGCAGAAGGTCGCACTCCCAGTGAGTCAGTGAGCCTAAGGGTTTTTCTTTTTGCACTTACCCACTCTTTTTCTAACCAACTGTAAAAAGGCTGGCAGGGTAAACATCTAATTGTCCTCCTTTTTCTGTTTTTAAGCTCCCAACTGTGACCTTGAGGCTGACTGATATACAGTTATGCAATGAAAAAAGAACGGTGTGTGTTATTTTTAAATCGAACTGAGAATCGCGTCCGAACAGAATACACAGTCTATTGTCTTTCACTTAGACAGCCAATGGTGAAAAACATTGTGTAATAATTACCTTGCATAACACCCTCAAACACACGCGCGGTAAGTGCGTCCGATTTTAGCAGCACATTCAAATATATCCGCTGTTATAATGGTACACTTTAGGTTTTGTAAGCACTGACACATCACTGGCTTTTATGGGTCAAAATGAAATGCAAAAACAACAGAATATGGGTTTCATCAATCTTTCAGCAGAAAACTTAAGTGACCATAAAATTATAGGTACTATACTCACATTTAAAAGTTTAAACAAATACTAATTAAGCTACATGACGTAATGTTAGGTTCAGTACATAAGGAAGAGTTTGCCAAGCTAGTTGGCATTATTTTGGTCCAAAAAATAAGCCATGATGTGAATTTTCTCCTGTGGTTTAATGTTTTTTATTGTTGGTTTGTTAATTTGTTGATATATTATGAAGATAACTCAAAATTGTAATGGTCTTTTTTTTTTTCTTTTTCTTTTTTTTTCTTTTTTTTGACATTTTCACAAAAGTACCATAATGGGCCCAAGAGGAAATTGTTTTTTCATGGACCGGATCACTTTTTAGTAAATTAATTACCCTACACTATTTAATTATGAAATATTTGTTAACAGGATTTATCAGATGAAATGTAATTACTTTTTTTCTTTTAATGAATGAACACTGCTCAAAACATACTTGCTACTGTACATATTCGCTGCATCTCAGCTTTTCTTTTTTAAGCTTCTCATGATGCAGGTTGAGTCACACTGGCCTCAGTACAAGGATATATTTATTCCCACACTTTGACATTACTGCAGTTTGTGTGTACTCTACAGTGCTGAACACACAGGTTTAGTCAGAGCCCTATATGCTTCAGTTTATTTTTACTTACATTAGAAGTTCCATTTCCCCATGGGACTTATGTTTTATGTGTTAATGTAGAAGGCCCACACTGGATAATACAGTAAGTGGTCTACCTGTACAACTTAGAGCACTAAGACTGAGAACACTGCTTGTGTTTGATGCAGCGCCCAGGAGTGTCTGGTCCAATTAAGCACCGTCTGCTGTTGCTAGCAGGTTGTGTTCCTTTGCTGTGTCTGCCACCATCACTACAGGCTTTCCTCTGCTGTTTACTTGTAAATAACGGTTAGAGACATGTTTGTAAGTGTTCTGTTTTCTATGGTATTAAGCTAAGAGTAAAATTGCACGAGTACATTTTTGGAAGAAATTGTACTTTGTAACCAAAATGTATATTCATATTGAACATATTTTTTAATTTTACTTGAGTAGTAAAAAAATTACTTGTACTAATCCGAGCTTTTAGAATCTCTTAATGAGTAAAAAAAAATGTTACCTGGGTGGCAGTGGGTACTGCAGTAGTAGTACTAATAGGGATAGTGGAAGTACAGTACTTTTACTTAAGTACATAAAAACAACATACAATTCCATTTTAACCTTCAGATTATGCTTTTTGATTTTCAAATTGAGCATTTGCAGTGTAGTGTGGGCTTAAAGGCAGAAGCGCCCTAGGTTGTAATTCAATGAAGGTCCTGAGCTGGTGTTATTATATCAAAACCATTATGATTGCATCTGATCCATCCATATGCACTGTCTGCCTCGGCACTGGTGTCTCCTTGGGGAATGGAGACGTTCTGCAGCTAATAGCCTGGTCCTGCACGCCATGTCATTCATCTGTAGGTGGACATCTTACTTCAGCTGTAGCACTGTCTGTCACATATAAAAAATACATAAGCGATACATGATCTCTCTGGACCAAGTGGGATTGTATTTTTAAAATTTTGGTTCATTTTACCAACAACCAGTTTTCCATGCTCCTCAGTTCATTTTAAATTAGCTTTGGTCCAGAGAGGATGGCATTGTTTTTTTGGATTTTGCTCACATATGGCTTCTTTTTTGCATTTGTGCAAACTATGTTAGACACTTACTTTTTGAAGTGTTCCAAAGCCCAATGCAGAGATTTCCATTAGAGTGCAGTGCAACTTGAGTGCCTAAAGATTAGAAGCAACCCAATAACCCAATATTAATAATATAGACTCTGCCTTCTAAAATGTACCTTTTATACCAAGTCATCTTATTATCCATTTACCCATCCATTTTCTACTGCTTATCTGGAACCAGGTCACTGAGGCAGCAGTCTACACAGAGATGCCCAGACTTTCCACTCCCCAGACACTTCCTCTAGCTCTACTGTTGGAATGCCAAGGCGTTCCAGGTCAACTAAAAGACATCTTAATAAAATGCTGCCATTTAACCCCATTAGTTGCTTATTAGTGACTTACTTGCTTTTCCAGCTTGATGTTATCTTTGTCCCAGCCTTTTTGAGATATGATGCTTCCATAAAAATAGTAGTAGTAGTATTTTTTCATGAAATTGTATATTTTAGTTTCAGTACCTTATGTTGTTTATGTTCTATAGTGAATAAAAAGGCTTTCATGAGATTTGCAAATGATTTTTTGTTTGCTTTTTTGTTTTTTTGGAATTGGGTTTGTGGTTTTTTTTTTTTTAGCTTTCCGAGTTGATGCTTTATGTAAAGTGAAACACATATTGGTGTTGAATTTATTGTGCAAATGCAGGACAGACAGGCATTTCAAAGCACTGTCGCTTGGCTCAAAAGCACCTTAGTTTTTGAAGATTGTAACTTGTGGAATAAATGAGAAAGTGTCTTTGAATAATAGATGATCTCCTGAGGTTAGGCTGAATTACCTTTTTCCTGTCAACCCGCCTCTTCTTGCAAACTCGTCTTTGGATTGTGTAAATGTGTTTATTACATCTGCAAAACATGAAGGCATATTTGTGCACAGCTTAAAAAATAGCCATAACTGTGACGTGTCAAACTTGAGTTTATTCTGCATCTGCATTTCGGGTATTCAGATCTCACCTAGAGCAACAATGTAACTGAGATTTATGAATCACCTGCCAACAGGTAGTGATGTAGGCCAGGGTCAGAGCAACAGCATGCTCATAATAGCCACCATTCAATATTCGAAAACAGTAATGACAGCTATTTGGATAATTAGCCGTGTTGGTTTGGAGCTGAAAGGGAATTTAAGCTTTTTATTTTGTCATATGCTTTGCACACAACCATAGGTTAACAGTGTGACTGAAACACAATATATTTACATGGAAAAAAGACCAGGCTACCTTTATTACTACACAAGTGACAAAATGCATAAAGTGAGTCATTTCCAATAATGTGTCTAAAATAGATTTGATTCATGACTAAGTATCACCTATAGTGTCTCAGTTTGAGAAACTGGTTGCTTGGAGATTGAAAACTAGTTTGTGGAAATTTAAAAGGCTGATGATGGACAAAGTGCAGCAGCCTGACTGTGAGACACAATGAAAACAGCCTACTGTTAAAATGGAGAAGTTGAGCTTATTAATAGTTTGAGATGAGGTTCTCAGGGAGTTCTCTGATTCATCACACTTTGACAGACAAGCCATTGCGTCACATAAAATTTCTACTGTTGTGCTTGTTTTCTATAGACCATTTTAGTCTTAAGAATGGTACATAGGCTCTAAGCAGACTACACCTAATTTTCAGTGGAGGAAATGGCATTAGCTAATAGCCACCAATTTTCACAAAATATGAATAAATCAATACGGTTGTATAGAGTCTGGTTAATAATGTATTATTACGCATACAAGCTAAAGGCTAAATAATAAGGTTATAACGTTATTATACATTTCTGAACTTTTATGTTATGTGTGTGCATGCTGTGTTTTCTATTTATAACTGGATATCCTAGATGTCCTTTATTCACCCTTTAGTGGGTGGGGTCAACATCTGTTTTGTGCGTCATTTCCCCAGATACATACTGTGTTGTCTATACTAGGCCTGCATAACTTTAATTTGCACAGACATTTTCCCTGTTAGCTCATGATAAGCAATTTTCCTGGCAGCTGCAAGCTAGTTAGTCAGTTTTAGCAACTTGGCACTGTCTGTTTATTACTTTCATCAAAGGTGTTAAGTTGAATCTATGAGTTATTTGATTAAAATGAAGGCAGCATAAAGTTATTTGTAGGAAACCAAACTGAGAAAGTTGATAATCTGGATGCATTTCAAGTAAGGTGACAGATAGAGGATATATCACTTTCTCATGTGCAGTGCTACATACACTGCCTGGCCAAAAAAAAGTAAATAGGTAATTAGTTGCAGTTGCAGTTGGTTCGGTCTGGATTCACCAATGTTATGTGCCCAAAGAATGAGGTCAGCTGACAACCTGGACTGGCCATCACAGAGTCCAGACCTTAACCCCACTGAGAATCTTTGGGATGTACTGGAGAAGACTTTGCTCAGTGGTCTAACTATCCCATCATCAGAACCAGATCTTGGAAAAAAATTAATGCAATGCTGGATGGAAATAAATGTTGTGACATTGCAGGAGCCTATCAAAACGATGCCACAACGAATGCATGCTGTAATCAAAGCTAAAGGTCCAACAAAATACTAGTGTGTGACTGGGGCAGGCAGTCACTCCAGCACATCCCAGAGATTCTCAGTGGGGTTAAGGTCTGGACTCTGTGGTGACCAGTCCATGTCTGAAAATGAGGTCTCATGCTCCCTGAACCACTCTTTCACAATTTGAGCTTGATGAATCCTGGCATTGTCATCATGAAATAAGCCCGTGCCATCAGGGAAGAAAAAATCCATTGATGGAGAAACCTGGTCATTCAGTAAATGCAGGTAGTCAGCTGACTACAATCTTTGGGCACATAACGTTGCTGAACCCAGACCAACTGCAGGGAGGCTCTTACCTATTTGCTTATTTGAATCCAGGTTGTGACTTTTTTTTTTGGCCAGGCAGTATATAAATGGCTGAAGCCTATGTCAGCAACTATGAGCCAGGGTACATCCTGGAGAGTGGCCAGTTAGTCACAGGGCGGACACAGACCATTCACTCTCACATTCATTCACTAACTGCAGTTTAGATTCACCAGTTCACCTAACAGAAAAATAGAATCTAATCTAAATCTTCAAAAGTATGGTCTTAACTTCAAAGAATTCAACATCAAAGAATCTCATTTGGAAAATTTAAATGACAAATTTCAGCTTTTTTGTTTATATGCAGGCATTGCGGCACTCGGCCCAGTTTCCATCCTTTGTTCTACTTTTCTGGTAAGTAGCTATATCTCAATGTCTCATCCCCAAAAGTTGTCTCTGTAGCACTGTATCTACTTGTACTTCATGATTTCTACTATAGCTATATAACAATGGTTCATGCTTGTTACCATCTTATCTTTTAATTTTGGCGCTTTTAGCTGTGAGACCTGTTTCCTCTTTTCTAAAGAACGCCTACTTCCTCCTTTCTCTCTCACTCCGAGACACTCTTCTGCTCAAGGCGACCAGTGCATAGACCGTTACCTCTATAACTTCTAATACAGCCCTTATCTTATAGACTAAATCTACTTTGTTGCTGCACATGAACAGCTCTAGCATCACATAGCCAGTTAATTGAAAAAAAAAATCTTCTGGATTTCTTGACTGTCACATTTGGCAGGTGAGTACTGTCATATGCGTTGTAGTTTTTTTACTTGTACTTCTTTTACATCCTGTGTAGGCCTCAGGGTGTGGTCCTATGTACTCCATTGCCTCCTTTACTTTGTAGTGTATCTCTATAAGGCCTGAAAATTGCAGTGCGGACTATTGCTCATGCCTGCTGATTGATCTGGGATGACACTTGTTTTCCTGCAACCAAAACATATGGATGTTTCCAAACTGTAGCGGCTTATGGCCTCATGGTTTGTTAAAGGAGGGGCAGTGGAAATGTGATGTCAGTATTTTATAAGTTTGGAATGGATAAAGCTTCTTACTTCTTGCATTGGAAACTAATTATGTAGCTTGGGCTTTTTATGATACACATTATAGATTAGCTCTACTTGTCTCTTCTCATTTTGCATCCAGTTTTTTCCCTTTGGCAAGTATGTCCATGTGTTTTTGTCTGCAGTCTTTTGATTATCAGGTTTGGGTTTTTTTTACAGAATGCTGTCCAAGTTACTCTAATTGTTTCTGACTCACTTGTTTACCTCAAATTGCTGCTTTGCTTTGCTCCCAACACACTATTTAGACTGCTACCCTCTTCAACTCATCGTGTCTGCATATTTAAAAATACCCACTAATACTAGTACTTGTACTTGCAGTTTAAACATGAAGTAGCAGGGATTGCGGTCTGTTGGCATGAGTGGAGAGTTGTTATTTAGCATTGCCTCTACATTTCAACAGGATATCCTGGTTGTATGCACAGCCTGAACAAGAGTGATACAAAGTTGCCTAACCTCTGCTGCTAAACTCAGAATGAGAAGATGTAGTCCTGAAGATTTGTTGCTTAACACAATAACATTTAATCTCTGAGGGCTTCACACTTCCTGGTTTTATGTAGCAGCTATATTTCTAAACCCTGACCCCAAAACCTCCTCCTTTTCCTTTTGTTGTCTTTCTTTATTTGTAGCTGTTTTATTCAGCCATTATGCCAGAACCAAAGGCTTTCCTGTTGGCTGATCATTGGATGTATGTGTTGAGGAGGCACTGGCTAGGCTATCATTCACTGGCATTTTTCATATTTCTTCAGCCCTTGATGTCTGACTTTTTAAAATTAAAAGAATTGGTTGTGCATAGAGTGTATTCTGTCCTTTTATGTACTGCTGTAGTATGTCCTTCTTTGCTGCAAAGGTGAGTATAAAAGCACAGTATTTGTTTATCCTTTAAATAGAGAATACTGTAAAAAAAAATTAGGGTAGGAATAATATATCAGGTATTTGTTAAGGATAATACCGGAAAATTTGGTGCTTGTGGGTGGCACTGAAGGAGAGATATAGATGGTTTGGTCAAATATTCATCCTGTGAATAATCAAACTCTTCTCAGCTGGTGAGCCTTATACATTTCCAGCTGAAGTTGTGCTATACTGCATGTGATGTCTTAACTGCAGGTTGGTGTCTGACTTTTGCATTCATCTCCTGGGTGATCCTGGTTGAATACCCCCGATGCGCCCACCTCTCCTTTAGGGTGTAATGTGACTCTCTTGTGGCCCTCTTGTGTGTAGGTGTGTGAGAAGAGCAACCATAACTCTGTCCCCTGCCCTTTGTTTCAGCTCAAAGATAAAAAAAAAAACACTGAACTTAATACACACACACACACACGAGCCCCTGTGGTGAGGTGGGCTCTTTGTAGAGGCATCAGATGAAGAGTAAAAAGGGGCTCTCGTCTGCAATCCACACAACAGCCAGGTTAATAGATACGGCTACATGCACACACGGGGAGTGCATGGTGGTGTGAGGCATACACGCTGCAGGCGAATGAAAGCAGAGGCACTTGAATGTGAACTAAGAGGATTAATTTTTACACTCTAAAAAAACCTTGGACTAACAGTGACATTACTTTGTCAGTTTAATGTTCCACTTCAATAAAAAGCCCTTTAAAAATTTAAATGTTTATCATTTGTTTGCCCAATGTTCAGATGTGGAAATATTAAAGCTTTTGGGAATTGGATAAAAAATAATTTTTAGACATTGCATAAATATACAATTAGAAGCACTTGGAGGCTCTATCTTGTAATGGTAAAGATATACTGCGCAAACCAGGGCTCGAACAGGGGGTCTTCTAGTTCAGGGGTAAATGCTCTATCTAGCCACAACACTCTTATGTCACAAAAAAGAAGGTAAAGAAGCCATTAAAATAGTTTATTCCTTCACTGGCCTCTAGTGGAGTAAGTAGCTATGGCCCTGTCTCACAATAATGAAGAATCCTTTAAAAACTTTCCTGATCCAGAGGGTGTTGTGGATCCACACCAAAAATAATGAATAATTTCTTCCTTGGCTCTTTTCTGATCATATATAAATGAAGTTCAATGTTTAGTGTAACTCATCAAAAAGCTTTCAGGTATTTTTAGTCAACAGTGGACGAAAAGTATTTATTAAAAACTTTTACTGGCCAATGTTCAACATCAGCAAGTGGGTTGGTAGCATATGTCCTTAGGATGGTCATATTTGAATGCAGCACTAACTTTGTAGTTAGTGCAGCCTCATGTTTTCTTAGTCCATTATGCCTCTAACTAAAAGGTACCAAAAGCTGTTGCAAGACTGGGTGAATTTACTTAACTCTCATCCCTCAAGTATTCACTCTCCTAGCAGCTTGTGTCACCAGTTTGTCTTTTTATTTATATTTCACTTACTCATTTTGAATGGCTTTTCTTCTAACCTCTGCTCATTTTATCATTATTGGCTTTGATTATCTGATTTTGACTGTCTTTTGGCTAACTGTCGGTAATGTTATAGCACCAGTCACTTCCTCAGTCTATAGCCCCTAGTCTTGCTCCACTGACACCATGGCTAATGTGACCCTCTCATTACACATTATTAATTATTTAGGTGAAACCCGGCACCCTGGCACTGTCCAACAAATCACAGGACTTCACTGCGTCGCTCCTTTCTAGCCTTTTTATTGATGGTTTGGTTCTTTCATTTCGACCTCTGGCAGCAGACAGGTAACATGAGATTTGTCCTATCCCCCCACCCTTTTTTGGTGCTAATCTGAGGAATTATGGCCAGTGTCACCCAACACTGGATCCCCCTCCCCCCTCCCCCAGCCAAGTGGGCACATATACTGTTTCATTATCTTTGGACAGGAGCTCAGTTCAAACAAGGCACCCAGAATAAAAATATCAAGTACAAGCTCATTGTGTATAAAGTTACTGACATCAGTCTTTCAGAAACACTCTATGCATATATATTACATTTATTACTTCTGTAATAAGTGATGTTGGTTAGTCTGTTTGCAACACAATTTGGGGATTTTGACTGTTTTTGATAGGTCAGTAATGGGCTAAGGAAGAAATTACATTTTAGGTGTGGATCTGAAGCACCATCTTTATCTAGGTATTTTTAAAGGATTGTGTACAATTGTGAGATAGAGCCAGTACTAACTTCTGGCCCCATGGCTGCTAAGTTCAAGTGGATTCCATGAGTGATATGAGGGCTTTGTGGTGCAAAGGATGGCGCATTTACCCCTGAACTAAAAGACACTATATTGTTACCATTGGGAGATAGGTCCAGTACCTTGGTGGAAGTCTTTGTTCTCATAGTTCTTCTAGTTATGATCATGGATTAGTTCAAGAAAAACCTTGTTACTACACAGTAGAAATAAATTGTAATCAAGATATGTAAATTACTCCTCTGTTCGATGGACTTTTCAGCCTGCGTATTTTCAAACAACAATGAAATCACAATTTTGTTTGGTTGGATAGTCAGAGGATTAAGGTTTTAGCCTTTGTGAAAGTTTTGTTTAGATGCTATTTGATAGAGCAGTATTTATTTATTTTTATTTTTTCTGTGGACCCATAATTTTAAAATGTCACATGAGTCAGAACCAACTATTTACAGGGGGATTTAGTTTATTTGATTTTAGTGGCATTTTGCTTTATATCGTCTTGTTCATATCTTCAAACTTTTTTAATTAAATCTACAGTGAAACATTACATATGCCGAAGATGGTTTGGACATTGTTTTATTGCCTTCTAGACATTAGCCTAATGAGATCCTCCGGACTATAATCTCCTGCTGAATGAATGCAGTCTGTTTTATGTTCACGTTAAGGGAACTAAAGACCAGAGACAGACTTGGCAAGAAACGGACTAGAGATTGATGAAGGCGAGGAACATCAGATGTGGCAAATGAAGAGAGGCAGAGAGTAGAGGAAGCGTTTGCTGAAAAGCTGACAGCACCGGTCTGTTTGACCTATTGCTCAAAATGAGAGAAATAAAAATCCTTGCACTTACTCATTAATAACTCACTAAACCAACTTGCAACTGATCACCTGGTCCAGCACAAAGATTAAATCCCTTATCCATATACTAGTACTGTTACAAAATAAATATAATGCTTCTAGTTTGATTTTTCTTCTCCTTTTATGTAATTTTTTGGGCTTTTTTGTACATCAATACAGATTTCTTGTTTGCTTGTTTTATAACATTTGCACAGTACAGTATTTTAGAAAATGCCCTCAAAAGGTATTTTTTCTTCAATAAAATGTACTCTGACAGTTGCCTGGAAATTCCAGACTCACCGCTGTACCAGCGGATGAGTCTGGTCGCCTTAGAATCAATTCAATTTCTAGGGCGGAGCAAACCTGAGTTAACGGACAGCGGAGTTAGCCAATCAGAAAATGGCGGACGTGACGTTAACAAAGCAACAAGAAAGTGAGAAAGTAAACAAACGGAGTACGAGGGAGTTATTTCAACATTACCGTACCATAGCGCTGAATGAAACAAACTCTCGGCTCCTCGGTGCGCCATCTTGATTGTTGTCGGTGAGGAGACGCGTACGAGTGACGCTGCTCGCGAAGAACACGTGACTTAAATAAACCAATCAAAATGCACGGTACGGTTTGGATTTGAGTAAACCACTGCGGACGGCGTGGTGACCAGACTGATATTTCTCTGTAGAATAACACAGAGACATATCAGTCTGAATTTTCCAGGCAACTCTGACAGGTAAACATCCGAGCAAAAGACCTTACTGCTAAGAGACTGTTACCTGGAGTTGATTTCTGGAAAAAACATGCTCTCCAGGATTACCTGCAGATCTGAACAGGGCGTACTGGTGTGTTGAGCCGCTGCGTCTCTCAATTATGCTGGAGTATATAGTTTTAAAGGATTTACTTTGCCTGTCAGCAGTGTGTGTGTGTATGTGTGTCTGCAATCAATAAGGACCAAGGCTGTCCAGCTCTGACTCATCTGTATTTCTCGGAGGATGATGACAAGGTGCTTGAAATACACACGCATGCTTCTCTGTTTACAAGGAAAACCTGAGCCAGGTTTGCAGTCACCATAGTCACACAAATATTAGGATCGTCAAGTAGTTAGTTGTTTTGTGAAACTTGTTTGTTTTTTGACAGTGTTGGCCAGTGTCTCATTTCCACCTATCCTCACATTTCCACTCTGTTTATAGGGTTAGATGATGCAATTGTGTATTTGTAAAAGAAAAAGAATTGAAAACTTAGATTAAAAATATTACATTGCATCATGGTATTCTGTGTGTGGTATTTTGTTGTACCAAAATTGTGAAATTGATATGGCTTAGACGAGTTAATGAAAACACCAAATTCACTATCTCTATGTGTACCAAGTTTCACTTTCTGACTTCAACTGAAGTAATTTAACCTTTCCAGCACAGGAGCCTATATTTGCTACTTTGGGCCTTATGTACACTCTGGACAATAGCCAGTTAATCACAGACCTGACATGCCCTGACACACACCCATTCTCTCACAAAACAAATCCCTTTTTTTTATACAGTTGGAATTATATATTGGTACATTTATTGTATTGTCATATTGGCATCCACTTACTGATTTTAGCAAGAGAAGAAATCAGAAGCCTTTCAGATAAAGTTGTGTCTTTAAACCAATAAAAGAGATTAAAGTTGATTACAACCACAATCATTATTTTCATCTGTACCCTCAGTTCTAAGATGGCAATATTGTAGCTAACTACTAACACAAACCTAATGAATCCCACATTTTGTGCATTGGTTTTGTGAAACATGCTAATTAATGTAAAACACTTGAATCCAACGCTATTGTTTGCCCAGATGTTTGTGTCTCAGGCAGCACCTCATCATTTCTGTGTCTCTGCATAGTGTTACAGACAGAGGAGAACTACTTGACTGCATGCTCTCCCTCTCCCGCTAAAAGCAAACTCTTTGACATATGCTACAAAGGCAATCTTGTAATCTTGTGTGAAAATACTTCTTTTTTTTTTTCTATGATAAAATTCAAAGCTTTGGGGAGGAGTGACTCATTTTTTGGGGCGTTGTGACAAACGTGACTTGAGTATGACATGTGCTTCGCCAAGAAAGATGCATCTCGAGCTATTGATGCAGTGGGTGCCATGGCAACGGGCCCTTGAATAAAAGCGATGTGGATTATTATGGGCTGACTCACTCACAACACCAGGCTAGGCTCATTAGTACTGTATGTTCAAATTAATACACGCCAGTCATATGTATACAAGTAGTACGTATATGTGCATGTTGGTTTAATCCTTAAAAGGCGTTTATATTTTTACACACTCTGGCACACTTTGGATGATTATAGACCAAACCCTGTAGCTGTCTCCCAGGAATTAGACAGAGCCGCTCTTCATGCATTATTGATTTAGATTAAATATGTAAACGGGCTGCTCCACCAGGAACTATGATGATCCAAGCTTTCCAAACAGACCAGCGTGTAAATAATTGATGTTTTTTCTTAGTGAAGTTTTGGGTATTACTATGCAGCATTTCACTTGATACCAGAAGTGAGGAGTTTCATTAAATCCCTTTTGCACACAAACAAAGGTGTCTTCTCCAGTGCTTTTGCTGTGACTGTGGTTTGCCTGTTTTTCTTTGAATATTTGTCCCTTAACTAAGTGGCTTATCTCAAAAAGCCACTAGGTTTTAGCTTTGGTCCAGAATTTTGCTCCTCTGTCAGACATTGTGTTTTCTTTTTTTTGTCCAGGCAGCAACCACCCTGAATTACAAAGTCAGTGTGTTCAAAACCGCAGTGGATGGATTGGCTTGATTTTGGGGGTGCCCTCGGTGCAAGCACAGATGCAGAGAGTGATTGTGAATGTCTGTTTTTGTCCTCTCACATAGCTTTCTTTGGAATATTTTTTACTGCTACCGCACCTTTGCTTTGTCGCATTTTATTGAGCGGCAACTTTGTACAATCTTTTCACAGATTAAAAGCTATTTGTTTTCAGTATAGTGCAGTACTATGTATAGTATATATGGCTGAGATGGAGAGCATAACGAGACTAATTTTTCATATATAAATATAACCAATGAAAAACATATCAGTCAAGAGGCAGCAACAGCTAAAAGTACATAAAAGACCTGCTTTTCACTGAAGCATTTAGAGAAATCAACACTCTATGACCTGAATACCAACCACCTCTGCCTCTTTAACTACCATCAAAGTTCAAATGTCTAGACAGTTTTCGATTTTCATTTTTTATGACCAACTAATTTACTCCCATTTAAAACAAAAACCTTTCCATTAGCCTTAGTCAGTCAAGCACAATGTAAAGTTTGTTCTTTAGTTGGTGTCAGAAGAAAACTGCAGTATATTTATGAAGAGATATTAGCATAATGGACTTGTTGTTTAAGGTCAAGCATTGTAGCTTTGGGCTAAGCACTAAAGATGGCAGGATTCACAGATCATCATCATGCTTTGTTGTTGTCATTAGAATCTAATAATATAACATTCAAAAATAAATGTATGTTTTTTCACACTATAACAATGTTGTTATAGTGTGCATTATTAAACAATGCCCTTGTCCCCCCTTTTAGTTATATGTAATACCCCTTGATTTTACAGTAGACTAATACTGTGTATGCAAACTTATACCTGACAAAGGAAGCCGTTTTCTCCTGTTTTTCCTCTGTCCTCCTTTCTCCCCTTGTGTCCTCATAAGCCCTTCTCTGTTTGCCTCAGGTTTGGATGAGCCACATTGCATAGCAGTGACCCAGGTGTGAGGCAAACCACACCACACACGTCGGCCGCCATGCCTCCACCGGCAGACATCGTCAAAGTGGCCATTGAGTGGCCGGGAGCCTTCCCCAAACTCATGGAGATAGACCAGGTACAACACACATGCTCTACACATACACAATATGTAAAGTGAATACTAAATTTTGTGTATATATTGTAAAGTTTTGTACATTTGTAGCATTATATGTAGTCTCTAAATGTTTTGGGGCCTTTATTAACCTTTATTACACGGAAAATTAATGGTGATGTAAAGCAAAAAGTGCCACTGAATTCAAATCAAGATTACTTTGCATGTGCTCTAACAGATGAGGCACTAAGTCACCTCCAGTAACCGCCGTTATTATTATTTTTTTTCCAGTCATGTTCATGTCCTGTTATTCTTTCTTCTGTCTTTGTAAAAGTTTTGTGGTTCATACTTAATCTGACCCACATACAGCCCATGGTCTGATTAAGTCCCTGCAGCTTAAATATCTAGAACAAGGTGCATGCTTTGACTTAACACTGGGACTTACACTGATTCTTTGTTTTGTAAATGTCTATACCATAAACTTTGGATTAGCATTCTTTTTTCAATAGTTTAAATAGTTTAAAGCTGGTTGTATAGCTTAGTTTTGTAAACAAGAAATTGTTAATCCACACTGATGGCTCTCAGCAGAGTAGCACTGACATACTTTTAAACTCTCCTGGTGGACATGCCATTCTCCTAGTCTTCTATGCTTAAAATATACATAAACATTCATTCATTAATTTTCTTCCGCTTATTCTTGTTAGGGGTCGCTGGTGACTGGAGCCTATATCAGTAACTTTGGGGCTTAGGCCGGGGTACACCCTGGACAGGGGCCAGCTTGTTGCATAAACAATATACATTATCCTTTATAGTTTCAAATGTTTTGTAAATATTCAGTAATAATAATGCTGCATTGATTTGTATTGTTGATCAATTTTTAGTAATTTAGGTCAGTATGTCCCCAGCTGATCCTCTGCTTCAATGCATTAACTGTAAAATCTCCTACTAAGGGCACACCACAAATATTAATGCAGTATGTGCTCAACATCCATTACGGGCATTACGGTAATTGACTGGCTTTGAAACATATTGCCACCTCACTTACAGCTCTGCAAACAAAAGGCCATGTTGTGTGTCATGAGTCATCAAGGTCTAAGAGCCTAATAAAATAATGAGGCTAAACAATATTAGTGTGTGTGGGGAGTACATGTTTACTGTTAGGTCGGCTGATTACACATGCGGCGTGTAAAAAGCTGGTCTGAGTCACACACAATTGTACAAGGCGTGAGTCACAGAGGCAGCTGATGATTGGCCTTCTTCTCAATGGACAAACAGCTGAATGATACTACACATTGCACACGCTCGCAGGTTCACCCGAGCATCATTTAAGCACTCAAGTGAGATTTAAAGAACGCAATTTGGGGTTTAATGAGCGTAGTTAGAGCCTGAATCCCAGAAGGCTGCTGCCATGTCTGCTTTTGTCTTCATGTCATTAAGTCATTTTTCACTTAGTATTCATAAGAGAAGATTTTTATATAATGTGTGTACTCATTTACATTATACCAGCAGTCGCCAAATGGTGGGACACTTTCAGTCTCCATCTTATTTAAAGCTTTTTTTTTATTTATTTATTTATTTTATTGAATGACATGGTAATAATAACTAATAACTAAGTCTTTTATGTTTATTACTTTATTTTTGATTGATTAGGTTTGTCTTGATTTCACCAGTCAAACTTATTCAGGATCACAAACTAAATAGGCATTATAATCAATTAATTTTAGCCATACCTCAAATGTACAGTATACACAATTATCTGCATATCTCAAAAAAAAAAATAAAAATTCACATTAGAACATAAATAACATATGTATTTTACCATTTCATGAAAAATAATAGCTCATTTTGAATTTGATGGCAGCCAGCAACACATCTTGTTCAAAAGTTGTGATGTGGCAACAAAAGGCTTGGAAAGAAAGATTTATTACTAAAAACCAGCTGGATTAGCATTTTATAACTCATTAATTGACAACAGTAACAATGTTTTTTTTTTTTTTTATTTCACTCCAACTACTTTTGCGCATACTTTTAATTCATATTGCTATATCAGTGTATGAGTGAAGGTTCTACCCTCCTCTGCCTCTGGGCTCCTCCTCCTCTTCTCACAACTGCCTTTGTCTTCCCTTGTCATTTTGCCTTTCTCCTCCTTCTACTTCACCTCCTTGTTTTGTTCTTTTCTTCTCTCTTCCCTCCTCCTCCTGGTCTTTTGTTGAAACTGTTAAAGTTATGTTCTTCCTCCTCTTCTGCCCCCTCCTTTGTGGCTCCTCTGTACAATGGGCCCTGCAGCATATGACTGAATCACACCATCAGCAGTGGGCTTCTCTTAACTCTGAGACCACTGCGTACATCTACTGTATGTCTGTGAACATGAATTTGTTTTGTGCCTGTTTACCATGTGGGTTTAACACTGCATAAGTCAAATTAGGTGTGGGTGTAATGAATTGCTGTTATGAAATCTTTTTTATCTTAATTCAAATATATGTAAGTATATTTCAGGGATTTATTACTAGCTGTACTTGAGATGTAAATGTACAAAAGAAACATAAGGAGTACTTTTTCACTTTAACTGAACTTTTCATCAGATTCTCTGTTTTAATCTCCACCGAGACTGTTATATTTTGTTCCATTACTACAAAACATAAAAATACATACAATTATTCAGAATGTAATGGTCACATTTTAATGAAAATTTCAGGAAAGGTTGGTATGAGGCCAAGGAAGAAATAACCAGGAACTAGTAAATATTAAATAATTCTGTTCCATTGCGAGATACTAACTCCAGCCACAAATAAAGGAACACATTTTTAGTGTGAATATGAATCACCACCTGTTACATGAATTTCAGGGCTTTGTGGAGCAGTGGATGGAGCATTTACCCCTGAACTAGAAGGTTCCCAATTTGAGTCCAGGTTTGGGGACTTCATTTTTACCATTGTGAGATAGGGTCAATGCTTCTAGTTATTTTTTGGTTTCTCACATTAACATGCTGTCCAGTGCTTACAACACATTTTTCATAGCTGTTTTTATGTACATCAACTAGCTATGGCTACAGAAGTGAGTATTTCTGAGTATCTGAAGTGCCCTGAAGTCAGTGTTTTACAAGAATGTCTTTAAACTACCTTTAGGTGCAAACAATTACAAAGGAGGTTATCATTGTCATAGTTTTGAAATACAATCTGCAAAGAATTTAATGTGTTGATAACCTGAGGGCAGAAAGCTATAAAATGCTCCTGTGTTTTAAGCTTTCAAAGTGTTTTAAAGGCAACCTTGACTCTGCAACCTATACATTCACATTCTCATTTCAGAAAAAAAAGAAAGAAATGTGCATCCTTTTAAACTTCCAACCTTAAAATACAAATCATTTTCTCTTGACTTCTTTTGGCCTGTGGAGAGTGTGTGTGCGTCTAAGACAATCAGCAGTTAAGAAGTTTAAGTGGAAATGCATGTTATGGTATGAGAAGATGGAAATTAGGTTGGAGAGATGTGATAGAGACGGGTTAGTTCCTATGTATAAGTATATGAATATGTATGTAAATCCCTGAGGTTATAAGATGGGGGATGATGAATGCAGAGGAACCAATGTAGAGAAAATTACTTTAAATTTATAGTCATTGTGAAGACTCTGCACAGGATAATTTAAAGTAGACAGTTCAGACAGTATCATAATTATCCCCTTGTAGCTGTAATGGGTAGAACTATTGCCAACCAGTTCACTAAAGTACTATTGACTGTACAACTTAAACCTTCAACTTTAACCATCACTACAACGCTACTTTTACTGTTGACTATGCACTCACTGGCCTGTTTATTAGGTACACCTTGTTCCACCTCAGAGTGTTTTTTTTTTTTTTTTTTTTAAGGTTACTGTTGCCTTTCTGTAATCTCTAACCAATTGTGTCATTCTCCTCTGACCTCAACAGTGTCATGTGATTGTCAGAGTAGATAGTTAATAAAGTGGCCAGTAAGTGCATGTTTTAAGGCTGTTAATAGTACTTCATGCAAGAAACCACTTGTAGTTCACATATAAGATGACATGAGTTAGAGCTATATCTTGCCATAAATAAGAAGAGCTTAACATATATCTCGCTATGGAAAAAGATGTAATTATGTAGCCTAGTATATACTGGGCAGTTATTATGTTACTCATATTGCACATTAATAAGGCTAAGTTTTTTATTTAATAGCTTTAAGATAAATTTGTTCCATTTTTGTGACTCCCAAGAAAGTCAAGGCTAGAGATAGTAAGATATTAAATCACTGTTAATACACACTATATACTTCTCCCTTATACTACCCCTGTGCATTCAGTAAGCTCTTAATGTTTCTCCAATGCCTCAGCAGCCTTCTCACCATTACCATGTACTCTGCCTGTGTTTGCTCTTGTTTTGCTTTCATCCCATTCTGTTTGCTTATTTCTTGCTCTGTTTCCTCTCTCCTTCCCTTTGTTCACATAACAGTTGTCCTCCTCGGCTGCCTTTGCGCCTTTCTTTTCTTGTCATTTGTGCCCACCATCCCATCAGAGTTATCCTTTTTCCACACATCTCTAGAGCTGCAGGCTTTGATGTTGGTTATTATACAGTATGTTCTTTGGGTAAACAGTAGACAAGCATAACAACTGTCTATACTACATAATGCCAAAGAAACAGCTGACTCTCTCACTCAACTCAAAGATGAGAGACTGGTAGTTAAATTAGTGATCTACTAGTTCAGTGGTAAATGCACTATTCATTCAGTCTCAAAGCTGTTATATCTCACAAAAGAATTGACTAAAACAATTTTTATGTTGCTTACTGTCTAACTCGCAAGCAAAAACGTTACCTCCTTGACTGAGGGGTGGAGTGAAATCTTTTAAACTTCATATGCCATATTCTCCTGTTGTATTTTCTTATTACATATAGTTAGGCATTCTCTTATATGTATTTATTAGGCCACAAAAATAAATAATAGAACATTTGTTTTGAAATATCCAGTGTGAGTGCTTTGTAATCTCACCCTGCCTTTCACAAATACTTTTAGTGCTCATCCGTGTACACTTTTTTTTTTACTATAAGCAATATACTGTATATCGATAAAGACAGACAATCCTGTGATAATGTGCTCCTCAGTAGTTCTTCTGAATTGATTAGAGCATAGGACAACAATACATAAAGCTGGCTCAATGATGACTCATTGTGATAAACAGATATGCCTCTTTCTCCCAGCCCTGTAATATAAAATAGTTGCAGCCTCTGACTTGACTGCCTGTTTTCTTTTGCAGAAAAAGCCACTCTCAGCCATTATTAAAGAAGTATGTGAAGGGTAAGTCTGCGTTCAGAAATAATTCCCTTTTTATATACAGTATTCTCGCTTGAAACCACTATACCTGATATAAATTTAGCTGTTTTTTTACTCTGTTTTGCGTCTTGTTTAGGTGGTCTTTGGGGAACCATGAAAACTTTGCTCTCCAAATTGCTGACTCTACAAATTTCTACATCACTGAGAAGGTACACTTATAATTTTTTAAACAGCACGCAGCCAACCTCAAAGTGAAAGTAAGACCCTTAAATTTATTGTAATTCATCACAGAACCGCAATGACATCAAGAATGGCTCTATCCTGCGCTTGACCACTTCCCCGGTTAGTAGTTTGATTAAGTCCACTGTTAGACTTCCATGTTAATATAAAGTTTATTGGTGTGTGTATCATTGCCGTTCTTCCCTGCAGTACCAGACAGCGGTCCAGCTTCATGAGCGGATACAGTCGTCTAGTATGGATGCCAAGCTGGAGGCTCTCAAGGACCTAGCAAATGCGTCCCGGGACATCACCTTTGCACAGGAGTTCATTAACCTGGACGGCATCTCGCTGCTCACTCAAATGGTGGAAAGTGGCACTGAGTGAGTCTATTTCTGCTTTAATGTAGTGTTTTAAGCTGACACTGTCATGCTCACAAGCCAAAGTGAACCCTGATGAAACTTATCCACTAAATAATGTAGACTGGATACTATGCCTTTAATACATATATTTGAAATTACTGTTATCATCAGAATATGCATGATTTGTAGGCACTGGAACAGAAATGTCATAACACTCTGAACTACAAGCAGTAAGAGAAGGCAGATCAGCGCATACAGTAATACAGATCTACATCAAATGCTACTTGTTTTCCATTTCTCATTTTGTGAATTTTCCTGAATGTTTTCAATACACCTGCTGGCAACATTTGCGTTTCAAATTGGCCCTCTCTTGCAATGATCAAGAATCCCTTAAAACTGGACTCTGACAGTGATTCAGATCTGCACCAAAAACTCATCTTTTACCCAAATACCCAAAATTCAACCATATCTTTTTGAGTTATGCTGCTAACAGACAGCTTTCAGCACTGACCGTAACTATCCCTGAACTCATTTTCATAGCTGTATGGTCAGTCTAAGTGGGTGTTTGTCTACCTATAGCTGTATGTATGTACCCCCGCCCATATGTGAACTGTGCAGGTTTGTCCTGTAATGCATACACACGCATTTTTCCTCTCAAAGTTAATATTAAGCAGGTGTATAAAGGCTGTGATAAGAACATGCTTGTATGGTGATTGCCTGTGGGCTCTTGTTTCTCCTTTTGTATTCATAATTGTACAACTATAGGAGGGATGCCTTTACAGTGGTGAGCGTGTATAGAGGGTGGAGAGTCCTGCAGGCAATCTCAAATGAAGGTTAAAGAGAGGACAGGTTTTGCTGAGGTGGACTTTCTCAGCTGTAATACCATTGTGAACAAGGATATCTTTGTGTATGCATTCAGTGATCATAGAATGAGAAAATTAGGTCCCAGCAACAATCAAATGTACACAATAAGGGCTGCTGGCATTTGCAAATAAATGGCCAGACCTAAATGTAGTTAGTGCACCTGTATTCAAACATTATGGTAATCTGCACTAAGGTTAGCGCTCCGGTTTCTCGGCTGCTTTCCACTGTCCCAAGACATGCATTTATGTATAGGTGAATTGGCAAAGCTCAGTGTCCCATTGTGAATGAATGTGTGAGTGAAAATTGTTTGTTAGTGTATGTTTCTAAGAGTCAGCCCAGTGCCTTATTATCAATGGTGTACCCTGCCTCAGACCCAAAGATGCTGGGATCAGCTCTAGCTACTTGTAATCCCCAGCAAGCATAAGCTGAAGAAAATGAATGAATGCACAAAATCAGACTTTGATTATATGAATGGCTGCATGCCAACCTTCAGGACGACATGCAAAGCTTTCTGTGCCATGGTCTAATTCTTTCTTTTAATAAGAAACAAAAACTGCTCTTTTTGTAGGCTACATGCTAATTCCTATCATGAGTAGTAGAAGTAGCATTGACCCTTTTTGATCTTACTGCCAATAAGTGGTACTGTTGACACCACTCCAAGTCCTTTTCTCAAATATATTTTATGTAAATGTTAATACTTGAGAGATTTGTGTGGCTGTCAGACAGAGGAAGAGACAATAAAGTGCTTCTGTGCTGCATTACCATTTTAACAGCAGCTCATAAATGTAGATGGGTATCATTGTCTCATACACACAGAAACACATCCACTTGTTACTGAACCTGCCAGCCAAATTAGGGAACTGTTATTATTCAAGCTCACTGGAGGGTAAATGTGCCCATCTTCAATTCATGTAGCTGACCTTCTCTCAAACTAGTTGTATACTGCCCTCTATTGGCCACACATGTGTCAACATCAATTTGAGCTTTTAATACAAATGGTTTTGGATCTTAATGTGTCGCTATTTTATGATGCAGTTGTATATTTTATGACTAGTATATATCTGTGTTGCTTCTTGATCATGTAATTGCCTGCTTGGCATACAATTTTTACTGCAATGACATTTTTGCATCAGTGTGGCTGGTTATGCGAAATAATTTATGGAGATAACCTATAAGTAATGTTTTTTTTATGAATGTAAACCTATTTTTTCTTGCTTAACTTTTCTCATCCTCATACATAATTCCTTATCAAGCACAATGCTATATAATAAAAAAGTAGGTAAAATGCTTCTTTTTCAGGAATAAAAATCCAATAATAAAATAAGTTGAATAAGAATAAAAAACTGACGCTAAAGTTTCTTGAATCTTTGCAGGCGTTATCAGAAACTACAGAAGATTATGAAGCCATGGTAAGCCCCGCCCCTTTGCCGCAGCTGGGTAACATCATTGGCTCTGTGCTCTTTTCCTAACCTGCATGATTAAGACTTTGCCCAGTGCCTTATGAGAAATTCTGTATCTTTAACACCATCATTTACAGGCTTTTGTCAGTTTTGCATGTGTTTTAGGGGAACACATTTTCAAAAGGTTTTCTTTTCCAGTCTTGGACAAAGAAAGAAGGCCAAGATTTATATATTTTTTTTTAATTGGAATGCTTCATAGCATGGTTAAATGCAATCACTTGTTGTAGTACTTAGATACTACACTTTGTTATGTTAAATCTATGTTAGATCTTGGCATTCTATCTTGAACAACTTGGGTGCAGGTTTTCACTTTCTTGCTATCTGAAGGGCCATGATCAACAGGCTTCTCTCTCCTTTTTCTGTGTTTGAACTCTCAGTCTTTCAGTGTTTTTTATATAACTTTGAATAGTGCTTTCTCAAATTAGCTTCACTTCTGTTTTACTAATGGTAATCCTAATATTTCTTACTAATTCATGCTTCTCTCTTAATCCTAAATCGTAGCTTTCTTCTATCTGATTTTTTTTTTTTCCAATAATTACCAACTTCTTCTGTGTCAAGTTATATACACTATATTTCCAAAACACGAGCTAATACTTTTGGAAATTTTGTGTATGTTTAAGTAGACGTCAGTAATTATAGTGTTGGGTTTACTAAGTGAAATTGTGTAGTGTGAGACATTTTGGGGTTACCCACGATTTTGCAGAGACTGTGGACCTAACAAGTTAATATTAATTGTGGCACAAAATAGCACCCAAATAATAATGCCCACATACCGCTGATCTTGTCATTACTATGTGCGCAGGCAGTAATCCGTCTTAGGTTAAATGGCTGTTGATGTGTACCCTGCTTTGGTGTCCCATGCCTCCTGCAGAGTGATGGATTTTCCTGAAATTTCTCTGCATGACTTCACTCAATAAAGCTTCTTTCTGGTCCTGATTGAACAGTGTGCTGTGCTGTCAGCCCCTGCAGGCCCTCTGATGGCTTCCTGGTGTGTTTGAAAGGCCAGCTTGCCTGCTATGTAACTATTCTCCATATCTTCTTTATTGTGTTTTCTTCAAAAAGCCTTGTTGTGGAGTTGAACTTCTGCTCATCTGCCTCCTCTCTGTTTGCTTACCGCTCATTGCTCTTTATGTATCCACCCATCTGGGCTTTTCGACGGCACACTGCTCCAGCCTGTCTGAGAGGTTGTCTATGCTGTGTGTGTGTGTCTTGTAGTTTTGGTGATCTGCTCTCCTTCACTCTGACGGCCTTCGTGGAACTGATGGACCACGGCATCGTCTCCTGGGACACTTTCTCTGTGGCCTTCATCAAGAAGGTCAGCCCAGAAATTGTCTAGTTCAACAGGGTTATGCATTAGGAGGCAGATTTGATGCTTCAGTCACATTGACCTTGGGCATTTTAATTTAATTGTCATTGTCTAATGGTGTCTGTGCTAAATAGATGTTTGGATGATGGATTTACCCCCAGTTAGATTTTTATGGTGTGTGTATTAAAAACTGGAAATTAGTGGTTGGCTCACCTGGTAGAGCACATACCACATACTTGTGTGACCTGGGTTTGAATAGGGCTCTGGCAATGTGCTCAGTGTCATTTCTCTCTCTTTCTCGCCCTGATCCCTGTCATTCTAATATCTCTGTAAATTAAAGGCCAAAAGACCCCAAAAATATATTTATAAAACTGGAAAATATTATAAAGTGTAGAAAGGGAATATTGCAACTCATGCTACATAGACAACACAGTTAGCTATTATGAATTTGTACCATTTTTAGTAAACAAAACCTTTCAGCGTAGTCATTCATTTAGCTGTTCCCCTAATGTCTGTAGTATCAATGTGGACTTCACTGCTTTCCTCACACCCATCTTTTCTTCCTGCTGTGTCTTACTCTATATTCAGATAGCCAGTTATGTGAATAAGTCTGCTATGGACACAGCAGTACTCCAGCGCTCCCTTGCCATCCTGGAGTCCATGGTGCTCAACAGCCAGGACCTGTACCACAAGGTGGCACAAGAGATCACCATTGGTCAACTGATCCCACATCTGCAGGGGTAAATGTCTATACTGCATATACCACATACTCAAATTCTCCATTAATATTGGGCTCTTAATTATATTTGTTTTAAATATGATCTTGTTGTTGATTTTTAGGACAGACCAAGACATTCAGACCTACACTATAGCTGTCATCAATGCTCTTTTCCTCAAAGCCCCAGAGGAGAAGAGACAGGTGAGGAAACTATATGTGAAGATATGAATTATGGATACAGTTACAAAACATAAACGTTATTATTACATGTTTCATCCACATTTTGTTTAGATGTGTGTATTGTTGCTGAAGTTAATTATGGACACTTCCACGTAATTAAAAGAAGATGATATTAGTGTCTTTTTTTCTGTGTATGCTCAACGTCTCATTTGTTTCAGGTGTCTCTCTCTCTCACTCACTCTCTCATATATTTATGTCATGTCTTATCCGGTAGCTAATCACATGATCCCTTGCATCAGCACTTTAAAGCTCAGCCGTGTTCTTTGACATCAATTATAAATGATGCTAAGCCACAGATTTCCACTGTATAGATAACTCTTGTACATCATAGCTCAAGATATAGCTCTTCTTAGTTGTTTCAATGTGAACTATGTATTGCCAAATGTATTTATATGATTTATATAAATCCCATTATATCTTTTCTACAAAATCGTAGAGTTATAGGGTATTACAACTGTATAACAGGTTTTTGTTATTTCTGCAGAGAAGCAGTTTGAAATGTGGTAATAGGAGAATGTGCCTGCCCAAGATCTTTTGGACAAATATAGATGGCGTATAAATTACTGTATTTGAAGCTACTTTGTACAAATACATGTAGTTTTGTCTGTGTTAGTATTGTCAAAAACTATAATTATGATATTTCAGCCTTGCTTTTCTGCTGACTTTGTTGCCCGTGCCCCCCTTGCAGGCTGCAGAGCTGACACAAAATACCTTTTTTTAGATCTCCACTTCTCTGAAATCATTTTTCTACACCCACTCACTCACCCTGTCTCTCTCTGTCTCTAACTTTTGCTTCCTTCCACTGCGCACGACATGGTAGTTTGATGAGCACATTGTGGACATCCTAAATTGTCCCCTGACAGTAAGTGCACCCTTGATTAGCACCCTTTGTAGTATGCACTGTAGAGGTTAGTATCCTTTTGGGATGGCTTGCATACTTTACCAGCCTATTACTACATTCATTGCAGACAGTTGCTATGGCAGGATTTCTTTATTTTGCCCTGCATTCATTCTCATTTAAACACCTTCAGAAATGTAGTTTGTAATATGTTATCATGTCTGACTTTTTGCTTCTTCTCCCCTTCTCTTGTATTACAGGAGATGTCCCATATTCTTGCTCAGAAACAACTGCGCTCCATTATTCTCAGTGTAAGTCAATGCAGTTCATTTATTCAAGTCTAAAAATGTACTATGACTTATTTATTGTAATTGTATTGAAGCTTATTTTGATATGAGACTCCCCAATAACACAGAACCTATCAATGTTTCTTTATTTTTCTTGGTTCTTGAGACCAGATGATTATCAGTAATAATTACTCTACACCTTTCTATCATTAATTAAGCATTGTCCAATATGTATTCCATCATCTGTTTATATCAGGGGTTCTCAAGTAGTTAGATTTTTGGCACACAATGTTATCACTGAAAAAACAACCTAATAATTCAAACAATATTTAGGCTTTAAATAAGATCAACATTAAAACTAAATGTCATCTTGTGGGGACCCACTATGGTGACCTGAACCACCACTTAAGAATCACCTGTTTATATTATATAGAGTTTTTAATGCTTTAAATGCCAGGCAATTAAAGGTACCCTACCATACCAAACCATACCATCTTCTTCCGCTTATCCGGGACCGGGTCGCGGAGGCAGCAGTCTAAGCAAAGATGCCCAGACTTCCCTATCCACAGACACTTCCTCCAGCTCTACCGGGGGGGACCCCAAGGCATTCCCAGGCCAGCCGAGAGACATAGTCCCTCCAGCGTGTCCTAGGTCTTCCCCGGGGCCTCCGCCCGGTGGGACATGCTCGGAACACCTTCCCAGGGAGGCGTCCAGGAGGCATCCGGAACAGATGCCCAAGCCACCTCAACTGACTCCTCTCAATGTGGAGGAGCAGCGGCTCTACTCCGAGCTCCTCCCGGGTGACAGAGCTCCTCACCCTATCTCTAAGGGAGCGCCCAGCCACCCTGCGGAGGAAACTCATTTCGGCCGCTTATATCCGGGATCTTGTCCTTTCGGTCATGACCCAAAGCTCATGACCATAGGTGAGAGTAGGAACGTAGATCGACCGGTAAATCGAGAGCTTCGCCTTTCGGCTCAGCTCCTTCTTTACCACAACAGACCGATACAACGACCGCATTACTGCAGACGCTGCACCGATCCGCCTGTCGATCTCACGCTCCATCCTTCCCTCACTCATGAACAAGACCCCAAGATACTTAAACTCCTCCACTTGAGGCAGGAACTCTCCCCCAACCTGGAGAGGGCAAGCCACCCTTTTCCGGTCGAGAACCATGGCCTCGGACTTGGAGGTGCTGATTCTCATCCCAGCCGCTTCACACTCGGCTGCAAACCGCCCCAGTGCACACTGAAGGTCCTGGTTTGATGAAGCCAACAGGACAACATCATCCGCAAAAAGCAGAGATGAAATCCTGTGGTTCCCAAACCAGACTCCCTCCAGCCCTTGGCTGCGCCTAGAAATTCTGTCCATGAAAATAATGAACAGAACCGGTGACAAAGGGCAGCCCTGCCAGAGTCCAACATGCACTGGGAACAGGTCTGACTTACAACCGGCAATGCGGACCAAGCTCCTGCTCCGGTCATACAGGGACCGGACAGCCCTTAGCAAAGGGCCCCGGACCCCATACTCCCAGAGCACCCCCCACAGGACGCTACGAGGAACACGGTCGAACGCCTTCTCCAAATCCACAAAACACATGTGGACTGGATGGGCGAACTCCCATGAACCCTCGAGCACCCGATAGAGGGTGTAGAGCTGGTCCACTGTTCCACGGCCAGGACGAAAACCGCATTGTTCCTCCTGAATCCGAGGTTCGACTATCGGCCGAATTCTCCTCTCCAGTACCCTGGAATAGACTTTCCCGGGGAGGCTGAGGAGTGTGATCCCCCTGTAGTTGGAACACACCCTCCGGTCCCCCTTCTTAAAAAGAGGGACCACCACCCCAGTCTGCCAGTCCAGAGGTACTGTCCCCAAACGCCACGCGATGTTGCAGAGACGTGTCAGCCACGACAGCCCCACAACATCAAGGGACTTGAGGTACTCAGGACGGATCTCATCCACAACCGGAGCCTTACCACTGAGGAGGTTTCCAACCACCTCAGTGACTTCAGCTTGGGTGATGGACGAGTCCACCTCTGAGTCCCCAGCCCCTGCTTCCTCAACCGAAGGCGTGTCGTTGGGATTGAGGAGATCCTCAAAGTATTCCTTCCACCGCCCAACAACATCCCCAGTCGAAGTCAACAGCTCCCCACCTCCACTATAAACAGTGTTTGTGAAGCACTGCTTCCCCCTCCTGAGGCGGCGGACAGTTTGCCAGAATTTCTTTGAGGCCAACCGATAGTCCTCCTCCATGGCCTCCCCGAACTTTTCCCAGACCCGAGTTTTTGCCTCCACAACCGCCCGGGCTGCAGCACGCTTGGCCTGCCGGTACCCATCAGCTGCTTCAGGAGTCCCACAAGCCAACCAAGCTTGATAGGACTCCTTCTTCAGCCTGATGACATCCCTTACTTCCGGTGTCCACCACCGGGTTCGGGGATTGCCACCACGACAGGCACCAGAGACCTTACGGCCACAGCTCCGAACGGCCGCATCGACAATAGAGGTGGAGAACATGGTCCACTCGGACTCCATGTCTCCAACCTCCCTCGAGATCTGGTCAAAGCTCTCGCGGAGGTGGGAGTTGAAGACCCCTCTGACAGAGGGCTCAGCCAGACGTTCCCAACAGACCCTCACAACACGTTTGGGTCTGCCGAGTCTGTCCGGCCTCCTTCCCCGCCAGCGGATCCAACTCACCACCAGGTGGTGATCAGTTGACAGCTCAGCCCCTCTCTTCACCCGAGTGTCCAAGACACACGGCCGAAGGTCAGATGACACGACTACAAAGTCGATCATCGACCTCCGGCCTAGGGTGTCCTGGTGCCACATGCACTTATGGACACCCCTGTGCTCGAACATGGTGTTCGTTATGGACAAACTGTGACTAGCACAGAAGTCCAATAACAAAACACCGCTCGGGTTCAGATCGGGGAGGCCGTTCTTCCCAATCACACCCCTCCAGGTATCACTGTCGTAACCCACGTGGGCGTTGAAGTCTCCCAGCAAAACAATGGAGTCCCCAGTCGGTGCACCTTCCAGTACCCCTCCCAGGGACTCCAAGAAGGCCGGGTACTCTGTACTGCTATTTGGCCCATAGGCACAAACAACAGTAAGAGACCTGTCCCCAACCCGAAGGCGTAGGGACGTCTCGACCGGGTGAGGCACCCGCCTTCAACTGCTGCCCGATCCACACAGCACCGGTCCCCTACGGTTTCCTCTGCGGGTGGTGAGCCCACAGGAGGTCGGGCCCACGTCGCTCTTTCGGGTTGTACCCGGCCGGGCCCCATGGGCAAAGGCCCGGCCACCAGGCGCTCGCATTCGAGCCCCAACCCCAGGCCTGGCTCCAGGGTGGGGCCCCGGCTGCGCCATACCGGGCGACGTCACGGTCCTCGATATCATACTCTTCATAGGGGATTTATGAACTGCTCTTAGTCTGGCCCGTCACCTAGGACCTGTTTGCCATGGGAGACCCTACCAGGGGCATAATGCCCCAGGCAACATAGCTCCTAGGATCATTCGGGCGCTCAAACTCCCCCACCACGATAAGGTGGCAGTTCAAGGGGGAGTAAAGGTACCCTATTATGCTAAATTTACTTTTTTTTTTTTTTAGCTTTTAACTATGTTATAATGTTGTTTGCACCTTTAAAAACATATGTGGAGTAGTATTTTGTTTCATTCACATTTGTTTGAGTAATCCTGAACGCTGATCCCATCCTTTTCTTAAGAGCTGGATAAGCTCGGTCCCACAGCTCTACATAGTCACGTGAAACCAGGAAGTGCTCCTGTGCACTTCTAAGGCCCATACGCTGTTCCTGGACTCCTTCAGCGCTTAAATTGCCATCACTACAAAGCAGTCAGCTCATTTATTTCCCACCATTGCCAGCAGGGAGCGAAAGACACCTAATCCAAGCATTCTTGCAGAGTCAAAGTAGCAGCTCCTCAAAAGAAGACATTTTCCATATATACACACAAGTTAAAGAACATAAAATCCTAATGCTAAGATGTCCAAAACGATTTCAAAACGAATAATAGAGGACCTTTAATAAATTTGCTTCAAATTTGCTAAACCAAATTTTAATAGTATCCAAATAAGAGAAGGCAAGTTTTACTGAAATAGAATCAAGATTTTAGGGAACTGTAAAGGCTGATATAATAGGTGAGAATATGGATCTGATTGTTCTTGCAGCATTGTGCTCAAAAATGACACCCGCCACTTCATCCTGCGCATTATATCATTGGTTATTTTCTCCTGTCCTCAGATCCTCACACCTGTTCACTTTCCCATTTCTGATCTGTACTGTGTTAAATCTCATTTCTCTGTCTGATCTCACTTCTAATCCTCCACCACTGACTCCTAAATCTTCTCTTTTGTAATCGCTCATTGACTTCTTCCGAAGTCTGTGTCCTGGCTCTCTAATCCTCAACACTTTTATTTTAGCACTTCCAACACTTCCCCTTCCATCGCATTCACAGACTATTCCTCTCCATTTGTTTCTACGTGCTATGCTAATCTTGTGTTTGTCCTCACCCTGTAGAATGTAATCCGGAGCCCCACACCCATTAATGATGAGATGGCCCACCAGCTCTATGTCCTGCAGGTGCTCACCTTTAACCTGCTGGAGGACCGCATGATGACCAAGATGGACCCACAAGACCAGGTGCATACACACGCCTTACACAGTAGTAGTGGTAGCAGTAGTAGCTGGTCTGATTGTGAAATCCAATTTTATCCATGGTCATTTTTATTGTAAACCACTTTTTAATCATATTTTTAATATTTTTAAACCATATCTTAAAAAGAAAATGTGTCTCTCCCCACAGCAGCCCTACAAGATCACCTATGAGATGATCTAGCAGAGGCTGCCGCACCCTATCAAATATACTATAGTTTCTGTGGCTTACTTTTTACAGAAAGGTGTCAGAATACAGTGGTCATAATATTATGCCTGATCATTGTATTATAAGATTTTATATTCCAATGTGGTTATGTTCGTATGTTATTTAGTTTCAAAACTTTCAATGTCTCAATCTAACCTGGGTTTACCTTTACTGTCTGGCCAATCTCAGAGCCTGCATGTGTACAAAGCAAAATCTAGCAGTAAAGCTTTCAGTTAAGGAATAAAGGTGCCATAGAGGGATCCCCAGCAGGACCGCTCAGCCGGCTACAGCTGCCAGCGGTAAACATCATTAATCTTTTATTCAGCAGCTTGTGGGCAGTTTGGGCCCAATTCAGACAGGTTTGAAAGCCATTTACTGTAGCTTTGGCCATGTAATAAAAAGAGTGAAGCGACGCCTTGGGCACTATAGGAGCCTAACACTGTGGAGACAATACTATGGCCTTCTGACGTGATAAAATGTTGAATAAACGGCAGCACAGATGGACATTATTACAACTAATTTTTATATATTTTTTCCTCTACATGTGCAGGCTCAAAGGGACATCATATTTGAGTTGAGGAGAATTGCCTTTGATGTGGAGTGTGAACCAAACAACAGCGGCAGTATGGAGAAACGCAAGTCCATGTATACACGTGACTACAAGAAGCTTGGTTTTATTGTAAGTTGTATGTATTTATAGTATGGTGGAAAGTCTTAGTTAGTTGTGAAAAAATGCTGTTAACTCAGAGTGCTTTTATATATATATATATATATTATATATATTATATATATTATATATATATATATATATATATATATATATATATATATATATATATATATATATATATATATATATATTTTTTTATTTTTTTTATTTTTTTTTTTTATTTGTTATGAACATTCCAGTGACATTAATGGGCCAAACACACCCTGACAAAGACATCACATGGTATTTTTTTTTCCTCTTCCTTAAGTGACTCAAGTCTGCATGATGTCACAGTTGCTTGAATCCAGACTAAGGTTGCATCCTAAACCAAATGTGATTGTGCAACTATAAAACACAATTTAATTTGCTGATGTAATGCTTTTGCAGTCAGATCACGTCTTTATTCTTGGAAGAAAAGTAGTAGCTTTAGATTACACAGTTATTAATTCACACAGGACCATCTTGAGACTAGAGTCAGTCCACAGAGGCCTGCTCTTAATCAAACATGACAGATTAGACATTATTGTTATCTATCAGGCATGTCTAGAGAGGAAACTTGGTAAAAGCCTGTCTTATGCTGGTATAATTTGAGTTCTTTGAGCAAGCATACTATGAAAGTATGTGTGAGGGTGCCCTTGAGTTAAATGTAGTGTTCCAACTTAAGCAAGACAGCCTAAACGAAACCTATCGTGGCTCTCTGTAAGCCCAGGGCTGTTCCGGGGCTAGTCCCAGTCCCAGTCCCACTGCAGTATGTTCACTAAAGATAAGGCCACTTCTACTGCCTTGTATCTGCTACTGTGGAGAGAAAATGGACCAAACACATCTGCCTCAACAATACCCAAATTTTCTATATAAACTTGCATTCAGTCCCATTTTGTATAAGGCTCTCTGTGTTACAAAAGTGATGAGCCAGACCGTGCTGTTGTCCATTTTTCTTTCATCTGCTGATTTCCTTCCTGTCCATGCTGACGTTTTGTTGACAATATCCTGTCTCACCTTTTAAACTCACACTAAGTTCTAGATTTAATTATTATGTGACTGAAATTGCTGCTGTGCAGGATTCCTGGTGAAAGACTGTGACTGTGCAGTCAGTGTCTATCTGTATATCTCATGAAGTATTTAGATATTTGTGGCCGCCCCAGTTGAAGAAGCTAAAGTTTATTTTTTGAAAAGCTTACCACATTTATTAGTCTTTTGAAGGTCTAAGAAGAATAATAGACTTCCAGTGTACTCTTTGTCCCAGTCCCAAGTCTGGATAAATGTAGAGGGGTTGCGTCAGCAAAGGCATCAGCTGTGAAACCTATGCAGCTTGATGCTGTTAACTAATGGTAATTACAACTGTTTCAATGTTAATAATACTTTAGTTACTGTGATGTTATCCACACCAAAATAAATATTTTTGAATCTCTTCCGTTGACTCAAAAAGACCTTGTCCAATAGATTATAGCTGAAATAATCTAATATTTCTTGGTAGTGTTTGTTGTAACCGGTTTTGTTCTGTGCCTCAGAACCATGTGAATCCAGCGGTGGACTTCACCCAGATCCCTCCCGGCATGTTGGCTCTGGATAACATGCTGTACTTCGCCAGGCACCAGCAGGACGCCTACATCAGGGTAAGCACACACTACAGTGGCTACAGTGTGCCCCTCGTACACCCATGGCAAACACCAACGGACTAGAGCTTTCTAGGGCTGTGTGTGCTTCTACTTTACAAAGAAGCACACATTTAGATTTTATAAGTTTAAGTTTAGTCTCTAATAATCCTTAAGCAAAAATAGCATTAACTGATGTCAGAAAATGATGAAATTATTTTTTTAATGTCAGTCAAAAAGCTACAGTAAAGCACAGTATATTTTCATTGATGTATACTGTGGGTGTATAGAGAGATCGTCCAGCCATTGTATTGAAGTTTATATAATATATGATTTGGTGCAACTAGAGCTGAAGTGATTAGCGTTTCACCAACTCTCTCTCAGCTAAATATTTATTTATTTGGATATAAGGCTGATTTTGAAATGTCTAGCATGGATATAATATGTTTTAAATCAAATTGTAGTATTAGTAAGCTCTTAAGTTTTTAACAAATGCATTGTCTTCCCAATGGGTGTCTAGGGCCTACCGCAGCAACTATGCACCTAAGGCAGTCTATAGTTAGCCAACTGTCTGACACCTATACACATACACAGACTGACAACCATTCTCTCTCACATTCATTCACAAAGGGCATTTTTCTTATTCTGCTTCAATATTATTGTGTTTTGAATTTCTAGATTGTTCTGGAAAACAGCAGTCGAGAAGACAAACATGAATGTCCATTTGGCCGCAGCAGCATAGAGCTGACCAAGATGCTGTGTGAGATTCTCAAAGTGGGCGAGCTTCGTAAGTAATAGATACAAAGTCTTACACACTAAATAAAAAGACATATGGCTAATCTAGAAGAACGCGAGCACATAAAGTAGAGCAGTCAAATTTAGGATTTGTTTACATGTGCACAAAACAACCACCAACTAATTACACTTTGCCACAGTGTTTGAGAAAAGGCAGCCATTACCCTCAGTACGTGTGCAGCCTCAGAGTTCATTATGTGGCGAGGAACCGTGGCTCCACTGTGCCCCTTTCAGCCTCCTGCACCACCTCTGGGAGACACACTGTGCGGAAAAAGAGATGCTGCTTCAACATCCATTTGGAATTGATGTGCCCTTTCCATTTGTCTTGACTTGTTTAAATGGATGAAATGGTGTCGGTGCTGCCCCAGACTGACCCCTGCTGCTCTCTGTAGGGAGCGAGATGGCATTCTTAGCTCACTCTTAAACTGATGTGCCCTTTCCATCAGCTCACTGCTAACCTCTTGAGGATTCAAACACAGATCCATTGTAGGTTTTAGCACTAAATTTTAGCAAGGACATTCAGCTTTCCCTTCTTGACCCCTTGACCCCCTAAATTCTGTATTTTTGTATGGCTTTTTGGATAATACTCATTGAAATGTAATGTAAAATGTAATGTAATGTTTTGCTCTTACACCAATCAGACATAACATTATGACCACTGACAGGTGAAGTGAATAACACTCATTATCTCTTCATTGTGGCACTTGTTAGTGAGTGGGATATATTAGGCTGCAAGTGAACATTTGGTCCTAAAAGAGGAAGAAGCAGGAAAAATGGGCACACATAAGAATTTGAGCAAGTTTGACAAGGGTTAAATTGTGATGGTTTGACAACTGAATCAGAGCATTTCTAAAACTGCAGCTCTTGTGGGGTATTCCCGGTCTGCAGCGGTCAGTATCTATCAAAAATTGTCCAAGGAGGGAACCTTGGCAACAAGTGATGCACATGGGGAGCAAAGCCCATGTGGTATTGTGTATGGTAAATGCACTACCTGACATGACCTCCACAGACACCGCCCACCAAGTGTCGCCATAGTCTACAGTTGGATGTTTCAATGTGAGGACAAATCTTTCAGCTATTCACCCAGTGCTGACCTTCAGTAATATTTTGTCCACATACAGTGTCCCTGGGCTTGTTTTTTCTATAACTTTTGCTCTACTGCTCACGCTGTTTTGACTACACTCCCCTTTAGTGTTCTGATCTTGTCTCTTAGAGTGGTTATTGTAAGAAACCACCTTGTTCCAAAAAAAAAAGGAGGGGGAAGAAAAAGCAACATTTCTATTGTTAAGGCATTTTTAGGGTTTTATGCTTACTTAATAGTCACAAGAACAAATGCCAGGACATCATTCTGAATTTGAAGATTTGATTGTTTAGATAAACACTGTTAGTTTTTTGAGTGCACTACTATTGAATTACGTATCTCAGAAGATCTGGAACTCAAAGGAACATCTACTTCAGAGGTAAATGCTCTATACGTTGAGCCATACATCTCTTATATTTCACAGTGGTAAACAAATGCACTAAAACTATTTATCCATACAGTGTCTTTTAATTTCACACTGTAATCCAGATTTACACCAGAAAACTAATCAATATCTATCTGGCTTTCAACTAACCTTTCAAATTTTATCTAAAGCTTACCATTACTTTTGGTGTCTCTTGATAAATAAATCAACAAACCAACATCAGCAAAAACATAGCTTCCTTGGCAGAGATAACAACAATACAGAAACAATAAAGGAAGGGTTTATAGGTCCTTCACTATGCACTCGTTTGGACACTTTAAACTTGATTTGTCATATCAAATATTATTTTTTACCAGATTTACCAAATGTAGTTACCATGTGTTTTGTTTTTGTTTAGGACTAAATAGCTGTGCAGATGACTGACCTTGACTTGTTGCACCAAGTTTTTCCCTCCCCAATGGCTGTGTAATGATATCTTTACTGTGGCTGTTAGTCTAGATACTACAGCTACTAGCATTAATATTTATCATGCAGTGTCTAGTATTTATATGACACAATACACTGCATGATTTGGTTATTAAATAGTAGTTCAACTTGAAATTAAGTTGTGCCATAATATGCAAATTTCCCCTTTTGAAGTTTCTCTATTGTGCTTTTTTACAAAGAACAATAGCTAGTACTACAAACATGACAGTGTACATATAGGTCACTAACAAGGTAAAATTTAAAGGGCAATTATTGAAGCCTTTTTCTTGTATTTGAGAAAAACATCTAACCTATTATATCACCTGTGAAAAAAGATCTACTGAGATCATAAAGGCTTTATTATTAATTATGACTATTATGACTAAGACACGTCGCCCACATTACCTATTCCAGTCATAGTCTGTAGCTGGTTGCGACATAAAGGCCATCCGACGTAAAAACTTGCCAAATCACTGTGTGATTTATTCACTTTGGTGACCAAGTAAAGGAGCAGTCGAAAGGAAAAAAATATGCTGCGCACTGCAACAAGGAGCACTCCCATTGGCTTTTGGATTAATGGCAGCTGGGGAAAGTAATTGAGAATTTATTGTACATATTTGTGGTGGATACATCTGGCTAGGACTGGTTACACAAAGAAACTGTTCAAAATTTTTTTTAAAAGGAAGCGAAGTGTTTAACATGGCAGAGATAATTCCTAGTTTACACCAGTCCAAAGCTAAACTTTAAGCTGTAATTTTAAAGTCAGCTCTAAGCTTAAGTGTGTTGTCATACTGTATAGTAGTGTTTTACATTGGCAAATTGGTTCACCTAAATGATTTATTTTACATATTTTGGTATAACATCAGGAAGGGCGCATAACATAACATAAAAATTGTGTAATTGTTGCTTTTTGTGAATTAATTGATTAAATGAGAAAAGAGAGAAAACATTTGAGTGCATTAATATTTACAACATCTTAAATCCTAACATCCCCATCTCTCTTTATAACAACCTGAGTCAATATTTGCAGAAAGTCACACTCCATCGTTGTTGATGTGCTGCTGGGATAAAGCGGGTTTATCCTTGAGCAGTCATAAGCCACACTGCACCTTCCCTTGTACAAGTGCGTTTCCATACACAGCCCATTAGCTCTGTGTATATTAACACAGACTAATGAATGTGTGTGAGGCGATGAGTGTAACATGGGCTGGGCAGGTGGAGACACTTAGTGAGTAATGCAAGTCATTAGAGGCCGTGTGTGCAATGTATTTTCTATGAAGGCAGAGAGAGGGATGACTCTTACACTGGCTGTCATCATTCACTTGACCTTTTCCACAGAGAAACAATGAACCACCTGACACTAATGAGCATGTTGCAGGATGTGTTGCTAATGTTGCTAATGCTTTTCCTATAGTGCTAAATCTGAGTCAAAGCAATATCAGAAAGTGCAGTGTGGTGTTACGCATTGACAGCAGCCAATTTGCCTGTGTCTAGAAGTCACATGTTAGGCTAATAGTTTAGAAGAGGCCACAGTATGTAATAGGTCTATTTGCTTTCATAAATAAGCCTCATTGCTGCTGGAAAAGCAAAGTATGCAACAGCAACTTAGTGGGCTGTCATGCAGAGCTGTGGCTAAATGATTTATAGTGCAGAGGAAAACATCACTTGAGCTCAGCATGGTAAAAATTTGTGCAATAAACAAAAACTAAATAGGATCAGGAAGTGAATAACATACCACCAGAAACACAAAATTAGAATCTGAAATTAGAATAATCTTAAGTTCCCTTCAATAATCCAGCCACAGTGTACTCTGTGATGTCCCAAGCCTGGTGAGGCTTTGGTCAAGAAGAGCATCTTGCATAAAAGCAATGGCAAATCAGTTTGTTAATCATTGCATGTAAGGAGGCAGATGATTTGCTCTGGTGACCCCAGAAGAGAGAAGAGAGACTAGAGGGACTTTATCAATATATTATTATCAGTTTCTTTACACATCATTTTAGATATTGATCCACATTATCCTGAACACTTCAACTCATTCAACACATATACCAATGTTACAGGTATACCAATGGCTTATGGGTGCCATAATACCTTTATAATTTATAGTGTTAAAATAGTTGTTACTACTAATAATTCAATTTATTCATCATGTGGTTTTTAGGGTTAGGGTATACGAATCTACAAAATTTAACATCCAAACCCCTTCATGCTTACATACTGTATATGGCTTATGAAGTTACACAGATTTCATACCATACCAAAATAAAAGTACAATAACACATTGACATGCCACTCATCCTAAAAATAAATAAATAAACTTGCCTCTAAGTTTTCCCTTTCATGCTGCTTCCCATAATGATGAAGCCATAATATAGTGGATTCATGATGATTGCTGTGTTTCTCAGTGTAAAATACCAGGACAACTCTCACAAGCCCAAAGATGACGCTTTTTGGATTCAATCTTCTACTCTTCACACCACTCCTCAAGTTTAATTTTTCCTCTTTTATCACTGAATACTCTTTTCTTGCTTCTCTGGCTCTAAATCTGTTCCTCTGAGACCTGTAATCAGTTCTTATGCTTTCATGCTTTGACTCTGGATTTGGAAATGGGCATAATACAGCCAGAAACCTCAGACTTCACAAATAACCAAAGCCACTCACAAAATCAGCCTTGACAGTTCCTCTAAAAAACGGATAAAAGACATTTCCATTTGATGTCAATTTCACAGCAATGCTTTCCTATTTGTTGCTTGTTGACATTTCTATGAAGATTTTTGAAAGGGATGAAATAGAGCTTGTTTGGTTCAATCAGCTGTCAGCACTGCCTGCATAATTCATAACACTATGCAGGTGTCACTCTGCCTTCTTCCATTTACTGTCCTCTCTCCTCTTTGCATTTGTCGCTGCCGCCACCACTCCAGATCCTAAAAGATTAATTGTGTCTTGCCTTGTTCTTCTTGGAACATGCAGCTTAATGGAATCCATGTCGGTGAGGTGCCAAGCCACGACTTCTTCTACTCTCTCCTTTTTAAGCCAACCGATGGAATATTTATGAAGTCATTTAGAAATCAGGCAGGGTGTACTGAGTAATGGCCCTGCTTGGTGACTCACAATGTGGCATCTCTTTGGACTGTGTAGGTGGGTGGTTTGGTGGTAGTGGGGAACATATGACAGACTGCACACACATGCAAATAGGTGTAGCCTGTTCCTGTACTAAAATACATTTAGTGAGGTCTGGCACCCCCCATTATGCCTTTCTTTTTTTAGAACATTTGAGACATGGCCAGTGTCGGAAAGAAAAGTCCTTGTTCAGCACCAGGGACAGCTCTACTGTGCACTTAACCTGTGAGAGGCCATAGTAACACAAATTGGTAGACATTGTTCGTTCCAAATTCACCAATCTTTTTATGCAAATTCTCTGAGTGTTTGGTCATTGTTTGCAACCTGTCAAAAGCCAGATTGATATATTGCTAGCACAGAGTTTCTAGTGTTATATGAATCTGAAATGCCTCCTGTTAAAAAGGTTTGAAATATAGTCACCACCTGGATTTAACTAAGCAAATAGTTAAGAGCCTCCCTGCAGTTGGTCAGGTCTAGGTTCAGCAACGTTATGTGCCCAAAGAATGAGGTCAGCTGACTTCCTGCATATACTGAATGACCAGGTTGCTCCATCAATGGATTTTTTCTTCCCTGATGGCACGGGCTTATTCCAAGATGACAATGCCAGGATTCATCAAGCTCAAATTGTGACAGAATGGTTCAGGGAGCATGAGACATTATTTTCAGACATGGATTGGCCACCACAGAGTCCAGATCTTGACCCCACTGAGAATCTTACGACAATCCAGCTTGTACTGTATTTTTGGCTCTATATAGCAATGTTAAAGAAAATATTCTGGATCCCAACAGTGTTTCGGATTCACATCAAAAACTAATCATTTGTTCTTTCCTGAAATGTTGGGTTATCTTGCATATAGACAAACCAACCAAGGAACCAACCACCAACCTCTCTGGGGAAATGCAGTTCTGTGAGACTGAGATCTGGACTTGCCTTTCCTTGTCACACTGAGGTCAATTTAACACCAACACTGACATGGCTAATATAAAAGTCATGTTTGGGCACACAGAGGCCCTGGTGTCTCAACTTGTATATTTTATGAACAGGGAATCAGGGAATGAATGAAAAGGTAATGGTCAGAGCAACAAAGAAATTGCTGAAATTGCATAACCTAAACCTTAAACTTGGGTGGTTCATTCTTTGCAGCATTTTTAACAATGACCATACCTCCTTAACCCCTTATCCCCTTAAAAATATTTATGACCATATTAGTACTGTATTTTATGACATTATATTTGACCTAGTGCTTGAAACTCAGTTGAGTAGTGGGGCTTTAACAGGATTCATTACATCACTGACCCACTGAAAAAGCCATTTATCCTCTGACCCTCAAAGTCATTATCTTGTAGTTGGTATGATGTATTACTGGTTGTTAATACTTTTTTCACATTTTCTTTTTTGCCTATTGAGTACCTTTGATGCCTTGATGTGAGCTAAAACATAAAGCCAGTGCTGAGTGTATTCTCTTGTTAAGTCAAGTGGGTTAATTTTCTAATAATTAATATGTAAACAGCTGTTTTAAAATGCATATTTCTGATGTCATTTTACTAGCCTTCGATCTAGACAAACAGCAGCTCAGTTGCACATAAACTTGAAAGAAAACTAAGAAAAAATATGTGGAAATAGATGAAATGATAGATAGATAGATAGATAGATAGATAGATAGATAGAAAAATGAACAATATAGATAGAAAAATTAACAATATCATACAATATAATAAGCTGAAAATATAAGATTTGAATATGCACAAGAATACAAAAATATCTGTAAATATACTGCTTATACATAACAAATCCATGTGCTAAGTGGCTTCAAAGTCTTTCATAATCCTAAAGTATCCTAAAATATGATATCATATTGCTGTTCAACATATACTCAAAACTACTTTCCTTGGTGACCTCCCACTGGTGCAGATGATTGAAAAACACAAAAACAAAAATTGCTTGTAGTCAGTAAAGCCATTTCCCAGTGCATGCAATTTGCTCCTTTACAAAAGTCAGTGTTGAGACATGGCGTTTTATTAATTATTATCCCACATTGCTTGGCTTGGCTGCTAGTGTTGAGCATTCAGCCTGATCCAGTGACAATACACTGTAACTAAAGCAACTGGTAAATATTTTTACCGTGTTTAGCAGTTGTGTTTTGGCTTGAAGCTCCTCTGTTACAAGGCTATAAATGGATCACAGGTGGGATCAAAGACCCATTCCATTAATGCATTTTGTCCTTAAAAAAAATGCTGTTCCGAGGACTGCACTCTTCTGGACTGAAATGTTTTTCCTGGGATCTGCTGTAGCCACTCTTCCAGTTTGGGGGTTACTGCCCCGAGTGCTCCAATGACCACAGGCACCACTGTTGCCTTCACTTTCCTGGCCTTCTCAAGTTCTTCTTTGAGGCCTTGGTATTTCTCTAGTTTCTTATTTTCCTTTTTCCTGATTTTGGATTTGCTTGGTATTGCCATGTCAACCACAACGGCTTTCCTCTGCTGTTTGTCCATCACCACAATGTCTGGTTGGTGCACCATTACCATTTTGTCAGTCTGGATCTGGAAGTTCCACAGGATCTTAGCTCGGTCATTCTGCATCACCTTTGAAGGTGTTTCCCATCTTGACCTCGGGACTTCCAGACTGTACTCTGCACAGATGTTCCTGTACACTATACCAGTGACTTGGTTATGACGCTCCATGTATGCTTTCCCTGCCAGCATCTTACACCCTGCAGTTATGTGCTTGATTGTCTCAGGGGCCTCTTTGCACCTGGGGTCTTGTCTTGTATGGTAGATCTGGGCCTCTATTGCTCAAGTTTTATTCCGCCACTTTAAAATATTGATGCACTGACCTAAAAGTGCTTCTGTTGCTAAATCCGTAAAATGGCTCAGTTTGAACCTGAGCTAAACAAGCCCTTTCTTTGGTGTTCTTTGCTATGGCATCGGTAGAAGTATATGCTTACTCATGCAGCCGGCTGTGCTCTGCATCTCTGTGTACATGCTGTCTTGGCATCCTGCAATCATGCAAACTGGAGTGGAGAACTACTGCTGACACTGCTCATTGGTCTCCTCTGTCACAGTCAGACATCACGCCATGCTGCTATTGTAATTACTGCGAGGGACATGTTTTTTTCATTCATATTGTGTCATTGCTACAAGGTGACTCTCAGGTTTTTTTTTTAGGTTTACTTTCTGCTCACACAAATACACTCTGGACCTTCACAGTGTGGCACTCAGCCCACACATCTTTCTTTTTTTGAACAGCATTTATTAGTCACCTCTTCTGACCCCATGAGCAGCAAATCTTGGACTATTTAGTTTCTGTTTGATCTTGCACTATCTTCAGTCAAGTCCAGAACACATACGTAAGCTGGGTTTTCATCACCAAACAAGTGATGGAAACATCAAATTTAAAAAATAAAAACCTTAATTTGCAAAAATGTTTTTACTCTTGCTTTTTGATTTGTGCAAAAAAACAGTTAAAGTAAATCATGAGTTGGAAATGCATTTGTCAAATAAAGTAACGTAGAGAACATAAAATCCATGGGGTACGCACTTTACTTAAGTGGAAACCAGAAGAGGAAACCAAAATATTCATAAAACAGCCAAAGGTTGTCTCGACACAATACCCTCACTGGCACTGTCTACATTTCATTTTTTCTACTGTTTATAATATTCAACCTGCCAATTACGGTTAACTTGCCAATTATGGCTAACTTTTTAAGCTTTCAAAACTGTATGCATTTTAGTCCTTTTCTATGCTTCTCTTGTTGGTTGTTAGGTCACCAACGCTACCCACCATTTGCTTGAACATCTTGATGTAAACAAATCTCATTCACATTTTGTTTTCTTTTCTTCTGTTGTGAATCTGCAAAAGTAGATACTCTACTCCTTACAGATTTTTACACTCACTTATGCACGCAAGAGAACATCCTGCTGTAAGGGCAAAGACAGTGACTCGAGGCCTCAGCAGAACTGGACATGTCCTGGTGATGGATGACTTTATGAAGAGAAAGTAACAGGCCAGGAAGAGCTCTCTGCAACCCCTGCACTCCACATATTGTTATATGATTGGACATTATTCTTCACCATCGAGTCTAGAAGACAGCACAGCATAAAAATAGTATATGTTATGTAAAAATAAGGCGTATCAGTGATTTGAAAATTAATCAAGACAATAATAAAATGCCTATGTTAAATTCCTCAAACAGCTGTTGCATCAACCAACAACTGTACTTTTAGTTTTTGTAAACAATTTGGCAGAATTTAACACACAATGCAGCAAGTGAGACAGACCCCAACATTTTGGCAACCTATTTGCATAATCTAATAAATATCACAAATTATGAATCAACAAGATGGAAAACATTTGACTACGTGTGTCATGTCAGAGTCTGGCTAGAAAACATTATAGCACATTAAGCACTCCATAAGCTAAAGGCTACGCACACTTAACAAATAGTTAGAGAAAATCATTGTCATTGTCCAAAAAAATTACATTATATTTGAAAAAAATAAATACAGCCCCCATTACTTAGGTCTAGTTCATTCATATAATATTACTTCATGCTATTCTAAATCTCACCCTTGCCCCCCAAACTGTGCTCTAAATTGCCATATGCTCCTAAACTGACCATCCCAGTGTCCTGTTACCTACTTTATGGGCACCATTGAGACTGAACATCTGGCTATACAGATGGATACAAAGCATGCTGAAAAACAACAACCCACTTTCTATCTATCTTCATTGTTTGTCACTGATCCATATACTCAGCCAAAAGCAGCCACAAATTGTTGCTTAAATATCTAGGCTGCTGTTTTATTTGTAGCAGCATCTTGCAACTAGCCGAGATTTGCGTGTCCCTTGCTGTGTGAGTCATCCATCTAAAAGTGCTAGACTCCCCCTGCGCTCCTTGTGTCCAGTGGTCCACCCCTTTTTCCAATATTAGTCAGCCTGTGGTACAGAGGGCTGTACTGCAGTAAAGGTATCCACTTCTGGTACTAGTTCAGAAAGATGATAATTGTTAGAAAGTAAAATTTATAGTGCTTTAAAATCCAAGGCTATCTGAGAACTTGCAAGAGTTACCTAATCTGAATATTATGACTGTGCACTCACCAATCAGGCATGTAACTGTGAAAGCTTTTGTGCACTAGTGGAAATGATTCAATTGTGACATTTCATCCAGAAAACAGCTGTCACATGTTTTCTCTCATTTGGGTTTCATTTAAAAGGAGGCGATAAATGAACTTTCGGTTGTTGTAAACGGCTCAGTAAAGTATTATGTGCCCCATTCAGTAATTATTTGGGCAGTTGCTTTTGTTCAGGCTTTGCATTTAAAATGCAAACAGAAGGCAGTAAATGCAAGGATAATTCACTTTCTGTCAGCTTAGGCCAAACTCAAAAAAGTTGGGATATTGTAAATAAAAACAAAATTCAATGGATTGTAAATTTTATTCACAATGGAACATAAACATTGTGTGATTTGTTGAGATATTTCCCAGCATTCCAATACTATGTAATTCAGACCCTGCTTTTCTAAAATGCTCCTTTTTTCCTTTTTCTGTTGTCTTACTGAAATGTTGCCAATGAACCCAAATGCAAAATGCTGATCTAATTGTCACCTTTTGCACCTTTTTTGCTGCCTCTGTCCTAATTTCTATGAAGAGCTATAATTTTCCCCCAAATGTTAAGATACAGCATCTCAGTTTCCCCACTTTCTATGTTATGTTATGCTGTATTAAAATATAGTTTTATGAGATTTGAGAACTGTAGCATTTTGTTTCACATTTCACAAAGTATACAAAGGTTTGGATAATGTGCAGCTAATTATTTGGACATTTGTTTTGTATAGGCTTTATATTAAAATATGTTAAATGTGAACAGTAAATGCAAGGTTAATTTATGAAAGCCCTTTGTTTCTGTCTGTGTCCATTTGCATATGTACTTTATGATGAACAATATTTGTAAACATTTTATAACTTTGACTAACCTTGAGTTTCAAACCCTTCAGCATGGAGCTTGAGCCTCCTCACAGTGTAACTACAAATAAGTCTTGTCTTGTAATTCCCCTTGCCTCTGCACCTCAGGGCTCTGTTAGTGCTGCCAGTAAACTGCCTATTTAGCTCAGAGGTCACTCCAGATTTCAGCTCTCGCTCTCGCTTCTAGTCAAGCAAAATTACTTCAGAAAGCCATCCTTATTTATTTTTCTCCCTTTGCATCCCCGAGGACAGTGTCAGCATGTGTTTGGCTCACCTCCATTATCTTCCTGATTGATTGCCTGGTGATTGTGATACATCCTGCTGGATTCCTCCACTTTTACCCAGGCTTATACTCCCGTCCATCACTCCAAATCATGGTGCTGGTCACTGTGCCATTGGCCTGCGGGCATCACTCATTATTCTGTGAAGTTTCAATCGTTTCAACCTCATCTCAGCAGGATGAAGAGGCCAGTGAATTTAGTTCAAATGAATGTCAAGCCTTGTTATTGTAGCACCTTCGTTAAAACAGTTTGGGGCACCCAAAAGTTCTAGCTTCCCACTCCTTTTTCCAACACAGACCGGCAGCAATAGCAGGGATTGAAATGCTTTTATTTATTACCAATAAGGAAAATAAACCTGCCTCAGGCTTTGAGAAATGGAGCCTTGGAAACTAAGCCAGCTGGAACACTGTTTGGTGGTCACAAATTCGCCTCCAGTGGCTACACTTGATATATACTGTGTAAAAGTTTTAGTGAGGTGTGAAAAATGCTGTTTGTGCTTTAATAAATAGAGAATTTATTTTCTATTTTTGTTATGAAAAAAGGGTCAGTAATGAGCCAAGGACAAAATGATTCATTTTGGTCTGGATCCAGATCACTGTTTAGATCCACTGTTTTAAGGGATTCTGTGTACACATTTTGAGATAGGGACTGAAGATACTAACTTAACTCATTTAAAGAACAAGTGATTAGCTTGAGTACCATTGTGAGATATAAAGGTTTTGTGGCTTGATGGAAAGAGCCTTTACCCTTGAACTTGAAGATTTTCGAGTTTGAGTCCAGGCCTGGGCATCTTTACCATTGCGAGATAGAACCTTGGTCTCTGAGTGCTTTTCCTTTTGTAATTTTCTGTATTTTTGTACATTGATGCACCTTTCTTTGTTCATAGCCTTTCCTAAAAACTGGTCTAAGACTTTTGCACAGAATTGTAGCTCCGCCAAACCAAAGTAATTCTTGGTGCAACTTCCTAATGAATATATTTAAAGCATGTCAACCAATAATATGCAAACCATGTCAACTCTAGTTTGAAACTGCGTCCTTGAAAATGATTGGCACTGTGAATTTATTTGTAATGTTTTTCAGTGAAGGGATGTTTGCTTCCTGTAGTGTTGAGTGGGCAGAATGTCCCCGTTGTTGTGCATTAGTCAGGTAGACAAGTCGAGGCTGTGCTAACATTTATCTATTTAAAATGAAAGGAATAAGCTTTTACACAATATTAAACGAATCACAAACTTATGTTTTTATTGTGATCGTGTAACAACGTAGGTAGGACATTGAAATGTGGGAGGTGTATTCTAGCTTACCTTTTCTCAAGAAAATAAAAGTTCCACAGTTCCAAAAAATCTGAACACACTGTAAAATGTAAATAAAAACAGGATGTAAGGACTCAAAAAATCTCACAAAAGCTTATTTTATTCTAGCAGGATAGCTATTTTACCAAAATAACTATGGAAAAGTAGGTCATATGAATTTTAAAAGACAGTAGATCAGCACAGTAAAATGACTAGGTCTAAAAGGGGCATTTTGTAAATGTAAAAATGTAAATAAAATAAAAAAACATTATAATAACTTTTAATAATAGTTCCCGTGTCCAAACAAAATGAAATCAGATAAGTCTATTTCTAGTGCTGCAAAAGGTCTTAATTTATGAAAAGATGTTGACTTTGTTACTCTATATAAAATAATTGGGTTTTTATTTGTTGCTAAAGTCAATTTAAAATTAAATGTATTTTGCATTCCTTTGTCCTTCCAGCAAGTGAAAACTGCCATGACTTCCACCCCATGTTCTTCACCCACGATCGCTCTTTTGAGGAGTTCTTCTGCATCTGCATCCAGCTCCTCAACAAGACCTGGAAGGAGATGAGGGCCACCAGTGAGGACTTCAACAAGGTCAGCTTTTGTTGTGTTTTTAGAGCTATAGCAGACATTTTCAACCTGGAAAGGTGACAAATTCAATTGCATTCAAATGTTTGCTTGAGCTTTATTTTGTTAAAAAGTTTTTGCCCACAAATGGCTGTTTTTTAACATAAATAAACTTAACCCCATTTCCTTTGACTCTAATGGGAAAACGTGCTGTAAATGTAGAGTTGACTCACACAGCCAGTGTGATAGTAATGAGCTGTTAATGACTGAGTGGATTGTGTATTTGTACTTGACAGATGCTGGGTCTTTTTCTTGATTTGTCAAACAAATTTTCATTATCTGAATGCCAGAGACCAACTCTGATGATGTTATTTTTTACTTCACTATATTTTTCCTTGTTCCTAAATGAATCATATCCTTCCTTGTTTTGTAACATGAGAATTTGATATTTAGGACTTTCATAAGAGCTAGCTAGGCTTTTTATTCTTCCCAGTGTTATTGTCCAGTCATATGTAAACATGTAATGAATGTTTTTGCACACTGAAGCATTGTAAAAACTATAGTGCCTAGACCTGGACTGGAGTAAGTATCTTCTGGGATATCCAAAACTTGAAATGGCACAGAATATTTGGTTTTCCAATTCTACACCAAAAACTAAGTTCTTATGCCTTGGGCTATACTGACAAACTAACAAGCAAGCAAATGCACAAACAAAAAAACCAACAAGCCAACACTAGTGAAAACAATATGTACATAGATGTTTCCTGTGTGACTGACTGTATAACCATATAATCCACTTTGTCTGAAGGCATCTAACCTCACTCCACTGTTAGTGTTGAGTCCCATTGGAAGCAGTAGTTACTGTACAGCAATGCACTTCAGAGAAATGTTCCATTCAGCTGTAATTGTCAATGAATGGCTGTGGTCTATAACTGTAGGAGTGTTTCTTAGACTACTGATAACTCTCTATGGCTCTTTATGGCTGACTGAAAATTGGCTTTATACGCATATGAACACACACTCTTTATGCTTGGATAAGGCACTAAGCTTTAAAATGAGAACACTGTTTTTTTTTGTTTTTTTTTTTAGCTCTGTTTAATCAACGCTGTCCTTCTGTGTGTTTTTGTTTTGTTTTGTTTTTCAGATTTTTTTTTTATTTGGCCAGTTCTCACATAATTCTGGCATATTTAAATTATATAATAAAAAAAATCATTACCCTTTTCTGACATTGATTTGTGACTCAGGTGAAAGATACTTATTTCTCCTATGTAAATTCTCATTTTGATAGAGATCCTACACGTGTACCTTTAATGAAGCATAAAATCCACTGTTTGTATGTGCAGACAGTGTTTTGTTTTCTCTTTTTAATGGAAGATGCTTGAAGAGAATATGAGTGTGTGATGTGTGTGTTTAATGGAGGCAGGTCTGATACTCCCAGGGCACAGCTCCGACCGCCAGGCAACCGTTTCCCCTGTTTCCATAGCAACTGCTGTCCAATTACCGCCGCTCTCCTCTGTGATTCTAAGATGGAGCCACTTTTCCACTGTAGCGTGCATTGTGCTCATGCGCTTGTGGTGTTTTCGATCGCGGACTTCTTCGGGCTTCACGTCTCTTCCTTTTAACGTTTTAGGACAAGAGCATCCATCGCTCCACTCTCTCAGTGCCACCGATAGAGCAGCTTGGAGCCACTCACATTATACCCTCCACTTTCTTCTCTCATCCCCCCCATCCTCGGCTAAAAACCTCTCCTTTCTCCCACACACACACACACACACACACACACATAAACCTGTCATGTGATCCTTTCACCGCACCGTCATTGGTGTCTCTGATCGTGGCGTGCGTCCAATCAGGGCATAAGCTCAGAGATCAACATAAGCGAAGCCGAGCAGCCTGGTTGATGCTCTCAGAGTCACAACAGGGAGGGGGTGCGAGGCAGACAGATTGAAAGGCATGCAAAAAAATGTTAGTTCACGGAAGATAATAAGGAAAGAAGAAAAATCTTTGAAGAAGGGAGAAGATAAATGAAAAGTGATGGATAAGCTTTGACTTTTTTTTTTTTTTTTGTGGCTAACACTGAAGCTGCCTTCTCCATCCATTGCGTGATACCTACTTCTTACCAGCCACAACCTCAAGGATCCATCCGTCACTGTGGAGAGTCTGGCACTAATATTGGAACCATGGAGGTGACATGTAAGTACTGGAAATACACAAAGAAATACAGTGGACAATATTGAGATGGTAGGAGGAGAAATGAAGACGGCATGGACGGGGGGGGGCAGATGCAGACCCGGTGAGGCGTAAACAGGTTAGACATGGATGGAGCTCGAGTCTTTTCATTAAAAAACACACACGCATAGCCAGCCACATTGACATAATCCGCTACAATTTCACCCCCCACTTATAAGCTCTAAATGTTCACGGCTTCCTTCAACGCACTCGGGGCACTATCTGTATTTGCGTGTTTAGAGGGGTGGGGGTGGGGTCTTGTTGTGAATGGGATTACTCCACGTCTCCAGCGATTGTCAGCAGAGGAATTCTGTGGCACTACGAGCGTTTCCTCTCTCCTCTACTCCATGCTGCGTTGGATGAGCTTGAAGCAGTGTTTTGGCCACGAGGCTGTGACAGTGGATTAGAGAGGGGTCAGGACCAGTCTGTAGAGCACACACCGTGAAGCACTGTCAGTACTGAATCCATTTGTTTTGGACAGGAGTGCTGCCTTTGTTCTGTTTACCTGCTTTATACTGAGAAATGAGGTCATGAACTTTAGTCCGATCTGCTTGAGTGGTTTGTTTTCAACAACCCTCTATAAAACAATCAGCAGTTTTGACATCTAAAAAGGTTGTTCAACCCCCTTAAATGTCAACTTAACAATTAATTCTGCATTATAAACAAAAACTGTAATTACCAAAGATGATGGTCATATTTGGTATTTACCACCAGAATATTACTGTATGTACAGTATTATGTAAAATGTATTCAAAATCAATCAAAATAATGTTGTGAGTGTTTGCTGGGTGCTTAAAATATTTTTATAGTAATAGTCGTGTTAGTTAATCCAGCCACAAGGGGTTACAATACAAGTCTGTGCTCTCTTGGTGCCAGTCCCAAGCCTGGATAAATGGAAGGGGATGCATCTGCATCAGGAAGGGCATCTTGCCTAAAACCTATGCTAATTCATTATGCAAATCACCAAACATTGCGGCAGATGATTTGCTGAGGCGATCCATAAGAAGAAGTGATAATAGGGTATGGTAGGGTTAGGTAATGTACATGTAACAATGCTTCCAGTAGACTGTGATGGTTGACTGTTTCACTGTTATTGCATTTTAACTATTAAGTTCAGCCAACACAAATTTCTTAGTCATTATGCTAAGAAACAACCTTCAACCTCATCTTTTTCTATTAAAATCAGTCCTTGTAAGTCCTTTTATTTTTTTGGGCAGTAGTATTTGTTCAGCAGCCTGCAGCGCTCCAGAGCGGAGTGGATAATCAGCTTTGTTCTACCATGTTGAAGTCTGAACCATCCCATGTGGGATTATTCACAAGCTCCTGCAGAATCAACCTTGAAACCCCTCATCAACCCCAGCTTTCACTGTCAAATTGTCTCATAATGTCCAATTCAGTGGATATGGAATCTAGATTCTATTTCTGTTGAAGACTACACATCACAAATCAATTTAGGGCCCCTGATGCAAATAGTGTGAGGCTACAATCAAAGGGTTAACTTATGTGCAAAACTCTTGGTAAGGTGTGAAAAATTCTCTCAACTACTGGCACTTAAAGAAATATCGAATTTTATTTTTTAATTTTATGAAAGGGTCAGTAATGGGCCAAGAAAAAAAATTAAATTTTGGGTGTAGATCATGATCACTGTAAAGATCCAGGAGTTTTTTAAGGGACTCTTTACCATTTTAAGATATGGACTGAAGATATTAACTTCACTTGCTTGAAGAACAAATAATCTTTGCTAAGTTTTAGCAAATTCTTCACCATTATGAGATAAAAGGGTTTTGTGGTTCAATGAAAAGAAATGTTTGAGTGTGAGTCCAGGTCTGGGCACTCTATTTTACCACTGAGTGCTTCTAGTTTTGATTTGATGAAATGAGTGGTGCTGTGTCCAGTCACAGTCAGAAGCAGTGCAGCAGTAATAATGTGAAGCAGGCGCCAAAGGTTTTGGGCAAGAGCCATATTTGGATTCAGGAAGCAGCTTTGAACGGCTGGTGAAAGTGTTGTGCCATGTGCCAACAGCGGTGACTGTGACTGGCTATGCTGCTGCGCTTTACATAAAACACTACGTCCATGACCTGTATCAGACATCAGCCCATCTCACACTCCCCTCCTCCATCAGACCTGCTCCTGTCACTTCACCTGATTTGAAATACCTCTGTCTGTCTTTATCTGGACATGTAGCTGCACTCGTCAATGAGTCTGATCAATGGCTGATCAAAGATATTTGTCATTCAAGTAGTTTATATGCCTTAATAAATTGTGTATTTCTTTTTCAATCTTTAAAGGTTTTTCTTTTTATTGTTATCCTTTTTGGCATTTGAATATCATTGAATTGGATAAATTTGACCACAGTGTTTGCTTTTAATAGACAGATAATTAGACAGACAGGAAATTAATGAGAGAGGAGAAATGACGTGTAGTAAATCCACCCAAGCTGGAAATGAAACCTAGCTTACTACGGTTTATGTCATATCTGCTCTACCATGTGAGCCGCCATGATTTATTTAGTTATTTGCCTTTATATTTTGTATTACATCAATTTGTACCTACACAGGCCAACATATTAATAACCATAATATATTTTCATACTTCATAGAACCCAGTTTTCGCTCGCAGGCCTTGGTTTGATGTGTGTTTTCCAGTACCTGCTCTTCCCCTCACTGCTCTCTTTGGTTCTCCCTCCAGTGGTCTCTCCCCTTCCTCCTCCTCCTTTGAGTCTCATGACCCCCCTCCTCCTCTCTCTCCATCCATCCCTATTGTTGAATTCAGACAGGCTATTTATATCTTTCTGCCTGCCTGCCTCAACCTCCTACTGCCTTAACAAGGTTTTCGTTTATTGTTTTTGCACATGTGTATTATGCATGCTCAGACAATGCAGTGTCAACAAATAGCCTATAGTGAGTAACAGTGTGTGAGCCCTCCCAGGGAAGTCTTTGATTTTATTTGTTTATTTTGTTTGAATCCATACTCGCTGATGCTAACTCTATCATTTTTCCTCTCTTCATTAGTCTTTTTTTTTTATTTATTTATTTATTTATTTATTTTTATGGTAGGACACACTCTGATGATCTTGGCTCTGTTAGCCCACTCATACTAAGAATGCCACAGCGGAGCTCCCTAATCAGACAAGAGAGATTATGAGCCATTAGCGTCAAAACATCAGAGGTGCATGAGCGGAGATGGAGCTAACATTTGCTGTGTCAAGATAATGAGGCTGTTGTCTTGGCTCTACAGTATTATACTAAACATTATTAATATATTTATGTGTTTTCTTTGCATTAGTTTGATGGCATGAGTGTGTGTGTAGTCTTCTTGTGTATTATAATTTAGTACCACAAAGCCGTTCATGTGGCGGTGTGGTGTGAGGGAACATGCTGTGAAATGGCTGCAGGAAGCAGTAACATTAGCATTTATCATCATCAGCATTATCGCTCACTGAGTTTAGAGCTGTCATTGCGTACACACTACCTTTTGAAGTGGCAGTAAACTAGGAAACGCAATACAATTAGTTAATGCTGTAGCAAATGGAAAAATGCAGTCCACACTTCCAATGAAAGAGTAGACAACTCGACATCTTGAATGAATTAAGTATATATGATAGGGAGAAAATGTGTTTTATCTAAATTTAGACCCACTCTCTCTCAGGTGATCTCTCAGGTGAGGTCATATTTAGATTTAAGTTTGTTTGTTTTTTTGTTTTGTTTTTTGTATGATATGTGTGATCTAGTAACAAAAGCTTTTATATGTGTAAACTGGAACACAAGTAGCAGCAAGTGTTAAATACAGTTTATTTGGTATAGATCAGTGGAACAACTAAACAATTAGAACTTGCATTTCTTGTCTTGGCTGTAGTTAAGTTAAAATAATAGAACATCAATCAGGCTTAACATTATGACTACCCTCCTATTATTAGTGGCCAAATTTGTCTTATGGATCGACACAGGCCAGACTTTCCTCCCCACATGTATCACTGTTCTTTCCTTGGACCACTTTTGATAGATACTGACACCCCAAAAAAGTTGCAGTTTTGCTCTGACCCAGTTGTCTAGCCATCATAACTTGGCCCTTGTCAAACTCACTCAAATCCTCACGCTTGCCCATTTTTACTGCTTCTAACACATGAACTTACAATATCTCATCTTTAACAGAAGCCATAATGAAGAGATAATCTGTGTTATTCACTTTCTCTTTTAGTGATCATAATGTTATGCTTGATTGTTATATATTATTATAATATGCAAAGTAGTTCCTAAATGTTTATCTAGTTTACGTAAATGGTGGATGTATATATAACCTAATCTAAGCTTAAGTAACAGTAAAACCCTTCATACTACTATAATTATGTCATAATTAAAACAAACATATAATTGTTATTTTTTAGGCCTGATGTTATTTGTAATTGGTCTGTCAGATAATGAAATAATCCCTGTTTTGATGTCCTTGAATAGATTTTTAATTACAAACAATTAACTCATCCCACTGGAACAATTACTACACTGTTCATTTTCCTGTAACAACGATGTCACAATAAAGAAGACATTAATGCAATGCTGTGCACAAGCCAAGGTCGAAACTTGGCTTTCATCAGCATTTCTTGATAGAGTCTAGTTGGTGCTGATTTCCCAGGCGACTGTCCTCTCTGATCGTCCATATGGGCTGTGCGACGTGTCACACCGAGTGGCTTGTTGAAATAGAGCTCCTTTGACAGTTTGTCTGCATTTGCTGCGCTGACCCACTAAAAATGGCAACAGTAACAGGGTGGCAACAGTAGGCACCACCATCACATCAGTCAACTGGTAGGAGGTGACCAACGGGGGGCTACAAATAGGATGTTTTATGGACAAACTCTTGGTAAATTCAGGCTAAAATAAGAAATTGTGCTTGTTTATGTTAAAAATCTGGGCACTTGATGGTATATTTTGTCAATGTACAGTATGGCGAGGTTTAGTGAGGTCTGAAAATGCTCAAAGTGCATTAATAAATACAGAATGGACAAAGGACAAATGATTAGTTCTGGTGTGTCTCCAGATCACTGTTTAGATCCAGGAGTGTTTAAAGAGATTCTTTACCATTGTGAGTTACGGACTAAAGATACTAACTTCACTCACTATAAAGAACAAATGATTAGTTTTTGTAGTTTCTTTACCATTGTGACATATAAGGGTTGTGTGGCTCAATTGAAAGAGCATTTACCCTTGAACTAGAACTTCAAGTTTAAATCCAGGGCTGGCCACTCCTTTTTTTAAATGTATCTTTATTGCGAGATAGCAACAGTGCCTTGGCAGATCCACAAGCTCCTAGTTTAGATTTTTTGTCTATTTTGCAGTTTTGTGTATTTTTGTACTGTGATACACCTTCCTTTGTTCATAGCTACCTTTAAACCTGTCAGAGACTTTTGTGTATATTAGCTTTATGTCTCCCTTGCCTATAGTCTGTGCTTCTCCCCATTGTGCTGCAAATTCCCAACAGTCCCCAAAGGATTTACAATTGAAGCAAAACTGTACTGTTTTTCATTGCAAGCTTCTTTTACCCGTCGTCATTGTATTTTATTTTGCAGAAAAAACACAAATACAAGAGCTTCTTACATTTGTGGCATGGGGGGTAGATGCATAATTGAAAATTTAATGGAAGAAACTAGTGTCTTTCCACTCAGTAGCTCTTAACAGTCTTGGCATGGTGCAATGACACAGCAGTCAGGAGCATCTAATAGGGAAGAATACAGATGTGCAGATTTTGGCTTTTGGGGATGTCTTTGGTCTATTTCAAGAGTTATTCAAATCCATGTCAAGCATCAAAGACATCAAATACAGTGTTAAATCTTTTTTGTGATAAAGGCTTTGTAATCTGATGCTGCAGGTTCCTGTTTGGGCAAAAGGTCAATCTATGTCAAAGTCAGTATATTTTAGTTTTTATTTACAAATGCCACTTTCAGAGAGGTAGAGGTTGACATGCACAGGGCTCCAGACTGTTGTGTAGTTTACACATAAGTGTCAGCAGGGGGGAAAAACATCATTTAAACATAGGGACATACTGTGTTAATACTATAAATTATCTATGGGTCTGCATGTTCAGTTTTAAAACCACAGCTACTTACAGTTTTTTTCTGCTGTCCAAACAAAATATAATATTTACAGTTAATAAGTTAAGGTTATAACCAAACCTAATAATCTATTGTGTTTGTGTGGTGCTTCATATTGCCTGTGCCCAATAATCTCTATTTCTACAAAAGCCCTTAGAGAAAAATGTATTTTACTCTAATAGTGTGCAACAGTGTGCAAAACTACCCTGCATGAACTAAACAACAGTGACATGGAAAAAGGTAGACTTTTTTTGAACTTGCCAATGGTGCAGGTTTTACCATATTGTAGCACAAGATGGGGTAGAGATCAGTTGCACCACTCAGCTATGGACCAGAGTGCGGTGTGAAAAAAGGTATTCCCAGAGGAAATGTAAACACAGTAGTCAGCACTAATATACATTCAGGCTGGGTAACCATTTTCATCCAAACTAGGCTCGCTCTTGCATTTATCAAAATGACTACGCAGTCCCACATATTTTTCATAGATTTTTTTTTTTTTTTTTTTTTTTTTGCCAGTCCTATTATTGCTTATATTTGATATTGTTGTTCTAAATGCTTTTATTCTTGATAAGATATTATACTATTATATTAATTATAAAATACTCTTATAAGATATATTCAACTTGATGCAAATGTTTTATTTTTAATGACACTACGATTGACCTGAAGAAATAATGATTCGTTGAACATGGGATATAGTGAGAACATCATCATTATCATTTTATCTAAAAAGAAATTTCAACACCATTTTAGTGTAAAATAGTCCTTCTGGTAGCTTTGAGGGAGACGCAAAGTCATTATAGCATGATTTAGGCCTTATTACTTGCCCAGTGAAGTTCCTCTGCTGGGCCATCTCCTGAAATCCCTGCCTGTGTGTGGCACTGTGAGCATGTGACTGACAGTGCTAAATGATGTCATTACAATACTCTTAAATAAATGAAGCAGAGGAGACAGCTGATTGGTCGGACCATAATTTGTTCTGGCCTATGGTCCAATCATGACGGATGGAGAGAAAAACTGGTTCACCGTCACGTTTGAGTGAAAGAGAAACGGGAGTAAGGTGTAAGGATGAGTAGTCAGATCTTTATCATGTAGTCGTGGGACAGTGGAGCTGATACTGGCGCTACTGTCTCTGCAGAGGGGCCAGAACAGTCAAATTATGGGACTGAGTTTTTATGGAACAACTAGGAAGTACAACTATATGCCTCTGATGGCAGGAGAGATGGAAGAAGTACTCAATTATGGTTACTTTAAACTTTCTTGAGTAGTACAAAGTGTATTTGAAAATGCATTAGAAAACTACTGAAAAAAACTACCAAGACAGAAAAACTACTACTGCTACTGCTAAAGCTACTACTACTACTAATATCAAATATACTACTGTTGCAATGCTGCTACTATTACTACCACTACTACTCTTACTATTACTACAACTAATACAATTGCTAATGAGACTGCAACTGCTGCTGTTACTACTACTACTACTACTACTACTACTACTGCTACTACTACTGCTACTACTACTACTGCTACTACTACTGCTGCTACTACTACTGCTACTACTACTACCACTGTACTACTGTACTACTGTACTACTGATATTAGTACAGCTAATCCCAAACCTTGAACTCAAGAACTTGGTTGAGTGCTACCCACTTTGCAGAAAAAAACATTTTTCATTTAATCATTTAGGATATTTAGAAAATGTATTTTAGCAACAATTATATGAGTAAAAGTATTTTGTTACTTTCCACCTCTGCGTGTGTCATTATAGTCATACATAGTCATCAAGTATATTTTCTGTGTTTTTAAGAAATACATGTAACCAAGTAAATGGAATGAAGCATATTATTGCTGGAAGGAAATGTTGGCTAAAAGACAGAAAGAATGTCCAACAAGATGCTAGCGCTAAACTGTGGATCCACAAGATGTTTTGTTTTGAGGACAACAAAAGGTGAATCATCAGTCTAAATTTACCCGGGGAAGTTTGTCTGCATCACATGACCTCCACCAAGATGCCCTTTGGATGACTAAGGACCACAGATAAAATATTCGTGTTGCTCCCTGGCCCGTTGTGAAAGGACCATGTGTTCGTATTAAATGTGATGAATATTCCTGTGTTAATTAGCAGGAGTGCAGCCACATGGGCCACAGAATTGTTTTCCTGCTGCAAACAAGCCATATTAATGAGCGTTCCCCAGGGCCGACTTCACTGCTTTTCTCTAGAGACGCACATTATGACAGTGCTGAGCTATAACAATAAGAATACTAATACCAGTGTACAGATGATAAAAGACTACTGTCCCTTTATGACCTTTCCCTTAGTTTTGTTTATGATCCTTGCATGACAAGCAAGCAGAGGTTTTCACTGTAACACAGAATAAATTGCACTATAAAGCATTAGCATAACATTAGGATCACCAATAATAATAAGGCAGGTGGTCAGTGTTATGGTTCAGTATCCATCAACTATTTATTTATCAGAAATGCTTTATTACTGCTAAATAGTGGTGAGTTATTCTAAAGCGTTATGCACCACTGAGAATATAACAGTAGCAATACAAATACCCAAATATCCTTTTTGTCTGGCACAATATTTATAATCCTAATGGGAAAATAAATTTATTTAAAGCTTAATTGTCTGCATGATGGGTCTATGTATGTAATTTATGACAGTCACCTCTATGTGATAGTGATTAAAAGTAGAGCATTGAGATGATGGATCTCTGGGATCATGATTACAAGCCTCGCATTCACCCTGTGTGAAGAAGGGGAAGAGACCAGGAAGTCGCGGGGGTCATAAATCTACATGACACCGGTTTTTGCTATAAAAGTATTACCTAGAGGAGCGGTAATGAGAAATGTATTTATAAGGAGCATACACAACTTAAACAAGAGCACTTTATAGATTTATAGCATACTCTTTTCAATTTAATTTTGGACAAGAGACAAGCGCTAATGTAAGTGGTTCAAGAGTTTTTTTGACTTTGAGAAACATCAATGCTACAGTTCTTGTATTTGATTAGATCTGAACTTTTCTCTCCCCGCACACTATGTAACCAGCAGCTCTGAAATTGTTGAGATAGAAAAATTAAAAGGATAGAGCATTTGCCCCTGAACTTGGACATTGCTGGTTCAAGTCCAGCTCTGTGCAGGATATCTATAATTCTATATAATTGTGACATATTGAGGATTATAATATCTCAACAAGTACAAATCTTTCTTCTATTCAGAGCTGAGAGTTACTTCTGGTGCTTTTCAGATATAGATTTAGATTTGGATTACTTCCTTTTTGTGTCAGTTTTGCTTGTCAACACAAAACTGCTTGAAAATATCTTGCAATGGCAAATGAGATGCTAATTCTACTGAGTAATCCCTGTTGTCTTGAGCCTTTTGTAGCTCAGGTTTGCGTTGCTTTTTTGGTCATTTTTAACACTCTTACCCCAAAGTTAATTTGCCTACAAGAGTTTAGCTGTTGATGAGTAATCGCCTTACAGCATACCACAATAAAAACAGTATTGTGGTGAAGTCGTGTTTCTTGGCTCACACATTTTGGCGGCCCTTATTAATATAAATAGCTCTAAATAGTTGAAATAGAACTGAGCGGGATGCCATGCCAGTTGTACAAAACCCATCTCATTATACACACTGTGAGGAGGAGTACTTGCAGCTTGTTGGGAATGGTAATATTTGTGCTATCTCAAGCATTTGATCAACAAAGCAGGCCGCCAATAGAGAAAATACAATGGATCCAAATGAAAAGGAGTTGGAGAGAAGTGCCTGTGGTTCTTGCTGATCTCCGGATGATATGATGCAGTGGATCAGCATCTGCAGGCCCAGGGGCGACTGCTAACGAGCCTCATCCATAATCAGGACCACCTTCACACTGTCGGCAGCCCAGTGGAATAGCGCCAGCACAGACATGTTCAAAAGTCAAGTCGGGTTTAAATCTGAATTCATATTCAGACAGCAGATTTGACCACTTTTATCTAAGTCCCTAATAAGAATGAGGCTATGTTTGAATAAGACTGTTGTTAAAATCTAATTAGCCACAACAAAAGTCTGCTCTGCATCAAATATTAATGAGGCACTGATTAATTCATTCAAAAAAGTTTATAAAGATTGTTTTTGTGCTGTTTAGAGGGAAAATACTTCATAGTAAAACTATTTTTCTTTTCTTATTTTCTGTCATAACATCAATAAACAAACATCATTGTGGAGTAGACTATATAGTTCAGGCATTGACTCTATCTCACAATAGTATAGACAGATGTATTGCCCTGACCAGGACTTGAACTATGGGCATCTTCTAGTTCAAGGGAAAATGCTCTATCCATTGAGTCTTAAAACAATTATATCCCACAATTGTTAAAACAAAAAAAATTCAGATCCAGACAAACCCACACCAAAAGCAAATAATTTGTTCCTTTACTGTCCCCTTGGCTGGAGTTGGCTTGGTTTCGGCCCTATCCCGCAATGGCGCAATATTCCTAGATCCAGATAGTGTTCTGATTCACACCACACCTCCTACTTTCTTTTACAAAATGTTAGTTTAACCAAAGCCATAGCTTTTGGAGTCATCAACAGACTAAAAAAAAACAACAAACACACCATTGCCAACAAAAACATCATCTCATTGACAGGAATTGTTCTATATGAGCAATTGTGTAGGATACACAATTTTATGTTTTCTTCATTTTTCATTCACAGATACTATTTTAAATTGCGTGTTTGACAATAAACAATTACCATCAAGCCCTGCGACAAGCTGGCCCCTGTCCAGGGTGTACCCCGCCTACGGCCCAAAGTTACTGGGATAGGCTCCAGTCACCCGCGACCCCTAACGGGAATAAGCGGTAGAAAATGAATGAATGAATTACCATCAATGTTTGTTGCATTCAAGTGTTTTATAATTACATTAAAAATATATAACACTTCTGATGAATATACACAGGGATAATTTATGTGGACATGCATGACCTGTGTTGTTGTAGTGAAGAGTCATCCGTTGTCACTGTTGCGCACAAAACCCTCTCAGATACTGGAGGGAAAGTGAAGACTCAGAGTGGCACCATGTCATGCTTCTGCAGGCACAGCCAAAGTAATAGCATTAGCCTGCCAGGGATTATGGGATAGTATTATCATGCATTTTACTGCTGCATGATGCAGTGGACTAGCCATTGTTGAAACACTCGACTTTTCTCTTTAAGGATCATTGCACCAGTCTGGATTAGAGGCTTCAGAATAAGACTCTATTATTAATCTTGATCTTAATTTGAAAACTCTGGTTACTTTCTCAACTGTGTTTCTCACATTGATCTTGGTGCTGTCTCTCTTGTCCAGGTAATGCAGGTGGTGAGGGAGCAGATAATGCGAGCACTCACTGTCAAGCCTAATTCCCTGGACCAGTTCAAGAGTCGCCTGCAAAACCTGAGCTACACAGAAATCCTCAAGATCCGCCAGTCCGAGAGGATGAACCAGGAAGACTTTCAGTCCCGGCCCATCCTGTGAGTACCACACTCACGCACACTACATAGACTTGATTTCTATTTATACTATTTTAGGATTTCCAGAGGTTTTTTTTATACATACTTATTGTTTACAGGCCAGTGTGACTATGTAGACTCACCAACCACTTTATTAGGTACGCCTGTTCTAATGCTTCTAAATGCAAATATCTAACCAACCAATTGCACAGGAACAACTCAGCGCGTTTTGTCCTGAGACATGTTGAAAACAAAACTGCTGAAGTTCAATCCGAGCATCAGAAAGGACAAAAAAGGGGATTTCATTGAATTTGAACATAGCATTTGTCTGGTTTGAGTGGCAGTTTTGTGAAAATGCCTTGGTGATGCTTCAGCTGCAGAATCTATGCCACAAAGAGGGGCCAAACAAGTACCTGCAAGGTGTACCTAATAATGTGGCCGGTGAGTGTATGTCTGCACTTTGTCAAAAATGTTAAATGGCTTTTGAATACTGAGAGTCCAAGGATTTGCAATGTTAAATTTTATATCTACTATACTTGAAGTTTTAGAATTGTATAAAGCCTAATACTATTAGATAAACAAAAGTTGTGGATGTTTTCACATTTCAACTATAAGCAAGATGGTCCACAAAACACAGAATTTGTCTGCGGCCTTTGACACATGTGTTTACATGTGTCTATGATTGAAAACATCACTCCAGCCATGTTTTATTCCTTTTATGAAATGGTGGTGCATGTTGTGCGTCAAAATTCAGAACATTCTCGGCAAGGCAGCAATGTTGTTTTATTTTTTTGCAGTCAGGCACAGCATGCAGCAACACTTTGTTCTTTGTTTCTTGCAAGCTATACTTTATCACAGGCAAGAAAAGAGAACTTCTGATACGATGGGGGGAGCTTTTTTGGACTTGCATCCTATTTTGACAGGGGCATATCTTAAAAATTATTTTAAGTCCATACATTGATATAAAAGGGAAGCAGGGCTCACTGTTGATTGGAGCAGCATAATAAAATAATCAGTAGCAACCTCCTTGGGGGGAAAAAAAATAACACTGTAAAAAGATATTTGCTGTATTCATGCCATTAATCCCTCGTTCCCCTCTTCTACCTAATCAAGTACAAAGACACAAATGGCACGTAATTTGCATCTGCTCAAAGACCTGTGGTTATTAATTTTCTCATAATTGCCTCTTTTCACCTCTGCATGCCATTTGTCATCCAAATGTGAGGATCGGCCTGAAGCTCTCCTGTCATAGAAAATGTGGATCATATTTAAATGGTCTGTCTTTGACATTGAGAGTGAACAGTTAACAGTTAATGACCTCTAACCTCTAACACTATAGATCCCTCACTGGCTGGTCATCGGTGCAGGGTCTGTAACTGAGAACATTGTTTAGTCCTGGCGCTATATAATAGAGGAGCTAGCACTATTGAAAGTTGTTGCACCGAGAGACATTGTTCTTTTGAACAGTGATCAATGGTGAGCACTAAAGGCTTACTGAACCAATAATAGAAGGGTTGAAAAGATTTTACTCATTCCCTTTGTTAGGTATTTAAAATTAAGTTGAAAAATAATATCACATTGTTATAGCAGTGAAATTAAAAACATGAACCTCAATGACAATAAAATTACAATAAATTAAACATCTGCTAGAGTCATTGACATCAAATTGAGCAGCATGAGGCGAGCCAAGAGTGGAATTTTCCTCTAATCAATATAACAATACAGTCAGGACTGTAACCAGCTGAGCATGTCACACTGCACTTTGCAAGAGAGACTTTTACCTGCAGCAAATACTGGCAGCTTTAGTTCCTCTATTTTTAAATAAATATGCTGAAAACAACAATTATACATTATTAAGTCACAATGTAGCAAATGAACAGCTTAGAAAATTACACCAACACAATTATTAGCACAATTATAACAACCTGTCTATTATCAGTGGTCATATGTTATGTGTTAAGACCATCTGTTTAATATGTTGCCCAATAAGCAAGAAACTACAGTGCACTGTGTATTCTGACACCTTTCCAGAATAAATCACATTGCAGATGTACCTAGCCACAATTTGCATTTAGTAGTTTATTTTTAAAACATTTTGCTGCGTATTGTATAAGGATAATCGTGCGCAAGGCCATGGCGCAAAGCTATCACTATCCATCTCTTCTCTTGATTAGCCACGCCTTTCCCTCCGGCCATTAAAGATGTCAGAACCAATGTCCAGCCACAGATCAATGTAATGACCGTACAGCACTGATGAGGCGGCTACAGGGACAGAGAGAGGCCTGAGACAAATGAGGAGAGACAAGAGTGGAAAAGTCTGAAGGAGAAAAGGAAAAAGTCAAAATGTAGATCTCATGTTAGCAATGCAGTGTGTACATGTCTGTCTTCTTGTCACTTTTTTCAGTACAGAGTCTAAATGAAAGCAGACACATTGCAGTTATAATGATGGGAAATAAGAAATGTGGAGCGGCACGGCTGGAGCAGATTATATCCATTATTGATGCTGACTAGTGCTGTGTGCCTGACATTCAGAGCAACGGTGTACATGCATAAATAACAGCACAGCACACTTTCCACTTGTCAGCGTTTTGGGAAAGCTAGCTCCATGTATACACATGTGAGTGAGAAGTAGATCTGTGTAAGCCTATAATTATTAATAATACACTCAACTAATAACTACAAAGATGTGAAGCAAAACCTCTTCCCAAATGTTTGGTAGTGTTTTTTTTTTTTTTTTTTTTTTTTTTTTTTATTTATTTATTTTTTTTTTTTTTTTTTTCACGGGCTGCATATGAAATATGCAATTAGTAATGCAGTACTCGAGTCTTGAGACCATTGGTCTTTATTTTGCTGGCTGCAATGTAACTAAAAAAACACCAACATGCATGAAGGTGTGCATGTTGTGGAAATGTGGAAAATAAGGTACAACTGTAAAAACACAGTGTTACTATTAATCATTAATACCATGTCTAATAATGTATATGGAGAATACATGTACTAACAATTAATTGATTAATAAAATAGTTCATAATTATTTTAACGTTATAATTGATTATTTTAGTTAGGTGTTTCAGACCAACTTTATTATGAAGCGCAAGACAAGGCTTTTCTCAGTTAATGTTTCCATCCAGAACACCCTTGTGGATTAACACTATTACTTATCAGTGGCTTATACAAGTGTTACAAACAGTTAAAGTGGGCTACTAGGTGAGTGTAGTCAGTACAATAGCATAAAGAAGAATAAAACTTATAATTTACTGAAGCTACTAAATTGTGTTTGTTTCTGTCTTTATTTTGTGTATGTGCACTTGGTCTTGACTTGGTCTCAACCCTGATACGCAGCATTTTGGACTAGTCTTTGTTACTGCAGTCTTGACTACAACTCTATTTGCAATTCATCCTCATGAATCATTTGTGTTTGTCTGATGTTGCAGGGAGCTGAGGGAGAAGATCCAGCCAGAGATCATGGAGCTGATCAAACAGCAGAGGCTTAACAGGCTGTGTGAAGGAACCTGCTTCAGGAAGATCAGCAGCCGCAGGAGGCAAGGTGAGACACACTCGTCCTTTTCACTTCTTCATTCCTAAATCACATTGACTCTCACATGGACTTGTGGAGTCCAGTGCAGAACATACTGATGGCATTGGTAATGTTCCAGTGAGCACTGTTAGGACCATAACCCGGAAGTGGAAACAACATTTCCATTTCAATTTATTCCACTATAAACCAGCCATGTCAGAAATATATTTGTTAAGAAACAAGTTGATGTGTTCAATTCCAGTTTTACCCATTGTACCATGTATCAAATTCAGTCTTAACTGGTGTGTGAATTAATGGCAGGGAAAAAAGGAATTTAGATGTTGAATTTAGATATTTAACAACCAAGTCAGACAGAAAAGTCGTCTTTCAGCCTGATGTTGCATCTCACACTGGCAGTCGTGAGAGTCAGTCACATTAAGCCTGTGTAATATACTGTTCTTGAGTCTGACAGGATTTGATTTGCTGAGAACTGTCTCTCGTCCATCATTTATTTTCTGTCACCTTCTTCCTGTCTCTGCTCACCCCTGCTCCAAACATAAAAGAAGAAAACATCTACTGATAAGCTTAGTATTTTTGTATTACTGGCTTCTGTGCAGTTTTCCACTCTTAAACAAAAAGTAATTTGAAGCCAGATTATTTTTTTCATTTGCACTAAAAGATAAAGGACTTGAGTTTTTAGGAACCTTATCACTCAAATGTATATTTCTGACAGCCAGAGTGCTATGTGTTCCCCACTTTCTTCCTTGTCCATTACTATTTCAAACTATTTCAAAATCACCCATCCAGTGAGGACTCGGGTGTGAACATCAAATATTCATTTAGCTGGCTTCACTGCAGATGACGCCTCTCTACCTTCCAAAGTAGCAGTCAGCCCATTTTCAAGAGGGACTTTAAAAGCTTTGAATGATGGGGGTTTAAGGCTTTAAGGAAAACTTCTACCTGAGCACTCGTTAAATGGAGAATATTAAAGCTAGCTGCACTTGTGGCTAAGGCTGAAGTGATTTTCTAAGCTTAAAGGCCCACTTGATTACTCATGTTTTTGAGAATGTGGAAAAAGTTCAAGCTCTCCTCTACCTGTTTTGTTTGTTTGTGTTTTATATCGTTTAATGTCAGATTTCCACTTTGCTTCTCTTTATATTCTCTCTTTCTCTCTGTTTTTCTATCTTCTGCTGTTTTGCGGTGTAAAAAGTTGGAGCCAGTGTTGGAATTGGTATCTTTACTATTAGACTTGCCCCTGCTTTTACTCCTGTGTATAAAGACATGCATAAGCGTGGACTCAGCCATGTGTCCCTGATCCAAAGGAAAACCCTCATGCTAAGCATGTGATTGGTCTAAATAATTCCCCCTTTGATAAAAACACTTTATAGTAAAGCCCAGATGAGGTCTCAAAGTCTCATTTTTATCAGAGATGACTTCAAGGTATTATGCTGCTATTGACTAATTAGTTTTCCTCCAATAAAATGGGAAAAAATGGGATGTGCATGTGCACCTGCTCAACATCTGTTTGCATGTCTTTTCATCCGTTTCTTCTGTGCACTGCTCTGGCATCACCAACTGTCTATTTCCAGCAATTGGGATTTGGCTTATGCCAATAGTGCACATACGCCAGCCACACCTCTCTCAGTCTGTACGCAGCCCCTGCCAGTTTAACACACTGCCCACTTTGGGAGGAAAAGCTGTAAAGAAAAATAGAGCTAGACAAAGAAACAGAGCAATGAGCACACTGGCTGGCCAACAGCAAACGCGGCTGGTGCTTACAGGCTTACATTGTGATAACAGTGATAATGCCAGCTTACTGCTGCTAGATCTGTAAAATCTGATTCATGATCTTTTTTTATTGCGCTCACCTCTTTACATACTAGTAACATGGCAACTTCATATATTTCATTGTTTCCAAAAATATATATATTTCTTAATATTTTACTGGGTATGACCTTACTTGTGTGTTTGTGTACTATGTCAAGTCATTGTTAAAATGTTGAAGACCAAGTGTCTGTTTTGTTGCCTCTAAAAATCCCTCCATAATACACGGCATCAAGACCCATCTGTGGATTTTCCTGAAGGCATTTTTTTTTTTTTTTTTTTTTTGCCGCACTAATTTCCCCTCCTGATGGTGACTCATGCTGTCCCATATCATGTCCTCTGCCAGCGACTGACTCACTTCACTAACTTTGCTAAATCTGCTAAATCTGCCTCTTTGTTGTCCTCCCTTTTTCTTCCAGATAAGTTTTGGTATTGCCGTCTGTCTCCGAATCATAAAGTCCTGCACTATGGAGATCTGGAGGAGAGTCCCCAGGGCGAGGTTCCCCACGACTCTCTACAAGACAAATGTGAGTATTTACTTGAGTCTTGATCTGCCTTCACTTTATTTATAACCTGGTGTCACTTTGATAGACAATTTAAGGTTCTATCAAACGACTAGACCAGGGCAATCTACAGTAGGCCTAGTGTGCAACACTATTGAGGTGTGAAACATGATGTTAACTAAGAGTACTTTAATAAATACAGAATTATGTTTTTTATTCTTCATATAAAAATCAAGGTCAGTAATGCAGAAAGGACAAAATGATTAATTTTGGTGTGGATCCAGATCACTGTTTAGACCCAGAAGTGTTTTAAGTGATTCTGTATCATTTTGAGATACAAATAAAACATACTAACTTCACTCTTTAAAAGAACAAATTTTTAGTTTTAGTAGATTCTTTACTATTGTGAGAAGGGTTTTGTGGCTAAATGGAAAGAGCATTTACCCTGAACTAGAAAAGTTTGAGTTCAGGTCTAAACACAATTTCTTTACTGCTGCAAGATGGGAACAGTGCCTTGGCAGAAGTCTACACTCTCTGACTGCTTTTTTTTTTGTAATTTTGTGTATTTTTGTTCATACACTTTCTTAAAAACCTGTCTAAGATGTTTGCACAGTACCGTATATTAACCTCTTTTTATTTTACTTGTCCTAAAACTACTGTGGAAGTAATGTGTTGTTGTTGTGTCCTCTGTACAGTGCCTGTGGCAGATATAAAAGCTGTGATCACAGGCAAAGACTGTCCCCACATGAAGGAGAAAGGAGCCCTTAAGCAAAACAAGGTGTGTGTGACTTATACGTGTACAGTTACAGTATGTCTGAATATATGTATGCAGGTAAGTGCGTGTCAAGGTGAAAACATTTTTTAGACAACAATAACTACTCTGTTGTCACTTAAGTCTGTGGAGGAAAGTAACAGGATACTTATGGATAGTGTAATTTGTTTACCGAAGAATATATTTTGAAAAATATGTACTGTCTCTGTATATTTTCTATGAATCCTTTTGCAGTACTTTTACTTTAGTAAAGATGTAGAGAACTTCTCTTGAAGAAAACTAATATTCTGCAACAGCAAGCACTAGAATATCAAGTAATAGTGATTAAAAACATCAGCTTCACTGTTTCAAAGAAATACTTTGACCTCTAAGGTGTTTTGAGGATGAAAGAGCCATCAGACCATTGTACAGCACTCTTTCCCACCACAGACCATCACCCTGTCCCCATAGACTCTGATATATGGCCTGGATAAACGGCCTTGAAGACAAAAGAGCAGCCCTCTTTCCCGCTCTGTCTCTTTTATTACATTGTCGATAAGCACAGGTCTAGGAGAATGACCCATCAGGAGAGGAGTGTGTTGGGGTGGGCTGTCTGGTGGGGCCCATCCCAGCTGTGTCAATGAGAACATGAGCACATTTCATTATATTGTGCTACCAGGCTGGTAGAGACCAAAGTCACCACCTCAACATTAGACTAGAAAGGCATGGTGCTCTTAGAAGGGACATAGCCCGGACAGAGAAGACATACACAGATCAGGCATAACATTATGGCCACTGACAGGTGAAGTGAATAACACACATTACCTCTTCATCATGGCACCTGTGCGTGGGTGGGATATATTAGGCAGTAAGGGAACATTTTGTCCTCAAAGTTTAAGTATTAAAAGCAGGAACATTGAGCATCTCCAAAACTGCAGCTCTTGAGAGTGGGGTGCAGCTAGTCAGGAGTGGTCAGTAATTATCAAAACTGATCCAAGGAGGAACAGCTGTGAATCGGCGACAGGTGTGTGGTCCGATCCAACAGACAAGTTACAGCTGGTTCTGAAAGAAAGGAGTCAGAATACACAGTGCATTGCAGTCAGTTGTGTATAGGAAAAATGTTACGCCTGATCAGTGTATACCACATCTGCCCTGTCACCATTACTTAATGAGAAGCAATTATGTCTCTTATTATCATATCTTTCCATTTATAATTACATTCTCCAAGGATGTCTTCTCTGCCATATTTTAGACCCTAGGACATTTGTTATTTCACAGATGCAGTGACCTGTGTCAGCTGCATCTTTGTCCTTTTATTGTTACTTCAGAAAGTCATGGCTGACATTTACAACAGCCGCAGTTGTTTGCATAGTCTTCTGTATTAACTTATGCTCATGCAAGATTAATGTTGCTGTTATGAAGTAGTGGCATTGAGGAGACGAAGACAGTGTTTTAGTGAATAATGCATGAGAAGAGGTGGAGAAAGCACTGTGCAAAACACAACAAAGCAAAAAGCAAACGTATAAGCCCAGCTCCTCAAATAGAAAAGTGCTCATGAACAATCATTTCTAAGTTGTTAAATGTATTGGTTTATCTTTTCCCTTCCAGAGTCACCACAACAAGTCATTCACCTGCTAGAGTGTGTGTGTATATATATATAGAGAGAGAGACTAAAATGAGACTTTTTTTAATAATGTTCTAATTTTTTGATGTGGAACCATATGCTGTCTAAATCACAAATTGGTAAATAATGTTATGCTAATGTATAAATTGCACGATTAACTACAGATCACAAGCCCACATGCATTTAAGTGCTGATTTACAAATCTGTCTGATTGTGGATGTCCCTATTATAGTACAGAGGAATTGTTTCCAACATTGTATACCAAAAGTATTTGTTTTGTGTGCACATCAAACCTGCAACCTGTGTACAATATGTTTGTTTTTGTCTATCCCGATGCTGTTGCATCTGTGACTTGTTATCTAGTCTAACAGATGGTGACCATATACAGCTGAGGGAGACTGCTTTGCACCAGTGTAGTATAAACCCTGACCTTTTTTATTTCCTCTCCCACCTTTGCTGTCCCTGCTCCCTCTGTCTTCCTCCTGTCTTCTCTGCAGGAAGTCTTAGAGCTCGCCTTCTCTGTCCTCTACGAGTCTGACGAGTATTTGAACTTTATAGCTCCTGATAAGCATGAGGTAAGTCCAAACCTGTTTTAGTTGCAAGAAAAAGTCAACAAATTAATTGAAAATAAATTGTTGTAGTAGTTAAGGTAAATAAGCAGCACAACACAACACATTTGTCAAATAAAGGTGTCATGAGAAGAGCAAGAAATAGGGTGACTGGCCAGGCAATGTCCCTTCAACTTACGATTGGACAGAGATCTAAGCCACTTTCAAATCAAAAGCTTAATTTGGTCTTTGTTTGTTTTGGCACAGTACTGCGTGTGGACAGACGGTCTGAACGCTCTCCTCGGTAAAGAGATGACCAGTGACTACACCAAATCTGACATGGAAACCCTGCTCTCGATGGAGATGAAGCTCCGCCTACTGGACTTAGAGAACATCCAGATTCCAGAAGCCCCACCCCCGATTCCCAAAGAACCTAGCAACTATGACTTTGTTTACGACTGTAACTAGACCACCATTGGCCACCACTGGGCACCTTCTGTATTCACTGGACCAATGCCCTTTTTCTCACAAACTGGAACTAAACTAAATTGTACTTAGGATGAAAATGAATTGTGAGTGAAATGATTTAAGGGACTATTTTTCTTCTTCTTAAAACGAGACAATGGTGCGTAATATGGGTCCCACTGCACTTAAAAGGGTAGTCTATCGGAGTAGATGATTGGACACAAACTTCAGGTTGCCATGGAGAGGAGAACCAACCAGGAAGTATTAGTTTGTCGTTTTACGTGCTCTTCTTCCTCACTCTCCTCTTGTGTCCAACGTTTCCAAAATGGCTGCTGTCATTTTTGCTCGTTGTAGATATTTCCCTAGAATTTGCTTCCTATGTGTCCTTTTTATGTTGGAGTTTTATTATTTTTCCTCAGGGCTTTTTGTGTGGAGGAAGCAGGAAGTAATAAGTAAAAAAAGTTCTCTCTAGCAGTATTGCCTCCCACATTTTCACTTCGAGTATTTGTGGCCACTCGGTCTATCTGCTCTGTCCTGCTTCACACACTTGCTGAAGACTGTTACAAACATGTGAATAAATCCTCAAACACACTGCACTCCTGTACCCAATAAAAAGCCCTTGTTCTGAATCTAATGGTATATTCCACCTCATTGCTGTTTTTGAATATTACTCCTGCCCACAGATAGACACTTGCATCCATCTTTTCTCTCCTCATCAAGTCTGTTTTGTTGTAATGACTGCTGTACACAACATTCCTAAGCAATATTATATTTTTGTTTATCATTTGTAGTATTAAGTGATCTAAAAACGTGAAATTGCCAAGTCAAGGGAAGTTGTCTTACTTTGTGTGTTTTCAGGACTATATGGCCACAAATTGATGAAAGTCTTGTGTATTTTTTTAATTTAAAACAAATCATGGTTGTATTTCTATTATGATTTATATATTTTTTCCCCGTTCCTATTTAATGCCTTCAGATGTTTTTCTGTAGGATTTTTCAAAGCTCCTCAAAACTGCTGTTTACATTAAAGATTTAGGAACTGTATCTCTGTGTGGTTTCTCTGTTCATTTAAAATGCCTTTAGTCATTTTGGTCATCAAAATAAAAGCTCATCATTATTTGTGTTTGCAAAATTGTCAGCACACAGCATCACAGCAAGCTACTCAATAATGACACTTCAAACTGGTTTAAGATGTGCCCAAAGCCTGACTTTACTAAGCCTGAGCAAGGCTTTACCAAGCCTGACTTTAGTAAGCCAGATTTGAGTAAACTTGACTTAGCTAAGCCTGTTTTTAGTAAGCCCAACTTTAGTAAGCTTTATTAAAGAAAGCCTGACTTTAGTAAGCCCAGCTTTAGAAAGCCTGATTATAGAAAGCCTTAGTTAAGTAAGCTCGACTTTAGTAAACCTGACTTTAGTAAGCCTGGTTATAGAAATCCTGACTTTAGTAACATCAACAACAAAAAACACCTATACTTCACATCCAACCATCAAGCCAGGACTTGGTGCTGCAGGGGATATGGGGGCCCTTTATCACAGCTTGCAGTTTTAATTATTATTTTTTATCAGCTTTTTTGTTTTGTCTATAGTAACACAAGTTATTCAACACATTTGACACACTCACATCTTCTGTGTGGCGTTGAACATGTACTATATATTGAAAGAAGATTCAAAGCTGGATATTGAAAGGAGCTATTTTTAGGCCCTTGATTCCCCATGGTCCTCATTGCTCTGTGTGTTTGTGTGAGCGACAGGAGGAGAAGGGACTTGGCTGGCCTCATTACAACTTGTGCTAGACTTCATGTGGAGTGTGTGACAGCAGCCCGAGGGCAGCAGGCAGCAGGGAGTAGCTCCTCCTCGTCCACCACACGGTAATCACATCATATAAAGGCTTCTCCAGCCCGCTACGTGCCACACATTCTTCCACTGTAGCTCTAGACAAGGTGCATCCATACGACTGCTCCTTCAGCCCTCATTACCATTCACTGAGGAGCGTCACAGTGTCACTTCAGCCCTATACATATCAAGTTTAACATCACCCACTGTTCAAATAGGACTCAAAATGAACGCAAATTGACTACAGCGAAAATGATAACTTGTCATGATCCTACCATACTATTTTTTTAACTATAATTTTCAGTGTCACTATACTGTATTGTAATTTTGGATCCAAACTACAAGAGAACAGCCAACAGAGCAACGCAGCACTATATCAGAACCTGTCCGTGAGTAAAAATAATGCGACTAATCACTGGAAGTTATATTCTTAGGTTGTTAAATAATTCTTTACCCTTGTGAGATTAAAAGATATAATATCAACCACAAAGAGACAGAACAAATGATTCTTTATAGTAGATTCTTGACCAATGTGAAATATAGATAAAGCAGATACCCCTGAACTACAAGATCCCTGTTTGAGTTCAGATCTGTGAATTTATCTGAGGGAGAGGTCTGTCCTCTCTGTGTGCTTTCTCAGTTTTTCCTATTGTCTGCAGTCCACACTGCATCTGAGAATTGTTGCCAATGGGAAGTGAAGGGCAGAAGATGAAATGTGTCACAAAAACAGTCAGAGTTGAATGGACATAATGGGAGGTGTCTAAAGTTCATACTATTCATATCAAATTATTGTAGTACATGCATTCAACTTTGAAGAAGTGTGCATCAATGTTGTTATAGTGGAAAGCTACTTTAATGCCAAGTGCAAACAAAGAACCAATTAAATCTATCATACACAGGATCTAAGGTTAGCTATTCCCTTAGGATGATACTGACAAAATGTCAAATCACAAACTTAGGCTACATTCACACTGCAGGTCTTCTAGCTCAAATTGTTTGCTGACTGTCTAGCAGTCTTGTGTGTGAATAGTCTACAGCCCTGAAGTGACCCACATGCATAAAGAAGACTGAGGTCGCATTGCAAAAGATCAGATACATATATGATTTAGGACCACATATGAAAGTGGCCTGGGTCGCATTTGAAAAAATCAGATTTGTGCTGTTCACACTGTCATGAAAAAATCAAATACGGGTCAGATTTGGGCTACTTTTACCTGCAGTCTGAGCATAGCCTTAGTGCTACAAGTAACTAAGGGGGCAGAGACCCACAGTGTACCAGTTTTTCTGCTTGTCATTTGTATTGACTTTAAATGACGCCTGTTATCTCTGAGTCTGAAGACATTTGTGTAGTGCAGCTTGAGGCCTAAGAGACTAATGCTACATTGCTGTTACCTGGGACTAATCTATAACCTCCTTGTACATTTTATTCACAGGACCTAAGGGCAACAGACTACACAGAGTAGAACAGTGACGGGAACCCAAAGGAGATGTGATGAGTATTGATCATACAGTTTTCAGAATCTCAAAGTGCTCCAGTTTAATGGAGCAGAGATTGTGCACAACATATTTTTCCACATACAAATATTTATAGCAACTGGATGAATGGGCCCTAGCTCACAATGGTAATAATATAGTGCCCAGACCTGGATTCAAACTAGTGATCTTCTAGTTTCGGGGGTAAATGCTCCATCCATTAAGCCACAAAGCTCTATACATTATAATAAAGTATCCACTAAAGCTAATTTGTTCCTTCACTGACCCCTTGTGGCTGGAGTTAGTATCAGTGGTCCCATTTGTCAGTGGTACAGAATATTTTAACAATTTTCTATATGTATTCTGGAATGCCAAAAACAAATATTTTTTTCATTTGCCTATTACTGGCCTGTTCTGAAAATGTTTTAAAAATTGATCATTAACTTTTGAGTTGTCTTGCTAAAAAAATAAATAAATAAAAACAAACCAACAAACCATACATGAGTGAAAATGAAACCTTTTTAGTGGACATGATAATAGAACAGAGCAGTGACTAAATGAATAAGCACTGTGTGTGAGTGTGTACTGTGTGCATTGCCTGTGTGCTTGAGCCAGAGCACCTAAGGTCTGTGCAGAGCAACACTATTAGATTACACCAAATATCACTTTACAACCAGAGAAAAGAAATGCAACTTCAAAGTGCATCCTCAGGTCTTCCCCAACAGTTGCTCGATCTCATGTCAGACATAAATGTGACTCCCCCTTCCTAAAACACCTGAGAAACTTCAATGTACATCAGTATTTCTTACCTCTGCTGTGGAGGTTGGTTGGTCTATTAGCAAACATAAATCAAAAAGTAATGGTGGGATTTAGATGAAGAAAGGCATTATGGGCTGTAGGAAGAAAATGTTAATTTTTGGTGTGGATCATGGACAGTGAGCAGATCCAGGACAATTTTAAAGGATTTTCTACTTCAGTAAAATAGGGATACCTAAGCTGCTGCTGCTGCTGCTGCTGCTGCTGCTGCACAAAAGGCTGCTGCTGTAAAGGAAAAAAATATTACTTTCTGGTGTAAATCTAATATCGGAATTTTGAGTTTAAGGTTAAGTGCTACAAATGTTTTCTAAAGTGTAGAAAACATCTTGTTGCTCACCTTACATTTAAATCTTCACAGGGAAAAAGATTGGTCTGTTATGGTCCAGTATACACATCTACCAACATAAAAACAACCCAAAACATCTTCACTGTCATACTTAACATACCTATATTGCATTTTTAATGTCTTTGTCTTCTATTTCCGCTTGCCCCTCCCAGTAGCATTTTGTTCTATTTCAGTCTGAGGTACTCTGAGCTGGTGAACATGTCACTCCTGAGTCCTTTGTTCACTGTGAGCCTTTCCAGATGTTATTTCCGAGCAGGTTGACAAGTGTTGATGTTAAAATGGACCAGAGCTTTTGTTGGGGCTTTGAAGAATGAGAAGAATAATGAAGAGGATGATGAAGAGTTTTTTTTTTTAATTCCACATCAGATGAGGTGACGTTGGCCTCAGGTGTGTGTGCTTGGACCAGCAGAGATTTGGATCATTAATTGCTCCTGAGGCGTTTCAAAGTCGCCATATGTTCAGTGCTGTCTGGCTTTCAAAAGACAGACGTGAAAGGAAAGACGGATGTGGGAAGGAGTACAGGGTTCTTTTTATATCTGGACTAGTGTGCATAAAATGTAGTATAAAAATTCAACTCAAGAATCTTATCATTCAAAACATTGGCAGACATTTGTGACTTAAAAGTGCTAATAATGTCACTCCATATTTCTCCAAGTTGTATGGATAAAATAACAAAAAGTTGATAAGACCTCGACATTCTTCTAAATTACACCAGCATCTCCCATAATCATAGTAGTACTAGTATTTTTGATTGATTTGTCCACTTTTGAGGTCAGTTGGACGCACCCATGGCTGAAATCTTTATTATTGCTCTATTAGACATTTCAGGTTGCACTGTGTGGGACTGACATAGGACTGAGCCAAATCCAGCACAGCATGAGCATCTATATTTACCACTGTGGAAGCAGCCCATTCCAGTGTGTGTAGGACGCCTGCAAAATATGGTCAAGAAAAAGCAATAAAAACAACAAGCAACTTCAGGTGAGATGCCCCTGGACACTACTCCCAAATCTTAAACCAGTTCTTAAATAACAAACTAGCAAATAGGAATGTAATGTTGCTTCTAACTTCATTAAACTCTCATCTGACTGTCTGCAAGTAAATATTTGTCTAGTGTTTACATTTACAAGCCATACGCCATTAACTTTGATAGCTGTTCAAGTTTTATTACAGAAATCCAATAATGTCCTATCCCTTCTGTCTCTCTATGTAAATACGCATGGTCATTAATATCAAATTTCTCCCTTCTAAATGAACAATAATGATTTTTTAATGTAATTAAAGACTGCTGCATTGTTATATGTGCCACTGTTCTGAATACGCATAAAGAGCAATTGTTTAATCACTAAGCTGTATGAAATGATGATGCTGTATCTTGTGTTGTAAACTTGTCGTAAACTTGAAAAGTTTAACTTTAAATAACTTCAAGCACATTTTGTCAAATTTAATTTCTGCATCAATAAATAAAACAACTTGCTCTGCACATTTTTTAAAGAAATAATAATCTTGTTCAGTTTTACTCTAGCTCCCTCTAGTGGCTTTATTATGATACAAAAATGTACAGTATATCAAATGTTTCAGTCAAAAGAGCTTTTAATTATTTACAATTATAAAATTAATTATTTTTTAGTTTACATATTTACAGTAATTACATTGCCAGTGGCCATATACCCAGTTTTTGCAATCATTGTCCACACTTTCACAGTAATAAAACAAGTCTGCTTCATACATTATCTCACATAAAGGGTCTATAGGACAATTGACTGTTAAATTAGAGTTAAATTAAAGTTACTACTGTGACTATAATTTGCATAACCAAGTAGATTTTTCAAGCTAAAGTTACACGTTGCCCTGGTTTAAATGCCAGCAGGGGTTTCCCTTCTCCAGACCCTCCAAAGGATTCATACCTGAAAATAAAAAAAGGTATTTTTTACCCAATCATGAGTAAATGCCTAAAAGATTGCAATTAAACAGTGAGACACATTCATATCTGACAAAAACTGATGTATAAATAAAATAAATAAATCAATAGTCAGAATTATGATGGATCAGCAGAGTATGCAGACAGCTAACTGTGCAGTTCATCTTGTTCACTTCAGCCACAAATTATATTTAGCATGCAGGAATATGATTTGACTTCAAATCAGACAAATGGTCTTTTTGTGATATACAGCTTACATTTACAGACTTACATCAATGAAAAAAAAAAGGAAAAGGTTAATATAATAATAATAATAATAATACATGTGCAGAAAAATATTTCAAGCATTTCTTTATTTTACTAATGATAATTATGCAAAATTATTTAAAGTATTCTTCTTCTTTTATAAGAAACTAAATTTTGGTTTTCATTAACTGTAAACCATAATCATAACAACTTAAATAAATAAATGCTTGAAATGTTTCACTCAATATTTAATTCAATGAGTGTACTGAATCTATATAATATACCTTTAACTTAACTACTGAAACAAATGGACTTTTACATAATAATATATTTATGTGGGACTATAATTGTCCATTACCTCATTTTAAAAAACTGTAAATGGTCACATTTTTATATAGCGCTTTTCCACCTTCATGGGCACTCAAAGCGCTTTACAACAAGGAACCGTTCACCCATTCACACTCACATTCATACACCAGTGTGCGCAGACACCGGAGGCAAGGTGGGTTAAGTGTCTTGCCCAAGGACACAACGACAGTATGCAACGGTGGAAGTGGGGTTTGAACCGCCAACCTTCTGGTTATTGGACAAGCGGCTCTACCAACTGAGCTACTGCCGCCCCATACATCTGTAAGTAGATACTTACAGTTTTGTGTATCTGTCCCAGTCGGCTTTGTTAAGTGATGGTTTGGTCGCAGCCAGAGCAGACTGCACATGAGCCTGACAGAGCAGCAGGACCGGCTGGCTCACTGTTGAACGCACCTGGATACTCTCCTTCAACACACATGAATACTTTGTTTACAACGCTACAGTAACTAACAGAGATCTATAAAACCAGAATTGTTTTTGTAAAGCTTACACAAAAAGAAAAAGAGCCTTATATATCAGTCAAACACAACGTTATAATCAACACAGAGGGTCACAGGTGGTTAAGAGTCATTGATGCATGTGGGTAGCAAAGTTCAAAAAAAAAAAAAAAAAAAAAAAAAAGAAAAGAACTGACCTTCCTATAACTCTTTTTGATAATATTTATGTCTTGAGCAAGTTGCTCCAGTTGCTCAGGGCTCAGCTCCTCACATCGACTCTGCAGGGAGGGCATGAACAAAGGAGGGAGATCACTGCCAGGATCACGTACACATGTAGCTGACAAGTCATTGCTTTCTGACATGGGAGCAGAGAGACATCTAGGGGTCTGCAAAAAAAAAAAAAAACAAGACAAAATAAAACTGCTGTTGTGAAATAAAAATGTGTGAAATAAAAATTGCGATACTTAATTGATCTTACACTGAGTACAAGTTCTGGTGAGTATCCCAGCTCCGACTCATATGAACTCCCAAAATAAAGTCTCCATACATTTCCGCAGTTCTCCTCAGAAGCCTGAAGCTCGCTGGTTTCCAGTAAAACCATGGACTGCTCCAAAGCTATGCCGAAGTCTCCCTCCCCTACAGAGTCCTCAGATCCGCTGCTGTGATTTGGGAAGATCATCGAAGAAAGACTCATGTCACTCTCAGAACCTGAGGCAAGGTCCTGTTGAAGATACATACAGAATAACATATTACATGATTGTATTCAAAAGCAGTTTAAACCGCAAAGCAATATGTAGAGAAATATTTCAAGCTTTTATTTATTTTAAGTGTGATATTTATGATGATTATGTAGTACTCAATTTTGTAAGATAATCACTTTGGGGTTTTCATAAAGCATAATCCATATCACTACAATGAAAAAAAAATGCACTTTGTGTGTACTGAATCTATATAATAAATGCATTTCACTTTTTGAATTTAACTACTAAGATAATTTCACTTTTCTATGATATAAAAAAAAATTAGATGCACCTGTTTTTTTTTTTTTTTTAATTCTATTCAGTCGTACTCACTGCGACCGTAGGGTAGAATATAGATCATTTGAAGCTAATTTTGGATTCACAATGGCAGTACCTTACACACTCTGAGAGGCACACACAATTAGCCATTTTAATTAGCCCTAAGGGATACGTCTCATGAATCCCAAATACTATGGACACTTTTACGCTGCATTATGTAATTATTGCAGTCGAAAGCAACCACCGCTTAAAATAAATTCATGTGTGCTTTTGATTGGAGTACAAGTACTTGTGGCGGGCTGCTCCCCATGCTGGAGTGGACGGCCTCCAGCTGGGCGTTGTATAGTAAAGCTTTAAGGTCAGCCCCAGTGAACTGCTCTGTGGCTGCTGCAAGCTGCTCCAGGTCCACATCAGCCGCCAGAGAGAGACCAAAGCTCAGAGCTTTAAGGATCTCCAAACGCGCCTCCTGCAATTACAGTATGTCAAATTTGTCATTTCAAATACATTTTTACATCAAGCTAGAAAGTAGGACATATTTGAGCAGAGATTAATGCAAACAAGATTCATATGTTGCAACAGAATAAATTCAAGATACATTTTTATTGCAATATTTTTAGGAGTAAAAAATATTTTTGAAATGAACAAACCAGATCAGGTGGAGGACAATACAGAGATTTGTCTAGTCGTCCAGGTCTCAACAGGGCTGGGTCAATCAAATCTGGGCGACTAGTTGCTGCAAGCACATATACACCTGAAAAAACACACACAAATTGTTGCATTAGGTTTTCTTTCATAGACTGCATAGTGTCCAGTCTTATATACTGTAGGTTAGAGTCCACTGTTAACTGACCTTGTAGACCCTCCACACCATCCAGCTGAGTGAGGAGCTGATTGACCACACGGTCAGTCACCCCAGTGCTGTCGTGGCCTCTCCGTGGGGCCAAAGAGTCAAACTCATCAAAAAACAGGATGCATGGCTTGGCAGCTTGAGCTCTGCAATGACATTAACAGAATTAGACAGTTAAATTATTTATTAATTATACCACTAATATGATCTGTCATAATCAGGGAAAAGTGTTAACTAACTTCTGAAAGACATCTCGGACACCCTGTTCACTTGCTCCAATGTATTTGCTCAAGAGTTCAGGACCCTGGAAAGATTGCTCAGTGTCAGTTTCTTTTGAATGTGTAAGAAATACAAATTAACTCCAGTCTCACATTTTACCTTGATGGTGATGAAGTTCATTCCACTGTCCTTGGCTACAGCCCTGACCAGTAGGGTTTTCCCTGTCCCAGGTGCTCCATACAAAAGTACTCCTGAACGATGACGTATCGGGAGATTGGAGAATAATATAGGATACTACAACACACCAAAATAATAAATGATTATACCATTACATTTTATTTAATTAGCAAGTAACTTTCTATGCTTAAGTACACAGTGCTGTATTTCCTGAGTTCTTTAAAAAAAAAAAAAAAGACTGACCTTAGCAGGAAGTAGTATAGTGTCCATTAGCTGTAGCCGCACATCTTTTAGGCCACCAACCCTGTCTAGTCCAAATGCACTTGGGGAGTGCAACTCCACACCCCAGAGTGAGGGAGGAGTGAATTCCTTCAAAGCCTTGGAAAAGTCTTCTAAACAAAGCACACCATCTAGGAAAATAAAATAAATAGAGATTGCTATAAACATAATGCTATGAACTGAAATCCAATGCAATCTCAAATATATATTTTTTACCTTGGTCACTGTGGCGCTGTACAGCAGCATGAATGGCACGCTCCAGCAGCATTACTAGATCTTGAGCAGTATAACCCTCAGTCAATTTGGCAACTGCCCCAAGATCAAGAGTCTGTAAGGTTTCCTCTGACAGGAAACTATTTTTAATGATGAGACTACACAAAATATCTGTTCTCTGAGCCTAAAAACACAAACACAGTGTTGGTAAATGTATAGTATGCTCTATATCATCAAAACACATCTGCTGAAAGATGTGTAAATATGTACCTGATCTGGAGGCTCAATGTGTGAAAATCTTTGGAAGAAGTGGGAGCCGTGCAGCTTAGTAAGGGATGGATGGAGGGAGTGCTCGCTCTGGCTAGTAATTATTAGACTGACAAGACTGTAACGAAGAACCAGTTCATCCACAACATCTTTCAGACCTGAAGGACAAATACAGGAGAGGTATATAAGACTACCACCTTCAATTACAACAAGGGTCCTATGCTCAACATAATAAACATATACTGTATTACTATGTGCAATGTGCTGTTGTAGCAGTGCATCTGGGCCATGTTCATGCTCTGCTAAAGATAGCGCTCCTGTTATTTGATCCAGGTCATCAAGAACAACGACTGAAGGCTGCCTCCACTCTGCCTGCTCAAACACATCCTGCAGCATCTGCCTCACTGTTTCTGCCCTTTTCCCTGAAAAACATGACGGTAAGCCTGAATATTGTTCTATGCTAAGTCACTAAATCACTTTAAATTATATTTCAATTGTTTGTTTTATTTATTTCTTATACCTTGTAACTTTTTGCAGCCCAACACCTCCACATGAGCATCAAGATCTTCACTGGCTTTTCTGCATAGTGCTCGGGCAAAAGTGCTTTTGCCACACCCCTGAAAAACACAAAATCACAAATTCTAATAAAGACCAATAATGCACTATATTTTATTTTCTAAATATTTTGATATTTTATCAAACGCTTATATTATGTAACCATTGCTATTGGTAGCTAGCAAAGCGGAGCTATGCCATTTTGGCCATAAAATACATGACATCAAAACAGGGAAAGCCCTTTATGTACACACGTCATTATTGTAATAGTAACAACATAATAATCACAACATATATCAGTAGTGTGAGTTACATAAAGTATCTCAGTTGGTTCAAATCCTCAAATGTAATGTAATGATGCTTCGACATATTGTACCTTGGCTCCAGTGATAAGTAGAGCTCCTCCTTGAAGTCCTTGTCCTGAGGAACCTAGCTCCTGTGAAAGGGGACCAGCTAGGAGGCTCTGGGAGATGAACTCAAAGGCATTTTTACTAAGTTTATTGATCCCTCTGTGAAAAGAAATGACAAAAGAAAGACCTTCTGTAATAGATGCACAAGACAAGTTCAGATAATAAACACACATAAATTACGAAGAGCTTACCCAAGACTACTGAGAGAAGGGAGCTCTTCTTTGGATATTTTAGCAATTTTTTTCTCTGCTGGCCTGGTTAATGTCTCTCTTTTTATCTGTAACATATATCATAGTAGATTTTTAATTACAATGTAGCACAGGCGAAATAAGTAAGAATATGCTGCACAGTTACATGTATGTCTTCATTTTTGAGGAGTGTGGCTGCTAGAAGAAACAGCTGATCAATGGGATCATTTGCAGGTTCTGGTTTCAGCACAGTCAAAGCAAATTCTAGCTTGGCTGTAAGTTGGAAACAAAGAGGGAGACTAATTGTTTTAGATTGCATTCTTATAAGGTTATTCAATTTTAAAACACATGTAACATTTGTTTACCTTCACTTCCATGTAGCAGGATGGTGCTAGATCGTGCAGTTAGACAGGCTAAAGGTTCATGACTCTGAGTGTGTAGCCAGCCAAGGAACACTGTTTGGATCTCCTCATCATCTTCTGACTACAGGGATAATGTAATGACAAAGAATAAAGGTTACAATAAAACATGATGCTTTAATCTTCAGCAGCAACAATACCTCAACAACAGATACAAATAACTCACCATAGGTATTAAGGGTTGTAATTGGATGATAGAGGCTACTTTAACTGTTGTTTTTACAGGCTTAATTTGCACTGCTGAATGTGGAATAACATTCAATCTAGTAGACAACTGCTCTGGGATCTAAAAGAAATACAGTATGTCCATAAAATCTATAACATACTGAATAAAATATATTATTAATTTCAGGAAACCAACATTCTTACCCATACTCTTCCACTGTGGATTGATCCTTTAATATGACTTTTATATGGTAGCTTTTCAATACCCCGGCACACAACCCTCACCACAACTGCCTCCGCTTCCTTTATGGTCTCTCCACCATCAGCATCTGCAGTGACATTTGGGACATCCTTCTTATTGTCTTGCTTAGCTTTCTCCTTGACTTCTTTAGGGAAAGGAATTTTAGAGAGCACTCCATATGTGATTTGTGATTGACCTCCAGCATGGCCAACAGTCGGTCCATGGCTCAGAGGAAATACATGGACAACATCAGCTGACAGGTGGCTTATTGTGCAAAGAGAGTCTGGAGGTGCACCACAGACTCTGTAGACAGATTCGGTGATGACTGCAGGGATTTCAGGAACAGAGGAAAGCTCTTTAACTGGCCCAATCAGTATGTACCGTAGGAGGCTTTTCAGATCAGCTATTCCTCCCCACTGCTGGTTTTGTTGTACTGAAAGAGAGGTGCCATCTGTGCTTTGGTGCCTCTGATGTTGTTCTTGATTCTTGCTTGGTTTTAACAAAGATCCACCAAAATTGTTTATGTCAGAGCGGCTTTTGGGAGACACAATTAGTTCTGTAAACTGCTCCAGACGACCGAACTGAACGGAGGGCAGAAATGATGCTGTAAAGGTATAAGAAATATCACATTTTAATTATGAGTATATCACATCAGTTTGAGACTAAATGCTTGTTATGTTCATTCACCAACTCTCACCTATTTGGATGTAGATTGCAGTGTGAGTGTCCACCCAAACAGGGAACACAGCATCCTGGAACACAACTCTTATCTGATCAAGCAGTTGTGTCTCAAGTGCAGCACTGTGGAGCTCCTGATGTCGTCACAAAAGAAAAAGACAAAAAAAATTACAAATTACAAACAAAAAAAATTATAATACATTTCTACAGTATCAGTGTAACTTGACCTACCAAGATCTCCCAGTCATCAAAAGAAAGAGGCTCCACAAACACCTGATGCACAGATGAAACCTGGCGACAGGGCTTCATAAAACCCTGTTCAACACAATACAGCCATCAGTGTGGATCGCTCCAATAACCATTTACAATACAACAAAGCAGAATATATGCGATGTTGTGCTGTCTTACTTGCTCTCCATCTTCAAGGCCCAACTTTTCTCCCAGTTGGCGACACAACTCTACTCTATGGCTATCATAACTGGATGAATTTCTATTATATGTCCAGCTAAGGTAAACTGAAGAACCATTTCCCCATGATAACTCCAAGGCCTGGTTCTGCAACATATATAAATATTTTTGTTGGAACGCCTGTCATAGATAATGATCAATTAACAAAGGCCAATGACATTTGTGAAAGAAAACGTGTCACATCTGTGTCCTGGTTGTTTCTTATTTACACAGAGGGGTAGATTTTAAAAGTTGTATGCACAGTAGAAGCACATATATCCAAAGACAATTCACAGATATTGTTTAAAAAAAAAAAAATCTTGATCAAGTAAACCTTGGTGTTATAATTTTAAAATGAAGAGCTAAGCTAAACTTACCTCGTTCAGTAATAGATGCGATACTAACTTCGGAGGAAGGTGAAGAAAGCAGTTTTTCGTATTGTTAAATATAATAGTTACCGGGTGAATGCCCTGATTAGAAAACATACTTCTGACATTGCTTTTCTACCTCTGTCAAGTTTTACACCCTGCTCAGCTAACAAAATCCTCATGGTCGACGGAGCTGCTCTGTATGTGATCATCTAGACCAAAGCAGTCGATGGAGTGATATTTCTTCAAAATAAGAGATTTAACTTTGCATGTACATACAACGATTGGCGCGTTAAGGAAATGAGGCTCTTATTTTGAAATGCCATCAACCGCTACTAAAACAAAGATGGCGGCTCCTGTCAGCAACAACAAAGCCGATTGTTGGACAGCTCCAGAAGTGTTTAAACATCATGAACAGCGCAAAATATGTTTTTCACGACCAAAGTATAGGGAAGGAAGAAAAGCAAAGGCAGTTAAGGTAAGTTTAGATCTTAAATAACATGCCCAGGTAACGAGGCGCTGGCGCTCCGATTTAGACAGTCTGATTAACCTTCCTCTTCATATTTCGACCTTAAATTATTAGATTAATCATAAAATAATAGGCTATAGACTAAATTGATTAAGTAAGTCAATTGGTTAATTAAATCAGTTCAGAACCTAGATCCAAGCAGATATTAAAAAAAAAAAAACATCACGTCAGTTGTCTAACCTTTTCCCAGATAGCCATGTTTTGATTTTGGGTCTTCAGCAAAGTTATTGCACCTAACTTTTTAAGGTAGATCCGGTATATGAACAGCAGTAAGCAAAGAAATTAAACCAATTGCAATTCTTATTTTAATTTCTACATTCCTTCATCTGTTGCTTTAAGATATTTTAAAACAGTGAGACCTTACTTTCTTCATCTTACCAAGTTCTTATTTGTTTCAGGTCTATACCATCAATTTGGAGTCTCGTTATGTGATGGTTCAGGGGGTCCCAGCTATTGGTGTGATGAACGAGCTGATCCAGCTGTGTGCTCTGTATGGCACAGTGGAGGAGTACAGGCCTCTGGACGAGTATCCTGCCGAGGAGTTCACTGAGGTCTACCTGGTCAAATTTCAGAGACTCACGAGTGCGAGGTAGAAAATTTAGTTATAACCTACCACTACCGGCTGTATTGCAACTTTTTAATTTCAAATTTCTTTTGTTTTCTTTCAGAGCAGCAAAACGACACCTGGATGAGAAGAGTTTTTACGGTGGTGTACTGCATGTGTGCTATGTCCCAGAGTATGAGACAGTGGAGGACACCAGACTAAAGCTTCTGGATCGAAGGAAATACATAATGAGAACGCTACACAATATTGGTATGTATATCAATTAGGCTTGTACTCAACAACCAAATTGTATAATACGGATAGTACAAATGCAGTTCTCGTCATTTTTTTATACTTTAAGACTGACAGAGGCACTCAAGACAGAACTAAAATAATTTAGTAGCAGTTATTTATTCTTCACTTACATTTACCTTTTTATTTTTTTCATACTAAGCAAGAGAAAAACGACAAATAGAAGATGTTTCCACTGCCACCTCCACATCAAATGCTACATCAGTGACAACATCTGCATCAGAGAGAACTACCTTCAAACCTGTTAATAAAATTGCCAGTGATTCACCCGGAAATTATTCTGATTTCCCTTTGCTTCCTCTGCCTCCCTCGGAATTTCAGTATCCAGTATACAACAGTCATCATGAAAGTTTACCAACTGAGGATAAAATGGGAACATTACATAATGCCATTGTTGATCAAAGACAGCAGCCAGAGCAGTGGCTGAGCAGTCATAACACACTTTTAGACAAATACAAAAGAGACCAACATGTTTCACCTCAACCATCTGCTGTGAGATTTCTGCCACGGGCAACACAGTTAGAGAAAAGGAAACGCATGGCAGAGGATGACATTGACCAATCTTTAAACAATGTTTGTGGACAAAGTGAGACATTTATTGGACCAAAATTACCAGAGCTGCCCAAAGTGGACATGGAGGATGAATCATTAAACACAACAGTAAAGATGATCAGGGACACTATGAAACAGGTAATCCATGCTTTGTCTTTGGCATATAATTCAAAAAAGTTATTTCATAGTTAACAAGAAACAAACAAAACATCTGTCTGTCTTTCAGGCGGAATCAGTCGCCGAAGTCAAGCCAGTGGAGAAAAAGGTGAAACCACGTCGAAGGATCTGATCTTGAAACACAATGTTTTTTTAACAGATTTTTTTAAGTTTAAAATCGCATTATTGCATTATGTCAATTACAAGATGGTCTTCACAAATAAAACTGCTTTACTGTTCTTCTACTTCTTTGAATACACGCTCTTGAAATGTATAAATAGCCTGAAAGCAGACAAATAACAGAATATACTACAAATTATTTGACAGGCTGTCAAATTAAACCAACAACAATGTTGTTTTGTAAATACCGTCAAGTCTGGCAGGCATAGTCCAAATGCCTCAAGTAATAGATTCTCCTCTTTTACTGCTGTTACAAAATCCATTAAAGAGAGTTTTCCATCATGGTCATGATCCTGAGAGAGGAACAGACATGGTAACTTGCTCACCCAGCCACCCCAAAACAAAAGACAAATGTTAACATAAGTTTGTCAAAGATCTTTTAAAAGTAAATATTTATTTCATTTCACCATTTTCTTGAGTGTGATTTCCACTAGGTCTTTTATACCCTCATCAGGGTCCTCCTCATTGGGCTGTCTGGCAAGACTGTTCTTCAGTAAATGAAACATCTCATCTCTGGAGATGTAGCCATCACCATTTAAATCATAGACAGTAAAACTGTCTAGACAATGTGTGGATAAAAAAGGAAAATGAGAGATCAAATGCACTGTAACAGATATTGTGTACATTATGCAATGCAGGCCTAAAACTTACATTTAATTTTTTCATCTAATGTTCCTCGAAGAAAAACAGACAAACCAGCTATCCACTCTTTAACACTTAAAAATCCATCGTTATCTTTATCAAATGTTCTGAAGACTGCAAAATACAGGGACAATTTTACATAAATCTGCATTCTTTGTATAATTAGTAAAAAATAAATAAATAAACCTTAATTACCTCCATCCATAATCATGTCATCTGTAATGTTAAACGCATGATGGAGCATACTTCTGAACTTTCCTCTGTCCAGGCCCGGGACAGCTTTTCCATGGGCATTCTGCTCCCCCAGGAGCACATGAAACTCTCGTATGAGACACTCAATCTCAGTTTTGTTGACTGTTTTCAGAGTAGAAAGGGTTAAACACGCGTTATCACTATTTATTTTAGTAATGTCATCTAAAATGTTAATACTCACAGTGTTCCACGTGTTTGGACATTTTGTCAGTAATACTCTCCATCAGCTTTCGGTTTATTGTGGACATTTTCGATGCTGTTCAAGTTGCCTTGATAGAGCGGTCGGTCCTACGTATGGAGTTTGTTTAGCCGCTGTCACCACAGCAACCGCGCAAAAGTGAATTCTCAGGGACAGTTGCGCATTCAGAGCGCATTGTTGTGCGCATGAAAATACAATTATTTGAAACCATGTTCCTTAAATAGATATTTAATATGTTCATAAGTAAAAATGACCTGTAGCCAATTTTCTTCTCGTGATGTTTATGAAGCCCCAGGTAGTCTCTACATTTTTGCAGTCTAACTTGAGAAATAAGTTGTTTTTTTGTTTTTACGCCATCTACTGGACAAAATTATATATATTTGGTAAACTAAAAAGTTTATGTAAACCCTGTAAGAGTATAGTAAAGAATATATTTATAATTTAGCATCTAATTAGTCAGAAATAATGGTTAATGCAGAAAAGCCATAATTTTATTAAAATACAGTAGTGTTTACATTGTTTCAAATAATCTCATCTTAGTAAACATACTAACATTTACAGTTTCAATGTAATAACAGACACCAGTGATCATTAAATATGTAAGTACATGATTAGGACAATCATACAAAAAGCAGATTTTTTTTTTTTTTTTATAAATCCACACATAGTTCAAGCTGTTTATACTATTGCATCCTCCACTTTGTGCCTACATTTTTCTGTTTATGTATGTATAGACATTGTGTACAGAGTCAGTGTCACATAGGTTTTCATCTGTTTCTTTCACTATGGCCGCTTATTTAGATCAGTCCTGATGGGTAGGGATGCATCAATCCAGTGGTTTGGATTATCAATTAGTGAGTTCCACAGAGAAACCTCTTCCTCTGTAGAGTCCATCCAGGTGACTGGGTCTCCATAACTCTGGCCTGTCATAGGAAAAAAAAAGGGCACATCACACATCTCTCTCACATAGTTTTCTATTAATGCTATATAATGCATTTTTACAGTACACTGTAACAAGTACTTAACAGACCTTCTGGACACCCAGAAATAACTTTGCTCTAATAACATGTTCATTCAAAACACCTGAAATGCCAATAGTGAACTCTGCTGCACTAACACAGAATCCTAACTGCACATACTGTATAAAAAGACAGCCTCTTACTCACACACTTTAAAATTCTACCTGTGCAAACCAAAATTAAAATATAAACTCTATGTAATTGTCTCACCAGTTCCACAGCTCAACCGTATCCCACCAAGAATGTGCGTCTTTAAACCTTCCCGTTGCCACACTGTGAGCTCAGCACAGGCCTCTTTCAGGTCATTGGTGTGGAAGCCATCATACACCATTGTGTGGTTAAATGTCGGGCTGATCGTGTGCTTCACTATGCGTGTCTTCTGACCACTCTGACGGCTGGCATCTGGAAGGATGTAGCTTATAGCAATGGATACAAAATTACTTAATTAAATTCTGAAGATTATGGAAGAGTTTATGTAACTGTCAAAGTATGATATTGGTTTCATTATTTAAATATAGCAGGCATATTGATCAGGCAGCAACCTTAGACCACCTGCCTAATACTACATATCAAATACATCACAATTACAATGATGATAATGATGACATAATGACATGTATGTTTTTGGTTATGACTGGCTGCCTAATATGCAATCACAACAAACTGATGCACTGTGTATTCAGAACCAGTATTGACGTCTTAAGCAATTAGAGCTACAGTAGCTCATCTGTTGGATCAGAGCACACAGACCAGCCTTTAGACAAGCATCACCTGTCACCGGTTCACCACTATTTCTTTCTTGGATCACTTTTCGTAGATACTGACCACTGCAGACCAGGAACACCCCACAACAGCTGCTCTAACCCAGTTGTCAAGTGATCACTCGTCAAACCTGCTCAAGTCCTTATACTTTTTCTGCTTTTTCTACTACTTTTTTTCTGCTTCTAACAAATCAATTTGAGGACAAAATAAAGACTTGCTGCCTATTATAGTCCACCAACAAATATGTGCCATGATGAATAGATAATCTGTGTTATTCATTACACTGTCAGTGGTCACAATGTTATGCCTGTTCAGTGTATTTTTAATATTTTGATGTACAATATGCTCTGATAAATTATTGAGTAATAACAGAAACATTGACACACCATCTAACAAAGGAATTAAGGGGACCTCCTTTATTCGACAGTAGACCTTGAGCCTCTCTCAGCCAAATGTGTAGTTCTCCTGTCAGGGGCAGACCACCACCTAAACATAAAAAGAAATAAAATGTAGATTTTTTTAGATTTTGAGGCAATACAGAAGATGTCTTCATTATGGCTGTCTCGTTCTCACCCTCAAATCCTTCAGGGATAAATTTGATAGATAACATGATAGTTCCTCGACTGCGAAGGGCGTCTGGACTCAAATGAACCTGTGATTCAACAGACATAATAAAGTTAAAAATAAAAAATGAAGACAAAGAAACAGACAGAGGAGACAAGACTAAATAGGAAATAAAGCAGAGGTGAGTGTGAAGGGAATGATTTCAGTTACGTAAAGCCTTAATTTAAATTCACAACATGTCGTCTTCTCCTTTCAGCTCTACCCGACACAGGAAACACTCCTCCCTCTTCTCTTGTCTGCCAAACTGCTACTACACATAACATTAAAATCTGAAATACTGACTCATTTCTGTTCGGTAAATATGTGTCTAGGAGTGTGCAAACAAATCATGCTGTATATTGTTTGTTTAATGTAATAATTTGAGTGCTGCAGACTAACCCTCGGCTGTAAGTCCTGCCACAGTGGCTGAGTGCAGGCCCAGTCCCAGGTGCCCAAAGGCAGCTCCACCTCTCCCAGAAACACATTTCTCCCCAGGGGCTCAGCATGCCACACAGACAGGTTCAATGTCCGGCTGCGTAGCTCTCCAATACGCAGCTTATACTGTGAGACGGTGAGTTAGATAGATTGAGGCAGAAATGTTGCGTATAACTTGTTTAAACATACAGTCTCATATAAAAAATGTAAATATCATAGAAAAGTTTAAACTCCTATATTATACAGATTCAGTACACGCAGAGTGGAATATTTCAAGTCACATCAATTTACTTATTTTTAATGTGATAATTATTATTATAGAATATTCTAATTGTATAAGATACTGAATTTGGGTGTAACACCATAATCATCACATTTAAAATAAAGAGAATACTTGAGATATTTCACACTGTACGTACTGCAGCTATAAATGTGTTCACTTTGAATTGAATTACTGCAATACATTTGTTTTGTTTTTTTTACCATATTGTAATCCACTGATGTAAAGCTGTACAAAAGAAATGTAGTTTCTTACTCTAAGGGTCTGATCATAGACTGGGTTTTGAGTCTTCTTCTTCACTGATGTTTTTTTCTTGCTTTGACTCGACATGTCCGGCAGGAGATAGGTTTTCACATATCTGACAAATGAGAACATTATGTGAATTCGACTGACCTCTGAGTGACTTTGGTGGACACATTTTTGTCTCTTACGGGTCGGAGCGGTTCTTTCGGGCCGCAGCAATGTCCTCGCAGCGGTAGATTTTGATTTGCAGCTCCTCCTTGTGTGTGTCATAAACCAATGAGAACTGGATACGGCCCCTCACCTCCACCACACCAAAGTCTCCAGAGCTGAACAGACTTATCATGCTTCCACTCAGCTAAAAGGCACGTATAACAGTAATCAGCTCCTACGTCAGTGTCCCGAGCTGAGTCATCTTTGTGTCGTCAGGAAGCTAATAGAGTGTGTGTACCGTGTAGCTGGAGTAGAGACTGCCCCCAGAGCTGCTGTTTTTTAAAGATGCTGGATCCAGATCATTTAGGCTGCTGCCAATAGAGTAACTGTCCTCATCATTGGCCTCAGCATCACCCTAACCACACATGCCAACAGTATTATTCAAAAATATCGTATGATAAATGGATTTGAGTACAGCCGTAGTAGTGTGAAGAGTACTATAGGTGCAGCTCAAAAAAATTGAATATTGTGGAAAATTGAATGTATTTCTGCAGTTAAAATAAGAATATTAGAAAATATTGCATAATCATCATGTGTACTAAATCTGTATAATATATGCATTTCACCTTTTGAATTGAACTACTGAAATACTATCACTTTTCCACAATATTGTATTTTCTATTTGCACCGGTTCTAAATTTGGGACTATTAGGGCTATTACTTATAGCCACTGACTTAAAAGTCGATGCTCATGGCTTATAGGATGAAATAATAACTGCCCCCTGCCCAGATTATATAACAATTAAGTATTAAACAAAAATACAACCTAAAAGAAACAACATTTGGAAAGTGTTACACAACCATTTCCAAATAATGTTACTGTAACCACTCAAAGTAGTTGTTAACATTACCCAGAGTAAATATTCAAGCAATACAAAATCAGGTGTCAGAAAAGTACAGAAAAAGCTAGGTTCTACATATTAAAACACACAGTTCTTCTACTACAATCAGAGACTAAGAGGGTGCAGTTACTATTTCACCTCTAAGTACAAGACTGTGCTTTACCTCTGTTCCCTCTGTGTGACTTCCATTACTTATCCTTTCATTTTCTAAAGAACAAAAATAGAATAGAATAGAATTTACATTACTGGCACACAGAACATAGATTCATCATGGGAAATGTTTCTACCTTTGGACAATGTTGGGCTCTCATGTTGCACAACCTACAGAGAAAAAAAAAACATTGAACAACTGCATTCAATTTAAATAAGTTATTTTTTTCTTTCAGCTTTTCCCTTCTGCTTCTTAGCGCCCAATGAACTGTACACCGGCTTGAGACTGGCATAAAGAGTACACTGTCTTGTGACTCCATCCATGTTAAAATTAGCACACAAACCTTTATTTGTGGACTTTTTGTTCTGGGCATTGGTGAGGGTTTCAAAGTTTTTTGCGTCCTGAAAACATATAGGCACTTACAGTTACACCCAATGACACTTGTGAAATAGTTGTTTTAGAAATATAGACACACTAACCCTGTTGTGTTTTCTTCTATAATCTCTGTTAGTCTGCTCTCAGGAGATGTGTTGTTGTTGTGTAGAGATGAGATTTCCTCTGTTTCTCCATTAAATAGCACAATCAGCGGCATATCTGTTACTATAGCAACGACCACACAAGTATCACTGGGAAATCCCTGCATCAACAAATCCAGCCTGCAATCATGCAGCGGGCTCAGTGCATTAGGGGCATTAGGAAACACTCACCTTTGTTTTTTGGTTTCCTGAGACGCATAGATGAATGGACAAGATCACAGCCGGACTTCCAGTTGTAATGACGCTTGCTGCGCTCCTCACTAAACCATGCGCCTGTCAAAGAGCGGAGACGCACCGGATCTGTTTCTTTCTGCTCGAGGTTCCTGCAGATTTAAAACAGTGCCAGTTAAATACAAGGTGATCTTAGCACAAGCTTGGGTCTTAACAAAAAACTTTGGCAAATGTACTATTACAATCTAACAAAAACATAAAATTAAAAAATGATTCTTTTCTTTCAACTTCTCTCTTCCAGGATTGCCGCAGAACATGATCTGCCACCTATAGTGTGCAGTTATTTGATATGACATTTTATTTTTGTGTTATGTCTTTGGATCTTTTTCATACATCATAGCTATTTAAAATTTTTGATGTAGCCAAAAGGGGTCACAAGTCAGTGTTTTGTTTGTTTTTTTTTTGTTTTTTTTTTGTGGTGGTCCCAAGCCTGAATAAATAGAGAGCATTGTGTCAGGAAGGACATCTGTTAAAATCAATGTTAATTTACCTTACAAGAGAAATTCATAGAAATCGTTTTGTACTGGAGTCCAAGTGAAACTGAACTAGCGTCTGACAGAATAAACAGTCACCTCTGACCTTACACGTCCTTCATCCAGACGCCGTAGCTCCAGGTCTCGCTGTAGCACCTTTAGGATGGATGTCTGCTCATCTTCTGTCAAGTGGCTCAGGTCCAGAGAGCCATCAGAGTCTCGCTCCATCTTTGAGACAGGGGCTCAGCTACAGTCCACACATAAAATTATTACTCTTTTAGCTGGCACTTTGACCTGAACTAATTAACCCTTGCTGAACAAAAGATATTGTTACATTAAACATGCATATTCAATCTACACCACTGTGGTATTTAAAAAAGCATGTCACTAAAGCAATTAAATGGTTTTAAATGTTGTGCCCTCCTGCTGAATTTGAGACATCAGATGGTGTGACACATGTCTGCTTCAATTACTTCATCTGCAGCTCTCCACTGTAGCTGAGAAAATTACAAAATACTTGGCTTATTACTAGCACTCGTTAAGCTGATGTAAAACGCCAATGTGGCCTACATTCAACAGTACTACGCCATATTTTTATTCGTTTGGGATGAGCCTGCCTTGAGTCCAGTTACTTTTGACATTTACGCATGCGCAAAAGGTTGTCCAGTTGCTGTAAGTTTAGCCAACAAGGTTCAATGCGACGTGGGCTTTTCAACACAACAGTAACAGAAAATGTAACCAACACATCTCATTTCATACTCTCCATGCGTTCCTTAAACGTAGCCAATGTGTATATTGAAGTTAATTTCAGCGCGTGCGTGTTTTAACATAAGGCAAGAGTTTGTTTCATAAATGCACTTGTAAATTGGTTTTAATCGAGTGTACAAATAACTAACGGGCTAATTGTAGGTAGTAGCTGTAATTCCTTTCATAAACACCGCGAGAGATTTGACACCTGTCGCTAATAGCCTACTGTTTCTTTTTGAACTCACAGAAAACTTCAATCAAACAAAATTTTTGCCATTTATGTGCTGAACTAATGCATCAACATAAAACTGCGTTACCTGCGTTTTATCGCTTCTTTTATTTCCATCCGGGAAAAGTTGAGGAAAAGGTTTAGGGAGCGGTGCAACGTGTGTGCGTCAAGGTTTGTGTGCTGAAAACTGTGTGAACACGCCCTCTCCAGTCGGGACGCACCACCAGGCGGAACAAACAGAAAGGGAACTTGTGCGCGCGCTAGATTGCACGCTCGTGTTTGCTTGAGTGTGTGATAGGAGTGTCACATGCGGATGTTATACCAAGCTCTGGGTGGAGGTGGGATGTAATGAGCGTGTAGGCGTCCACACCTGCTAAACATACATATAGTGCTGTTTACTTCTGCGCCTTGATATGCCTAAGGTTTAATACAAAGAGCAGCCTGCAGCACAGTTAACTTTTGTGTAGATCTATGCTAATAAGTGTGTGCAGGACTTCCTAGTTGTCTGTATGGAAAGGGGGAAGGGGTTTCAGAGTGAAGACTTGTATTGAGTCCTGCTCTTTGTCAACACACTTGGATGGCAGCCATCAGTCTGTTGAATTGGGAGCTTTATTTGTCCCCAGGCTTATTGTGGGTCCTGTCCTGGCTTACGGTGCATCCAACCAGGAACCCAATGTTCCCCCAAAGACCTCCACGGACATCACAGACATCACAACTATGTGCTCCTGCTGCTGTTTTAAGATCTATAGGTCAGTGATTCTCTTTTTTTTTTTTTTTCACCAAGTACCACATAAGAAAATATTTGGGTTTCAAAGTATCACCTTCAACGGACTAAAATAATACATCCAGACTAAACAAGGCCTAAAACTTGCCTTAACCAGGACTAAGCCAGGACTTACCAGGACTAATCTAAGACTAAACAAGGACTAAACTCTTTCTAAACCAGGACCTAACAGCTGTCTAAACTTAAAAAATAAATAAATAAATACAAATCTGCATCGAAATTAAAACGCAAAACACTCCTGAGTACCACTTTGAGTAGCCTGCTCCAAGCCTGGTTACTGTGCTGTACAGTAACCACTACATATGGGCCAGCAAAATCAACAATATCTGTAAGGTCACACCCAGGTTAAGCTCAGTCAGTTCTTTCACTTAACAAACAACTCCACACAATCTAAGTTATCATTACTTAGAACAACTATAACATGACACAACCTTCAGAGGAAAAAAAAATACTGTATTATTTACTCAAAGTGACAAGTTGTTTTAAACCACAGGTGTGTATCACAAAACCTAAACAGTGATTTGCACAAACAGAGCTCACTTACACAAAATGAAAAAAAAAAAAAAATGTTGAAACTGAATAATTCATTACACAACAACATTATTATATGTACAAATTATAAATTCCAGAAAATAACACATTGCAGTAGTACAAGACTATCCCAATAATTTAAGGCCACTTGCTCTCAAGTACAACAGAGAGTGGCAGACTAACCTTCAGCACAAATTATGTAAACCTTGAATAAACAAGAAGCACACAAAAAGATGGAAACTCTAGATAAATATAGTGTGCATTCTGTTGAGACCGTTTGGTAATAATTCTTGTTGGAATACATAAAGATAATTTATTGTCACTAAGAAGTCTCATTAAAACATTATTTTTAATCACCTTACAGTTCTGATTTATGTCCATACAGTCTGTGATGTTCAGTAGTTGTTTTTCAGAAGATGAGGGGGTTTATGAGTTGATTATGTGTCAGTTTAAAAGTATCACATTGGACTAACATCATGCCAACACTTATTTGATGTTTTCAATATATAATTTAAATTATTATTTAAGTTGTATTTACAGATGTACTACCAATAATCTATTTTCATAATTTAAAGTACAAAGAAGAATAAAACACAAAGAAGAATAAAACATTAGAACATTTTCTTTCTAACACTTAAATTTTAAATAATACACCAAGTTTGCAGATAGTCTTTGAAATGTAAATATGATCCAAACACATTACACACATGCAAAGACACTCATTACACAATGCATCTTTTTCAGTTCTCAGAGAAAAAATGTCCTTAACACATCCATCCATCAGGGGTTCACCTGGAACCAAACCAAAAATGACAGTGAGGGAAATAGGAAAGTAGTGTCGTCACAGCTTGATGAGTCACTGCTCGCCTGATCTCCATTTGTCCCATTATTTTTGCCCTTCATTCGTCTCGTCCTCACTGTGGCTGGTCACTGTAAGAATTCAGAGACACACAGACAGAGGTTGTGATCAGAAACAGAGCCAAAAAATGAGGAAGGACGTTAATGTTAGATTGCTTTGAGTAGAGAAAATTGTTTCTATCAGCCCCCAGCAGAGGGCGCTATTAAACTAACACACTCATCCACTCAGTCTAGTACTTCTAAAAAATGTATATTGTTTTCAATTGTACAAACTTACATGGTTTCATAGTTGCTCTGCTCTTTTGATTTTAGAAAACGCATAGCAAAGAAGCCACCAGCCTGCACACACAGCACCAATATGATGCCTCCAATGAAACTGGACATGTCAAACTTGGCCTGGGAGAACTCAGGGCTGGGCTTGGGGGCGCTGTCACTGTCTGTAGTAAAACATAATTATTCATGAATGGATGGGTTGAGATGCATAGAGGTAATAATGGGCTTTGCATGAGTGGGATTTTACTGGCAGCAGTGAGTGAGGGGCTTCAGGGAACCTTTAAGCAGCTCTTATGGGAACAACACACAAAAGGCGGGGGAAGAGATTGTATAATTTACCTGCGTCATTTCCAGCTTCAGCAAAATTCTCTACAACTGTGACAAGGAGAAAAGAGGTGTTTATATGTGTCACTTATTGATGCTTTTGTGGTAATAGTATTGGTTACTACCTGAGCACATTTCAGACACTCTGGTCCAGCTACAGTTCCTCCCGTCATCTACAACGTCTCCTCTATCCGTCATACATACACCAGTGTCATTACCTGAGCCATAACAGGAGTATTTAATCATCTGTTTTGTATAGCATATGTATCATGTATCACAAGTGTCACCACACAAAATGCCAAAATATCATGCTACTGTAATGAAAACAATATTTTGTGATTTTATTCAGTATGACTTTGGAAAATCTCACCTGTATACTAGTACGCCACTGCATACACAATTCTATTGTTCTATATAAAATGTATTTAATAATTACAACGGTGAGGACTGCAACTATATTTCACAATGGCCTCTTTTACAAAAAAGCAACAAAATGCTTTGGATGCATTTATTTTGTCCATCTGAGGTTTAAATGCTGTACAGATGTAAGCAGCTGACATGAATGTTTGCATAGAAATAAGTGATAAAAATCGATATGCCAGTTTTGATATTGATACGGTATTAGTATATTGCAGTATTTATAATCTACACTGATCAGCATTATGACCACTGACAAAGTAAATAGAATTGCACTGTTTATATCTTCATCATGGCACCTGTTAGTGGTGAAATACTGTATATTAGGCAGCAAATGAACATTTTGTCCTTAAAGTTGATCTGTCAGCAGGAAAACTAGGTAAGTGTAAGGATTTGAGTGAGTATGATAAGGGCCATATTTGATAACAACTGGCTCCATCAAAAGTAGTCCAAAGAAGTAACAGTGGTAGACCGGCGACAAGTGAGGCATGTGGGGACCAAAGGCTGGTCTGATCCAACAGATCAGCTATAGCTCAAACTGCTAAAGATGTTAATGCTGGTTCTTACAAAAAGCTGTCAGAATTGTTGCATATGGAGCTGCATATTAAATAGATGTAATGTGATGCTTAAGCGGTGTATATTTTCTTACACTCCTACTGTTTTGTGTAGGTTTATCATGTCTGTTCCTAGCATACTAAATTATTTAGCCTTCTGTGACAAAGCAGTGAAGCTTATGTTACAGCAGCTGTGATGATTGAGTTACTATCAGAGGTCATTTGTGTTTGTGTGTGTAGGCGTCACCATCTGGGCAGAGCCTCCAAACGCAGCCGGTCAAGTTGAGCAAGGAGGCTCCAACACACAGGTCACATGACTCGGCTTGAGAACAGTCTGAGGGACGGACAAAATGGCAGTCAGTTGGAAGTGTCCCACAAATTGCCTAACAAGTAACAATTATACTCCCACATAAGGTAAACAACCATAATCATTCAAACTAGCTTGAACAAGTAAATGTGCCAAAGAAAACTGGTAAAATAGGACAACATTTCTATACTAATGTTATAATCATAACGAAGCAAACCACATTGTATGAACAAAAAACAAAAAAATAGTAGAATTTGTGTTTTGCCAAAAGTATGACAAATGATACAAACATACAAACCTAAATTTAGATAATACAGAAAAAAATGCACATCAAGAAATTTGAATATTGTTGAAATTTTAATTTATTTCAGTAGTGCAATTCAAAGTCAAATTTGAGTGAGTACACACATAGTGAAATAATCCTCACCATTAAAATAAACAAATATTTCATTAAATGAACTGGAACTCTAAACTGAAATATTTGAGTTTCATATTTTGAATGGTATGACTGAAATAATTTCAATCCTATATGCAAAAATTTACTCTTACCTGCTTGTGAATGTACAGAGCTTACTGCTACTAAGAGCAATAAACAGGAACAGAAGATCTTGAATCCCACTCGCTGCATTATAACAACCACAAAGCACCAGTACTCGCAACTGGACAAAAAAGTTATGGTTCTTTGCTGGGACAGTCACAGAGAGAATGATGGGACAAAGCGATCTCTGTAACATGAGCGACACCAAACTTGGTGTCCTGGCAACAAGTGGCCCACCACAACCCTGCTGAAATAAACACCACTTTGGACAGACAGACATCTGACTGGCTATCTCAAAAACATGTGTGTTCTGCTATTCAACTAGATTTTACAGTTTTAATGTGAATAATTTAATACATTTTTGTTTTTGATAATGGATGCCACTAACGCAGGAAGCTTTACCAAAAAATATTAAATCTAATACCTTCTTGTAGTGGGATGACAGTGTTATCCCCTTTATTATTTAGAAATACAGTATAGACATTTGGACATATTTTTAAATTATTTCTGTACACTCCAGTTAGAACTATGTCCCCTAGTGTTTTATTTGGAAGTCCAAGCTAAAACCCTTTGCTTTTTTTAGGTCTGAGTTTGATAACTGAAAGTGTGCACTCATTCTTTTAATTTGATTTTTAAATTATTTTTGACTCATTTTTATATTAAAGCACTTTGAATTATCATGTTGTGTTATACTAATAAACTTGACTTGACCAGACAAATGCTTTTTCTGTGTCTTCCAGAAGGTCAGTCAACATGAATGAATGAATATGACATAATCATAGTATCAAAAGATGTGTGTCCACTCAGACCACTCTAAATATCTCAAAGGTGTGAAGTCGATAGTGAGGGAGGCACTAGTCAAAGCCCATCACTGCCTACGTCAGTCAGATCAGATGTGTCACCATGAAGTGATGTGGGGCATATTACACATACAAAGGATGACAAATATCTCAGCTAGAGTTTAAAGTACTGAGGGTATTTTTCTGTTATTAATTTCTATTGTGAAATATCTAGACATGTGTGCCTCTGGCCTATGTTGAGTAGGAGTATTAAGCTATGTAGGTGGTTAATAACTGCGTGGAAAGGCAACAGTGAAAAGCCCTAAGTCCTCTGTCATCCTCTAGAGTCACGCACTCGTTAACCTTCACACGTTAACTTTGCATGGTTTTATAACGCTGTATCACGACGCGCTTGAGGTTCCTACCATGACAAACTTCTCCAAACTCCCACATCACACATAGCCTGAACACTGTTAAAGAGCTTTTCTGTGTTGGCGTGAAAATAATAGAGAAACCGCCATTGGGACCTTGCACTAGACTGTGGAGCACTATCTCTTCCTCCACTGTGGGCAAAAAAAAAAAAAAAAAAAAAAAAATCAATACGACCATCAAAGGAATAATCCAATTACCACCAGCATAATGCATTAAAACTGGTTTATGTGAATACAATTACATTTTGTTGGTCTGAAAAAATGTTGAAAGGATGTGTTTAAGGTGCGACAACCGCGTAAGGACATTAAATGAATCCATATGTGAAATTATGGGGAAACGCAGAATTAAGGTCTTGTGAATTAAAATAGGCTACACGATATATTTTGTAAACACTCACAACCCTTCTGAAGATAAAAAAAAAAATTAAAATACATTTGGCTTTCAGATCCTCTCAGTGACGTAGGCGGGGTTTAGCAGTAGGAAGCGTGTCCTAATATGGATGGTGGAGAACGAGATTCCCCTTACATTGTTATGCGCAACCACGCAGACAGTGCAGCCCACCCTGCAGCACCCACGCACGCCATGAAACCGGGGAAGCCACGAAGTCCCTCTCCTCAAGTGTTATTCGATAACCACTGCTTATATCAGGAATATACTGGAAATAAAAACAAGAAACGTTAGATAAGACGGGTATTGCATTATTACAGCCTCCACATATAGATGTATACACCAAGATGATAATATGGTTTACTTAAAATTGTCTGTATCTGCTGCAGATTCAAATTAAGGCCATTGCTTCAACACTGACTTGGGGACAATACCTCTATAAAATCTCAAAACGCTATAGGCCTATAAGTGCACTATAACACAAAATCAAAAAGTAGCCTGCGGAAATCGGACTAATCTTAGGCCATATATAAATTAAGATCAAGTTAAAACCCAACTCAGACCCAAAACTTAGGACGAAGGACGGTTTGCTTTATGCATTGCTCATCCATTTAAGACCCACAAATAATCATTACAATATTAGACTAGACTAGACTAGAAGATTGGTGTAATTATTTTGGGAAGGAGTTCTGAAGTGTCTGAGTATACAGTATTGTTATGGAGGGCATGAGTCACTGTGGCGCCCTTTCAGCACCGTGGACAGCTCCATCTCCATTTGCACAGTGCACACCCCTCTCCTGCTTACCCCCGCTCAGAAACGAGCGACCTGGTTTTATTGACAGTATCGAACAGTTTGTGTTGTAGAATCTCGGCAGGGGCTCAGGTAGCGGGAGGGGGGGGGGGGGGTCCACGGATGTCCATTATTTACAAGAAATGAGAACAAGAGTGATCCGCAGTGGGAGGGGCCATTGGCGATGCCGCATTTTTCTGAATGAAATTACTCCCCTTACGCCCCCTAAACCCCCGTACCCGATGTACTGGACCTTCATTGGCTGAGCTCACCCATTCACTGACGTCAGACCAAGCTCTCTTGTGGACGTGTCTGAGCGCAACAGCATCCATTCTGGTTTCTGTGAGCGCCTGGAGAGACCTGGACCAGACTGAAGAGGGCATGCATGCGAGGCGCACGGACACTTTGACACAAGGATAAAGACTGACTGAGGCTGACTCGCTTTTTTAAAATCTTACCCACAGCATTACATTGGACTCGCAACAGTTCATCTCCACAATCTGCTTGAATCTTTTAATCTTCCAGAGAACCTGAAGCCAACCCAGAGCGATAACAAAGTAAGAAGAATAATTCATTGTATAATATGTACTGTATATGATTTTGTCTTAGTGTGTGCTCCTTTTGAGGTTGGCCTGTGTGGTGCATCAAACCTGCAAGTGTATTATACAACAGTGTCCTCCGCAGATGCTGGGGTATACCTCACGCTCTGAGCGCGAGGGAGGCAAGAATTCTGAAGCACACGTTTAAAATAAATGGATGGCTGCACAATAACACTATGGTACTTTCCTAGAAAGAACATTGTGACATTTACAAAAAAACAGGCAGATCACATAGTTTAGATTAAAAGCTACTTTAAATGATTCATGTCTTAGGACACCAGCTTCTTATACACAAAATACATTATAATATATATATTATATTATTATATACAATAATTTTGTAACCAAATTATTATATTCAGTGTAACGATGAAGATGAGTTCCAGTTTAAAAACTAGTGTGATCTCGTAAACTCTTTTCTAAAACAATAGGTTTTACAGTGCCACAAAAACACTGACATTGTTGTGACGTCAAAGCGCCTGTCTAAAACTGATGTGTTAAAATTATTATGTGTTTATTAATATAATATAATAATTAATTTAATAATATAATTATTATATGTTGTGAACAGTGTTAGGGGTTTAGTAAGCATTTTTTTTTAAAATTACATTTAACTGCACACTGCATGTAGTCCTCTATATTTATTCAGATCATTAACCTTTACCACCATCCCATTAAGTGCTTTAGCCTGCGTGAAGCCGCAACCTCCTGCCAGCATGTTTATAGAAAAAAAAACAAAAAAAAAAACACATTCACTCTGACTGACCACTCAGGAGCTGCTAATGGACATGTGCTGAGGACTGTGATATCAATCAACAGTGACAGCTAATGTTTGTATTTTTCTCTTATAGTAAATCAACCATGATCCTGAATGGGTCAGACGTGGGCTGGGAGGAGTCCTCAGGTGAAGACCCTTTCTACTCAGTGGACAACCTGCCAAGCACCTCTCCATCTCAGCTCCCACCTCTCACAGTGTGGGGGGTAGCTCTGTGTGTGTCAGGAACTGTCATTGCTATGGAGAATGCAATAGTAGTGACCACCATTTTGGCCACACCCTCTCTTCGTGCCCCTGTGTTTCTACTGCTGGCGAGCCTGGGACTGGCTGATCTACTTGCAGGTGTAGCTCTAATTCTGCACTTCCTCTTCCTGTTCTGTGTGGAGTCCAGTGACTGGTCAGAATTACTTACTTCAGGACTGCTGGTCACATCACTGACTGCCTCTCTTTGTAGCCTGATGGGGGTGGCCCTAGACCGATACCTGTCTTTGAGCAACGCCCTCACCTATGGATCAGGCCAATCACGTCGTCATGCTGCCGCCCTCCTGCTGCTGGTCTGGCTGGGGGCCTGTGTGATAGGAGCTGTGCCTGCGATGGGTTGGCACTGTCTGGAAGAACCACACTCCTGCTCTGTAGCACGACCTTTGACCCGGACTTACCTCTCCCTGTTATGTGGAGGCTTCCTCTTGGTTGTTATGGTAACTCTGCAACTGTATGCTGGAATCTGCCAAGTAGCAAGGCGACATGCCCATGCCATTGCGACACAGAGGCACTTCTTGCCCGCCAACCAATCATATGCAAGTAAACATGGTAATGGAAGAGGCTTTTCACGCCTCATCCTCGTGCTCAGTGTGTTTGTGGGCTGCTGGATGCCTTTCTCCCTGTGGGGGCTCCTGGGTGATGCATCAAGCCCACCACTCTACACCTATGCCACCTTGGTGCCAGCTGCAGGCAGCTCACTGTTGAATCCACTCCTCTACAGTCTGAGAAACAAGGACATCCGCAAAGTGCTGCTCCAGGCCTGCTGTCCACACAGAAACTCACACAGCACACACATACACTACCCTGTTGATGTGTAGACTGCCAAATTCAGCCAGAAATCTCACAATCTATGCCAAATATTTTCAGTTTGAAGGCCAGGACAAACACATAGCTGCACTAACTGTTGTCCAGAACAAGCAGTCTCTCCTACATACACACAAACACACCCACACACATATGCAGCATCCATTTGCAAACCAGAATGTACTGAACTGCCCTGGCAGAGGGCCTTTCCTGAAAGAGACCTGCAGTTGCCATAAATACTGTCTTGTGTGTACTTTGTGCCTCATCCTCAGTCAATTGTAGCTCCACTGGATTCACAAAATGTAACAGATGCAGATGCTATTGTATAGATCCTCTTCTAAAGTGGATTATCATTGGCACTTAAGGAACCTAGCAGAGCATACTGACAGTGATCCAAAGGATTCAATTTTATTTACTTGAAAGCCTGGCAAACAGTGTTCCTATAATGTTTGAAATACTATTTTGCACATGCTCTTGAAGGCACTTTGAAACGTACTGATGATAGTGTTGCACAACCTTTTTGAAATAAATATTTTATACTGATGAATAATAAATATGCTTTTTTTTTACTGTGATGTCAGCACTCTTCATTCCTTTAACTTGGCTGAAAACAGACTGCTCCTCTACAAAAACAAAAGCAATTTTTAGCATTCGCAAAAGATTATCCTTTCATTATTCTTGCTTAGACTCAAACCTTTAACAGTGTAATTAAACATTCCGACAGTCAACAAGCAAAACATGACCTGAATTTCAATATCTTTATTTGGACAAATAGAAACATATAGGAATTTAGTGCAGGAGAAGTAACGTTTTGTTATGCATTTTTATGATTGTGCTTAAACATAGAACAATTTTAAATAAAAGGCACTTAAAAACATCCACACCAAACTTTGGCCATGAGTAAGTGGGAATGTTTAGGAGGAAGCACTGACATACACATAAGGCACTTAAAGTTAGGAGTTTGAAACATTTGAGACAAGACACATTGTGCAGAATACAAAACTGTAAAATACTGAGAGGAATGCATACCACAGCTGATCATCTACCATTACCACGTATTAAATCTCTATTTCTCACCTTATGACATGAGCCAATATTTCCCTCCTACACTATAAACCTGATTCATCCAGATATATAAAAGTGTTTCCCAATAACAAAATATGTAAAAAAAAAAAACATGGAAAAGGAAAAGTTGTGCTTAAGGATTTAAAATGATATGATTCAATAAACACTATAAACTTTACATCTATATAATATATGAGGAGTCAATAACTACATCCCAAACTGTGAGAACAGGTGCATGTACAGTAGATCTCTTTTGTTACTGTCAGCTCTCTCCAAAATCTGATAAAGCTGTGTGCTCCTCAAGTGCAGCACACCTCATACTGATAGGAACATTAAAACCAATCAAGTGTGCTTATATAACAGAGAGACCCTAAAAACCTGAACAGTCACACGTTTTCCAAAAGAGAATACAAATAATTAAACAACTCAGGACAATCATTTTTGGATCTTGGTCATCTTAATATGTTGGAATAAATACAGAAAATGGGTCATGAAATGTGGCTGTTATAAGGTAACTTAAGCAACCCAGCTGTACTTTTTTTTTTTTTTTTTTAAAGGTGCACAATTATGGACCATTGCTTTTCTGAATATGGTAAGATTAAAATATATGTTTTAACACAACACTGTGATGAGAGAGAAAAGGGAATGATCAATCAGACCAGTCATCATCATCAAACTCTGAAGAATTATCTTCACTGTCGCTGCACTCCACAGCGATGCGGCGAGATAAGATGGCCGCCACATCATTCCCAGTGTCAACTCTCTTCTCCTGTTCTCGCTGCGCCTCCACTTTACGCAGGTTGAAACCTGTTGAACAAAATAACAAAAGTTTATGTGTACATCCAACAACATTGTTGTTGTCACTGTTAAAAAACTTTTGCAGTAGACATTATGAACCACTTTGCATCACAATAAAAAAATATAAATATATTAAAATATTGGTTGTTTTCAGATTCTAGAATGTGATGATGTCACACTCTCACATGGGGGCAGGTGCCAGTTTTACTGTATAAGTTATTTTTATAAGAAATATCAAAAAATTCACAAATGTTGAACCTAATCATTTATATTAATCACAAGGTCTATAAACTCGCTGTATGTATCCTACCACACCAAAAAATCTGTATATTAATAATAGACATTAGAATGTTGTGATGTCATCTGAAACCCGGCAATTATACAGTATTTTATACTGTGCATTTTAATATATAATATATAAAACAGAATAAATATATCACAAATGCATGCATACTTGAACGCTACACCACAAATGTGTGTCCTATAGAGTATGTTACCCTTGTCGAATGGCCTGCAGCAGGTCACTGCGCGCATCGTCGACCGGTTCTGGGGCTGGTGCTGGTTGAGGTTTGGGAGTTGGTGCCAGTCCACCACCAGAGGAGGGAGGAGGAGGAGGAGCAGAGCCATTGAAAGAGGGAGGAGGTGGTCCAGGGGGAGGTGGGGGTGGAGGAGGAGGTGGAGGACCACCACCAGCAGGTGCTGGGGGTGGTGGCCCTGCAGTTGCAATTGGAGGGGGAGGGGGGGCTGGTGGAGCAGGATAAGCAGTAGGAGAGGAATCCATTGGAGGTGGTGAGGGTGGAGCCTCGAATCCTGGAGGAGGTGGAGGTATGCCCATACCAGGGGGAGGAGGAGGAGGTGGAGCAGGTGGAGGAGCAAGATTGGGACGAACAGCTGGAGGAGAGGCCATGGGGGGAGCAGGAGGAGGGTGGTTTGGACTCAGCACACTCACACGCTTTTGAGTTGGCGCTCCATATTGTCCGTCATATCTGTGAAACCCAGAACAGAAATCAAATGATGGGTTCTACATTTCCTTCAACTAAACACATTTACATGATACATTTTCAATCGTGATTATTTAAAGGAACTACATTATGCAAAATAAAATCTTTTCTAAGCTTTCTACCATGGTATGATGTCCCTCATCAAAAACATAGCTGAAGTTGTATTTTCATTCACACGTTTAAGTAATCCTCTATTCTCTAGCACTTCTGATCTAAGGCCTAAGAACGCTTGGTTGCACAAACCCGCCTCTCCCACAAACCTCAAATCACTCGAGGAAGCACTGACCAGTCAACAAGCCCTCTACATCCAGTCTGCTCTCATTCCTTTATCCAAAAAATGGTGTACAGCTCCAGTTTCTACTGATTCCTCACAGCTATTTTTGTTGTTGTTGTAAAATGGCAGCATACAAAAAGGAAGTTAACTGCTTTTTTTCTTTAAATTATGTTTTAAAACCTGTTTCTTTGTGGCACCAGACGAGTACTTATTAAACACATTCTATTTTAGTCAGATAATGTTTTTAAAGGTTGTAAAACATGCAATGCAGAGCTAGAGGTGACCAGGATTGGTTTAAAAATATGAATAAAAGCATAATATAGCCCCTCTAAACTCCAGTCTAGTTTGCATGTTCACTAAGCTGAGAGTACTGTGTGGGTTCTCATGTACTACTACTTACGCCATGTCTGGAGGCGGAGGAGGCAAGTCATCACTTGGCGGAGGGAGAGGGGAACCAGGATCATATGAGTAGGAGTTTGTACTCAGTTCAAGATCGTTGCAGCCATCTCCAGAAGCAATACTGCCATTCAGACCTTCAGAAGAATTCCTACAAAAATGAGCACAATTAGTGTCTATTAGAGCAGTGATTCTTTACCTTAGGGCCGCGGGCGCCACCTAGTGGGCCGCGAAACAATTTCCAGAATTGCACCCGTGGGCCGCGAGCCCCGCACAAATCAGTAAAATGTTTGAGCTTGGATATGCATTCTCGATATTCACCACTTGTAGTACAGTCTCCAACCAGCAGGAGCAGTAAGGCGCTGGACATAGTTTAAAGAGATCAAATAAGCAGCAAAGCTATGCCCTGAGACGCTGGCTAAAAGTTATGGACAAGTTTTTAAAACGAAAAAATGACGGTGACAGGGGTGCCAGTCCCCCACAAAAGGCAAGATTCATGCGCAAGTACAATGCTGACTTCATCAAATACGGCTTTGTGAATGGAGGTAGCGAGGGTGAGCCGAAAGCCCAGTGTGTGGAGTGCGGGCTAACTCTTTCAAATGAAGCGCTCATGCCTTCCAAGCTAAAGCGACACCTCGTAAGCAAACACCCCTCCCTCGTTGGGAAGTCAGTCGAGTTTTTCAAACGAAAACGAGATGGACTACAGGTAGAGAAAAATTGTGTTCTGTCTCTCACTCTCTCACTGGTACATCTAAAAGTGCCCTTAAAGCCAGCTATCTAATCGCAAGAAGAGTCGCGCAGAGCAAAAAGGCGTTTACTATAGGGGAGGAGTTGGTGCTGCCTGCCGCTGTTGATATGTGCCGTGAAATGTTTGGAGACACAGTATCAAAAAAGCTGATCAGCATTCCCCTCTCCAACGACACCGTGAGTCAGATTATTGACATGGCAGAGGACATTCAGCAGCAACTTCTTAACAGAATAAAGAGCAGTCCATTTTATGCCTTACAACTTGACGAGTCAACTGATGTCTCAAATGCAGCGCTATTACTGGTGTTTGTTTGTTACCGATGGGAGAGTAGACTGCATGAGGACCTTTTATTTTGTGGAGAGCTGCCTACACGTGCAACAGCACAAGAATGTTTCCGTTGCATTGACGAGTACTTCACGAAGAATGGTTTAGATTGGCAGAACTGTGTCGGGGTGTGCAGTGACGGGGCTGCGTCAATGACAGGTAGACATCACGGTGTCATTAGACAATTAATGGACCGTGCACCTGAAGCTAAATGGACTCACTGTTTTCTTCACTGTGAAAGTCTGGCAGCAAAAAAGATGTCACCAGAATTGAATGAAGTTATGAAAGTCAGTGTGCAAACTATTAACTTCATCAAAAACAGCGCTGTCAACTCCAGATGTTTTGCCAGGCTTTGTGAAGGCATAGAATCAGATCATGTGCAGCTACTTTATCACAGTGAGGTTAGGTGGCTATCAAGAGGACTGGTCCTGAATTGTTTGTATAAACTGAGGAAAGAGGTTTTCTCTTGTCTCAGTGAGAAAAAATCTCCTCTTGCACATCACTTTACCAACATAAACTTCATTGCCAAACTAGCTTACCTCTGTGATATTTTTTCATTACTCAACCAGCTGAATACCACACTTCAGGGGAAAAACAGCAACATATTTTTTGTTGCTGACAAATTCCAAGCATTTAAGAAGAAACTTTCACTGTGGAATAAGAGGGCCCAAGAAAAGAGGATGGACATGTTTCCACTTTTGTCGGGATTCTGGATACATCTCCTCAGGTGAAAATCAATCACTTGATTTCTCACCACCTTTCACAACTAGCAGAAAAGTTTGCTGAATACTTCCCTGGTGATCCTAGAGAAGGACATATGTGGATTGTGGATCCATTTTCTGTGGACCCCACAGAAAATGATGTTGCTTTGCTTTCAGACCTAGAATCCCAGCTCATCAATGTCTCCACTGACAACACTTTAAAAATACAATGGGACAAACTGGACTTGGCAACTTTCTGGATTGCAGTCTCAAAGGAGTACCCATGTCTTGCTCTCAGGGCTGTGAAACTTCTACTTTCTTTCACAACTACCTATCTGTGTGAATCAGGATTCTCCATTGTAGCAATAACCAAGACCAAAGCCAGAAACAGACTCAAAACAACACTGGAGGCTACTCTGAGACTGAGCCTTTCCTCCCTTACACCCAGGCTAGATCAGATTATGTCTAGGAAGCAGGCACAGGTTTCTCATTAAAACAAGAATAACAATGTTATTACTATTGCAGTTGTCGTTAGAAATGCACTGTTGTGACTGATTGTTTTGTTCACAAATACAACATTAACTGACTTTCTAATATTTATCAATTTACACATTGAAAGGTTTCATATTTTTTCACTTAATTGCATGGTCAACAAGAATGTAATTAAATTATTTTATTTTATTTGTATCATTTATTTTTTAGATTTTATAATCTTCTGAAAAGCCTCTGAAAGTACCTAATTTCTTTTCTGTCAATATTTAATTTTGCCATTGTTTCTAAATCTAATGAGCCTTGAAAAGCATTGACTTGAGTTACAAATTGTTATCTTTACTTATTGTGTGCAGGTTCACATGAAGTACACATGTTTAATAAATATTTTCAATAATGAAAACAGGTTGTCACATTAATGCTTAAAACAGAAACTCAGTTACATGGTAATATATTTAGAATAATAATCAAAACAATGGTGTTAAATGTCATTGGGACCCAGGCTGCTTGGCTTTGGAAAAATTGGGCCTCAGGGCCTAAAAGGTTAAGAACCTCTGTATTAGAGTATATTAACTCAACTAGGATGATGTTTGCACAGACTACAGTAAAAGAGGAAGCGACACAAATACAGCATTGTCATGCATGTTCACAAAACTATTACATTACAGCCCAGCATGAGGTCTTTTAAGTTGAACTTCAGGCCAAATACTTTCTTTTATCTCACTAATAAATTAACCTGAGGTTTGTTCATCTGACCTTATATGGAATTTAAATTATAAAATCTTTTTAAATGAAAAGTATGCAAATATACAGGCCTTTTTAATCTAATATTCGCACAAAGGCAACATGGGTAATGTTAGTTTAGTGCAACCATCGCTACACCCAGTCCCTTGAGACTTTTGCAGACAGGACATGCCACAGAAAGGCATATCACTGATAAGAAGAGGAAAATAGGTTGAAAGAAAAAAAGCAATTTCTTTTGATCAGCTCTTTAGAAATAAGTAAAATGTTATTACAACTTACATGAACTCATTCTTTGGCACCACAAACTCTTCACCCATCTTTCGACGTTCCCATTCATCCTTCCTCGTTTTGATCTTACGGGGATTGAGCGTCCTTGCATTGACATGGTCTTTCTTCTCCCTCTGCTCACAAAAAATATGTTAAAGCTTATGTTGATCAGTAGTTATAATTGTTATATTACTGATAGTTGTTTTTGTGACTCACTCTGTGCTTGCGTTTTTCCTTCATGATGTCCTTGGTGTCCTGAAGCATCTTTTCCTTCCACAGGTCAAAGAAGTAGGAAGGATCAGTGTAAAACTTCAGCGCCTCTTTGCCATCATCTCTGTTGAAAAAAATCATAACAATATAAGTTTATTATTGTTTTTCATTTTATGCTCAAGGCTAATAAACAAGTAAAAGAATTACGAACAAAGCTTTATTTAGTTAAAACTAAATAATATAAGGTTTTGATAAGCCACAGGGCTCATATCCTAATCACATAATTAAACACGCTTATATCACAGTACCTGACATTACAGCCGGTGTGCTGCCACTAATTTCATAGCCCACATTCCTCTTGTACTAGGTTTCAATTAATCATCCTTCTGCTGACAAGTCTGGCTTCATGTTTTATTTAACACCTCTACACGAGCGAGGCATGTCAGGTGGATTTTGACACATATGGTTAGCTCTTCAGTACTACATTGATTCTCTGTTTTCTACTGGTTATATTGTTTTATATGTAGATATTTACACTATGTGGCACTGTATGTTCTACTGCATGAGTAATGTGTAAAGAAAAGTCAACTCTATTTGGAAAATGTAAACACCCTTGGACATTATACCTGCTTGCAAGTCATTATATTACACACTAATCAGGCATAACATTATGACTACCTGCCTTGTATGAGTGGTTAATGCCTGTAATATGCAACCCCTTACGCAACAATGTGATGCACTGTGTATTCTGACTTTCTATCAGAATCAGCATTAACTTCACCCTTTTTACCTACAGAAGCTCGTCTGTTGGATCAGACCAAATGAAATGCTTGCTCATTTTAACACAAACTTTGAAGTAAGAAAAATGTCACTTGCTGCCCAATATATCCCACCCACAAACAGGTGACATGAAGAACAGATGTAGAGAGCTGTGTAATTCACTTCAACTGTTAATAGTCAAAATGTGATGCCAGATCTGTGTATAGCCTTAAGATACTGTAGCAGTAGGCCACTGTGTACACAGGAAAGAGTCTGCATAATGAATATGGAGGATTTTACCAAAACCATTTAAACACGTGTGCTTATATTTATATTACAACTTAATGAACTGAGAAGTGGATTTGAATAATAAATAGTCCTGATGGAAAAGGCTGAATCCATGTGAGTCTATCACGTGTTCATTCACATGCCTCATCTATTCCTGACACGGTGTGCTTCTCATGAATAAATATGAGCTTTGAATGTGGGTCCATATACATACCGGTACTTGCTGAGGTAGTTGAGGGGAGGGGGTGGGTCACAGGTCGTGTAGGTGTCCTGAACAGGCGCAGGCAGAGATGGTCGAGTGAAAAGCTGCTGGTCCTGGTTCAGACTGCTACGGAAAGCCTTACGAGTAGTGATAGCCTGCAGTGATACTAAAAATACCACACATTTATGAAGTAAGTTGCATTGTAGAGTAAAAAAAGGTGACATACTAGTTCCCATTTTCATTGTATATTTCAAAAAAGCAGAGAGAGACATTTTATTTAGAGAGCTAATCTCAGGGCTTGTTGCATACTCACAGTATTAAGTGTAGTTAAGTGCTACTACAGTATATCTAATCTATATGAAGTAAATGTGGAGGAGCGTACCTTCTTCTTCTTTGGGGTCCAGTTGTGTGACCTTGACCTGCAGACGATCCACTCTTTCCCCTAAGGTATTCACTCTGAGAGCAAAAGCTCCAGCCTGCACAAACAGTTCGCCAAACACATCCTCTGCATATTTACCTACAAACAGAAAAGGAAGTGTTATAATTAGTCATATAAAACCTATTTCATGCTAAAGTATTTAACTACAAACAATGTTCATCGCTGAAGAAATCATACTAATCTTAATCAGATGTACATGACCCAGCCTACATGCATGTGAATGACACATTTACAGCAGTCTTATGCAGTGGGGACTCACTAAGGCTGCCGAGTTGGCGGATAATGTTGGCCAGACTTATATTTGTGACACACTCCAGCTCACTGCGGATATTGGATGGAATTGTCTGGCGACACACGTGCCGTGGTTCGATGTTCCTGGTCACCAAAGGCATGGCTGGGTGTTATGGGTAGAAACCCAACCCTGGCAGAAAAAGGAGAAACTGTGTCAACACCTTTTTATATATATATATATATATATATATATATATATATATATATATATATATATATATATATATATATATATATATATATATATAAGAACATTTTATGACCAACATTGATCTGTGCACAAGCACTCTAAAAACCATGTACAAAGCAGCGCTGATTTAGTAAAATAAATATTTAAAACGGCACTTGCAAAATCATACCAATATATAAAACTAGACAGAAAAAGCAGAAGCAAAACTGGGGAGTTGCTGCACTCAGCATGAAACTCAAAACACTCTTTTAATGTGCGTCGAAAAAAGGACACATTTAAATAGGCCTACTGCTCTGCATTGTTAACCAATTTTATTTATTTCATTTACAACCCCCGTTGTACTGATGCCTATTTGCCATGCAGAGCGCTGTTTGCAGCGTCAACAGTGATAGATCACTGCTCCCCACTAACACCAAGTGGGCACTGAAACTACACCCTTCAGCAGATTAGTTCCCACCCTGTGTTTTTGTCTTCGTCTAAATGCCTTCTTAGGCGCTTTGAATATCTATGGAGGTTACTAAACAAACGGTGCTTGGTAAACCCCAGTGTTGTTAGTAGGCTTACTTACTGTTCTCAAAAAGTGGAACTCTTCACAACTGCCGCGTCCTTTAGAAATTCAGTAAGGTTGCTTTAACTCTAGAAATGTATTTAGTTACTTTCATAAAAGTGATCATGTTTCGTAAACTGTAAACCTTTTCATAAAACTACAACGCAGTTTCTTTGCACAACATAAGCTACAAAAGTCTAGAGTGGAACTTGGGATTTTGGCCTTGTCAGAGCAGGAAGTAACATGTCGGTGCCACATAATCGAAGAAACAGCCACATAAAGTTACTTTTACGCAATTATCCCTCTTTAACTCCAGATAAAGTAATTTCACTTTACTTACCGTGACAATTGGTAGGTTGTAGATTGTCTTTAACCCCCCTGACTTGTACCGTATCTCAAGATTTCCACAAATAATGTTGAGCACTACAGCGCGCAGTGGGAAGACGCAGGTCCCGCTATTGTTAACTTCTGATTGGTTTAGCAACTTCCTTTCTCAGCTCCCATTGGCTAGTTTGGCTGTCCTTCGCTTCAGTTAGAACAAGATGTGTTACTTTCAACGTAAAAAGCGCAACTCCACCCTGACTAGTGGCGAACATCTGGCCGTAATTTGCGTAACGGAGGGCGGAGGCAAGAGCGCATTCCTCTGTGTTCTCCAGCGAGTTGGAACGCGTCCGAAGAATGACTGGCATTGGCCTTGCAAGCAAAACAATTTAGTATGCAGAAAAGCACTTAGGAGGATAAATAACTGTGATCTAACCTTGGATGGTAGGCTGAGTGGTAGAGTGCATTCTTCATTACAGCGTATTGATTTAATGGGCAGTCTATTATTTCCCATGAAGGATTAAACGATTTACCAGACTAGAAATAAATATGCATTGAGAACCAGTGAGTCTGTCTGAATTATTCAAAGTGGCAACAACTATGGTCCAATCTTGTGGTTATTGTGAAAAACAATGACCCCATTAATGTACACAGCCTTCACACCCATGTTGTTGAAATCATTTATTATAAAGTACATTCAAACCACATGGATCAATTAAATTTTATATATATATATATATATATATATATATATATATATATATATATATATATATATATATATGTGTGTGTGTGTGTGTGTGTGTGTGTGTGTGTGTGTGTGTGTGTACACAAAATATATAATGTATAAAAACAAAATGAGAGATGTATACATCTTTTACAGCAGTCCATAATTTAATGTTGGGTGATATAAAACTAGGCCAAGTCACCAAAGTACACTATATTTCCAAAAGTATTAGCTCACCTGCCTTTACACGCATATGAACTTAAGTGACGTCTCATTCTTCCATAGGGTTTAATATGACGTCGGCCCACCCTTTGCACCTATCTACGTCAGACATCTACATGTCTGACTGATGTTGGATGAGAAGGCCTGGCTCGCAGGTTTCGCTCTAATTCATTCCAAAGGTGTTCTATCAGGTTGAGGTCAGGACTCTGTGCAGAACAGTCAAGTTCTTCCACACCAAACTCACAATCCATGTTTTTTTTTAACCCTGCTTTGTGCACTGGTGCACAGTCCAGCTCCTGAGAACAACTCCACACCATAATCCCAATTCAGTTATTTGGCTGGGTGAGCAAATATTTTTGAAAATATAGTGTATTTTGCCATTTCAAACGTGCAATCCTCCCATCACCAATAGAGGGAGCTCTAACTTTACAGACAAACACTATAAAATGTGTATACATATGTAACTCTAGTTGTTTTTTGTCTGAAGTCAGCCAGTGGTCCTCTGTGTCAGACACTGGTGTTGACCCAGCTCAGTATGTATGAGCTGTGAGCGTCTGATACAATCTGTTTGAGGACACTGTGCCCTTTTCCTGGAGAGCTGTGGACCAGCTTGAGTCCAGAGGCTTGTAGTCCCTGTAGGACACTGAACCAGTAGCGCAGCACCTCTTCGTCTATCCCACCCACCTCAAACCCAGCCCACTGGAGGTTCACTGTGGCAACCACATGATGGACATGCTGCAGTGTTCCTGACTCAATCCAGTTCTGGAAAACACGCCACTCAGCACTGAGAAGGTCTGCGTACAGGAAGTGTACCTTAATGACAAAAAGAGAAGAAAATCTATATCATCTTAATAATGTTGAAATTTGCCATACTACCTAACCTTAGAAAATGAAGAGAATAAAAGGTCTGGCTTGATACAGTATTTGATTTAGTATGCTCATTGTTGAGGTGAATGATGACTCAATGATGACACAAAATAATAGTTGCAATTTTAATGTTTACAGTATTTAAAGTTTAAATTGGCATTACCCCAGTAATGTACTGTATGCTTATTATCTAAAGTGAAGCATGTTTAATTATTGAGTTTAACAGAGTGAAACTATCTAATTACTTAAACACATTGCAAACATAAAAGTTCAAGTTGACTCAATTTAAACAGAGGTTGAAAATACCCATTGTTAATTTTAAGTGCTCTTTGTAGTTCAGCAGACAGACTGTATGGACCTAAACTATAGGAATGCAGTTCCCTCTGGTGGCTGCAGCGGGTAACTGTGCCAATGTGTGATTCACTCTCTGTGTGTTGCCATGGCAGCCGGAGACGGCGCAGAGCCCTGTTGCTATGGAGACGTGTGAGTGAGGGAGCTCTGTGGATGTGCTGGACTCAAAAGACTCTAAGGTATGTTTGTTTGGCACTGCTTCTCTAAATTTCTCTAAGTGTGTGTGTATGTGTGTGTGCATGTGTGTCTTACTGTGTGATGTCCCAGAGCTGCCATGATGTCTGCCAGTGTTTGAGAAACGCTACCCAAGTTGCTCCTCATCTTGTGTCTACTTTTTCTTGGACTACGCCACTCCAGCCACATCCTATGCTGGCTCACCACGCCTCCGTCGCCGCGGTTACTTGCCAAGCTGTTGCTAAGGTGACCACCAGATGTATTGGAGTTGCTGGGATCAAAACTATGAACTTCACATCCTAGCCTTGACACAGTCCTTTGAAAGTCTGCATCTCCCTCATCCATACTAAGAAGACAAAGGAAAGCAGAGGCACCAGAGGTGGATGAAACTAAATGCACAAATGTTGAAAAAAGTTGCAATTGCATTATACACAGTGTAGATGGACATACCTGAAGCTGTAGGCTATACATGGGCTGTTCATCGGTGGAAACAGCCACTCTTCAGCACATAGCAGCCAACGGGGAGGTGTTGCTGGGGGCTCTGGCTTCTGTGCCTCACCTGGAGACAGAACTTTGGAGCAGTTCAGCTGGAGAAAGAAGGAAAGAAGAACCTAAATACCATGACTAAAATAATAGCATGTACAGTACTGGGCAAAAGCCTATGAATATATCAAACAAAGAAAGGTAAATGAAAAAATTGCATGGAAAAAATTCAGAGCCGAGACCTAGACTCAAATCTGAAGATCTACACCAAAAAAATTTTCTTGGCCCAATACTAACCCTTCCTGAAATTTTCATAACAAATATAAAATATAAAATTATGTATTTATCAAAGCACTCTTAGTTAACAGCATTTTTTCCAATATCATAAAAACTTTTGTAGAATAGTATGTGTTGGGGATTTTCAAAAGAGAAAAAAAAAAAAAGAGTATTCGCTTTGATTATGCATTCTCCTAATATTGATGTGACACACACAAATGTATATTAGAGCATTTTGATACATTTCTTCTACAGATTCAGTTACATAGGGACAATATTAAGTATTTCTGGGAGTTTCCACACTGTTAGTCAGTTCTAGCTGAAGTTTTGGCAGAATATTGACAGTGTCTGACTGATTGTATTACTGCAGCGGTAACCCCCACACTGGAAGTCAGCACCGACGTCGAAAAGAAGAAAAACTATAAACAAAAAAAAAAACAAAACAAAAAAAGAAAACATTTTTTTGTATAGATTTTTGCTCTGGCTCAGCAAGTTATAATCCCTGGGGCCAAAGCCAATATGTCCACTTCCTAATTTGCATGACTCCTCAAGGAGAGCCCTAGATTAAAAATAGTTTTACTAAATTTAAGGTTCATGATCCCATGTTAGGTAGTTGACAAAATAACTGTAAAGCAGGACGTCTGTCAAAAATAAGGAAATTAAATTTTTATTTCACGTTACAGTAAGTTTTGTATGTATTATAGTATTAATCTTTTATTTTGTCCAAAGTTTCAGATGCAAAAATATTTAGTACATCAGATTGTTATTAGGACATTAAAGGACATTCTGGTTTGTGTCTGATGATGGGTTGACTACCTGTGGATTATTGATATAATTTAAGACACGGCTAAGCTCCTCTCTGAAGGACGACATATTGGCTGCCCATGGCTGCATCTCCAGATTTCTTGGCCCAACCTAGAATATCAAACACAAAATACATTGGTATATGAATACCACAGTTTCAGCAGTGGAATGGCAGATTTTTAATGGTTTTGAAGGAGATTGAAGAATGCGCAGAAGTGAAATGTGGGCAGGTTTGAGTGGAGAGGACAAAGGTCATTGGCCTGACCTGAAACCTGTTGGTTACATCTGCTTTAGGCTATGTAACTTACACACTCACTGGTACATACTAACAAGCCCCCACCCAGCTGAGCCTCACAGTCACCATGGTAACTTGAGGGAAGGGGCGATGATTCACGGGAATGAGTCAGAGTCAGAGAGTCTAGCCTTGGGCTGAAAAGAGACAGCAGGAAAATGAAAGGCAGAAGGGGTGAGAAGTGAAAGGAGGACGTCCGAGAAAGTTAAGGAGGGGACCACTACAGCCAATGAACAAACAAAACTTAAGAACATTGGTGAGTATAGGACAAAGACCAGGGAGAGAACAGCTGTCACTGCTCTCTGAAGTGGGCCACACTATTGGACCCCTGCCCTGCCCTTAATCATTTACAGAGGTGTGCGCAGTCACATGCCTATTCATGCATGTTATTACAAAAGGGGCCACGTCTGTGTCCTGTAGTGTAATGGTCTTTAGTACTGTTAGTTAATTGCATTCCACTTTGTTGATTGGGTTTCAAGTTAAAAAATATAGGGCAACACAAGTTGCAAAGCCAAAGTTACCAAGTGCTGTAACGTCACGTGATTGAACTGTGTTTCATTATGTACCTGGGTCCATGTTAATGTCACATCAGAGCTCCTTTCTTACCTGTCGTGAGTTCATTTCGTTCTCGTCCTCATACAACCCCTCACTCCCCCCTTCGTCTCCCCGCGGAACCCCCTCCTCCTCGCCATCGCGCAGACCGGCTCCTCGTGCAGGCTCCCCCCTCTGGCGTGTTTCCGGCTCAATGCTTAAAACGCTGAAGACCGCTTCATCCTGCTCCCACCTAGCTCCTCGGTGTATAGTGGGCAACCTGGGCCCCACCACCAGCAGCTGCAAGGCCAGTAGCAGGGGTGGGATCAGGAGAAGTCCAGCTCTGTCCCACCACCGCGCCATAGCCTCGCTCATGAGCGCCAGCACCGGGGGACATCTCCGGCGCTCCGGCCTCTCTGGTTCTTCTGGGGAGGGCAGTGAGGAAAGTCCCAGCTGAGGACAGCCTCCTCCTCTTTCCTTCATCTGCCCCAAGGGATGTTGTGATGACGAGGCACATTCCTCAGTGGACAAGGGACCAGGACTGTAACCACTCTTTACACTCATTAACATATGAAGAAAGTTTTACATCTAAAGTAAACGTCTTATAATGCTAACAAGTACAGTGGGATACTTGCAGGCCTTAAAACCATGGTTACGATAATCAATCACTCACTTAAGAGAAATGTGTGAGTACAGTTGCTTAGCAAATTTGTTGCTAAGGAACAAAAATGTTCTGTTTTGAGATTAATCTCAGTAACAGTATGATCAGTACTCTAAATAAACTACTGTCTAGAACAGGTGAAAGTACATTCACTGCAGTATAGCTCTAATGTCTGCCCCCACAATCTATTCAAGCACACCCATCCATACCTTTAGGACTAAGCTTGACAGAGTAACTCTTTAAAACGTAGACCATCTTCCATGTCCAATTATAAACTTGGACATGTAACATCATGTAGGCCTAAGTTCTTGTCTTTCTCACTTTTGTCTTTTGTACCATAACAATTAACAATTACCATTGTTGTCCCTCTGATAATTTTTGGTCAGTGGTTGTCTGCAGGTGTGCAGCACAGTTGGATGTCTCTAATGAGAGAATATAAACTATCTATTACTGTATATGTCTCCTTGTCTCACTTCAGTCACGAACAGCTGCTGGTTTACAGAAATGGCCACTCTTCCTTAACCTGGGTCTGCAGTGGTTTTCTTTGTAATAGTTTATTCGTATATACTGTTGCCCATTAAGTATATAAAGTTGACTTTGTAAACTGTTGACTAAAATATAACTGAGTATAATTCAGTGTTTCATGTGTAAATGTATCAAAATACACTACTTTGAGTAAATCTGATAGTGTGTGTTTTCATTCTCAAGAGCTGAGTTTTGGTTGTGCCTATTTCCTGAAATGTGATCTTTGGTTGGCTGTTTTTGATAGTAGGATGTACAATGTGGATGTTAAATTCTATCATGTTTGTGTCTTCTCAACACTTTTTCTTGATTTGTTAGTGACCACGCAAACATATTTTGATTCATACAGAAGCTCTTTACAGTAAATACGCACAGCACAAGGGCCATACATGTGCCCACCCCCTTCTATCATGAAGAAAAATGTCAATGGAAATGTCTCCTCTGGCCATGTCTGTCTCTGTTTGGACAGCCTGTTGACAAACTGTACACAATATGCAACCAATAAACCACCCCCATCTGCTTTTGTCCCCTGGCCCCTTTGCGTGTGGAAAACACACAATTAAGATATATGTATATGTAGAAATAGCATGTCCTCATGTTTTTCTCCTTTCTGTCTGTGTCCAGGAGTCTCCAGGATATACAATAGTACAGTCCTTATTTGGGCGAAGAATCACAAATTGGTGCGTTACACTGAGACTCTTTTTCTGGTTTCCTCAGCCTGTTTTATTTCCTCCTCTCTCCGATGTATCCTCCCCTGCGCTCCCCACCATCAATTCCTGTCTCTCCCTCCCCTTCCCTCTCACTCCCTGTCGAATTGTGTCCTTGACTGAACTCTTTCGCTCTTGGTCCCAGACAGAGAAGCTCTGAAGCACACACACATGTTCAGACCTCCCCAGACCCAGTAAAAAAGCATGACTTACAGACAGGAGTACCAATGGCAAGAACAGAATGTGTATTTAAATATTTTGCACCTCAGATACATACATGATATGTAACAGACAGATAAACATCTTTTCTTCACAAAACCACCAAACAACACAAGACCACAGAAAAAGAAGGGAGAGAGTGAAAGATGGAGAAAAGCCCCACCAACAATTGTGTGTTATGTGAGCTTTGCCCCTTAGACCCCCTCACACACACACTTTTCATACATTCATATGCACACAAATACACATACATGCAGTCACACAATATTCTCTTTGGGGTCGGTAAGTGATTTGAATGTCTCTTCCCTTGTAGTGAAAATAGCTAAACACAGGATGCTGAGTCTCCATGCTGCAGTCATCTCTCCCCACAAAAGCGGAGAGACTATGGCAAAACACTGAGCAGGGCATGAAGATGTGGGACCTCCAAAATGTAGAACAAAGGGGCTCCAGTTTCAGAGCTTGAGTTGTATGTACAGATGCTGGTATTTCAAGAGCAGGGTTTGGTTCAGTCCACTTTACTCTCATGGGACACAAGACGGGGAGTGCACAGAGCAGCTCATGACTGTACGGTTGGTTTTTAGGCTTACATGTGGTTTTACGCTAGGGCACAAGACAGATAGGCAGGATCAATAAGTCGAGCCAAGACGTGGTTTATAGCAGAGGAGAAGCAGTTGATAAAAAACACAAAAAAAGCAGTGTGGAATTTTGTCCAATTTGCAAATGCACTGAACATTATGGAAAACAAACTTCAGGGTGTTCTTGTACAAAGTATTGAGGTTTGTCTCGATCCGTCAGCATCTGTTTTTAGTTTCTTTTCTGCCTTTCGCTTGTTCCAGCTAAGACTGCATTTGTGTGTACACTTATGACTTACAGGTGTCCAGGTAGCTGATCGTTCTGCACATGCATGTGTCTGTTTTGGTGTGTGTACTCATCTGCGTGTACGCATGCTAAAGATGTAAAAGTCGCAGTTTGATTTTGATTGTCAGAGCTGGAGAATTAAAGCTTTACTGTCCAATGCTGGCAGCTAAATTCTCACCCTTCAGTTCACAGCCTCTTACAAAGAAGTTTCCTTAAAAACCAAAAAAAAAAAAAAAAAAAAATGCTTGCAAAATCTTTAAAAGCTTGGCTTGAATGCATCTGAAAGAAAAAGAGAATAGGGAAGGAAAGTGTGAACTTAACAACTAATGATATGTATGTACACATACACTGATTAAGTATTAACATTATGGTGCTGATTAAGATTTAGCATTATGGTGGCCATAATGTTATGTGTTATGAACACCTGCCTAATGTGCAACATTGTGTATTCTGACACCTTTCTATCAGAACCAATAGGAACATATTTAGCAGTTTAAGCGACATTAACTCATCTGTTGTATCGGACCACTCTGGCCAGCCTTCACTCCCCACATGCATCACCTGTCGCTGGTTCACCACTCTTCCCTTAATGGACCACTTTTGATAGATAATGACCACTGCAGACCAGGAACACCCCACAAGAGCTGAAGTTATTGAGATGAACAACTGCAACTTTGTGGACAAAATGTGTGTCATGTGTTAGAAGGAGGAAAAATTGATAAACTGTGGTGGCTAGAATGAAAGCTGGCCTGTGTGATCCAATCCAACATACAAGTTACTCAAATTACTGAAAAATTTATGCTGATTCTGATAGAAAGGTGTCAGAACATATGGTGCATTGCAGTTGGTTCCATGCGGAGCTTTTGTACATATTAGGCAGGTGGTCATACAATATAAAATTACAATCACAAATAATGTAGGTCATAATGCTATGCTTAATCAATGTATATGGCCACTATGGTACTGCAAAATGCTACCAATACCAATAAGCTATTAAATGTAGAATGGACAATTCATGTATATCTGATTTACTGGTAAGAATGCTCTTGAAATGACTGACAATAAAGCTATGAAACTTTATAAAAAAAAATCATAATCATAAAAACTACAACAACAATTTATTTATTTTGAGACTTAAAACTTAATAGCCTCCAGGAAATAGCTTCCTTCTTGAAAAAAAATGTTCTTGGTAAAGCCTACATACTCCTGTGCAGAATCTTATGCGTTGTCGATTGAGAATCAAATACCTCATATAACCCAGCTTTATGTAAAGTTAGCAGAACAGATATCAGACTAACCTGCAGTTACAGGCTGGTGACGCTGAAGCTGTCCTCATTGGCTTGATCCAGGAGCTGGCACAGCACACCACCCCCCGGAGGCGCTTGGGAGGGGTAGCGTTGTCCTATGCCCTGGTAGGATGGCTGGGACATGGAGTAGCCACTTGTATCTTCCTGAATGGGCGACGAGTCTAAGGAGGGTTTGGGATAAGGGGACAGAGGCATGGGACCTTGGCGATGGGCCGTGCTGATTGTGTGTGGGGCCATGCCAGAGGGAGGGCTACGCTCCTTGTAAAGCCCAGAGGTGGAGTGCAGACTGGAGATGGAGTGAGGAGAAAGGTGGGCATTGGGGTGGGTTTGAGACTGATTTGGGGGGATGGAGTGGGACAGGGTGTTGCTCTGGTGCTGTAGGTTCAGAGTGGCACTCATGTGGGACGCCATGTTTGTGTTATGGTGCTGCGTGTCATGCTGGGCTGGGTTCACATGCATATTAGTAAGTGGATTTCCTTGTGTATTTCCATGGGGGCTTGTGTGAGGGTTGCTGTGCGCATGAATGGCTGTATTTGAGTGTGTGCTGTGCGTTTGCGGACTTGGGCTGCCACTGTGCGACTGTCCGTACCAGTAGGGGGAGCTGCAATAACTAGGCGAGTCATATTGGGAAAACTGTGGCTCTTTAGGAGGGGGGCGATGCGAGGGGCTCAGTGCTGTACCACAGTGGGGTGTGATTCTCTGTGAAGGCGAGCAGGAGGGGGAGAAGGTCCTGGGGTGGTAGGCCTGTGGGGGAGGAGGAGTTGGTTTGGGAGGATAGGGAGGAGAGGAGACACTGGGCGAAAGGGAAGAAGAGGACTCTCCTGGGTACAGAGCTGGATATCTCTCGTCTGAGGAGGGGGTGGAAGGGTGGGCAGAGTAAGGGGAGGTGTACTCACAGGGGTCCTGAAGATAGCTGGAGGGGGGAGCAGGATTAGGGGTGGCCAGAGGAGACAGGCTACTGCTGTCCCCGCTGTAATAGTCCAGACCTTCATGACAGAGTGCAGAGCCCTCTGTGGGCATAGGAGTCCCACCAAGACCACTTCCTGTTGAAGCCACCTGTGTCTTTCCCCTTCCTTTAGCCCCGGACCTCTGACAGGGAGACAATCCCCCTCTGCCCCCACGGGACCCCCGTCCCCGTCCCATACCTCTCTTAGGTCCACGTGTTGGGGAGGAACTAGATGGTGAATCTGAAAGAAAACCAGCACCTCCTTCTTTATCCAGCTGCATTTCAGTCCGTTTTCGGCGCCCCCGTCCAGGTTTGGTAGTTCCTCCACCTTGAAACAGCACATTTTGACTCCAGTTATAAGAAGGACCCGCAGCACTCTCATGCCAGTCCATCATTAACTTTTCGAGGCTTGACAGGCTGGACTGACCCCCCTCTCCACTCATAGGGAGATGAGCAGCCTCACTGTGCCTGTACGGTCCAGCTGAGGGGTTGGGTCCACCACCAGGGGCCGCAGAGCTCAGGTGTGAAGAGTCAGATGAGGACTCAGAGAGGCTTTCCGGAAAAGGCAGCCGCTTGGCCTTCTGGGGAGTGTAGTTTGAAATATCCAGGATGTCTTTGGACTCATTAGAGCCATATTCATTGTAGCCATGATACTGTGATCCAAAGCCTTCAGGCCAAGAGCCATAGGTTTGTCTAAAAAAAGAACAAAGAGCATTACAGACTGAGTACAAGGCAAACACATATAAATGTACTTGTCTTATTGAGTTTTATCTGTGTGTATTATACTTTACTATATATATATATATATATATATATATATATATATATATATGTCCAGAAGTCAGATAATAAAAGGTTGGGCTGTACATCATACAAAAGAGTAACAGAAGATTGCAACAGTTACAGTACAAATCTAGTAGTATGAACTGCATTAAATGTTATTTATGCATTCCATAACCCAGGCATTATCAATTCATATAAAATTGCTAAACTGTAAAACAAATTCTCAATATCAAATTTCTATTGTGCAGCTCCAGCTGCAGATGTATTTACATTCTATGTTAAAAGTACAGTAGTTTGTTTTTTGTTCATTTTTTTAATTGCAGAAATTTATTTTTGCCTGTGAGCAGAGTAAGTGCTTACCTGTAGCTCCACTGGTTGGGGTTATACTGTTTAAAACCATCTGGAGAGGAGGAGTTGAAGGAGCCTCCTTTGGCCACAGACATGTATCCTCCTCCCGGTGAGTTGGGACCTGTAGTAGAATTATATCCACCAAATCCTCGTTTAGGACCTGTCTGGTAATTAGAGTAACCAGCAGCAGTGTTCTTGCCATATGCAAAGCTACAGTCAGGTGACCTCTGGGACAGCCCTGCTGGAGAGGATGAGGAGTAGCCAGAGGAGTAGTGGCCATACGATGTAGGGTGGAGGGAGCTGGGGGAGTGAGAGAGAGATGGAGGGGTGGATTTGGGATAAGTAGATCTGGTAGGAGACATTTGAGCCGGGCTGCCATAGCTGTATGGAGGCCTGGCTGAAGAGCAGTGTGCCTGGGATGTGCCCTCCCCTCCTGCACCCTTGGAACTCCACTTGGGAATTCCTGGGTTCATACTCAGGCTGGATCCTTCATAACTAGGGTTACATTGACCTTTGTTATGGTCTGACTGTGAGGACGAGATATCTAATAAGTCTGATGAGTCATCTGAGTCAAGAAGGGACCGAAAATACCCAGCGAACAGGCCTTGAGAGTCCTCTCCAGCTGACCCGGCACCCCTGCCCCCTCCTGAACCACTGAAGGCCCCTCGCCCAAACTCACAGGAGGAGAACCCCCCTCGGGATGACCCACACAGCTGATACCCACCCAAACCCTTCACTTTGTCTAACCCTACCTCCTCACCCCAGCCCCCTGCCCCATTAAGCCAGTCCTGTCCGATGGACAGTGCCTCTCCTTTGAATACACCATTTTTTCTCACTCGTCTTTTCCTAACTATTTTCTCTCCACCAGGTTCAGTTCCTACAACACCCCCTCCCCTCCCATGCCCCCCCTTACCCCTTTTCCTGGGTAGTCCGTGTTCAGACACAGGACTCTGTTTGCGCTTTTTGCCAATGGATTCAAAAAAATCACTGAAAGTGCTTTTACTGTGCTCACTTCCACAAATACCCCCTGCCACTCCCCCACCTCTGCCCATACCCCCTCCTCTACTGCCTCTGGGCCGTCTGCACCCTGTAAGCCTGTGCAAAAGTGTGGATATCCCGGGGTTTTCTAAAGGTGTGTGAAAGCTCTCCGGCTCACTGGGTGTCCAGCAGCGAGGGGGAGAGGAGCGACCTGTGGTAGGAGGCTGGCGGTTCAAAAAGGCCAGTTTTGACAGCACATCCCCATATTCAGTTTTTACATCATTAGTGTCATTAACATAAGACGGATAGGGGCATGGGAGTTTAGTCCGACGACGTCTGCGTGGCTTTTTAATCTGCTCTGTGTTTCCAACATCAACAGCTGGTGTCCCAGGATTGGGCAGAGGGTCTCCTGGAAGTCCAGGAGGAGCCTGTTTAGGTGGCCGTCCCCGTCTGCGTTTGAGAATTACAGGCATTTCTCCAGGAGGAAACATCACCATGACACTCTTTCCATTATTCTTCATGCGGAGGAGTGCGGTTGGCTCTCGGACTGCATCAGGTCCTTCCACACTGCCTTCATTGGTTTTCTCTGTCGTTGAAACCATCTCCAAGTTGGAAATCTTGTAGCTCTTTTGGCGACGGCTAAGGCTGACAGGAATGCGAGCCACCTTGACAACAATCCTTCTCACCTGAAAGTATCAATTCAAAAGTTGACATTTGATTTTTATCATCTGGAATTTGTGTCATGCAGTAATGGAAAATATACTTACACCTGTAAAGCGTCCTCTTCTCCTGCCATTGAGTGGCCTTCCCTCAGAATCCACTCTTGTAGAAATCCGAGGAGTGGGGCATGGAGACGTGAATGGCACATGTGTAGCAGCCCGAGCCATCGCCAGTGCTTGAGCTGCCTGACGCTGCCTCAAAATACTTTTGGGAGCAGCTTTGTGAACAGACTTTGGCATAGGCCGACATCGTGACTTTGGTCCAGGCCTATGGCCAAGTCTGGGCCCAGGTTTAGACAGAGGTTTGGGAACAGGCTTGGGTACAGTTAGAGCCAGCGGGATGTCTGTAGGACAAGGAACTGTAGGGGCTACAGCTTTCACTGTGAGCTGTTCCTCTTTTTGGACAACTGTCGTTTCCTCGTGCTTGACAGTCCAGATTTTCTCCTCTGTTGCCTCACTCACCTCCGGTCGTCTCTCTGGACCTCTGTCTCCTGTTCTCTTCTCCACATTATCTGAACAGCGGCGCAGACGGGATGATTTGCGCAGGTGACAAGGGAAGCGAGGCCGTCCAGAGCTGCGGAGTGCATACTTTTTCTCTCCCTCAACTGGAAGAGGAGAGGATTCTGTGTTTGGATTGGGACAAAATGTGGAGTTGATGTCAGTCTCTGTGTTAAGGACAGAGGCAGCAAGCTGATTGGTTGGGCCAGGGGCAAGACAAAGAGGTCCTGCCCGAGGTAGGGGTTGAGATGATGTGTGCATGGCCTCTGGTGTCCTGGAGTGTTCAGGGACAATAAGTGAACTGACATCCATATGTGGGACAGCCTGTGTGTGCACATCTAGGTCTACGTGCGTTTGCATGTTTATCAGAGTTTGTGTGAAGAGGTTGTCCACAGCAGGGTCTATCTGCCTCTGCCTGCAGGCACCCACCCCCAGTCTTCCCTGTAGTAGGCCGTTCGACAGGGCAGAGGGAGAGGAAGGGGAGAAGTGTTCTGGGCTCACCAAGGCCAGTTCATTGTTGGAGAGATCCTGGGATCCCTCCTGGAGCCCCAGCTCCCTGCTCCAAACCTCAGGCTCTTGAAGCCCTCCTACAAAGCCTCTCTCCTCTCTCCTCGGCCCACCACAGCCCAATGGAGGCACAAAACGGCCCGAACGGAGGTGATCTGACAAACCACTCATTCAGCAGATGCACTTAAGCAGAGTATAACAGAGTGAAGGTTTTATTTTAAGTGCTGTTGGAGATGCTGCTCCTTCAACCAGTGGCACGAATATTCACCTGCAGACAAAAAATATCAAATCATATTGTTTCATCTTATACAGTACTGACAAACTCATCATGATTTCTGCTTACAATGGCCCATAAACCTGGTTATGCCTTTTTTATATTAAAGTGCCACCCACCCAGAGACATCACCAAGTTAGATTACATTCACAATTCATATCCTGCTCTGTTGATTGCTTTTACCTAACAGTTGTAGCAGCAGTTGTGATTCGGATTCAGAGTTGAGCCTGGCTGTGTCTGCTTGACTGGCTCAGTTCTGCAGGGGATCATTGGGTCATCAATACTGCAGTGGAGAGCTTGCAGACTCTCTCTCCCTTCTGCTCCTGTCTCCGGCCCATGGCTGCTGGAGGAGGCCCACAGACAGACAGACGGATGGATAGAGAGATAAGGACCGAGAGGGAGGTGGGGGAGGGAGGGGAGGCAGGGTGAAAAAGAGAATAAAAGATTAGTTCATGATGTCACAGCATGCATCAGACCAGACTCAAATCAGTATTTTGGTGAGCGCTGCACCATCTCAGACAAAATGAGTGCGGGAGATGACTTGCAGTATAATTATTTCAAGACAAAGTACTGTTTGAGTAGATGAAATACCCGCTCAGTTTTGGTCGACATGTAAGGTACCAGCAGCTTCGTTGTGCTGTATGTATAGATTGTGTATGATCACCAATTATGACATGACAGAATTAGGTTTTGTTCTGCGATTAAAAAGTCACGTTTGAGACACGAGAATCTAACAGGTGGGTGTAAGGAATGCACGCACTTCATGCCACATTTTGCCAATTTGATGCATATGCATTACAAAGCACTGGAGCTGGAAGGTGCAAGAAGAATAAGAATGTGTGAATAATCGCAGCCACCAGGGGGAAGCAGAGAGGTGATGAACAGAGAGGTGTTAAGAGGATGGAGAAATGAAGGTGACAGAAAGACAGGAACGATGGAGGGATTAGAGAAAACACTGAGCTAAAGGAAACGCAATGCAAGGAAGAAGCTAAATTAAAAAAAAATCTGGATCACACGTGCTCTACAGTCACATGTGACGTTTGCATGGCCTAGCACAAACGGCGTCATATGCACGCTGGCAAGGCTTGCACAAATACGCAGGCACGGGCTGGCTCCAACATTGTACCAGCAGCCCTTCCAACATACAACAACGCAGCGCTGTCCATCATCGGCGCGCTCTGCGTCTCTCTCTCCAACATATGGCTCCGATTAGGAGAGAGGAAAAACAGCGAGGGGAGCGGCAAAAGACACTGGAGTGAATGGTGAGAAAGAAAGTACAAAAAAGAAGGCGTGAGACAGCAGAAGTGCGGGAAAAGTGATAGATGTCATGGCACTAGGGAGAGAATTGAACGAGGGAAAAAAGTTTTAGGGAGGATGATGATGAGGAAGAAGAGAGTGGTAGAGTTTGGGGTTGCCGGTTGCGCACTTGGAGAGAGTGGAGCAGTGTGGAGAATGACACAACTGGGACACACAAATTACGCGCACGCACGCACACACACACACTACACATCAATACTTTAGATAACCTGCCACCCACAGCCTCCCAATGCCCACTACCATCTCTCCCAATCTCCCATTCTCACTTTCAGTCTCTTCTAATTAACAGCATTCATTAATTAAGCCTCCATCTGACCGGTGTGCGAGAGAGAACACATGCTTTAATTAAACATTGTGGCACGTGCTTACACATACGCTGTCACTCACAACACACAGGCAGTGACACAGAGATACATGCAAATAGGGCCCCCCACCCCCCACCCCCCTTCCTCCTCCCTGCTCTATCCTCCCACACACTCACACATCCATTTGCACATAAAGACATACATCTCCCAATTGTACACATACACACAGGCACAAAACAAAGACACACATGCAAATATTCTTTTACTCAACTCTGTGGGGGGTGTTTCAAACTGAGCTAGAGGTGCCAGCCAATAAAATACTTCCGCTATGATTCATTGTTTAAGCTAACACTCCTAGCATCACTCAGTCTGATTCCAATATATTCACTGTCGTGCATAGTGATGGCGAATGCTTGTCATAGTGAAAAAAGCCAGTGGTGGTACAAGGTAAAGACATAATTATATGTTCATATAGTATTGTTACCATATTGTACTACTAGTGAATAATATGCTCATCAAAGGCATAACATATTGTTTCCAGTTTCTTGTGAAAAATCTAAAGTGCACAACAACAACAGGTTAACAGTGAAGGTCAAGTTAGTGAAAATTTCTGAGACTGGTATACAATTTACATTGAAGCACATTAAGTAAGAGTACACTGGCTTGTGACCCTTTGTGGCTGGATTTATTTTTTTACTGTACAGTAGGCCTACTAAAGTGGGCATAAGTTTTTCCTTCTGGTTTCTTGTGAAAAATCGAACATAGGTTCACAGTGAAGGTCAAAGTATTAAAAATGTCTTAAGATGGAATAAAAATGACATTGCCATTTTATATACATAATGTACAGAGAAGAATGAATGACTTTTGCACCACTTCGTTAGATAAAGGCCAAAACACTGTGACAGCTACAGTCAACACCCTTACAAAGCGTTACATGGTGGGGTGTGTTGACTTATGCAGGTGACAGTTTCTGCAAAATCGCAATCCTAATGGCTGGCAGGTAAAAATCAAATATTTAAACAGCTCTCCATTTCCAATTCAGACGCTAATTTAGCTAATTAAGAAGATGATGACAGGCTCATTTGGTAGAGCACATGGCACATACTTGGGTTTGACCTGGGTTTGAATTCAGTTCAGGTCAACCAGTGTCCTTGCCCCCGCTCTCACCCTTTTTCCTGCCGGTCTCCACCATATCTGATGATAAAAGGCAAAAGAATTCCCCCAAAATACTTAAAAAAATTTCAGATTACTATTACTATTACTTATTGTCAAATGCAGTACAACAGTGGAACAGCAAGAGGAGTTTGTGGTTTTCCAGCCTGGGCACTTGGCCTGTTGTGCCTGCTGTGTGAGAGGTTCAATCACCATGCACATAGTCCCTGTACAACATATCTGTTCTCTCTCCATCTATCTCAGTGGCACAAAGGCTTCCAGACTCACAGGCCTGCCAGCAGCAGTCCTCAATGACAAGCTATAGCTGGTGTGTGTGTGTGTGTGTGTGTGTGTGTGTGTGTGTGTGTGTGTGTGTGTGCGCGCGTGTGTGTGTGTGTTTCTGCTCGTCTGTGCATGTACGAGTGTGTCTTCCTGGGTGTGTTTGTAAAAGCACTTGCCGAGCACTAACGGGTGTGCAGTTGTTGCTAAGAGACAGGCAGCAGCATTGAAACAGTATGGGGGGCTGTGAGCATGGGAGGGGGGCACAGAGGGATGAGAGAGGTAGTGGGGAGGTCTACACAGACAGATAAGAAGAGTTGGGGGTGTAGGGAACGGGAGGAGATGGAGAGAGTGCATGTGCGGCCTGGAGAGGAGCAGAGGTGTGCAGTTGGGGAGGGAGGGGGAAGTGGGTCAGGGGGTCCACAGAGACCCAGTGACACAGAGCAGAGACTACCATCCTCCTCTCCTTCATCCTCCTCATCACCTCAACCCTGCAACCTCCAGCACCGACAGCCCCCAACACACACAACAACTTTTCAACAGAAGTCAGAGAGTCAAAGGAACGCACTGTCCGGGCTCTGTGGAGGGTACAGTGGGAAAACAACTGTGTCATTGCAGATGGTAAACATGTGTTGGACTCAATAATACATCACACTTTGCATGACAATACTCACTGTAAACACTGACGGTGGGAAATCATTATATTAGCAATAACATCAAACAACATTAACTGTATATTATTTTAGTTTTTAAAACTAAAAGTCAAACTAGATTCTGAGCTGAACAATTGCAAAATGTATGAAAAACAGTATGCTACAAATAAAGAAAATAATATACTCCCATTGCCAATTTATTTCAGTTTGCCCATTTAATCAAATGGACCAAACCCAGGCAAAAAATAGGTGATTTTTTTTTTACAGTGCGCAAAAAAAGAAATTCAGTATTCCTTTTCAACAATAAAATTACAAAGCCCTATCACATGTGTTTCTAATATTGTTCTACTGAAACGCGTCACAAACACAAGCCAACTCTCCCAACATACATGCAACTTGAACTATGTGTGGATGAGAAATAAAATGGTACAATATGTAGTGGAATTTGAAGGCATTGTTTTCCGCATTAAGAGAAAATATCTTGCATACTGTAACAAAAAGTTTTAAAGTACAGGTTATAGGTCTCTGAGCACTGCTGCATTAGAGTCAGTAACACTGAGCGGCTCCATCTCAAGCCTATTCAAAACCATACCAAGTGTGTTATGGATCTCTGTGCTAGCCAAAGTGGGCAAGGAATGTTACACAAGAATCACACTACTGGGGCTAACATGCCTGCACACAAACTATTACCAAAAGAGCCTTTTCCGAACCGAGTTGAACTTTGAACTTGGCTTGGCCGCTGCTTCACACACAAATGTCAGTCAAACACTGGCAACCCAAGGAACACGCCGACATCCATAACCTCAGCCCCCCCCCACCCACTCAGGCTCTCCTTCACTGTGACCTCTCCTCTCATTCTCACCCACCCCCCCAAAAAAGCCCACCGCTGCCTCCCCAGCTGCAGGAAATTCCTAATGATCTTCATCATCAGTGTGTGCGCCGCGTCTCCTGCCAAGACCGTGCACGCAGACTCACACAAGAAGGAACAAATGAAAAGAGAAACACATATGCAGACACAAAGGCAGACCAACATCTAAACAGGCTTCACACACACAATATACTGTTAGCCAAGGATGCACACTGGGAACCAGAGAAGTAGCTCCAAACACTATAAAATACTAAATGAGTCCCCAACCCTTTCCTCCCCTTCTGCCGTGTTGTTTCTGCAGGAGCCTACATGTAGTTATAGTTATTTTAGGCCAAGGGAAAGACTGTATTACTCCTTCATCTTCCTCATTTGAGCCTCCTCCTCACTTTTCCTCTCTTCTCTTCAGCATCAGAAACAGCAGCAGCCCCCTGCCCACCAAAGCCTTACCTCCTCCCACCATCCTCCCCAGACCCCTTCCCCCTCATGTTCAACTCAGCCTGACACTCTCTCTCTCTCCTCAGGCACTTTTCTGACGCTGCTGATGGCTGCCCCTCAGATGGATCATGTGACCGACCGCGCCAGCTGGGAACAGCCAGGACTGTGCACGCCAAAAGAGACACAGAATTAGTCAATGTAAACATAGACATACTACATGGAGAAATGAGGAAACATACTAACAACAATGTGCGCAAATACAATAAAAAAAACGAATATTGGTGAACTCTATGATGACAATATAAGTGGTGACAGCTGGATTTTTGACTGTGAATAGTTGTTTTTATACAGTATTAACCAGTCCAGGACTTGGTCTACCCTACAAAAGTAGAAATAAAAGTCACTTAGAAACAGTCTATATCCCAAACTGTATGGTTCATTCTGGCTCAGAGAAGCACACATAAAAGAGTGACAGAAAAGATAAGTCAGTAGGTCCAGGCCCTAGAACATGTCTGCAGCACACAGAGGACAGCCCCAGACCATATGCTTGGACCCCGGCTCCCACTTGGCCCTTGAGGCCAGTGTTTTGGAGAGGGGCCTCTGCGCCGTGGCCCCGACTTCCTGACTCCGCCTCTTCTTCCCTCAAACTCCTGCTCCACAGTTGCTGTGGGAGATGCTGCTGCAGCACCCGTTGCCAAGGAGAAGGCTGCTGGCTGTTTGAACAACAATGGCCGCCTTGTGAACATTCCAACTGTAGGTACTGACAGCTCATCAGCCACAGCAGCCTCACACGCACACACAGGCCGCTCACACTACACACCAGCACTACACAACTGTACCTCTTCCACTTCTTGGCCTGGAGCCTGAGCGAGGCTTCCTTACACACAAATACAAGCCACACACACACATCTGTGCAGGCTCGAAGAAATTATGACTTGTGCAGAGAGGATAAGAAGCCCTTCGGTCCCTCTATGTCTACCTGGATCTCAGTATCACACACACACAGTGCATTCATCCATCTTCCCCCTTCTCCCCGACTTGTCTCTGTCTTCCTCTTATCTCTCTCTCCTCCCCCTCCACGGCTCTCACTCGCTCATCCACACCTCTCTCTCTGCAAGTCTGCATCTCTCGCTCTCTCCTGGAAGGTAGCAAATCTTCAGTCCCTCGGGGGCATACACTTCCTCAAAGAAAGAAGAAAAGAAGAAAGAAACAAGGGTAAGAAAGAGGGAAGAGGAAGGGGAGAGGAGGAAGAGGATTGGGAAAGGAGGCAGACAGACCCCTTAGTGCTCTCTCTGGTGATCTGCTCATATTGACGACACTTGGACCCAAGCCTGGTGGATCACTAAGGTGATGGCAAGGCCAAATTGGAAAGGGTCCCCTAAATCATGGTTTATCCTCTGACTCATTGTTTAAAGATACAGTTTGTAGTATTATAGATAAAATATTGTTAGGTTATCAACGGTGACTCTTTTTAAAAAAAATCTTACGTGGCTTTATTGACAGGAAATCAAAAGAAGAGAGAAGGGAGAGACATTAGGTAAATAGTTGGGAGCCCATGATGCTCAAGCTGTAGTTGCTCTGTATATGTGCTGTATGCTCTATCAACTGCAAGATAGTAACTTCAGGCTAGTTGGTTGCTTTCAGTTCTCCAAGTTTCTTTTTATAAATGCCAAAAATGCCTTAAAATGCATCTATAACTTCATCTATAAAGAATATATATGGTACATACTGACTTATCAAAAGAGCAAAGTGCGACCCCCACGGTCTGCTGCAAACATTTTAAGCCACTACGTTCCCTTAGGCCTATTAGAGCATTTTGCCATTGGTGTGAATAAGCGGGCAATGTCTTCTGTAAATGTTGTTTTTCAAACTAATACAATTAACTTTCCCCATTAGATAGTGTTAATATAAGAAATGATGTCAAAACATTATATCGCCCCATATGATCTAACAGTGATGACAAAAAGATGACCTGCGAACAGCTGTGGTGCACTATAAAAAGCAGTCAGATTAGGCACTAACTGTATGCTGAATGGAATGGTGTGAGTTTGTGTGAGACGAGATGTTGCCAGACACCAGGATGCTGTGTGCATGTGTGTGTTTTCCCCATCTCTCGCTCCTCTTTAATAATTGAGCTGATTCTGTCCAGCTTGTTAGGAAGAGGTACACAGCAGCTTCACACTCTTCTATCTCGTTTTCTCATGCTCTCTCTCTCTCCCTCTCTCTTTCTATCCATCCTACATTTATCACCCGTTTTCTTTTTTTCCTTTTCTGACCCATCCGTCCTCTCTCCCTCGCTCTGTCCCTTCCCCCAGCACCCCTGTTCCTCTCTTCCTTCACAAATCCCTCCTGTTCTTTGACCTCTTCCTCGCCTCTTGCAGCTCCTAGTCCACTACCCCCCCCCCCCCCCCCCTCCACCCCACCACCACCACCCCCTCCTCCCTGCCCTCGATCATCCTTCTCTGTGTCTCTCTGCTCTGTGCTGCCTCCATCCTCCAGGAGGTGAGAGGTCGACGCTCCCTCTCTCCTGCCGCTGTCAGACTTAAAAACCGGCTACAACCAGCCCTGTTGGGGGGTGTGGGTGGTGATGAGCAGAATGAGAAGCTCTAGGTGGGGAAGGACATAGAGCAGTGGTTCTCAAACTATGGTTCAGGTACCACTGGTAGTACGCCAGCTTCTTCTAGAGGCACTAATTTAGAGTCACCTTTATTCCTGTTTGAGTCCTGCTTTAGTTAAGGCATACATTTGAAGTTTAGACCACTGCTTAGTGCTGGTTTAGTCCTGGTTAAGATCTGGTTTTGTCTTGATTCTGCCCTGCTTCACACCTAGTTAAGACCTGGTTAAGTCCTGGTTTAGACCTGGATTTGTACTGGTTTCAGTTTAACCCTGGTTAAGACTTGTATTACTATTGTTATTAGACTCTAGATATGAAGTATTTACAAATGCATTTTTTAGTGTACATCCCTATTTTATGCCTTGGTCCATTGAAGATGGAACTTGGTATGAAAAGCTTGAGAACCACTGACCAAGTAAAAGGAGCAAAGGGAATGAAATGAGAAGTAAACGCGGGGCTACAAGAGGAAAAAGGCATCTCCTCCTGAGTCAGTGGCTTCTTTGGCGTGGTGGAGGTTTTATGAATGTATCGTGTGGGAGGCGACAGAATGGAGCACACAAACACAGCTTACACTAATGCTAAATGGTGGCTGGATGTGTGGGTGCTTCTGTGAGTGTGGGAGAGGTGAACCACATTTACCTGCCTGCGGCAAAAGCCATTTCACTCCAGGTGACAATTAGATTAATAGAAGTCGTAAAAAGACGGGACCTCTCACTCCAAGGACAAAGTCATGACTAATTATTTTCTCCCATAGTACTCTGTACACTGCACAGATTAAAAGTTGTAAAAAAGATGTGTAAATCTTCAAAGGATGTGGTTCCAGTTTTTATTGTGAATAACAGAAAAGATGGTGTTATTTCCTCCCACTAAATGTAAAATATCTTAAAACAGTTCTTCACATTTTTCACATTTTTATCAGACCTAAAACAATAAAGGCCAGTTATTTTTGAAGGAAACAACAGTCAAAAGGACAAAGGACGCGCTCCCTGCAATTATTATTTTACTAAAATTGTCCAAATTTCACTTTTACTGCAACTGAACTCACAATTTGTGTGACAACAAACAAAGAGGAAATCTTTCATACATGCCTGACAATATATTAGCCGGATATTAACTGTTCGACCTAAGATGTATGCAGCCATTCAATCAACAGGTTGCACTTTTAAACATTATCTCAGGAACTCACAAAAATCAGCTGAATGAATAGACTAAGATGTATAATTAAAGGTTGCAGGTATACCTAATGTTTGTTTTTTCTCGTGTATGCATGCATACATGTCTGTGTGTGTCCATTATGTCTTTTCTATCACCATGACGACCTCCATATCAAGAGGACGTCTGACTACGGCAACCTCACATGCTGATAGGCAGAGAGAGTGAAAACAGGTGATTGGTTGAGCTGTCGGCTGTCATATCAGCAGGGTATATCTTTGTGACACACACAGCGACTTGTCTGTGCCATCAACCCACACGCCTACAAACTGCAGCAAGACACACACAAAAGGTCCCTGCACACCCTCAAAGTACACATGTAGGCCTGGACACACAAGTACATACTAGAACACACAAGTACACAGACACACGTCTCCGAGATGTGCTGTGTTAGGTGCACTGACCCTGCCAATGAGGACAGAGGAACATCAGCGGAACTACAAGGCCGTTGCTATGACAACTAGCCCCGCTCTCACAGGTAGAAGCACAATAGGCCTAAAGCTGGGCCCACACCTAAATATGTAACCTCAATATTATAAGTCCACATTCTCTGTTTATCTCACACAAAGAACACAGAGAAAGTCTGACAGACAGCGGCAGGCAGCCAAGGTAAGGCCAGCTCCTTTTCATTCCAACATTCACAGGGTTGAAGTCATTATGTCCAAGTCGACTTGCCAATACAGGAACTCAGTCTTCAACTGCAGACTATGAAAGTGAGACAGACAGATAGACAGACAGGGGAGCATTACTCTGCATACTAACAACACCTGCACTAAAGCAGCCTGTGCACGTCTCACCAGGGGCCTTAAATACCCAACTGTCACTGCCCAGACACTGACACTGACTTCTCTCCCTCTCTCATCTCCTCCTTTTCTGTCTCCTCCAGTTTCTCAGTTCCCCCTTTTCTCCCTTTGTACACCCCCCACACTCACCACCTCAAACAAGAGCTGATAATCACCATCATGACTACAGCATTGCTGCTGCCACTGCAGGATGTGCCACTGCTGCTGTGTCCTGTCTACAAGTGTCTTAACATATAGTAATAGAAATCTCTAGGAAGCCTCTTAATGATACTCCTTAACTTCTGTTTACATGAACACCCAACATATGTATACAGCAAGAGCTCGGCGCGCAGTCATGCTGCTGTATGTAACTGTATTAGTTAGGTCCCATTAAAGTCAGTCCAAAATGTGAAGGGAAAAATGTAAAGATGTGACAATGGGCATAGAATACAGTTGTCTTTCCTTTATTCTATAGTCATTCAATAAAACATGTCAGAAACATGTCAAACAGGTGGGGGCACACAGGGTTCACGGCGTGCCTTTACTGTATGCATTTTACTACATGCTGCATGCCCACACTGAAGCGCATTTGTGCCCAAGTAGTAAGCATGCGGAGAACTGTCTGTACACGGCGCCGACGAGGTTAACGTGGAAAAGAGAAGACGTAGCCAAAGATACGCAGCACAACTGGCTGTTAGGACAGTACGCTAATTCGCTGTTGTATACACAAGACGCTGCATGTGCACTCACCACGAGACGCGCGGCGCGGCTGCTGGTGCGGTGTGACAGCCTCACCTCAGTCCACTGTTCTCCTCACTCCTCCGGGTCACGGAGCCGCCAGCGCCCAGCTCTCCTTCTTCATCCGGACAAGAGACGCACTGGCCAGGCTTCCCACAGAAACGACTGTCTGCTCTGGTTGTGTCGCGCCAACAGAGAAAAAACACTCCTCTGGCTCACTCCAGTTTCTGTACCCACAAAAACAAACAAACAAAAGAAATGAAAAATGTAAAAATGGGGAGTGGGAACGTTAATTCACAGTTTTGTGTCTGACTCAGGAGCTGACATGAGAGTGTTAAAGCGCTGTGCTCCCGTTTGGTGACAGACACGGGACTCCCCAGTATCCGGGAGGCGAAGATCGACCGCGCGCCTTTACCTCTGCAATTCCAGCTCTGTCTGTTGTGCGCCCCAGTCTCCGCTGTGCCTCTCCAACGTGCCTACTTGTCAAAGCCATCCGGGTACCCGTAAGTGGCTACACTGTGAGCTTCAGGAAGTATGGGTAGTGTAGTTTTATAAAGAAAGACGGGCAGGTGAGCGAGGAACAACACCGAAGTGACTTTTGCAGACTGTTAATTGCTCTGTGATGTCACTGACAAAGCATAGCCTAAAAACCATCAGTATGACTTAGCATTTTTAGGTTGAGATTCTTTATGGATTTACAAGGATTTTATCACGAGGAAGCAAAATGAAACATATCACTTTAAAATAATAATGAAGTAAATGTAGAGTGTTATCTAAGTAAAATTCATGTATGTTTTTTTTTATTATGGTGAGATGTAAATGCCAAAACAAAAAGATGAAACCTAAAAAGGTATCAGGTCTTTATTGCAACAATATCACATACAAATCTTAGGATAAAAGTTACATTCTCGTCACAGCGTACAATAAATGACTGACTTTTACCCAGCGGCTGAATGTAGCCTATATGATAATGTACATATATGTGAACTTAGAACAAAATAATCTTTGGTTTGCAAAGATATAAAAAACAGAAGAGAGACAGTTCATCCACAGCTGTCCAATATGGTCACTGTCTGTGAATTTGATAAACACATTAAAGGCATTTAAATCTAAAAGTATAGACTGTCATTTGTGCACAAAACAGCAAATATCAGAGATGAATACACAATCAGTAGTATAGCTCCATACGTTATCATCTGAGTTAGAAGTTCATTAACAGATTCATGTTTCTTTTACAAGAGAAAAAATGAGCTTTGAACATATATGGCAGCTGAGAAGATCTTGTACCAACTCGACTGCCCCCACCCCGACACAACCATCTACATCTTCTTTCAGTTCCTTGTTGTCATGGTTACAGAGTAAAGCATTTCTGCAAGGCCTGACCAGCAGAGCTCTGACTGCTGTTCAACATGGTGGAGATGTGTCCTGAATGGGCTGCAGTGATCCGTGGCCAGTCAGGAAGCACTATGTATCTATATCTGATATGTATTCTGATATATGTTTATATAGTAAATGGGTGAAACACAGGCATTATCAGTATCAGCCTGTCAAAATAACAAAAAAGTCATTTGCTGAATGTGTCCAGTCTATTTAGTTTGTGTGTGTCACAGGTTTTCGCCCGGCTGGTACTGAGGCTCTGTGGCAGTGAAGTAATCCTCCAAGAAGGACTGCAGGTATTCAAAAGTGTGCCTCTCATCGGGTTCTCGCCTCCAGCACTGCAGCATCAGTTCGTGAAGAGAGGCAGGGGAGCCCGGGGCGCAGGGCATTCTGTACCCCCGCTCCACCTGCTCCAACACCTCACGGTTGTTCATGCCTAAAGGGGGTGGAAAACACAGGGGTTGATGTCAAAGTGAGAGGAAGTGAGGTCAGGAAAAGCACTCATGTTTCAGCCATGTAAACAGAAAACTACTGTATGACAGCCTTTGGTAACACATCTCACCTCGAAGGACTTTCAAATGTCTGCCTAAGGTTGTATATGTCACTGATGCTTTTTTAAACATCATGATTAAGCAATGTTTTAGCCATTGTATGATATCAAAGTAAACCTGAAACACCTGAAATAATGAGTGACTATAAAGATTCTATAAATTATAAACTAGAAGGTTTGATATTGTAATTTAAGGCACCTTACCAAATTGCAAAATTACTAAATGAGTGAGTGCAGGAAGGTTTAGCTAAGAAAGGTACCGGATCTGCGTGGTGATTTGCACAGCACTCTGGAAGGCACTTGAAGCACCACACACTACCTCTCTGTGTTTTAATGTTATTTTTTTGAAGAATTTGTGAAATGGTTTAAATATTTTCAAAGATCTTTTATTGGACAACAAATATAATATTTTTATTGTTTTGCTAAGTTTGTGTGGTCTGGAGAAAATTAGTTGCATGAAATATCAAAAAATAAGTTGAATACCTGGGTATGGCACACGTCCCTTGGTAATGAGTTCAGTTAGAAGGATACCAAAGCTCCACACATCTGACTTGATGGTAAAGCGCCCATACAATGCAGCCTCTGGAGCCGTCCACTTAATGGGAAACTTAGCCCCTGAAACCATGGCAACAAGTGAACATGAATAGTCATACAATTAGGACAAGTTATGTATAAAAATAAAGCCACAGAGGCAGTTATACTTAATGATCACATGGTGAAAGCACATGATCACATGATGTTACCCTGTCGGGCTGTGTACTCATTGTCTTCGATGAGCCGAGCCAGGCCGAAGTCAGCGATCTTACACACTAGATTGTCTCCGACCAGGATGTTGGCAGCTCGCAGGTCGCGGTGGATGTAGTTCATTCTTTCAATGTATGCCATTCCAGCTGCAATCTACACACACAGACATCTAAAGTCAATCAGTTTGTCAAAATGTTAATTTATTTATATTTTTAAGTATTAAATATGAGTAACCTGAGCAGCCATGTCCACTAGCTGAGGCAGTTTGAGACTCTGCCCCTCTCCATCTTTTAAGAAGTCCAACAAACTCCCTATGAGTAGAACATACTGTCAGATGTATAACTTGAACTGTTTGTATTGCACTGAGTACACAATTCATGGTTTATCACAGCATAAAACACCAAATATTTGCTGATATAAAACAGACCTTTAATCATTCTTTATTTTAATGCATTTGTTTATTTTGCAGATTTAAACTTTGTGCTTTTCTCTTTGTCTGTATATTGAAGAAATACTTAAGTTGTCATGGGCCACCTCCACAGGGAGGTCAAAGAGCATGTTCAGAAAAAGAAATTAAATTCCTTTGCTTGGTTGGAATTCAGTTTTTGTCCCTTGGGGGGGCATGTGCAGTTGAACTTGTGGTCTTTTAATTTACTAAAAAGTCTCCCTGTGGGCATTAAAAGAGTTGCCAATTTTTTAATTTTTATTTGTTTTCAGTATTTTGTAAGAGCAACAATAATTGTCTCTCTAACCATTTTAAAACACAATATCATGGACACATGCATATATTAAAATCACATCCAACCACAATAGTCTGTATACAGTATGTGAGAGGCTGCCAGCTGGCCCGCTGCACTACCTTGGCTCATGAACTCAGTGATAATGTAGATGGGCTCTTCTGAAACTACTGCATAAAGCTGCACCAGCTTGTCATGGCGGAGTCGCTTCATGATCTGAGCCTCCTCCAGGAAGGCCTCAGGGGACATGGTTCCTGGCTTCAGAGTCTTCACAGCCACCTTGGTGGTGCCATTCCACATGCCTAGCATACAGACGCAGAGATAGTAAAACTCCCAAACTATGGGTACCCTATAGATGCATGCATCAACATTAGTTTTATGGTCACACAGAGTGGATGAATATGCATATGACACACAAAACACACTCTATCATCACTATGACACACACATATACTGCATATGGGCCAATAGGCAAAAGGCAAACATCATTAAACTCATGCAAATTATTGTTATTGTTGGAATCATGCATGACATGAGACAAAGTGGCGTTAGAAAGAAGAGTGGTTGACTGGTCTCACATTAAAACCAGAGGCACCTGAGACCTGGACTGGCCACAGGGAGAAAGTCTGCACAGCTCAGAAAAACACTGGAACCTGGGACCAGTAAAATAATGTACAATTCAATATACGTAATAATATAAACTGATGATGAAATAGGCACAGATAGTATACACTGTAGATAGTGAAGCCAGATGTAGACACTGAACAGGACAACACACACTACAGTACACTGTAAGCCTGTAGAGGTTCTCAGTCTCACCCATCCACACGTCCCCGAAGCAGCCCTGTCCCAGCTTTCTCTGAAGGGACAGTGTTTCCCTCGAGACCTCCCAGGCATCCCGCCCGAGGCCCATAGTGAGCGGGGTGGAGTTCGGACATGGCTTGGTCAAGAAATAGCACAGTCCGTCGTTAACGCCTAACACAGCCGAGGAAAGGTGCAGGTAGTGAAAATAGGATAGTGAAAGGGAAAGATTGTTGGTAGAGTGATGGATTGGAAAAGATGGAAAATAGATGGGATGGGGGTGACAAAAATGTGAGGTGAGATGATGAACATGCACATGCAACAACAGCAGGGGGCAGGATAACACTGTGCACACCTGGATGTAAAAACAACTTCATTTGGAGTCAACATTTCCTGAATATTTTTGACTTAATAATTTGCAGTTGTATTTTACAGCAAATCTGAATAGAGATTTCTGATTCATAACCACATGACTTTGATATATTGGTGGTCAAATCTTTGCACTGTTAAAAAAATGTTCATCTGAAAATCATTGCACTTTTTCATTTGGTTTATCCCAGGTGTGCCGCCTTTGTCACCTCACCCTGCTGCACACTTCCACCAGTCCTACCCATCCAGACTTCTCCAAACTGGCCATTGCCCAGTTTCTTAATCAACTGGAGGGATTCTCGGGGAATCTCCCACATGTCCTTGGTCTTCACTGATAAGTCAGCCAGCTTAGGCATACCCCGCTTACAACTGCCAATCAAACGGCAGCACAGGCCCGCTGCTCTCTCTGAGACGGAGAGAGACAAACAGACAGGGACACAAAAAAAAAAAAAAAGGGGGGAAACAAAAAGAGGGCGGCAAATAAAGGTGAACAAAACAGGAGCTGATATAGATGACATTTAAAATGAGAATAAAGCATTATAGCACAGGAAAATCACATATGCATGTGCAAGTGAGAATGCAGTTAAGATATACATTTTTATTTTTTTATGATATGAGTGAAACAAGAAATGACACAAGAACATTTCATTTTGTGTGAGAAGTCTGTATGTTATTTAGCATTCACAAATGCAGGTTTGGGATACTGGAGTAAATTGGCAATAATAAAAGCTATCCCTCACCTGTTTAACAAGCTAAGCACACTTATTAAAGTATCAGTATTTTTTGTAAATAGTCAGGTTAGAATCTGCAAAAAAAGTCTAACATTTGAAATAGGGAATAATATGTGTGATAAATATAGCTCTATGGAAAAACGCCTCTCCACATTAAAGCTCAGTAAATTCTGGACAACACTTAATTGCAGTATCAGAATCAGACACTAGGAGGCAGAGTTATACTAATACAGAGGAGGAAGTAGAGGGTGTGCTGAGCAAAGCTTTAAATATCAGTGATACTCAAGTTCAAAGACAGAAAGACATACAACTTTCTAACGCAGCTAGACACAGAACGAATTGCAAAGCAACACAAATACACCTGAAAAGTGATGTGAACAGACCCAGGACAAAAAGATCAGAGATTTGTGTTTTGTGTGTTACCAGTGTAGTGCGCAACCAGCTCCTGCACAGTGTCGAACTGTGATCTCGTGGTAATGTAATAGCCTCCGTTGTCCAGTTTACGGATCTTATAGTGCTTGACATGGTCTCCTTTTGTATCGTCCCAGTCACGGATAGATAGAGAGTAGGCACCTGAGGACACATGGTGAGGGAGATGAGCATAATAAGAAGATAATAAGTAATGAATGTAAATTATTTTTTATATATTTTCTCAAATAAATTTCTACTCTACCATATTACCTAAAAGCCCTATTTTCTATAGGTAGGCTGCAGTGTAGTAAAATAACTAGATACTTTTACTCAAGTACTTTTAGTATATTTTGGGAGAAAAATGTATTTATAAAAGTAATGTTCAACACTTCAAAGTTGGTAGTAATAATAGTAGTGGTACCAGTGTTAGTACTTTGTAGAAGTAATAACAGTAGCAATAGTGGTAGTAGTAGTAGTGGTTGTAGCAGTACTTATAAAGATATATAAACTTTAAACTTTACTAATTTACTTTTGATACTTTTACTCAAGTAATAATTCTGTTGACTACTTTTCCATCTACTCAATTAATATTATTTTGAAGTAGCAGTACTTTTACTTGACTGCAGATTTTGAGTATTTCTTCCATCTTTGCTTGAAAGTGTTGTGTGTAGGGCTGCAACAACTAATTGGATTAATTGTTTATAACCAATAATTGAAATAATCGTCAACTAATTTAATAATCGTTTAAACGTTAACTGGAGTATTTATAGACTCTGAAACTTGCCATGTGCTGAGAGAGCAGAGTTTATTGCCAGAACAGAGCAGTAAAGCCACAGAAACAGTTAACAATGTACATTTTGTGTTTTTGATTAAAAATATCTTTGTATGTATAGGCTCTATCCAGATGTCCTCCTCTGACATACGTGTAGCTTCGTCTGGGTCAAATTTGAAAAAAATTAAGACATTTTTGGTAGAATTATCCAAAATTTTTACAGAAACTATAAAACACTGCAAGTTTTTAAACACTTTCACCACACATTCTTCTCTAACCAATTAATTAAAACAATAATCTAGAGATTAATCAATTATCAAAATAATCATTTGTTGCAGCCCTAGTTGTGTGGTCTCACCTTTGGTGGTCTCACTCTCTCGTATGAGGAAAGTGCCCCTCTGGTTGCCGTGGCCCAGCAGCTGTCTCTCTGCATCCTTCCTCCCCATCTTCCCAAAATACCACCTGTCGCCATGACAACAACACACAGGTCACCACGGCAGCACACACCTCTTAACCTCTGACCTCACACTACATGCTAATCATTTTATGAATTCTTTCACAGTAAAATATAAGCAGTGAGCACTCACTCTTCAGCCTGTATGGAGTCTACAGGAGCAACGTAGTTGGACGGGATGTAACCTGAGTTCCCAGTGTCCAGAGATCGAGCTTCCCACCAGTCGCCCTCTCTGCCAACACACACAGAAATACAGAATTTGTTTATAGAGGAGCTTTGTATCCAGTAGGTTTTGAAGCATAAGCTCCTTCATCAATATTTGTACAGTATTGGCCATAATATTCTTTGCCAGAGAAAGAGAGCATTTGCTTTTCTATGTGAGTTTGTTTTACTGTAGAGGTGAACTTTATATACTTTCAACTATTATTAAAGGACACTAAATTATCTTCCTTGCAACCCCTTAATTAAACTGAATTTGTCTTTTTCTTCTTTCCTTCTGGCTTTTCCTTTCTGAGGTCACCACAGCAAATCATCTGCCTTCTTGTGTGCAGTGAGGTTTTAAGTCAGATGTCTTTCCTGACGGAATTCTCTCCATTTATCCAGACAGAGGACTGGCACAAAGAGTACACTGCGCCTTAAACCATTTACATGTAACAACTATCTGACAATTCAGAGTTAACATAATAGGTTTAGTATTATTAAAATAAATGTATAGAGAAAAAAATAGCTGCACTATTTTTTTTTTTTTTTGACTCACGTGTTATTGATGATCTGAAATTTCTCTCCTTTCTGAAAAGTGAGGTCATCTTCAGTGCGAGCATCATAGTCATACAGGGCTATAAACAGAGTGACTCCGCCACCTGTACAATAGAAACATAGATATGTGTAGTATTAATATTAAATTATTAAATTAAATTAAATTATTAATGTTTAGGTATGTATAACAACATATTTTTATTTTTTAAAAGTGTAGCTGTTCCTGTATGTGTCCATGTTCACAGACAAACCACAAATAAGTTGATACAATAGCTTTACTATAATCTGTTATATATTGATCTGTGCTTGTTCGTACTGGTGATGCCTCCAGGCCGCTGCGGTGTGTTGCTGGTGAAGACTGTCCCACAGGAGAACCCCTTGTTGAAGTCTGGGATGGTCTGAGTGGGGTCAGGACAGTAGCGGGCGGCATTCAGGGCTGAAGACAAGCCTCCGTCTGTGTTGCTAGGAGACACATCTGTAATGGCTACTGTCGCTATTGCTGCTGGTGCTGCTTTGGCCGACTTCTTCTGCTTGCAACAGGCACACCCCATAATAACTGGCACTGAGACCGAGTCTGTGAAATGGTACGAAAGACAAGCAACACATTTGTTTAAAATAAGGATGGATGGGTTTTGTCTTTACATAGAGATGAGAAGTAGAAGCTTCATTTCCTGAAATGCATTTTTAATGTTTTTGACATTTGACTAGATTCTAGATACTTTTTTGTAATTTACTTAAATAGAGTTTTGTTTTTTGTTTTTTTATCAAAATGTACTTTTTGAGTACATTTTCTAAAATCTGAGCGAAAACGTTGCTTAAGAGTTAATATGTTTTGCCTGTATGGCAACCAAAGGGCCAGGGTTGGAGCCAGGTTTTTGTCAGTGGCATTTAGTAGTAGTGGTAGAAGTAGTGGTATTAGTGCAGATTTTGAGTAATTCTTAAGCCTCTTGTTTAGTATGGACATGGATTACGTTTTACAATGCAGTATATCATTCAGTTATGTCTTCATATTGTTACACATTTTATGGTCACACATTTGAAAAAAAAAATCCCTACTTGAATAAAATATATGACTTTGTAGCAAACTGGTACTTGAAGCAAACAGAAGAGCAATAGTTAATACTGCCTTGTCTAAGCAAACATGAGAGCTAACTTGGGACTGTATAACCAAACTACAACACAAAACAAACAGGAGGCAACTGAAAGAGAGAAGTTAAAATAAAAGTTAATTTCCCCTACGCTACTTGTGGAAAAGGAAGTATAATGTGGGTGTAAGACACAAAGAGAAGTTCACTTTTTTTACCTGATGTTTTCCTCTGTCAGATCATCTGTCAATCAACATTTCCACTGAAAAAAAGGGAAGAGAGAGAAGAGGTGAGTGATAGGAGCAGTACGGCAGGGCTGAGAACCACAGAGGGAACAGTCTCAAATGCACTAAAGCATGAACACAGTCTGAGAGGAGACGCGGTGAGACAAGGCTACAGAGTAGGAAAGACAAAGAGAGATGTGAGGTTAGCCACTTCCCTTTTACTTTACAGTTTCGAGAAGGGCTTTTCTCATTGGACTGTGTGTTAAATGTATGTGATCATGCCTGTGGTATATTACAGATGAAAATGCCATTAACAAAGCTTGTGTGACTCGCACTAACAGTTACTTACAGACAACTTTTGCAAGGATCATTGTGTCAGCATGAATCTATGCAATTCTGACTTCCAGTTTTGTGGGAGCCTCATTGTTTCAATAGAGTGTTGACAAAGCATAGACTAGTGCCAAGGACGTGAAGAGGAAAAAACACACTAAGACGACTGAAAAACATTTCAATTGTAAGCATAAATGTCTGAACACATATGTATGACAAGGATCTTGTAACCCTAAAGCTTAATAATCTTCAAGCTACTGCACAAGTCAATCAATCAATCAATCAAGCTTTATTGTCACTTTGCTGTATATACTAGGGACAGCACTGGTAAGAATTCATAAATAAATCCAATATTAGCATAGTGATAGCAAGTGTTGTCTTTAACTTTGTGGCTAAAATCCATTGATGACATAAAAGCACTCGGATAGTATAGTGCCCAGACAAGGACTTGAACCAAAGATCTGTTCAGGGGTAAACGCTCGATCCATCTAGCCACAAAGACCATATATTTGAAATGGTAAAGGACCACCAGAGCTAATTATTTTTTCCCTCACTGACTCCTTGTGATTGAAGTTAGATTTGATTCTATTTTGCCGTAGGCCTACTAGTTCAGAATCTTGTAACAATGAATGGATCCAGACACTGTTGGCTCATTACTGATTCTTTTTTTTTCTTTTTTTTTTATCAAACTATGACCCTACCCTAACCTGCTACCCAACCAAGAAACTGACCAACAAACCAAATTAACATGAAATTATCATGGCTTGCTCTAGTGTCTTTGGAACGTCTACCTCTTCTACCTCTACAATTACGTGTGTCTATGTTAGGAGTTAAATGTTCGATTTAATGTGAAGTTAGCAATAAAGCCTGAAAGCCACAGCTGTACCCTTTTATGGAGAGCTCTGACTGATGCTATAGGCCCTGGGATTTAAACTGGCAACCATACAGTCTGTAGCCCGCCATCACCCCACCTACTGAGGAATGTGGAGGAAGTCACATACAGGAAGAAGTATAAAAGTTATGGCAGCAAAGGAATGCACAAAAAAGCTAATCTACAATAATTATTTAATAATGTCACACTCGTTCTACAATGTTTCAAAATGTAAAGCACCAGTTCTGACTCAAAATCACTTTGCTGCTCACTTTGCACTCGCTATTTGCACAGAGCAGAGATATTCGAGGTGTGCACACTCATGCATTATCACGTTGACCATCAGGAAAGCTGCAGGAAGTTAGTCCTGTTAGAGTTTCCTGTCCACACTTCAGATGGCTCCCCCCTTTTCCTGGAAACTGAGGACAGAGCCCATCCACACACATGCACACGCACATGCACACACACATGCACACACACATGCACACACACACACACACACCAGCTGCGGTACAACAAACAACTTAAAACACACACTTCCTTTCTCCTGGTGTTTTTCTTCCCATACCAAAACTGTACCACAATAAACTTTCATTTTACTTCTTCTATACAACATCATTATTCTTCTGGTTGTGTGTCCTTTTGAACAAGTCCCTTACTGCTTTTTAACACTGTCTATGAGATGACCACAATGTGCTCAATATCACAGATATTTTGGGACAAACATACTGGAAATATCTTTTATACATCTATTATATAGCAGTCATTGTTCACCTCAGTTTGGTTCCTGTTGGCTGACGCGTCTTCCTTAATGAGCACAGAGGCTGTAAAATGCATTTGAAATATCCATTAATACAAACATTACTGTACCTAGCGAAATATGGGAAATTATTAGGGCTTGCCTTTCACAAAAATAGACAAGACTACATGTAAGAGGGTGTGTGCAGTATAAGGGAGGTTAGCAAAGTTCAAAAGGCACAGTTTATGCCAAAACTGTTTAAGTTCCTCTTTGTTTCTTAGAAGTTAAGTCATGAAAATAAAGTACAGTCACTTACAGTAGACCAGGCTGTGTATACTGCCAGTAACTGTAGTAATAGATTTTTAATTCAAATTTAATAATTCCCCGAAAATACTATTGTAATACTCAGTCCTTACAATAGCAAAGTAAAGACCATCAAGGCTTGGCTAAATGTCAGCATATTTTTATAGTGACCAACATTACATACAGAAATAGTTTAAACAAAACATGTGATTTCCTCTGCTGTGCAAAGAGTGGCAGTGGTTTGTGACTGGCCTTTCAAATACACTGACAAATAAAATGCTGCACTAGTTAAAGTAAAGTAGAGGCTGCCAAGGTACAAGAATTTCAGTACAATATCAATAATACATTATTAACACTTTTGTGACTTTTTATGTAGATTCTTAAACTTTTCACAGATGACGCAGGTACACAATAGTGTTAATTTCTGAAGTACAGGTAAAAATACTGTTACTGCTAAATAATATTACTTAGGTAGGAGTAAAAGTAGCTGACAAAATTGTTTCTTAAGTGAAAGAATTAAATGTTTACTTGAGTAGGCATTTTCAAAAGATGTTTTGCAAGCACAATAAAATCTACTACTACTGCTACTACTACTTCTGTCCCTAAACTTTCTGATTGCAGGACAGGTGCTCTACCCACTTTGCACAAGAGTTGACTTTAGTAAATCAGCCACAATGGGGTCACTAGCCAGTGTACTCTTTGTGCTAGTCCCAAGCCTGAATAAATGAAAAGTATCTGGTGGTCACATTCCATCTCTGAGTAATTTGAACCTCTTGCGTCACCAATGTTTATCAGTGTGTCAGAGGCACTATAGGCAAAACTATACTGTACAATGTAAATGTTATCCTGAACAATGTGGGGAAACCTGTAAAGTCTGACCTATGGCGCATTGATGCATAGAGTACGCTCACTAAAATCCCAGTACTGCCCAGCAAAACTCACACACACAAACATCCAGGAGACACACCCTTTCCTGCACAACGGACTGCAGATAAGCCACTGCGCCTGGGAATTAACTCTGAGAACAAAAATATTCACTAAGTTCTTGCATTTTCACACCAGGATTATACACTGACTCTACTCCTTCATCGCCTCTTTCTCCAGCTCTTCTTCCTCGCCTTGTGCTTTTTTGTCTACAGCTCCGATCAGTAGGAAGCCCCACAGGATGCAGGGCCTGTTTGGAGCAGGATTGATAGGACAATGGGAAGCAAGCTGTCACTGGAGCTACACACTCAAAATGTAGAGGGGCGTGGGGTGTGGGGTGTGGGGGGGACCAATGGAAAAGTAAGATGTCTCGGTCATCGGGACGTCCTGTTTCCAGATGATGTCATTGTATCTTTATCCAAATACAAATATGATGCTGTTTTTTGGAAGGGAGTCCATGTATACAGGTCATACTGTATACAGGCCCGTTGACAGCCCGGGTCAAGAAGACCTCACAGGGGCCCATTATAATCTAAAATATATAGGAAGACCTATGCATAAACAACTCATAAGTGGTGCTCATTAGTGTTTGGTCACAAAGGTTTAGCATAACTGACCACTCGAAACACATAGGCTTGCATACCTAAAACCAAAGCCACTCCCCTTTCCTTCCTGCCTTGCTCCATGGCCCAAGACAGGAACCAACCTTGCTAAGAAACAGGAAGTGACGAAGTTTGGCCTTGGTCAGTCTAATCTTGTTTTTTTTCCTACCAATCCCTAAAAAAAATCCCAGATAACCCACACACAATTCTGAATTATTTGTTTTTAAAGTGTGAGGATAAAAAAGAAAGATGGAAGAGATGCATAGTGCCTCAAAACTCTGCATTGTGTAAACCCAACAGGAAAACCTCAAATGAATGGAGATCTAAAGGATATATCTAGCCCGGCCTTTTCCTCTAGTTGGCTTCCTCAGTTCACAAATCAATTCAAGGTAACCAATTTTTCTGCTGTCAGACAAAAATCTTTAACACTAAAGGACAAAACATCTATTGTAGATTAGGAACAGAAGAACAGAACGTGATAAAATTAAGATTAGCCTATCTAGTTTAAGATTGCACAAATGATCTGCTTTTGAAATTGTCACCGTTTCAACATTGCTGATTTCTACATGACATTCTTCTGTGGTATCTGCCCAGCTAAGAAAATTAGATACAGTCACTCTCACAAGCAACTTCCTTCATTAGAACACTAATTCTCACAAACACTGCAGTTAACTTTATCTAGTGTATGATAAGGTAATGTATATGATACAATACACACGAGAGGTGGTGATAACGTGGTCAGTGTCACTAACTTGCTGACCACTTACCCTATCCTCTAGCAAAACTTTTGATAAAGAAATCTCTGTTGGTACGTAACTAGGAGGCCAATGATTTGACCCCCACCGTAGCCATTTACTCTAAACTGTGGCTGCTTGTTTTGAAAAAGTACCTTATATGTTTAGTGTTTCTTAGTTAAATGAAGTAAGTCTTACCATAAGTATTAGTCCAGGTGAAGGCAGGACCAGGGTGAACGGCAGTGCTGACCTGAGGTGTGTGAGTGGAGGATGTGAGCGCGAGCTGTCCGGATGGCTCCTGGACGCGCATTGAGGTCCGCCCCAGAGGAACGCGTGCAGGAACTTCTCGAGCAAAAACTAAAAGCGGTGAGATGTTGCACTTCTGGCAAATCAGGACAGCCCCTTATTGACTAGGCTTACAAATGTCGCACTAAAACGTGAGCTTTAAAAGAGATTAAAGCCTGTAAAATATGTTTCAAACGCATCTGTCTTGTTTGATCTGATCTGACTTTCTGGCACTTTACATAGTCGGTAGGTGTGATACAGGAAGCTCAAATGAAACGTGTGATAACCGCCAGCATTTGTGTTGTAAACAGTTAGCAATTAAAACGACATCACACATCGAGAATCACGACATCGACTCAAACAGGTCAGGTAAAATGAAATGAAGAAAACAATCATAATATATATAATAATAACTTGGCGGGCTGTGTTAAAGGCTAATTGAAATGAAACTATGAGAACACGACGCTCTTTCAAGTCTTTGTCTACATCTAGTGGTGAGTGAGTGCACCTGCAACTAGATGTTGCAAAAGCTAATAGCGGTGAGATGTTGCAGGTGCACTCACCATCTTTGCCAGTTAAGTAAACTTGGTCATTTTCAAAAGGACACTAAAGACAACTAAATTGTGAAGCACAAGGACAAAAATAGCAAAAACGTAAATAATATGATTTGAAGAATTATGCTAAATATGAATAAAACAAATAAAGACCAAACTGTGCTAAAAAGACAAGTTGGAGAACAGGTTTGGAAACCCAACGCTGAAAGTAATGCTTTGAATCCTCTGAGTAAATAAAAGAATATAACACACATTATATTTGTAACAAAGTAACTTTATTATGTAGAAAAATACAAGGCAGTCCATTACTCTCTGACTGCAACAAAAAGGACTGAGGCATGATGGGTAGTCTGATGTGAACAGCAGTTAACAGATCCAAACAGGTTTGTTACATAAACTAAAACCTACACAGTGGGGATTATTGAGTCTTTTGACTGCATACATGCCCTGTATGCCAGATTTGTTTACATGACACTAAACATGTGCAAGATTATCAGAATGGTATTTTTTATAAACTAAATATCAAGAAATTCAGTGCAATAGAAGTAACATATCCTTGTTGCAAAGCAGCACCAATATTTAACACTAAAAATAAGATATGCAAATAAAACATCCATTGTAGTGTGTATATTGTGCAAAATGCATCTACTTTTATCACATTTGTGCTGTGGTATCTCAGCTGGCTCAGCATTTGCAGAATTGTAGCTTTTGCATATCAGATGTGTGTGCGAATATGTCATCTCATGTAGTGTGTTATAGCTCGTAAAGTGTACAAAAGGGCAGCTTGTAGTCGGGCCTCCATCACTATAAGATTAGCATGAACCTGCAAGAAAAGAGCAAACACCAAAATCATCACAAAATGTTTTGTTTTTTTTCAGAGTTACTACTCAAAATATATGCTTGGGCTTTCTGTACCTTTTCCGAGTGCCTGAACTGTCTCCAGAAGTCATGGTAAATATGTGCTGTGGTCTGCTCAGGGTGACAGGCCATAGTCTTAACAAACACCTTCAGAGAGCGCTCCAACAACTCATTCACACTTCCATAGTCGTAGTCATCATATCTGCATAGAAATGAGGGCAATGGGTTAGTTACAGTATATATTGATAAACTTTATGTACTGCATGTGAGTGTTTATACTAACCGTATGCCATAGAGACAGTGGATGTAGTTCCACAAAGCCTTCCTCAATGTGTGGGTATCAACATCTTCGTGCATTGCCATCCTGTGGTAAGTCAAGTTACTAACTACCTGCAAAAAATAAAATAAAAATAACATAGCAAGAGTCTTCAGTGATTAGATCAAGTGGCCAGCAGTAATGCATGTTTGTGATTTAATCCAAACAGTATAGTGAACAGGATGTCTTCTTGTACCAGATATTCTATCTAAATCTTACATAAATATAATCAGAAATACAGCACACACAAGTTTGAACTGGCCACTTGGAAGCAGAACATATGTATGGCCATGTACTACAAAGTAGACAGTTGAATTTATTTGTCAGATATGCTGACAATCAGTCAGCATTAGACTACCCAAGTCTATCATGCCCTCATGTTGGATTTTTCCATAAAGCAGTGAGTGTATTTACGGCATGCTGACTCTGCACTATCAAAGTCAACACCAGCACAAAACTACAGTAAACTGATTAACAAATACAGTACAGAGCCAAGGTGGTTAGCACTGTAGGTTCACACAAAGAAAATAACAGCTGCAATAATCAGGTATTAATTCTTTCGTCCTCTCCTAAACAGGGTTTTGTTTTTGTTGATTGGTTAGCTGGTTTTCTAAATACCTGAAACTTCTCGTCCAGTAGCTGTCCCATGTCTGGCAACAGCCTGTTGACTAGAGAGTATCCATGATCCTCCCATGAATAGTCCTTCACACAGCACACAGATAAATCAAACTGAGCACATACATCAGTTTGCACAGTAGAAGGTCAACTAAAAACTGTACACACACTATGTTTGACTACAGATCATAATCAACTTTAAACTTATGGAAATGCTGTACCTGCGCTCTCATAGTGGTCGGTGACTGCTCCCCTCTGGGTGCAAAGTCTTCATATCTAAACTCTGGATCTTCCACCAGACGCAACACTATGTCAGGCGGAGCTCCCCGAACAACCGCTGGTCAAGCATAAAAATGAAAGATTCTTTCTTGTAAATATGCAAAGCAAGTGAATGACAGGACAGTACATGCATAAACAACTCTGTACCAGTGGGAATGCTTTCACTCCTTTCTCTCTCGAAACGAGTGATGATCTCTTCCTGTGTGCACTCTTCCTCCTGTTGCTGTAACTCCACCATCCTCTTCATTAATACCTCCACCTCCATGGCTCCGTCCACCAGCTAATCAACAATAACAGTACAGAGCTTTCTTCTTTTACCAAAACAAACACAGAACTGTTTTATAATTACTAAACCGGCGCAACTGCCATGGGAACTCAGTCATCTGAAAGGGCCCATCTCAAATATTTTTACTTATAGCAAACACCACATCAAACCACGGCTCTTAATTCAGTTTTAACATTCACAACACAGTCTTTTTAATTAAAATTAAAAATACGCTGTGATTGAAATTTCTTAACTAAAATAAAGACCACATGTAACTGTTATTGTGGCATTGTTGTAAGTGCTACAATATAGAGCAAAAAAAGACCAGAACTAGGCATAACTGTCTGTTTTCCTCTTCTACTCTGTTCAGACTTACCTCCTGTCTACCATCCTCATGAGCAGGGCTGTGCGGGCTGCGTGGAACATGACTTGGTGATGAAGGCTGGAAGGTAAAGCCTCCTATGTGGTCTGGCTCAGGATTCAAGCCACAACCCCACACAAAAGAGCAAAGCGAATGAGCATGCGCCATTACCACAATGGCGTGTATTAGCTCAGCCAATGACCAGCGAGGATCTGCCCCAGGACTCACCAGAGCCTATGAGAGAAATTAAATAATGTTACTGTTACAAAAACATTAACAACTGACAACTGGGTTAGAGTAGTTTATCTGTTGGAACTTTTGCTCCACATGTGCATCACCTCTCTCCACTGTTCCTTTTTATGGACCATTTCTGGTACCCCAAGAATACCCCTCAAAAGCTCATCTAGAAATCACAATTTGGCCTTTGGCTTGAACTTAGTGAAATCCTTACACTTGCCCATTTTTCCTTCAACTTTGAGGACAAAATTTTCACATACTGCCTAATATATCCCACCCACTAACGGGTGCCATGTGTTTTTCACTTCATCTCAGTGGTCATAATGTTATGTCGGATTGGTGTATGAATGATAGTATTTTTTGTGGTTTCTTGGTTTGATAGCAGAAAAAGGATCGCCACACTGAGAGTCTTGGACTGAGTAAGTATGTGGGTGTCTGACCTGGATGTGCTGCTGTGTGATGATCCAGGGTCTGTGCGCCATCAGTTTGTTGAGTGTTTGTAGGCTGCGCAGTTTTGTTGGAGCATGGTCCAAGCCACTCAGCCAGCTCTCCTCGCCTCCAGCCTCCAGGAAACCTGAACTGTGCTGCTGGACCAAGTATGAGCAATGGTGCCGGGCTGCAGCCTGTAAATGATTAAGAATGATGACTAGGGCTGCAAGAATTAGAAAAGAAACATCAACTATGTAGAATAGTGTGATAACAGTATGACCTGCAATATATGACGTTGCGTTAATATAGTTAAGGTTTTGTCAGAAATTTTAAATAATACAAGGCTCTGAACCAACCCTTTCATCAAGGATAGGGCTGAAATCAATATTAAACACAAGTTCAACCAAGACTAAACCAGATTCAAAAAACAAGGGCTAAATTTAAAACCAAACAAAGGCTAAAGCAAGGTTAATATAGGAATTTAAAAACATTTTATTAAGTTGCAGCACCAAATTATATTGATTCAACTCACCCTCAAAACTACAAAAGCTGACTAAGACTTTTTTTTTACAGAGAAAAACTAATGACTAATCACACATGCAGATAATGTTTTAGCTGACATGATACTATCAGTTGCTATGTCTGCCACTTTCTTTAGTTCTGTATGCAGCACAACAACAATGCCAACACAAGTACAGAATGAATGTCCGGTTGAATGCGCAGGCAGTTTTCTACATAGTCTCACAATCTCCTTACCATAACAGCAATGTAATGTCTCCAGTGACGAGGCAAAGGCCCATCCATCTCCAGCAAAGCATGCTGGGTCCTCAGGAACCAGCTGAGGTAAGCTGGGTGAAGTGCCATTACCATTGTGATGTGGTCCACCCGCCCCAAAGAAAGAAAAGATTCAATGAGGATGTCCTGGTCAAGCCCTTCTTGTAAGATCTAAAAAGGGCCCCAAAACAAAAAGTAAAACTCAACAAAGCCAATGCATTATACAATAATTATATAATAGAGAGCCTAAATACTACCACATCTATGCGGCACTGGTAAAAGTACTCATGTAAAACATGCTGGTTGACAAGAAGCAATAGAAACTAGAAAGTTGCAGCATTCAGTCAACCAGAGCCTTGGACACATACAGCAGGTCAGAAATATTTAAATACATTTATTCATATGCTAATAGTGATAACATTTTATATTCAGCAAAGTCCCGACACCAATTCTACACTTTCTTTAAATATAATACAGTTTTTATTTTTTCACTCAAGATTAGTTTGGAAGAAGGGTCAAAAGCACCTGCTTTGCTGGTATAAAGGCACTTGGACCTGAAGCCAGAGCTCGAGGTACTGCAACACCTTGTTCCTGTGTTGAACATAAAACATTTAGTCCAACAAACAATAAAACATGCATTTCTGCAGACACCAATTATATAATGCACCAGCTTAACCAGTTGCCTCTGAAACCATTCACTGGGGCAATTATTAAGGCCGTACTATAAGTAAGACCAATTTAAATAGACCTGCATGCAGCTCTAACGCCTTTAAAGTTGACTACACAGCAGCTCCAGCCTACTGTAACTGGAGAGACTCGTTTCATAATAAAGAAGCTCATAAACAGTTTTCCCCAAAGTTACACTCACCGACATTATTTGCCGAGTGGCCGTAGATTACCAGTCAAAAATGGATTGTTTTCATTATAAATTAATGACAACTGAATGTGCGCCACAAGCAGCCGACTAGCTCCTTCAGCAGCGACATGAAAGTGATATGATCGGGGTTTGGTATTTGTCGGGGCACCGGGAGGGGGCGTGTCCGACTTGTTTATGCACACCACAGCAGGTCTTGCATCACCTACAGTTCAATGTCTGATGAAATACACAGTAACAGGTAGAAAACTGTGATTGATTTAGATAACAGCGGCTAATTAGCGCTCAGGTTATCACACTAATGGCCAGCAATCAATAAATCGTGGAGTTATTTAAAAGATAGCGAAAGTTAATCGTGAAATTGGGACAAAGGGCTGTCTAGTCAGTGATATTCACCTCACTCGTAATGATTTATTTAAGTTATACTGTTAGTTTTTTTGCTCCTATTCTCTTTGTTAAGTTGGTTGGACAAACTTGGCACCGCGGTATGGGGCAATGGTTACCTGTGCAGCCCGCAGCAGCTCGGTGGCCTTTTCCCGGACTTCCTGTAGGGGACACGACAATGATAACTGGAGCAGATGCAGTAGTGTTTTTTGGCCGAGCCGGTTCGAGCCGGGCCGGTGCAAACCCAAACACATCAGGACGCTCTCGGTGAGCTGCTCTAGAGCCGTTGCCCGCTCCTCCTGGTTTCTGCTGCACAGCTGAGATAAGCACTTAGCTGTCGGTACAATGTCAGTCTCTGATTCGGACTGGTATCGACACGGACGGCCTGAAGAAGCGACACGTTCCGGTGCCTTGTCTCCATTAGACTGAGGGGTGAATCCCGCTGCGGTCCCAGTGGCCATAGTCCTCCTCATGAGCGCCGCTGACGGAGTGCTGTGACTTTAAAGCGCCCTGATGGTGAACCACTGCTAGCAGCTGTTAGCTCAAGTATTAACCGGTCCCTGAGCAAGTTTACAATTTAGACAGTGGTTTTATTCACAACAAAAAAAACAAAACAAGAAGGCTTCCCGAACTTGTTTTCTGCACTCTCATCCGTATCACAAATGATTAACGCCGACGGAGTACCTCCAGCTTCTCGGGTTTTTTTCCTTCACCTGACCCCGGCTACAGCCACAGCCTGCTCTGCACGGAGCTAGCCCGGAGCTAGCCTCGCTAGCACAGATGCGGCAAACTGTTTCAACGGAGCACTGCACAACAGCACCAAGATATAAACATCTTAGGCGAACCTATTACATCCGAGTTTACTTTAAGGACAAAAGAAAAGCTAAATTATTTCAAAAGGAAGTTATAAAAACTGGCAAAAGTATCCGCTGCAAGTTTCATTCAGTTGTCTTCGGATACATTTTCCTCACATGCAACGTCATCATGACGTCGCACTGGGTCGAGTGAGTCTCGCTCATGTCAGAGCTCATCAGAGATATATGCAGTATTAAAGAGGTCTCACTTGAATTCACAGCCGGTGTATTAATGAATATTATACTCAGACTCTTAATAGTTAATACAATCATATTTATCTTAATGCATATGCATAAGTATGTAAGTTCCTACAGTGAAAGTGGTCATGAAAGTGCTTTTATTATGAAATAGCATTTTTGATTAGCTACTTTCGATTAAACCCATCTTACTTTTGATTTACCTAGTGTGTAAAACATTTCTGCACTTAATCATTTGTTATTTTTATATACATTAGTTCAACAATATTACTTATTAAAGTACAAATGTACAAAACATGTATTCATTTTTTCTCAGATATCTTCATTTTCCACAAATATGACTTACATAATATAATATTAAAAACTATTGTGTGAACAAAGTTCAAACCTGAAGAGTGAACAAAAACTATTTTAAGCCAAAATAATCTCTAGAGTTGAGAAGTATCAACATTGTGAGCACAGACAGCAACAACTGCAACAAAACCCTTTAGTGTACCATCACTGTTTCCCTATGAGGGAAGACTTTTATTAACAAACACACAGACTGGCTATGGAGGATGACCTTCGGAGTGTGCACACTCATATAAAGGCGTGGTCCCCATGACAACCAGGCTCTTTGTGTCTCTGGAGACTGAGGCTGGAGGAGGTGATAAACACAGTTTGGGAGAGCTCAAGCTATAAGCAGAGGTCAGAGTGTACAGACAAACAGGCTCATTTTCATTATATTACAGGGAGTAAAAAGTGTGTGAGAGGAAGAGTGTGTGGGATGTGAGCCCTCAGACGATTTTGTTCTCCAGCAGAGCAATCCTCTTTGACATACTCTCTAGTGAGGCATTAGTCAAGGAAGACAACAACACAAAAAGTATGACACCAATAAAAAGCACTACCAGTCACAACATTATAGCTACTGGCATTATCACCTGTTAAGGATATATTTTTTTGTCAGAGCCTGTAGGGCATCTTCTACTTTCTTCTGGAACTTTATGAGAGAGTCACATTCACAGGGGTCTTCCTCTGTTTGAACAAACAAGATATCAATTAAAAACTGTGCCTGTGGTACATGTATGTATGTTTGTTTAATGCTTCTTTGGGACCTTGGCAGATGTTAATCTGCAGCTTTTTGCCGATCTGAGTCATAGTTTTAAAGTCAGCAGTGTAGAAATAATGCTCTCCAGTTGGTTCAGAGGCAATCTCCTTGAGTTCATCCTCCACTGCATTGCCTACGCCAACAGCATACATCTTGATACCTGCAACACAGACAGTCAGCCTCTTTAAATATGGCCACTACCATACAGAGTGAAGTGTGTCTTATACCTAGTTCTTTGGCCTTCTTGGCAGCATCCCCAATGTAATCCTGGCTGCGTCCATCAGTGAAGACAATGCCCACCTTGGTGACTCCAGGTCGAGCACCCTGCATAAAGCTGAAGCTGCTGTCGACCAGATAGCGAAGGGCTTGTCCCGTCATTGTTCCCCTCTCCATGTATGCCATCTTCTTGACAGCATCCTTCAGGTCTTTTTTGTTGTTGTAGCGTCCCAGAGGAAACTCCTGCAGAGAAGAGATAGGTTAAAAAAGAAAAGGCGTTAATAATTGGGTAGCATTTTGTTAAACACACTCATACCTGTTTGACAGCACTGGAATATTGCACCAGTCCAACATGAGCCTTGCTGTCAGAAACATCTAGCTTGTCAACGATCTGGTTAATCCATTTCTTCACTAGTTCAAAGTTCTCAGGACGAACACTCTTTGAGCCATCAATCAGGAACACCACATCTGTCGCTGCATTACTGCAAGCTGTAGACATAAATTACAGGGATGAAGCACATCTAGATGTAGCTACATAGACACATACAAGTTTTGGACAATCAAAAGAACAACACACACATAAAAAACATTGAGAAGCACACTCACCACTGCAGCTGCGACCATCGTCCATCAAGGTAAAGCCCTCTTTGCAGGCACACTTGAAAGATCCAGGAGTGCTGATGCATACCTGCTCGCAGTCATGATCCCCAGTGGCGCACAGGTCCGACACTGTTTATGTGTGCATGCAGAGCACACACCAACAAAATGTGTGGAGGTGCAGACACATAACCCAACAGGGGTTGATGATTGGGGTTAGGAGGAGAAAATAACACTATGTCAGTTTGAAAATCTAGCAGATTTTAATGATCCACTGTGATCTGCTATTACTCTTGAGTGTTTATTACATATATCAAAATCATAAAAGAATACTGTGCAGGGAAACAGTGGATCGTTAAAACAACTGGTGAAAAGAATAGCTTTATAGAAGCTTTATATAAACAAAAACATCTTCTGGTTTAGTAATTCTACTGTGAATATGAGGCACAGGCTTATCCAATAACAGTTCAACACCACTAACATGCAGCATTGCCCTTTGACAAATCATCTGCAGCACAACCGGCTGCTGCAGAATGAGTGGCAGGCAGCAGTTAAAGCCACTGCCTTAGCGCGCCGAAGGGCACATCTAATTAGAGGATTAATAAATCACTTTGATTCAATAATTACAGAAAAAAACAGTCTCACCTCTTAGATTTAAGGAGAGACTAATGAATAAGAGCCAATTTTGTTCGTTGCTCCTGCCCTAATGTTCCCTGGAGATGTTATAAATGTGTTGTAAAGTCTTTAGAGCAAGACAGAGGACAAATGGGAGAAAACAACTCATTTAAAAGGCAAGCTGTGACACCGCTTACCCTCAGTATGGGGAGGCCACCAGACACAGAGCTTTCTCAATGTAGATGAAGGCCTACACACACTACTATATTTGTTTACTTTCTGTCATTACTACATGGTCACTCTCTGCTTCCTGGTTCACACCCATATGTCTACCTCCAATAACCTCACCACTTATCTTACCACAGAAGGCCTCCTGGAATTTCTTGGTGAGCTTCTCAATGACACTGTAGCTCTCCACGTAGTCCACATGGTCATCCAAGGGGTCACTGGCCATCTGCCTCAATGTGCTCATATCCACACGTCCAACTCCAATAGCAAAAATCTCAATGCCTGCATCACGGGCACGCTGAGCCACATCTTTCACATTGTCCTGGGGGCGCCCATCTGTAACAATGATAGCAACCTGAGACAAGAACAAAATTATATTGTTAGTAACGAGAGGGAAAACTCTTTTTTGTAACATCTTAAAACTTCTCTGTCTGACCTTGCTAATTTCATTCGATTTGATACGAGCTCCCTCAGCTTCACTGAAGGCCACATTGAGCGCAAACTGGATAGCAAGACCTGTCATTGTTCCAGTAGACAGAGGCTCAATCTTGGTCACGGCCTTAACAAGGCCAGCTTTGGTCTTATGTGTCTTCAAGGACACCTGCAAAGAGAAAAAAAAAGATATATTCACAATTCACAAGAAAATGTCATTTTATTTACCAAGTGATTTTTCAGGCTTATACCTCGTTCTTTACACGGCTAGCATAGTTGACAACTCCAACACGGGTTGCGTTGGGTCCGACATCCAGACCTTCAATGACCTTGGCCAGGAAGACCTTAACTTGTTCAAATTCAGAGGGACGAACGCTTCTGCTGCTGTCGATGATAAACACCAGGTCTGTGGGCCGTGTTTTACACAGACCTGCGGCTGCATTTTGACAGAGAAAATATCAATGAATGTGCTGGAATGGGTACTTTAGTTCAGGTCTGAAGTGTGGTACCTAAAGAACACATAGTGGATGTTAGTGAAGGAAAAGTAGCCAGGTGGGAGGAGCATGGCATGAAAGAGGTAATTAAGAGTGGCTGGTGAGGTTTACATTAGAGAGGGAGTAAAGTGAAAAACAGGATGCACAAATGCACTATGGCCAGAGTCAAGAGTGGATCATGGGAGATGTAAAGGGAAATATGCCAGAAAAAAATATGGACAGGGGAACAAAGTATCATATTACAGTTCATAGACTAACTAATTATACTGTAAAAGTGTCTACATAAACTACAATACCACTACAAAAATATTCTTTTAACTTGTGAGGTTAAAAGCTTCAGCAAGAAATTGTCACATGACCTCAAAAATTTACTGCTTCAACACAGTGGCTGAAAAGGTTTTTGAGTAGGAGACCATTTGCTTTATTACTAGCTAAACATTAATTTGTTCCAAAATAATGAAAGAATCTATTTCTCTTAGATGATCTTCCTTCCCACCTAATGGCAACTCTCCCACAGCCAAGAGACAGGCCCACTACATAGAGTAAAGTGCAATGCAGAACTGTAAATAGGAGAAAACCAACTGTTTATCACCTAGCTAAATTGATAATCAGACTTTCATACAAAAGTGAATATGTGAAAACCAGGTTCAGCATTATCTGAAATTAATTTGTTTACACATTTTTTGTACCACAGCTGACTTAATTTTGTCCAATTTATGAGCTTAATCCTTAACACGAACAATCAAAAAATGAATAGTTAATATTATAAAAGTATTACCATTACTTAAACTGAGAACAAATCCAATAGGATAAATTATAATCTGTCACTATCCAAAAGCTGGCTTTGTAAACACATTTGAGATTTTAAACTTTAGATGACACAAATAAATCACAGCATTAGACAAGAGGATTGGGCATGTCATTCTTAATAGCCTTTTGAGTTTATCTCAGGATAAAGCTGAATAACGAATTAAAGGTCACAATACTTACCCATGGCAGCAGCTGTACGTTGGTCTACAGTAGCCTGAGCACCCATAAGGCTAAGCAGCAGCAGGAGCAGCGGCGGGGTTGGTGACATGATGGCGGTAACTAAATGTGAATGGTGCTAGAGTCAGGGCAGAGGGAGCTCCTGGCGATGGGGACAGCCACAAAGTGAGACTGAGTGACTGGGAGCTGCAGGTTATCAATGCAAGTTCTTTACACAGTCAGCCCTCAGACGGCCCCCTGTACAGCACCAGTGTGTGTCTGTGGCCAAGAAAGGGAAATACCTGCTTTGGGAGGACCTTAAACGGTGGACAGGGAAACACAAACACACCTTGATATGGGCAGGTATATGTGTGTGCCTTAGACCCATACAGTACGTGCATATCTGGCTGGAGGTACAGGAGCAGCTGGGGTTTGGTGAAGTTTGCACGCCAGCACGGCCGCCCCAAGTTGGATTTGGCCAAGGCTCAAATAAACACCAACATGAATTCCTCTTTTCTCCCCATTCCCCCTTACAGCAAACACACATTTATGGTGCGGAAGTAACGGAGAGTAATCATACACAGCCCACAGTGTTCCCGCTACTCGGCATGTTGGGATATGTGTGTGCATTTTGCATAAGCATACATGTACATTTTACTATGGGCTGTTCCTGCTCTCAGTTCAACTGAGTTCAGTTCAGTTTTGAATTAAACAGTTAATTTTATGCGCCATAGTCACTAAGTCTAACGTCTTTTCTTTGTCTACCATTGTTCTCTTTAAGTAACTGCTTAAACATTTATAGCTAAAACAACGATGCCTAAAATTCTATTAACTTGTTGGGTACAAATCATCAAATAATTTCTTGAATTCCAGTTTCTGCCTCACACTTATTTCTCCATAACTCTCATCTCAACTGTCAGGTAGGCAGTGGGCCCCAGCGGAGTAAACACTGTATGAAAACACACTTTCATCAATACTCGCATACACATCTTTAATCTTTCGACTGAATCCACGTACATTCAAAACAGAGGCCACTCTTTTCCCCTCAGCATCCCACCGCACCCGGCCCAACCTACATTCCTCTGGACCCCCTCACACACCTCTATCCATACACACTAAATGAACAAGCCGCAATTCAGGAGTTAGTCTGCGAGAAAAAGAAGAGTGAAAGTGTGGGCAGCACTGTAACTAACAAGACAGATTTTCTACTAAAATGTACATGTGGCAAAGTCAACAGAGCACATGTGTGATGGACTTTGACATGAAAGATTTTAGCTGTTATTTCTGGACAGTATACCATTTTAGGGTATGGGCTTTTTGGTGAATGGCACAAGACACACTTTCACACATACTTAAATATGCAAACGTATATACAAATCACACGAGTTATGTAACTACAGTACGTCTGCCTGGCAGCCGGACAAACACAAACATGTGCATAGCTGTATACACTCTACCTTCATCCAGTAGTACTTGAACTGTTTCATAACTACCACAAAATTCACTTATTTTAAAAACAAAGTAATAGAGGGGATCTATAATGATACAAACCTCACAATCAACAACTGTAGCTAAAATATCCAGTAAAAGATACAACACAACTGCATATAAGCAGTCAGACAAACCTTCCCAAAAAAATCCAGTTATGTAACACTCAATGCAATTTTAATATTTAATCTATTGTCTTCCTTTTTTATACTCTACTAATCTAGTCTTTTCAGCACATTCTGGAAATAAGATGCATCCATTCAGCAAAGTGTAGAAAATAACTAAGCCACATTGATAATATAAGCCTAAAATAAAATATCATGTATTTATTCAGTGACTAAAATAAAAATGGTTCCAGTAAAATCCAATTCACAGCCAACAGCCTCAGAGTGTTCAGGGCTCGATATAGAGCCATCTCTCCACAATAGCTGTACCAGACCCAGAGAGTAAATAACTATGAATTCTATGTTTTTTTATACACTTGAATAGACCTGTCAATATTATCTGTCCCTCATATACCAGAATTTGTTGTATGCTTTCAAAACAAAGTGACAAAATAACACATCTGAAAATCAAAAACCTAATATTTTGGAAGTAAACTGTTTGAGGACTGGAGAATCTTCAAGCCATGTTCTGGCTTCGTCAAACAACAAACACTATTAGTTTCAATCAGTTAAATCAATAAACTCCATTGGTTCACTATGTCCAGGCATCACTGGAGTTCGTATTACTGTAACTGTTGTGTGCACAGTACGAGTGGAAAGACTGTTAGGATTTTACGTTAGACCACATCCATGAATGCTGAAACAAGTTGCCTTTCTTCAAACCTCAGAATACTGGCTAAATATTGACACAGTGGGATCAGGGCGGACCGTAGCATCCCATACCTGTTCTCGCACACTTTACACATGCATTCGCTTCCAGAAACACTCTGTACTCTGAGCCCTCTCTGTTCACACCGGCAAAGTCCTGGAAAAAATAATTGCAGGCTTAAACATTCATGAAACTCGTCAGCCACACGTGTTGGATCACTCACACCACATATAGAAATTTGATACCAGTCCTAACAAGAGTGCCCATTACTATACCAATACAGCCCATCAAGTTGCTGAATTTTAATGTCACTTTTTTGTTAGCAACTAATTTGAGAGAGGAAGTAGCAGTATGCATTTTCTATATAACCAGATTTGAGATCTTTCTGCACTTTATAGGTTTCTGGGCTTGTATTTACATTAAACAGCTCTTGCCAACAGTAAGCGCTCAGTAGCCAGAGAGCAGGAAGAGAGAGGTTCATTAAAAACCCAAATACAGCAGTTACATAACCAGCCGTTCTCTCGTCAGGCCACAAACACACTCCTCCTTCATCCCGGGCCGTCTTCTTACCCCTCCCACGCCTGCCACATCCCACCCATCGCCTTGTCCCATAGCAACAGCACATCTCGGCTCTGCTCCTTGTCCCGGGCCAACACTCCTGTCCTTTTTAACTAAAACTTAACACACAGCAAAAGGAGGATGGAGGATTATTAACTACATTTAAAATAGAATAAAAAAAACTTTTTGTATGACTTATCTTACTGCAAGTAAAGAATGACATTTGAATCCCAAATGACATTTATAGGGGAAATGCCTTAAGCGCTTTTAACATTATGTGAAAAATAAACAGAGCAGAGTGTGCACTAAGTGTGTGAACACGACAGATGGCAATAAAGATTAAGGATTTGGGCTATATCTTGTCCTCGAATAGGACACTTCTACCCTTGTAGCAAGAATGCTTATTCGTTTTCATGGGATTAGAACCTGCTCATAAGCCCCTTCTGGCTATGATGGAGGGATGTCTAGGAAACATCAAATTGTCAGATCTTATCACTAGGTTATTTGGAAAAATGTACAGTGCCCTCTACTGACCTTTACAAACTATGACAAGCAACATTACACCTGATAAAAACAAATAGAAATTTCTAAGTTTACAGACCATTGAGTGTTTATTAAAGCCCAGTCACACTTCCTGACATTTATATTTTTATGTCAAACTGGCAAACATATGAATTTACAATAATAAAGAACTACTAATGAAAACGCTGAAGTATTCACACAAACAGTATATTTAAACACACAGTTCACACAGCACCCAAACATGCAATCAAAAATGTATAGGGGAAAAGTCACAGTGGAAGTGGCTATGGATTTCACGAGGACTGTCATACTCAATCTTGACACAAGGGGGAACTGGAGGGCTTTCTGGGGAGGTAGGGCTGACCTGAGATGGCAACAGTGAAGCAGCTTTAGTTGGAGTGGTCTCTGCTCTGAGTCTACAGGGCCTCAGTGTGGACACAGGCGGGAGGACAGTGGTGCTGCAGGTGGTGGTGTGGGTCTGGGTGTGGGATGAGCGCTGGGGGTTTGAAGGCCCATAATCCCCTCTGGTGAAGTATAAAGAGGGAGGGAGGCTGGCAGAGGGGGCCAGTTGGTGGTCCCGAGGAACCCCTAAACTGCTGGGGTATGTCGGAGGGCACTGAGGCCGCTGATGCATGGTAGGCTGGCTGTACATGTTCGCCCAGGGGTACGACTGATAGGCAGTGATCCCACCTGAATGAGCACACAGAGATTTAAACAAAGGATTGGGAAAAGCCTAAACTCAGGTTCAGGTTAGTGCAGAACAGTTACAACCAAAAGCTGCTTCAGATTATTAAGGTTTCTTTGTCTTAGACCTACATTTTTAAGTTCTGGTTCATTCATATAGTGCTGGTGTGGATGTAACTGAACTTCATCACTTTAAACTGTTTACATTCTTACTCATTGATTTTTTTTTTTTCACCCACCAACCGTAGGATTGGCAGTTCAAATCTCACCGGAAGCACATACTGTCCCTGGGCAAGACACTTCATCCACATTGCCCACTCCAGTCACAGTATGTGGCATCCGGTGTAAATACCTGCCAAATCACTGTGTGGCTAGTGAAAGAAAGGGAGCAGCCGAAACAAAACAAAACACTATTTTGTTGCAGTTGCCTGTACAGATATTTTGCATAGAAAATAACCTTGTCTCACTGGGAAATCAAAAAGTATTTACAGTGGCTTGCAAAAGTATTCATCCCCCTTAGCATTTTTCCTTTACTGTTGCCTTACAGCCTGGAATTGAAATGTAACATTGAGAGTTTTGTGTCACTTGCCTACCCTCAGAAGTCACTGAAAAAGTTAGATAAGTTGGCCTGTACCTAATTCAACTGTGATACAGCCAAAAAACACAATTTAATTCATTATTACAACTTAAAATAGGGAACCACACCAAACCTGCCTAGAGCGGACCATCTAAAACTCACAAACCGGGCAAGGTGTGCATTCATCAGATAGGCCACAATAAGACCAAAGGAGACCCTTAAAGAGCTGCAGAGCTCCACAGCAGAGACTGTTGTATCTGTCCACAGGACCACTCTGAACCATACACTCCACAGAGCTGGGCTGTGTGGACAAGTGGCCAGAAAAAAAAGCCATTGCTTATAGGAAATAATAAGAAAACATATTTTGTGTTTGCCCAAAGGCACGTGTGAGACTCCCCAAAATGGGGAAGGTCCACTGGCCACAGATAATTAAAATGAGCCATCAATAAAAGATGCTGTGTCTAGGACAAACCCAACACCTGACTGTGCCTCCATCTCTAAAGTGAAGCCTGATGATGGCAGTGTCCTGCTGTGGGGATATTTGTCATTGGTAGGGACTGGGAAACTGCTCAGAACTGAGGGATTGAAGGATGGGGCTAAATACAGGAAAATTCTTGAAGAAAACAACTCAAACAGTGCTGTACAATGCATCCAACTTGAAGGAGCTGGTTCTTAGATAAAGAACAAGTACAAATCCTACTGATTTTATGAATCTAACTCAAACACTTATCCTAGAAGATTTGGAACTGGAAGTCCTTCAGAAGGTGGTTCTACAAAGTTCTGACTTCAGGGGATGAACTTCCTCCTACTTCTGCACACTCAAGTTTTCTGTTTTTCTGTAATATTTCTTGTTTGCTTCACAATAAAAAATATTTTTCATCATTATAGTTGTTGTCATGTGATGTAAAGTGACTGACATAACACTCCCAATGATCCATTTCAATTCCTGGTTGTGGGACAACAATAAAGGAAAAATGCTCAGGGGGATGAATACTTTTGCAACCACTGTATATTACCAGGCCAATCCAGAAGAGAGATTTACACAGTATAACATGTAAGTATCCAACATATCACATCTTTAAATAAAACTTTGAATTCAAATTGAATAATAGTTAATCATTTTGACACTATGCCTTGTCCTGAAACTCACCATGATGACCAGTCGACTGGAGCAGGACTTGTCCAGTGCTCTGCGACTGAAAGAAGGTGTGACCTCCAGACGAGTAGGTCACCACACCGGAGGAGCTCCCACCAGGTCCAAAGGTCAGGTAGGACGTAGGGTTAGAATCTGGAGGATTGGGTGTAAGGTAGGGTGAGGGGGTGAGGTAGGACATGCGGGGCAGAGAGGCCTGAGGCTGATGCTGGGGTTGACTGCTGGGATAAGATGTCTGCAGCTGATAAAGGAGGTTGTTCGGCTGGGTTGAGGTCAAGTAGTCAAGCTTCTCCCCAAAATCAAACAGAGAACTAAGAGGAAAGCATAGAAACAGACATAAACCCCAATCCTTCAACTCTTATAGCTACATATCTATACTTTGACTACAAATGGTCACAACAATATTAAACAGCACTACAATATTAAAACCGATTACTGCTACTATGATTTTTTTTTTATGACTAATGATTAATGCTTTGATATTTCGTTTCTATTAGACACCGCTTTATTTGTGTTGAGTCACTTCCTAACTAGGTCATATAAAATATTTCTGCATTACTGAACTACACAGGTCCCTGCATGCTCTGAATGCCAAAACTGACTTTTTCCTACTAGAGGCACTGACTGAGCCATCATTATCAGTATTTCACAGGGTCCCAGCTCATGTCTGCACATCTCCCAGCTGTCTTCCCTCCTGTCAGAGCTTGTTTTCCCTGTCCCTGTCCAAATCATCTGCTCGTATTCAAGTCACAGTCCACTGTGAGTTGGGCTGACCTGGTGTCAGCCTGCAGAGGCTGGGTGTCATGGTGTGCCAAGGAGGAACCCGCCTCCAGAGCATCCAGAAAAAGTGGTGGTGTGTGGGCCAGGGTGTTAAGGAGTGGTGGATTTGGGTTTGCCGGATTGTAGGCTGCTGTAAAAAGCGGCAGGCTCGCCCGGCGTATAGGGGGGGGGCTATGCATCGGGCGTGGGTGGTACTCTGCCAACACCCCCTGAGATGAAAGCTGGTGCTGCTCTCCATCTCTGACTCTCGACTGACCTTAGAGATTAACACAGATAAAAGATTAAAAGGATGGTTCAGTTTCTGAGGATTTACACTGTATTATTACGCAAGGCATTGTATCTGTAAAGACTACATTTAAGTAAACTCACAAAAAACATTAGTTGGGTGCAGTTAGCCACACTTAGTTTAAGGATACTAAATCTTATACAATGGATTTTAAGTTGTTGTCATTAATGCCATACAGCTTATAATGAAAACACCAGCAGGCAGGTAAATGCCACACACACCACAACATCTTTGGTCTGTAAATGTATGAGATATTTAAAATAGGACACTCATTTGCCCTACCTGGACTGGTTGAGAGGTTGCTGTACAAAGAGGTGGGGAAAGTTGGAGCTGCGGGTGCAATTTGAGACAGTTTTGTGGCAAAGTGACCAGAAAAAGAAGGCGGTCTGCTAACAGAGAAGAATAAGAGTTATATGAAGCTTTTCATTTCATTTTCATCATATAACAGAGTATATAGAGGCGACTGACTTGTTTGGTGCCAAACTGGGAAGAACAGGGTTAATGTGACTGTGTGGGGGGCTGTAGTGGGGCCCAGCTCTATTAGGCCTCTGTTCAATCTTTGCAGTGACTGAGCGCTCCACTTTTCTCCACTTAGCTCTACGGTTTTGAAACCAAACCTGGGACAAAAACAGAAAAAGTTACAGAATAAAAAGATGAGAGACAAAGTTTAAAGTTGTCATGTAACAGGTCATCTATTTTAGCAGTGTACTAATAGTACTACTTAAAAGGATGAACAAACCAATTCAAATAAAGCTGGAAGTCATTTGGAGTATAAAATGTTTTTCTTGTTGAAAGACTTTGTCCATTATTAGACTTTGGTCAATTCACAATTGGCAAAGCATCTTCAACTCTTCAAACTACAGTACCACTTTTTTAAACTTTCACACTGTTTTGACCTGGATGACTAAGAATCTTCACCAGGATGTTATTAACCATTATTCTCTGAGGAGTGACTCCAACTGAAGCAGCAATAGCTTTCCTCTTCTCAGCATCAGGATAGTGGTCTTCCTGAAACAGTGACTCTAAGTGCTCTAACTGATCTGAAAAGACAAAAAACATTCATAGCCACTGAAAGCAATTTTTGGTGTTTTTTTTTTTTTTTAAACACACCATTCTTACCTGTGCTATAGAGTGTGCGTGTTTTCTTCTTTGGAGCAGGCGGTAGGAGGCAGTTGTCAATGTTTTCTAAACCTGGCATCATTGGAAAGCCGAGGGACCGGCCGCGGCCTCTGGTGCTGTAGCGGATCGAGCGCCTTGTAGAATAGACTTGAGTTATCTCCATCTGTCATCAGTGTATGCATTTTAAAGTAAAAAAAGACAAATGACAATGACCAGTCTAAAAGCAAGTGAAATGTATATTAAATGAGTCTAATGAATGCGTGTACGCTGACCTCAAGAGGCTGCGAGTTTGTCTGTGGGACACTGTGAGGTAAATAGGGGCTGTGGAGTCTTTTGTTCCCCTGTGGTTGAGAATGAGCAGGTTGGATGGGAACTGGAGGCTGTGAGGAGTACAGCAAAGGAATTGGGACGGAGGGACAATATAACCCCGAGGTCCCACATCCCAGGTAGATCGGGTCGGACAAGTCACAGCTGTCCATCAGTCCAACAGTGGGCTCTGATATTGCTGAAGTGTCCACTGGGCTTGTCGCTGCCGCTTCTTGCCTCTGACCTGTCTTTTCTGTCTCTACTTTGTCACCAACTCCTTTATAACGTCTTTTGCTTCTTGCTCGTTCACATTGTTTTTTACCTCTCCTCTTCCTCCCCCTTTTCTGCTCATCTTTATTTTCTAAAGATTCAGTTTCTTTATCCTCCAGCTTATCATTGATAAATTCATTGTTTATAATGTCTTTGTCTGATTCCTGCCCCTTTCGTGGCTCCTCAGACCTCACCTCCTCATCTGGTTTTGCTACAGTCTCTGAAACAGCTTCATCTTTCTCCTCCACATTACTATCACTTTTTTTCTGTTGTTCATTGTCACCTGCTACCTCTGCACCAATTATCTGACTAAACATCTCTGCTCCAGCATCTTCCTCCTTCCTTTTTCTTTCCACTCTTTGGTTATTCCTTGTTTCCAAATCTTCCTGTTCCTCACACAAAAGACAGTCTGCAACAGGAAAAGTCACAACTTAAAACATACCAATATACTTTTCTACTTGCCCTGTGTGTGCTCTTGCCTACTTCTTTAGGTCTAATATTTGGTTAAGTTAGCACTGATATACAACTATGGGAGAGAGAAAGAGTGCCTAAGTCTATGCTCCTCGTCAAGAGGAAAAGCCATCAGTGTTTGGTAGGTTGTGATGTTGCATACATTAATGTGACAATTCATTTAACTTTGCCACTTAAAGAGCTGCCAAAATACTAATTACTTTTAACAAATGCCTATAGGCTGAGACACGGGCTGATGATGTAATTTGCTTCACATTTCATGAGTCATTGGACGACCTGAAGGTTGAATAATACCTGATAAACGTCATCCTCTGGAGGAGCTGCCCCCGCAGCCACTTAATTAGTGTCCCAGCTGTGCGGCACCTCACCTGACTGTTAATTAACCGCGGCCCGCTAGCTGCAGCTAAACTAGCCAACTTGTCCCTATCTAAAACCACTGGGTCATGAATGTTAATAACTTTAAATTCTTAAATTGTTTTTGAGGTGCTTTACAGTGAGGGAACTGGAGGTGGAATAAAATGATTCTTGCTCGGGCCGCATAACTTTAAAAGTCGTTCAAAGTTGTATAAAATGGCAGTACGTCACTGTGCATTGGGAATAAATATAGCAAAAAGCCGGGATATTTGACCCAAAACTGCTTACCAAACTCTTCAGATACATCACAGTCTTCGTCCATTGCGGCGTAGCCACCGTCAAAACCAATAAACTTGTACTAATAATCAATTAAGTCACACAGGTCGAGAGGCGGACTACTCCCGGACAGGAGGCTAATAGGGTTGATTGATTGATTACCTGACTCTGCAGTGTGACTGAGAATTATCGCGTGAAGGCCTCAGCCAATCACCGAGCTGCACAGCACCAGCAAAATCCAGCACCTAGACTCACTACGGTCAGTCAGAGCACATTCATTACACTTTATTTTATGTCTTCATATGAAGAAAGATGAGCGCAGGCTTTAGTATTTAGTATTAGTATTTTGCCTAAATGATCTTCAAAACATTTATTATGAGATTCCTTTTAAGATTTTGCTGGGGCTGTGTAAGTATGTCATGCAAACAAACATGCTTCATGCCATTAATAAACTCAAATCAACATCTAATCTAAAACCCCTTGGACCATAAATCAAGCATAAAATAACATAAGAAGTATTTATTGGATAATAAACACATTTCTTTTACAGACAGCCCGAAGTAGCATAAAACACATCGAGTACATGATAAACATCTTAAATATTCTTGGTATTTTTATTTTATTTATTTTATTTATTTTTATTTTTATGTATTTATTTTATTAATTTCTTACCCATGTTTAATCAGCTACAAGGATAAACACATTAAAAATCAAAACAGTTCTTGGCAAGTGGCTAGATTTGGTCCCAACCCTCTTAACATCATATTATTCACATCATAGGCCATCTCACCTTATCATAATGTTACTAGATCTTAAATTAATTTGTAATATCAAAATAAATCTGTAGGTACTGGCAGTATATTCTAATCATCAATAATAATAAAAAATACTGGCATTAGACTATTGGTTTGTATTTTTTCCAATGCCAAATAGTCTGTCAGTTGTGAAAATGCCAGGTGTTAATGGTGTCCTTGGCGAACAGCAGCAGTTGTTCCTTGTGTACCCACCAGATGGGGTACTGAGTGGACCCTGCACCCTCAATAAGCATCTGTTCACCCAACTCTCTGCTGTAATGCCTTCACTGTCTTACCCCTCCCCTGTGAAAAAAGGGCCCACAAATCACAAATCCTTCTCGGCCCATGTGTTAGCGATATTATCTACTGTATATCATATCAGCAGCCTTCTACACAAGGCCTGGAGAAGCTGTTGTTTTGGCTCTGCCCAATAATAGTACCTGCAGCTAGTCTGCAACTCCTCAACAAATGACCTTGGTCATGATGCAGGGAATGTAAACTGAAGAACCTTTTAGACAAACTCCCACCTCATGGGTTCTCACAAATGTCTGTGGATGTTTTATCTAATTATATTCTAATGTGAAGTATAGCAACAAACCTTACTTCCTTTTCTCTTATGGCCTTTTAGAGTTCAGCCAGTGTAAATAGGCTGGATCATATACAATAGCTACGTCAGATGTAGCATTGAGATGCACAGGGTTGCAGCTAATGTCAGTGGGTCAGTAATGGTATGTAGGCCAAGCTAATGCTGGTGTGTGATAACACCATGGCGAGACTTCACATCTGTCTGAGAGGCATTTCAAATGTCTTACTAAAGTATATTTTCCCTATGAGCAGAGGTTACTTTATCATCGGTTTGCAGCATTTAGGGCCAAGTTCAGAACCAACAAAAACCTGTGTAAGCCATCAGTTAGAGGAGGCATTCAAGAGCTCTGAAAAAAAGCTTGTAATCTCACTTTTTACAAGAGAAATATTGTTCTTGAAAATGAGTGGGGTCAAAGTCAAACAGAGAGTAATATGACAGGACAGATAGACGGCTTTTATTAAATATTTTGCTGTTTTATTACCAATATTCTATCACACACTACAACAACCAAATTATTTTAGCAGACCAAATAAAATTTTGCAAAATGACATTGTTGGTATGAAAGGCCAGTGCAGAATATAGCACTGATAACTACATGCTAAAATTAAGTAATCTGACCAAAGTCCAAATAGTTCAAAACCAGACATCCAAAGTATTGTCTGTGAATATAGTGCCCCATTATCCCTGTTGAGCCATAAATTAAGCACTGTAATTAAATGATAAATATGTTTTAAGTAGTCACACCTTAACTTTTAATTGAACTCTGGTGTGTTTTACAGGCAATACTGCAACTTGCAATAAAGGAAACGAAGTGTTGCAAATGTGATAAGTTAGACAATTGCGTCAAAGTAATATGCTATGAAAGGGTCTATAACTATTTGCTATTGCTAAACACATTAAAATAATGACAAAAGCAACATTTACCCAATTCAGGTTTTTTATTTGGAACAGAGTGGCAGATTAGTGACAGGGCGGTGGCGTGGAGGATCTGCCTCTCTTCGCTCACTCAGCCAATGACAGAAACTCAGCCTTAAAAAAATGCAAATGTATAAAAACAGGAATGGGAACAGCAAACAGTGTCGCCCATAAGGCTTGACACAGAACATACACACAGACTCGCACACACATGCATAGCTACACACAGTCCATCCTCTTTCACTCATACACTTGTCTTATTTGGCTACGCAGGCTTAAATGAGTACAAACATACACTTCGACAGTCGCTTTAGAAAAGACAGTACATGTTAAGATCATTCCTGCCCCGTGAAAAAAGTGGCGTGGCGTCTGCCGGTCCGTCCTACAGCAGAGGCAGACAGACAGACGAAGAGACAGACAGTGAAGACACAGTCAGTGTGTGTGAAAGCCACTGTGAGAGACCAGCTGGCCCACATTCAGCAGTGAACAGACCAAACACACGTCGACAGGCTAGTCAGTGTACACAAGAGTCTGCTGTGAAATATCAAGGTGAAGCTCAGATGAAGTGTCCACACACACATGATGGTGGCAGAGGCGTGTTACCAGCCTGTGGAAGAGCGGGACGACTGCTGGAGATAGGTAACCGCACTCTCCACCACAGTACATTCGAACTTTGACCCCACCCCTGGTTTTTAAGTTCACAAAATGCACACTGACATCCACACATACCCAGACTAGTATAGTTTTGACTCCCATGCATTTTTGTTCTACAGTACTGAGTATAATAGAAGCTACTAGCCCAGTCGTACTGGTGTGGTTATTGTTACAATCTCTTAGATAGAAGCACAGCCCCTGATTTTTAAAACCAAACCCCAGTTCCCTGTCCCTTCCCACAAGAGCCCACAGCAGGGAAAGTGACTTCACAAATTCAAATCCAAGGTCTTTTAACTTTTCATAACTTTATGGGCCAAAATTATGACATGATTGCTGTACAGCAGACCGTGGATAAGAGTACATTAAAGTTACTTTCTGCTTGAATAAGTATTTTGCCCCACACACTTTGATAAGGGCCCTCTCCCTTTTCCTGAACAGAGCCAATGGCAGAAGAAAATGAAGGTGAGGCATGCAGAGTGGGAGGAGTCAGAGCTGTGACAACAGGATGCGCAGTTGTGCTTTTTACACAAACAGACCAAACTTTAAACCAACCTGAACTAACTACAATACCAATGACATACTGAAATCAACTGATCTCTCTCGTTTCACAAGTGAAAACATCACAACAATGATGGTTTGATATGTGTGTGTGTTGGATACGTGTGTGTTTAAATGCACAGCAGGTTACATGTCTGCGCTGTGTGTGTAGCAGAGTGGCATGTCTGTAATGTGGCTGCCGAGAGCACAGCTCATCTCAGTGATGGCAAATGTGATGAATAAAAACTCTCAATGATCATGCAGATGATTAGTGATGCCAGAAAAGATATGCTGTTATTTACATATAAACCTTTTTTAAACTGCTAAATACACATCCTCCTGTTTACTTATTATTATCATGGTATTATTCATTTTATTACTCACCATCCAGTCCAGGACATTGATATATTATTGATTATTATTACTATCTGTAACTAGTCTTTATACAGCTAAGAGGAGCAGACGGGTCACCAGCTTTCTGCAACATACAGTGTTTCCATGGCAGCTCCTCGACATGGTGAAGCACGCTGAGGTTTGAGCACTATTTTCTGGTTGGCCGAGCACAAAGCGAGAGGTCGGAGCCACCTTCGAGCTGACACTAGTGTGAGTTTGTGTGGGTGAGAGCATGTGTGTGCATAGTGCTTAATGTGGCTGTATGGATGCAAGTATGCATGTGTTTGAGCACCAGAGGGACGGAAGGCACAAAAGAGACCTTTCCTCTAACCTTTGACCCCGGGCTCTGTGCGGCCAACCAGATGCTCTGTGTGTTTAGGGTGAGGGGCTTCGCCAAGACTACTGCCACCTCTTTATACCCTTTGTGTCTTTGCTCCCTCGACCCCTTTCACTTTGTTCATTCGCTCCATAAAAACAGAAGAGGAACTTTTTGTGCTGGAAACACAGGATAAGAGCTTGTGTTTTGTTTTGTCCTTTTTGTACAAAATAATCATATCATTACATACAGAACAAGTATCTGTCGAATATTAATAACAACATTTACTTTAAAAACATCTGGTGTGTATGTGGGATTTTTTCAGAATATATTTTGATGTTTGTTTTTTTTTTTTTTTTTTGTCCTCTTTTGTGTTTTCATTGAAAAGAAAGTCCCAAGTCTGTAGAGAGAAAGGCGCTCACAAGTGTGTTGACGGTGATGACGGGACGCAGCGAGGAGGAGTAGGACAGGGCTCAGAGTTTCCTTCTCTAAATATCTCTCTGTCCATCTGTGTGTGGTTGTCTCTCTGGCCTTAGTGGAACGAGCATTATGCATAAAACTCCTCCTGCTTGTCTGGTTTCTGGTAGGTCACTGTGGCCTGTTTGGGTTCCTCCAGCGTGTAGCTGCCCTCGTCCTTCTTCTTCATCCTGTAGACCAGCAGCATCACCAGGAAGGCAGCAAACAGTGCCCCCACCACACCTCCAACGATCACAGCTGCAGAAAACAACAAAACCCATTAAACCAATGCATTTTATTATGTGACATACATACCATTATCTATAAGCGAGTATTAAAAATAGGACTGTGGCCAACACAATTTGACTTTTGCCATGTTTTTTTAATGGTAATAGGTGATATTACAGTTAAATAATAGTGCTGCCTTCTTTATGCTATCAGTCACTTAAATTGTAAAATGCATCAGAGTGTAATTTCAATTAGGTATAAATCTATGTCTAATTGATCTGTGCATTAATGGATGCTGGCAATGATTCAATATTAATTTGTACAAACTACAACCACACACTACAGCTTTGCACCTATAAAACGGCTACGACATGACCTCTATCACCTTACTGCTACATAAAGACCATAGGCAAACATACAAAGTAGATTTCTGCACAGATTTCAGTAACTGCATGTAATAGATTAGCAAGTCATCTTATGGCGAAGTATGGGTTAACAGTATATAGGGAGCAAAGTAATTTGTTTATTTTCCAAAAGTGCTGGAAGTCCTTGTTTCCACTCACTGTGGTTAAGGTATTAACTCGCTTGCTGACCAATGGAATACAGTACTTTCATTGTGTGTAATCAGTATGGAAGTAATCCCTTTTTTTTTTTTTTTTTTATCCCCACACGTCATAACTTAACTTTACAGTCATTTACTTCTATCACAAACACACACTAGTCTAAAATCTGTTGCCTCCTGCTCTTTACCGATGACCAGGAAATCAGCAAAAACCACAGCCAGAAGTCCTCCAATCAGAACAGCTGAGGAAAAGACAGAGAGCCAGTCAGGTCGGGCGAGTTGGCCGCCCCTTCACTTTCTACAACAGCTCTTTGGGACGAGGAGGAAGGCCACTTGAAAAGGGATTGGATTAGGCCAGAGGGAAAATGATGAGAAAAAGCAAGAGGAGAAAGGAGGGGGGTGGGGGGCTGGATAATGCAGCGAGAGAACTGCTGTTTCTCAGTGGGTCAAAAAGCTCCAAGCAGTGCATTCGCTTACGGTGATAAATGTGCACTTTGTGGACGCAAGGTAATGCAAGTTCATCTAAGATACTCGTGTAAAGCAAAGAAGAAGAATACAGGAGGCAACGGGGTAAAATAATCTGTTGATCTAAAAGGTGATTCTGTGGTGGTTTACTTGACCAAGAGCATTAATCAAGCTCACACATACAGAAGTGGGAGTCTAGTAAATCAAAATAAGACATTTTAACCCAACACTGTGAAGATGTTTTACCTATCAAAACCTCTTTTCTTTCCAGGATGTTCTTCTGTGGTAACTGAGCCGCAGAGCTTCCACCATCCACTGTGTTGCCAATCAGATCTGGCTCCACAGGCATTACTCCTCGTCCAAGACCATTGCGGTTTTCTTCATGAATCTCAAAATCTCCACTTGGTCCAGCAGCACCCACTTCGTTGTTACTCTCCTCTGTTCGTCCCTAAAAAAAAAAAAGAAAAAAAAAAGGAAATTTACATTTGGTGTAATCAGATTTGTTCTATGGAGTGGCCACGTTGATAATTATTCAGGCCAAAGCTGGAGTTTCTAAGGCATATGTTCACTCAGAGAATTTAAAACAATGAGCTTTTGTGTGCTGGAATTGGGGGAAACATATTGCATATTCTCCAACATGTACACAAACAAGACAAAATATGGCAACAAAATGGTACAGTGTGGAAAGAAACCTGCATCATGCAAGTGGTTCAGCAGTGAGAAAAAGTAAAGAAAATGCCCAGGGCTATATACATTTCAGCCACACTATTTAGAAAAAGGTGGATTTATTTCCTCATCAGTTTTGAACAGTGGCATTATGTTGCTTTTTCCCCATTTTCTATGTGTGATTATTGTGTAAAAACAAGCAAGGGTCAAAGCTGTAAAACAATACACAATACACAAAATGTCTCAGACCTAATGGATTTGATTGCTTTATGGATAAAAACTTTACCCCTGAACTAGAAGATTCTCAGCTTAAGTCCCGGCACTATATCTTTAAACAGTGACATTAAAGAGAATGTTTTGTAGGCTGTGTGTAGCATGTCTAAGGAAGAGTTGTGGTGTTGTACAGTCCAGAAAAAAAAGCCAAAAATGTGGATTCACCCACAGGATTTTGGTTTCCTCTTTTATTATGGTCATAAAAACTACGTGATATACACAGAGTGTGTCCACAAAATGACAGTTTATCCAGAAACTCCAAGGAACTCTTTGGAGCACAACATCCCTGGCTCAGCTCCCAGTCTGGCTGTCCTCTATGGCATGTCATTGGATTTTTACCTTGTTTATTGTCAATTCTGTGCTGCCTGAATGGCCCATGTTCAAATTATAGCTCGGGCCAGTTTGCTCCATGTCATCCCTTCACTCTGTCTATTGTTTCCTGCCTAGCTATGTCATCACTGTGACAGTCAAATAAAGGCTGAGAAATGCCCCAAAATATCAACACAAAAAGCTGTGACAAAAGGGTAAATCTGATATATTTTAGCTATTTGTCATTTAGTTTCAGGCTATCCATCTTACCTGTGTTTAAATATCTTTTTTCCGATGAACATGTAATGTAACACTAACATTACTGAGTTGCCAGTGTTTGTTTGCAAGTTAACTCAAACAGTAAAGGTTGGGTTTTAATGACAATGGCAAAAAACTGTATCATCGTCTGGATTCAGAATTTTTTAAATAACTCTTAATCACTGCAAGATAGGGCCAAAGATGCTAACTCTAGCCACTAGGTGTCAATAAAGGAACATATTATTCAGCGTTTTTGGCTGGAACTGGATCACATGAAGTGTCAAAGCTAAAACTAGAGCTTTGATGTTACTTTATGTAGACTTGTCATTTGTTTGTACGCGAGTTTTACCTGTGTTGTTGTGGGCTGCTGTGTTCGGGTTGAGGGCGGAGCCTGAGTGGCCGTTGTCATGGGGACCCTCGGTCTGAAGGGCAGCCGGGTCCTAATTGTGGTGGTGGCTGCAGTAGTGGTGGTGGTGGGTGGAGCAGCAGTGGTAGGCTCTGGTGTTGTCTCAGCTGTTGTGGACATGTCTTCTTCTGTGGTGAACTCCACGCTGAATCCTGGGTAAGACAACGTGGGCTCAGGTGACAGGTAAACATCGTCTTCTTCTTCTGTGGTGCTCAGGTCCTCAGCTCCGGCAGAGGGGGCGGGAGTCTCAGCTGTACTCGTGGCTGGGTTAGTGGTCACGATGGGCGCAGCGGTGGTTTGGGCGGCAGCGGCGGCCCGGATACGCTCCAGCTCTCGTTCTCTCTCCCTCTCCCGCTGTCGCTCTAACTCTCTCTCTCGCTCCCGCTCCCTCTCTCTCTCTAGCTCCCGAACACGTTCCCGCTCGCGTTCCCGTTCCCGCTCCCGCTCAAGCTGCCGTTCCAGCTCCCTCTGCTGTTCCCTCTCCTTCTCCAGCTCGCGCTCTTTCTCCAGCTCGCGCTCCCTGTCCCAGAATGCACCGCTCTCTCCATCAGCCTCTGTTGTGGGCTGTAGCGTGGTGCTGACAGTGGTGGGGTCTGGGTTGGGACTGGGCTCAGCCGCAGGTGAAGCAGAGGGGGCGGGGCTTGTGGCCTGGGTGGTGGACAAGATGAGGGTCTCCTCTGTGGTGAAGAACACGCCCACTGAGGTTGGCCTCACACTGATCTCGGGAACTGCAAAAGAGAGATAGAAACTTTATTACACAGCAATATTTATCAAGCCACAAGCAAAGCACCAAATAATTAACGCATCTGAGTGAAGATCCCTGCAATAAAACATCTAACCACCTGCCCACACTTGACTCTCACACCAAAACAGGAACATTAAAATAAGCCTTGATAAGTATAAAAAGTATGTATAAGAATAAAAGTAAGTATAAAAATAATACATGCAGCATAGGAATATGGTCTATACATAGACTCAGCATAAATTACATAGATAATGCAGGATTGACTTTCCACTAAGTGGACATTTACAAAACATTTCCCCTTTACTAAAATGGAAAAAAAAATCTGTGGTTACGTCTGCTTTTATACAATAATGGATAATATATGCAAAAGGCAATATAACCCTGCTTGCCTTCTCCTTAAAAGTGTTGAAGTTTTAAACAAAAATGCTAAGCTTTAAACCAGCACATTAAATAAATCTGCGAATATCTCTCCCAACTGTTGCATTTAGACCAGTTTTAACAAGGGCAGACCAAAATGAACGTGGAAAATCTCTGGGTTTCCTGAATTTCTTTCTCTTGGAAATGTTATAAGGATGAGTGGGAAAGAAGCGCAACCAGACTGTCAGAGAGGAGAAGAAAAGCAGACGCTGCTGAGTAATTCATTTTTTCTTAAATCTTGTAATACTATTATACCACCTTTCATTTTGTTATAGCGGTGAAGCTCCCTGAGTTGAAAGAGAAACAAATTGAATTTACAGGTACAAAGGCAGGAAGGCTGACAGAGTAGCTGGAGAGGATATCGAAAAATATAGACTCGAACAATACAATCTTCTGTTCAAGCAAATCAGACGCCACAAAATGCCAAGCAACGGAAGCAGGATGTATCACAAAATGCACATCGGTGTGTTCAAAACCAGGCTTTCGCTCAGATTTGGGGCTCTGTATCACAGTGTGAGATAAAGCATTTGCCAGGCTGCTGTTCATCCACAGGGGGTGCCTCTGCTGCTGCACTCGCCTGATCTGAATTGTAATTTATTTTCAGCTATCGCAACGCCTGAACTCAGGGCAGCCCTCAATGAGTCATGCCTAATAAGGAGAGGAGTGCTTCTGGGGCCAGATCAGAAAATCAACCTGAATTAAACCAATGTGATTTACGTTAAGTCAGTAATTCCTACACACACAGACAGACAGCAAACCTGAATATAGGTGATAGGTGTCCACAACTGCTGGTGTGCGTGTGACGGGCTAATCTGTTGTGGACCCTAATCTGATTAAAGTAAATAAGATCTAGGGGGAATGAAGCCTGGTGCATTGGTTGTTTGCAAGGGCGTGTCTGTGTTTAAAGGTGTTTTCCATAAATCCGTATCAAAACCTGTCTGTCAAGCCAGCTGGCAGTTTGCATTGTGCTGCGTGTGAGCGTGCTGCATCTATGAATAGTGGGACCTTAATTCAAAGACAGCCGAGGCAGGGGTCAGAGGTCAGCTGATTGAGACCTAGCAGCTGTCAGGTGTAAAAGAATAAGGGTATGTGTTCGTGTGCTGCTCATAAATATAACCTTAAGTCAGAAAGAGTTGGGACACTGAGCAAAATGTAAACTAAAATTAAATCCAGTGGATTGCAAATCTCATAAAAACACACATCACAATGGAATATTTCAGACGTTCAAATCAACACATCTAAACTCAGGGGCAGCAAAAGGCTGAAAAAAAAACTGCAATGAATTCTGTTAACTTTTGGTTTAAAAGGTGTCTGGGTATAAAATTAGGTTTTTAGAAAGGCAGGTTGTAGTATTAGTATTGGATGTATTGGATAGATTTAAAAACACTGCCTGAAGACCTGAAGATTATGCACATCTAATACATCCAAATACTACTAATAATTCTAAAATGCCCCTTTTATACCCAGATATCCTAACTGAGATGTTGCCAATGAACTTAATTAGTTGCAAAATGCTCCTCCAGCCTTTTATTGCTACATCTCAACTGTTTGAACTGTGTTGCTGCCATCAAATTAAATAGATGCTATTATTTTTTAGGATATGTTTATGTTTTTTGTGAATAGAATATAGAGACGTATATGAAATTTGTAAATTGGTGCATTTTATACCACTTTTCTTTTTTACATTGGGGCTCTAGACAGACTTACAGCCAGATCCTGAGCCTGAGTAGAGGTCTTCGTCATCAAAGAAGTCGTCTCTCGTGGAACCCTCATCATCGCTGGGCGACCAAGTCTGCGCCTGTGGGAAAGCAGGAAGTACAGGGAAATGACAGATTACAGACGTGATTGGGGGATGACTGAGGCGATTGTCATTTCATTTGAAACAGAGACCACTTTGGTAGATTACACACACAGCTGTCTGAAGCAGCATGATGGCAGACAGAGGAACATCTGTCTGTCTCTCACTCGACCTTAGAGCATAGTTAATGACGAGCACTAGGATTTCAGAAGAAGCCTTTAAATGTTAAGGACCTTCATAAAGCCAGCTTAGGTTAGCAGCTATAGAGTGAACTCAAAAAACATATCACAACCAAACCAAATCCAAACCTGATCATATAGTACAATAGAAATTCCAAGAGTATAGTATAAAATAAAACAAATACTCTCAATTAACTGCAGTTTTTTATGCAGAATATGTGATGTGTGAGCTCATAGCAAAGTGACATTATTTAGACATTCCAGTTGAATCTTTAACATAGGCAATGTCAAGAAAAAATAGCTCTACATTTGTACATCATTGTCAAGAGACAATAAACACTCAAACTATTTCACTTAAATCACTGATCAAGACGCCTCAACAATGTCGAGTACAATTTAATCCAGCCACAGGAGGTAAAAAGCCAGTGTAATTTTTGTGCCGGTCCCAAGTCTGGATAAATAGAGAAGTTTGTGTCAGAAAGGGCATCCTGCGTAATCAATATGCAAATTGCTGCATGCTACCAGCCAGATGATTTGCTGTGGGACCCAAAAGGAAAAAGCCAAAAGGAAAGAAGAATGTCCAGTAAAATTACTATTACTGATTTGATATTACCCGGTTGCCTAATAGTGACTTTCATCATATTATTGTCAAATTTACATATTAAAAGACAACCCTCGCAACCTCTTATGAATTAAGGCATTTTTTTCCTTTTTAAATAGTACAAAAGAAAAATTTGTGAGCCCACTTGTAGTGAGTAAATAACCCTTAGTAGTATTGCCTGAGCCCCTAATTGGGAGATCTAAGCCTAAGCTGTTTTAGTGTGCATTTCAGCTTTACAGTAGTATCCCTTTGTAATATGCCTATAACTATCACATGGGTCATCTCAAAACTTGCTCGCTTATCCCTTTTCTACCTTAAATCAGGCCTGTTTCATGTAAGCCAGTGTCTGCCTGTGAGGGAGCAGCAGCAGCGCCTCGGTGACCTCTGTCAGGGTCAAGTAAGGCAGATTAGTGGGTGAACGTTCCCAGTTTGAACCTCAGGCTTTGGTCACTTTGAAGCCGATCCCTCCGCTCTTCATTCATCTCCGATTTACTTTTGACCTAAATCCCATGTTGCCACAATGTTTAAATGCATACTTTAGCATTTTGCATGAGTTTTCTATCACGCAAGGTCAACACATAGGCTAGGCTAGGAGTGTACTTGAGCCATAACATCAGGATTTCAGTAACAATAAGCTGCAATCTACAGTATACTAAAGGTTATTATCAAAATATGGTATTATACATGATGAAATACCATGATAAAAATCTATTACAGGCAGACAATACAACATTAAGAGTATATTGATATTATTGCACTCCAGCCACAAGAGGTCAGTGTATGCTTTGCACCAGTCCCAAGCCAATGCAGAAAAGGCATTTCATGTAAAAATGTCTGTCAAATCAATATGCCAATCTCTGGAGAAAGATGATTCCATGTGACAACCCCAAAAATGAAAAGCCAAAAGGAAATAAGTATACAGTTGCACCCATTAAATTGTAATAGTTTACCACACAGGCTAAATCACAAATGCATACATGTCATTATAGCACTAACAATGTAGAATATATCTTGTCTAAATGCAGTATAAGGCCTTTTCGATCTGAATGAAAGAAACTCCTCTGCATTATTAGATAGTTATTGCTTCATATGCACACATTTTAAGATTGATGTTTGCAGCCAGGGCTATTGGTTTGCTAAGCTAAATCCAGCTGATGTTGATGCAGCACTAATGAAGCAGAAACTATGTACTTGTGTAAAGAGTTATCATTACATTCTTTGGCAAGCAAAATGCAGACACTTATGAACTTACAATTAAGACGAGGCATGCAAATATCAATTGATTTTTTCCTCTGCATTTATTGTATATCCTTATAGGTGTCCTATTAATTTAGGAAAGAGATTGCATTTTAAACTGTAATCCATCTCTGTCAAGACTAAGCAGTACTAAGCAAAGATGCCAAAACAACCCCCCAAAACAAAGGCCAGAGATTTGCTCCAGGTATTTGGAAAACAGTCAGTCCACTGCTGCAAATGTGACCAAACAAACTTATCTCCTCGGCAATCTTAAGCCTGTCCCAAGGCTGAGCTGTGTCTTTGCTAGCTTGTGTCATGCTAATTGTGCACACAGTGGACCGGGTTCCTCTCTGGCTCCAGACAGTGGAAACCTGATACCTTTAAAAGCCAATAAAAGCATAATGGAATCTAGAAACCCAAGCATCTCAGTCCATCACATCTTGGCGTGAGGAGAGCTGAAATGCTATATGCACCTCCTGAATTAAAATTGACTTGAAGTTGATGAGAGCCTCCACATGCGGACAATGTGGGCTTCCCAAAGTGGAAAGCTGAGTGTGTGAAAAGGGGCCTGAAAACACATCACTGATCAGTTTTACAATAGAGGCTGTTGCTATGGGAAACCTTTGCCTCTCACAGAAATTCCTGTCTTATAGTCGGGCCTACCAAACATGCATGAGCACGACACAGAGAAGCTGCAGCTCTGTACGCAAAGGTGTTATGTAACGTCAAATAAACAACCCAAAAACAACATCAAAACAGTCTGCTCCTGTGACTCCCCTCTTTAAATCAGCACCTCCCGAGTCCCATCTCCACCCGTCCCCCCCATGGCCTGCATCTCCAAACTCACTGCCATCTATCCCCAGCACATTTCTTTTCATCTTAAACTCCCTCTCTTTTCCACACCATTTCTTATCTCAAGGCTAGCCCCATTTAATTTGACTCCCAAATAACACATATACTTAAGCAAACACACACCCCACCCCCCAGGGCTGCTCCACAGCCCACCCCAGGGGCCCTCCAACTGTCTCTATACTGTAGCAGGACTATCCCACTCTCTATTTTCAGCTTGACTGGGTTAGCCGTGCAGCTTGTTGTGTGTGGCTAAATGTATATGATCTATGTTTGTCCTAGCCTAAATGGTAACATGCAATCAGCCCATGCGTCCCGACATGTTAAATTTATGAGATGGTCTTCTAAGTGTGAAGTTGCAGTATGGCGGCCAGTCGTGCGTCACTGTATCTAATTACACAGTGTGCGTGGATCTTGCTGGGTATAATCACAGGCTTTGTTTGTGGTGCACAGAATGCCCCTCCAGCCTGATATGTGTGGGTTACGTTTTAGGAGGGGAGACGATCGGGCCAGGCAGCTCTGCATTTTGCCTGTTTCAGGAGCTATAAACAGCTTTACTTTCAGCATGCATCGCATAGTTAACTAACCACAACGAGACTATGCACTCATATTCACCACGTGCGTAACCTGGGGCCAAAATCATCTGTATGTTGCCCTCAATTTCGCTCCACAACTGCATTTTGTTCCCGCTGGTTACAAAAGGAAATTGCAGCCACATGCATGCGTCTGGAAATGCAGAGCGAATGTGATCCTGTTTTTGGCATTTTGTTAAGCACTGCCATTGTGAGACATCCACTGCCAGTTAGTGTCCACTAGACCAGTGTTTCTCAAACAGCGGTACAGGTACCACTGGTGGCAGATGGGCCTCTTGTAGTGGTTGTCAGGAGTCTTTTGCAGTTAAAGTATTGGTTTCATTTTGAGTTTGTTCCAGTAATGAAGTGTGGATTACTGCTTAGTCCTGCGAGGAATGGTTACGTCCTAGTATTGTCCTGATGTAGACCTGGTTTGGACATGGTCTGGTACTGGTTTATTCCTGGTTCAGTCCTGGTACAGTCCTGGTTTAATTTTGTTAGTCCACATTTAGACCTGGTTTAGTTTTTGTTTAGACCTGGTTTGGTATACAGTTAAGTACTCAGTTATACATTTTCTGTGTTAATCTCCATTTTATTCCTGTTTAGACCAGGGTTAGTCTTGATTTAGGCTAATTTTAGTTAAATTAAAGATAGTACTTGGAAAACCTAATATTTTCTAAGGTGGTGCTTGGCGTGAAAAGGTTTGAGAATCACTGATATTGACACTATCCAGAATCTGTAATTTTCTTGTAGAGTGAAATAAGAGAAAGCATCAAACTGAGTGACACAAAAGCAGAGTACAAAATACAAGACAAATAAGAGCCTTGTTGAGATCGTGTTGTGACAAAGAGAGCAGGTGTGTCCTCAAAGGGGTGTTGTAATGCTGAAGTGACTCAGGTGGAAATCTGATCTGGAGATGACATAAGGCTGTGCACTATACATTCAATCCTATATACAGCTCTCTATTTGTGCCAGCTGGATCACTTTACAACCACTGAGGACAGATTTAAACCATGAGATATGGCTGCAACCATGACATTAAAGGAGGCGGGCAATTTTTGGAGTGTAAAAAGATCCACAATAAACATGTACTTTAATTTAGCACTAGTGCCTGGGTTTAAATTGTAATGCAGCATAGTCCTAATACTCTTTTACACATAATTAGATGTTATAGCCATTTGTATTTACAGGACAGTGACACCCAAAAACTTCTATGCTATTATAATAATTGTTGTTTGTTTTGAGTGTATTAAGGTGGCATCACTGCAGCAGGCCGAAGTCGTGTGAAGGTTATGTGACAATTGGCCGTGTGAAAGAGAAGAAGACATCTGTATGTCCTGGTGTCTGCTGGGATTTGCTGCAGTGTGTTTTGTCTCCAGGACCAGCTGAGCTAATACTCGGATGCAGGAAGTGAGATAACAATAGGAGCCAAAGGAGAGACACATTGATTTGGTGAAGTGTGCTAGCAAGTGAGCGCCGGTGGAGGATTAGCCTGCAGATATGCGAGTGATCCGAAAACAGTTTTTGATGTTGTTGCCTTTCTGGCTGGTCCAGTTCAATGTTGGAAGAGATCCCCTTTGGGCTAACAGTTCAGATAGAGAGCTTCATTGTGATTGACTTCAAATGCATTCCTCAGTAACCCGATAGGCTGTGGCTGGCTGGCACACATCTCTGTTTGCACACTCGCACACATTAGCCAGCGATACAGTAGACGCACCTCTCCACTCTGCTACAGGGAAATAATCAGTAATTGTTCTTTTTAATATGTGTGATTTTATCGAGGCAAATGTTCTCAACGGCTGCGGAGATGCGGCGCTCTCAAACTGTGAAGAGTAATTTGAATACTCCCTCACTGCTCTGTGGCACCATCTGTGAGTCCCATTCCTCTGTCTGTCCCTCCATTTAGCAATCTGTCCATTTACAGCGATGAAGGAGACTCAGGGCATTGAGGTCAGGTCACCACCACTACAGCGATCACTGGGGAACAAATGCATTCAGAAAAATACAGACCAGCATTAGGCCATGGCTTGCCACAATATTTCAGTTTTTATTGTCAGGACAAGAACGTGAAAATAAACTTTAGGGATAGCCGTCAACATCCCATAACATGCATGTATAGATAAATAATGAAACTAAATGATTATCTGTCAGTGTACTTCTTTATGTGTTGTCTACCTGGCAACTGTTCAGAGCGTACACCGCTTCTTGCACCTCAAGGTGCTGGGATAGGCCTCAGCCCAGTAACAAACCCTAACAGGAACAGCTGAAGAAAATGAAAGCAGTCTTTTAATCTGGACTAAATTTTTTTATACCATACAGTGTCATTTCTGGAGCCGGTGAAACTATCTGTGCCACCTCAGACCCATAGTTGCCAGGATAAACTTCAGCCCCTTAGCAACTCTTAACATGAATAAGCAGCAAAAATAGGAAAATGAATCATCTGGACTGCATTTTCTTATAGGAACCAACAGTACCTTCCCTATTTAAATGCTAAAGACCAATTTATTTAATATGACATCCATGGCAAAATTATTCATTAATGGCAGTAAATCCATGTTTTGGGAATAACTGAAAATGTACTGCTGCAGGATCAATACATGTCCCAAAACAGTGTATATAATAAATGTGCCATGACATTAGGTGGTTACATTTCCACTGCAACACCAGTTGCACCTCTTACACTCTGTACCATGCGCATGTTCATGTTAAATGAAATGTCATAATAAACAGGTAAAACCAAACCAGTGTGTGATCTGACATTGACAGAGCCTTCAGTATAGGGCACTTACAAACAGCAGGAACTAGCTGACAGGAATTACATCAGAGCTGAAAATGAGCTCAGGTGAACTTTATGGTCCACTTTTCTGGATCCTCCCTGCAGTTTAATTCACTGTAGGAGGAGCGCCCACGCTTCATAAAGCAGCTGCTGATTCACAGTCGCCTGTGTGTCTGCTGTACTCTCCGACAGTCTGACCCTCACCGATAAGACTCTACCTGTTAGCAAGAGGAGGACTGTAACCTGGAAATCCCCTAGGCACTCATATACTGTAAATTACAAAGTATTTTATGTTGATTCCTCACAACAGGTACACATCTGTTTATCCTATGGGAACAGGGATTTAAAAAATAAATTTAAAAAGAAATAAACTATTGCTGACTAGTGTGTTAGCTCTCCTGCCTGTCAGAAATAAGGTTGTGGGTTCACTCCTTGGACTGCCCAATTACAATCTCTGAGTGGTCTGCATGCTATTGTGGGTTCTCTCCAGTTACTCTAGTTTTCTCTCACCCCCCCACAGACATGCATGTGAACTGGTGAATCTAAATTGCTAATAATGAACGTGAGAGTAAATGGTTGTCTGTCTGTGTATCTTTCCATCTCTGTGTCAGCCTGCAACTGCACCTTGTCCAGGGTGTACCCCACCTAGGCCCATAGTTGCTGGGATAAGCTCCAGACCTCCATATGAGAAAAATGCATGAATGGTTCATTGTCTATCTCGCCTTTTTATGCAAATTTCTGCTGCTAGTACAAGTGGGTATTTGACAACCAATTCACCGTTTGTCAGTCTGAGAGTACCCCAGTAGCGTTCAGTTTGGACCATTTTTCCCTTGACTATTTTATGAACATAATATCAGTCCAGGCAAAAATCATAAGTAGACTGCAATTGGTTTCCAAAAGGTTAAATTACTTGTTTTATAAGTGCTAAAAATGTTAGGATAATGGCTACAGCTTACAAATGTATCTGTATAGGAACTATTAAGTTACAAGTGTTTTCATTGGCTTTAAATAAAGTTATATACAGAAAATTTTATAGAAACTTGCCCTTTCACTGAGTAATAGGAGGCATGAGTGCTTGGTTTAACAAACATACAGCAATACAGTGTTAGGAAAACATCAAAGAGGCAACTCATGTTTGAGGTTTTGGAAATGCAGAGAGGACAGATTGAGATGGTTTGGACACACTCAGAGGAGAGACATAAATATAACTGTAGTAAAATGCTAATGGTAGAGCTGCCAGGCATGAAGCCTAGAGGAAGGGTTAAATGGAGACAGACGATTTGCTTAGGGGAACAGCCGAAAGGAAAAGATACGTCTTTGAAGCCCTAATAAGGAAAATGGAAGTACCAAATGTTTACTGTTTGTATTGTCCCACACCCATTCATTTCCGCAGTGGATCCCCAAATGTCTCCACAGTGACGTCTGCAATCTCTCTCCATCTTTAGCCTTTCCTCCTCTCCCCACCCCGCTCTTCCTTCTTGTACCAGCTGGGAGGGTTGGACAGTGGCCAGCTCTGGACTCCAACACGTTTATATAGCGAGACGTCTGCAAGCACACATGCTGAAGTGGCTGAGTAGGTTAGCAGGTGATGGCCTGGTTTAGGACACCTGCCACCTTCAAAAGAGATTAGCACACAAAGGCTTTTGCACAGTCACTCCGCTTCCACGCTAGTCCTCCAACACACGAGCAGCTCAGTCGGACATCTCGGCAGGATCTTGTAGCTGTGACGTCAGATGAGCTAGTGTAAACCTCACTGTTTTCACACCTGCATGTTACAGACAAGAGCAGCAAAGCGGGGCACTTGCACGCAACATCTTTACTCACTGTACTGTATCTCAAGGGTTTTCCAGGTAGAATTTAAGACTTGTTAAAGTCTTCTGAATCCCACTCATGATAAAAAGAAATGCCATATTCACAAGTACAAGTGTCTTGTTGCAGCAGTACATGGACCTTACTTCATACATGCATATCTTGTGTGAGGGCTAATGTATATTTACGTACATTTCAAATCCCACCTAAGGCCCACAGTTTTTGGGATAAGCTTCAGTTACCTATGACCCCTAAACAGGCTGAAGAAAACAAATAAACAAAATATAATACCTGGCCATTAATTAGCACTTTTTAAGACAACATACAATTTTATACCTTTGAATAGTTTAAAGACCTTGGGGATGCCATGTTACTGCCATGTAGTTTTTAAGACATAAAAGAGGACTACAAGATAAGCCACACAATACATGTCACGCCTTAATTCAGCAAGTCATTTCTCAACAATGCATACAAACGTTTTCTGTCACCTATTTAAAGTTGTGATAAATGTCTCTTCCTGTGAAATAATCCGAGTTTTCACCATCCAGGACTCTTTCGGCGGGAAGCCAAGTAAAATAAATTTGTTTTAAACTGAAATGAGCATTTAGTGTCAAGAGCTTCTTTTACAGTAGCAGCTGCACAAAAAGCGACACTCTGTTTCCATAAAAAAAAAAAAGAACAATTTTACTCTGATTAGCTGTTGGTATGATGTTAAGTGTTTCTGGAAGCTTTGGAAGCAATCAGGCACTGTAGGATAATCACAAACACAAAATATGTTTGCAGAAATTACCAAAAAGAAGAAAAATCTAAACTAGAAGCACTCGGAGGGCACAGACCTCTGCCGAGGCACAGATCCCATCTCACAATAGTAAAGGTATAAGTGCCCAGACCTTGACTCAAACTCTTCAAGGTAAATGCTCTTTCTGTTGAGACACAAAATCCTTATACATATCTCATTATGGTAAAGAATCTACTTAAACTAATCATTTATTCCCTTAGTTAAATTAGTATCTTTGGTCTGTATCTCAAAATGGTACAAAATCCTTTACAACACTCCTGGATCTAAACAGCAATCTGGCTCCACACCAAAATTAATCATGCCCTTGTCCCATTACTGACCTGTACTTAGTTAACAGCATTTTTCACACCTTACTAAGACTTATCTTCCAGTAGTGGCCTAATTCGTTGCTAGTAGCTGGTTTACGTGTTATTCAGCAAATCATACTTTAAATGATTTGTGAGTCTGCCAGATATATTTGTGATGTTTATCCTCATGTTTCGCTCACACATGCCTGCTCCTGTGACCAATGGACCATCAAGCCTCTAAACTGTAAACACATACAACAGCCAGGAAACAGGGACTGTTTCTGATCCTGTTCCTCAGCCCACTATATTTAGTCTTTTTCTGCTGATCCTGACAGTGGTACCGTGGCCATATTAATTCCCTCATTCAAAAGCAGTGGGAGGATGGCAATACATTAGTTTGTTATTCCAGCTCATAGCTCAAATCCTGCAAAACAAAAAAAAAACAAAAAAAACACAGCTCACAAGCATCCAAACACTAATATTATCTAGTTATAAGGACAGAGATGAGGTGATGGTGCCTTTAAAAGTCACTTTTGCTATATATGGTATATAAATGTTATAGGCAGAGAGCGGCTCCATCACAGAGCTGCTGGGAACATAATTGGCGCACAACAGAGGAAAAATCAAAACTTCGATTCACTAAAAGGACAATTTAATATTTCAACATTTTTATATTGAGCTCATATTTATGGAAAATGGATCAAATTCAAGTTTAATGTCATTCTAGAAAGATGTTCAACTACAATCACTTTTTTCTTTCCACAGTCTCTCAGTTTTGCCGCCCTTTTCTACAACCATCAAGAATGTTTTTGCCAGCGCCAGTTTGTTTTTCTGTAAGCAAGATAACTCAAAAAAGTAATGGCCAGTTTTTGATCACATTTTCAAGAAAGAAGAAATTATTCATTCATAGGAAGGTCCACATTGCCACCTGGATGTAGGTATTTATAAAGGGTTCTGTACAATTGCAAGATAGGGATATTCCAGAAAATACTAACTCTAGGATTACACCCTTTTGTGTAATACGAGGGCTTTCTGCCTCACTGCATAGAGCATTTACCCCTGAACTTGAAGATCCCCATATGAGTCCTGGTCTGGGCACTATTGCCAAATAGGGCCAATGCTTATGGTGGAGTTTCCAAGTGCATCTACTTAATTTAATGTTTAAGATTATACATTTCCTTAAAATATTACACCAATAACAATGTGTGCAAATCTACATAATATTTTCCAATTACACTTCAAATAAAAAAAGCTAACAGTCTAGGAAGTGTCATATAATGTTGTTCAAAGTGCTCAAAATTATCTCTATTCAAGTCATGGCCATTTTTTTCCTCATTTGCATTTAATTGTAAATGTCAAGATGTTTTTCTGGTTAGTTTCAGTTTTGCTAAATATTTCCCACTCTTTAATCACACTACAGTGCCGTACCTAGGTAGGGTCTGTTACATAAAGTGCCTCTTGTAATATTCATAGTTGTTCCGATATTAAAATGCATGAATAAGCTCTATTTACTCTCCAGCTCTTTGGGGAATCCGCAAATGTGTTTTTCTCTTGTGTTGCTGTTGAATGAATTGTAACGTAATATTTGAATGGGAAATGCGTTGAGGGGCTGTAAACATGGTCACTTCACTTGTTGTCTGGCACCCAGAATGGTTAACCTGTAAATGAGCAGCTGACGACACTCGACAGGAGATCACTCTGACTCTGTAGTGACACATCAGTTTGTCTGTAGTAGTGTAATGGACTGAAGCTGTGAAAGAGTCAGGCACTAACACTTGTATCGTGATGCATGGACAGAGCTGAGTATACAGGACTCAAATAAAAGTACTGTAACCTAGACATACTGAAAGAAGTGAATGTAATCAATACAATTATAACTAAAAAAAGAAAATATTAATTGTAAAGTTTTAGTTTTCAAAGTTGTTCTTTGTACAGAACAGCAACATGTACTACTACTATGACTACTACTCCTACCACTAGTACTACTTTTGCCGTTAGTACTTACCACTACTAATTCTGCTACTACTAATCTACTGCTGCTACTATGTATCACCACATCTTGACTACTTCAGCTAATACTGCTACTAAAACTGCATTTACAATGACTACACCTAGAGGAAAAATAATACTGTGCTAAAACCTGGGATTGAACCACAGACTTGCTTCCAAGGTCAGTGTGCTACCCATCGTATGACTGAGGTAAAAACACTTTTACTTATTTACATACTTTACAATTTGACGTGTGTAATAGTAAAAGTAAGTAAGAAAAAGTATGGCTTAAAAAAAAAAAATTAAGAATCATGTACCTAAATAAATGTCTTGAGTCATAGTATGTGCAGTTGCTGTCCACCTCTGATATATGATGGGGGAGCGGTGATGCACAGGGATGTACATCTGCATGTATGAGCCAGCTGTTACACTAATCTGACAATCCAAAAGGATTAACCACATCTCAAGGCCCGCACCGACAAACACACACCTAAAACACACACAATGACAAGGCCTGCTGCGTAGATCCTGCTCCATTATATATGACTGTATGAAACATGCATCTCAGAACGAGAGCAGAATGGGAGTATGCTACTGTCCTGGAGCCAGAAATGCCTTGAGATTCTGCCACAACAGCCGCTCCCACAGGCCACCCTACATCATCCAGAGAGTGGCAGAGAAGAAGTGCGCTTTGGTGTTTGGTGAGAGAAATGCTGCCGGTTTCTTGGTGCGTCAGTGGCTGCGTTTTTGTGGCAATGAAGTGCTGGAGAGGAGAGACTGGAGTGAATGCAGATTTGTATGTACATGATTATAGGCTGTTCAATGGGCCCATTTCTGAGGACCAGTGGGAGGGCGTGGCGCCTGTGGCTGCAACTTTTCTGCTGTTTCTAAGAAACTTTTCAAAGTGGCTCAGAAATGTGGCAGTGTTGGAGGAGAGAGCGCCCCATGGACCATGATGCCTTTGTGTAGCACTGAGCTAGTGAGCCAAAGGGGCACTGACTGTGAGTATCTAAAACGGTAATCAATGTTCTCTTCTGGAGTCCTAATCGAAAGAGCTTGACACACACACACCAGAGAAAGAGAATAATGCAAACACAAACAAAGATGGGAATCACATTTCTGCCCCTATACAGTGATTTGAATCACAAGTCAGCATCTGTGTCTTCTCATAATTACCTCTTGTGTAATCAGGCTAATGACAGTCATGTGGCATCCCAAGAAAGCAAATAGCAAGGAGAACAGGCAATACTGATACAGAAAAGTGGAACATTAAAGAAGAAAATACAGATTGAGAATACTTGAGGAAAATGATGGGATAGAGAGACCCAGAGACAGAAGAGGTGGTGAGAGAGAGAAGTGTTTTTGTCTTTGCAGGAGCGAAAAATCCAATCAACTGTGTATAATTCAATCTGGAATGGAAAGATGCACCTTTGCCGTGTGTGAGTGTCTGTGCGGAGGGCATGATGCCTATTATTATCATTCTGTACCTCGCTGTCTAAACCAGACACAGCCAAGGTAAACAAATTGCTGCTTAGGGGCATCCCAAGCAGCTGACCTTGCCACGCTCTCTTGGCCACCTCCCATTTGTTGAGTGGAGCAGCCAAGGCTGACCCTTAGAGCATTTCCAGGTCGAACAACCAGATGAGAGCTGCAGGCCAAGACAGTGTCTGCTCTAACAGATAGAGAATTGATTCTTCATGTATCATAGAGCTCTCTGATATCAAATACTAATTACAAAGGTTGTGAGATGTCCCTAAGCATTGAACTTTAGATAAGAGGAGACTTGCGCATGAGCCCGTTCCTCATTAAGACCAAACGCTTGTGACCTAATCACATATTTATCATGAGATTCTCATTAACTGAATGGCAGTCAGAAGACTTCATCAGATCATGAGTAAACATGAGCAACTACTGAGGCAAATAAGGCCCTGACTCTGTCCTGTTTTTCCTCAATGAATGGCTCATGTGTTGAGTCTGTGGCTGCTCTCTTTTACATTGTGCATCACCTGACACTGGTTTAAAACCAATGAAAGCCCCACAGCACAATCCGGCTAATATGCATGAAAATGTTAGCTCATTAATGGCTTAAGTGATTTGACACGCTAATCAAATGTGACAATTAGTGCAATTCAAATCCATACACTACAAAAAGATGCATCAATTGGAAACTTTCAACAACTTGTCATACTTGTGTTGATGGCTTGGTCAACCCAGCCCTGGCTTTAGTAAAAGCAGAAAACACAATGTGGCACACTGCCTACAAAAAATTACTTGAATTGATACATGTATGTACTTCAAAGTGTCCTTAGCTGCAAAATTATTTTCTCATGTCAAAAACAATTGAACATCTGCTTTACAAGTCCAGTGGTGTCTGTATATTGCAGATTAGCTCTAAACTATTCTGATCACTTCATCTCACATCCCTTTCTCATAAAATTCAACCATCTCTTTGAAGAGCTAAAAATGACAAAGGACTTAAAAGTGCGGCTTTGTGGTGGGCTATGGAGCCTAATGAATGCATATTGTGGGAAGATAATGAGGATTAATGGGTGAAATGTGCAGAGCTGTGTTTAATATTCCTCTAAAGGACTTCCCTGCTCACGCCGTTTTATCTAACTCAGAAATACATACAGCTGCTGCAGGTGAGAGGCCGCTTATTCATCTCTCATAGCTTTTCTGCACAACAGACTAGACTTCTTTTTACATAGTGGGCAGCATTATTCACAGTCTTATTCATTAAGAGGATTTAAGTAAGTAATGGCTTGTGAATGATTGTCTAACACACAGATTAGCTTTCTTAACAACGAGCACGCATTTAATCCATAGTAGCGGGAGCTAGGTTTAATTAAAATGGTGGCAGTGTTTACAAGAGGCAAAAAGGGTCAAGTGTAAATGAGGAAACTGGTGCTGCTGAAGAACAGGCTAATACAGTGCTATGCAAAAGTGAGGTGTAAAAATGCTATTAACTGCTAAAATAAATACAGAATTGTAGTTTTGTCATGAACATTTCAGGAAAGGGCAGTAATGAGCCAGTTACAAGATCATTAATTTTGGTGTGAATCCATCACTGTTTAGATCCAGGATTCTGTACCATTTTGAGATATCTACTTCTGATACTAACCTCACTCACAAAATAAACAACTTATTAGTTTTAGGAGATGCACTACTTGTGAGATATTAGGATTTTGTGGATCAATGAAACAAGCATTTACCCCTGAACTAGATATTTTACTTTTACACCATCTTTGCCATGCGTGATGGGACCAGTGCCTTGTTAGAGGTCCAAGCTCTCCAAGTGCTTCTAGTTTTTCTTCTTCTTTTTTTGTGTAATTTTGTGTATTTGTGTAAAAAAAAAAACTGCCTAAGACTTAAGCAGAGTACTGTATGTGTGATGATACAATCTTCCTCTTCTGGTCTGTCGTTGTAATCCTGTCCAGGTTGTTCAGTCCATTCAATCCATCTCAGCGGCCCTAAGCTCTTTACACCCCCCCCTCCCCTCCGGCCCCCTGCGCCTCCATCAGGACACCCATCCGCCCCATCATTCTCCCATTTCAATTTCCATTTTTCTCCCTCGTCAGCTTCTCTCGTCTTTTATCATCCCACTCCACCTAAAGCCATTCCCCCCTCCTCATCTGCCACGCTTCTGATGAGCTGCTTATATCCTTTAGCACCTTTACAAATTAACAAATCTTATTCTTTTTTTGCCCTTTTAGATCTAGCTTTCTCCCTCCTCCCTCTCCATTCCGTACCGCATTTTCCACCAACCCTTTCATATCACTTTTTGTCTGTGATTGCCTCTGACCTTATTCCCCTCTCATTCCCTTCAAATCTGCACTGCCTCCAGCTCCCCGCAGCCTCTAATCGCTTTTAAATCTGTCACCACACCTCTCTGCTTTCTTCAATTTTTTGGACATTATTCAGCCACCAATATTTTTCCCAAGTGCTGTTACTTATCAGGGTACAATGGCTCAATCAAACAGTTCAGCTCCGGCAAGTTAGAAATTGCTCACAAAAAACTGCAATATATATGAGCCAAGTTGGCCAATTGCAAAATATATTTTCAATATATCTGGTACCACTAACGGGACGCTGCTCAGCAGAGTGTATTCCTGTTAGCCTTTAGCAACTGTTCTAAATGTCCTCACTTTCTATAATAGTTTTAGTTACTCATATTAGTCAAGTTAACCTTACTGCAAACCCAATTCCAAATGTAAAACTCAAACCATTTACTTTTCCTTTTGTCGCCCCATCTCAACCTTTGAGATGTGGTGCTTGCAGCAAAAATCATAATGGAGGAACTTTAATGAAATTGTCAAATGTTTATTCAATACCTGATGTTTATGCACTATTGTGACAAAATATCTTTTATGGGATTTGTAGCCCATTGCAATTTGTAGTGTCACAATTTTTGGGGAATTGGGGTTTTACTAAAAACCAAAAGGACCAAACTTTGACTCTCGACACATTTCCCCATTTCCTGCCTAGTCACTGCTTCATATAAAAAAATAAATAAATAAATAAATAAATAAAAAAAAGAAAAGCCACTAAACATATTATATAGGCTTTAGAATCCTTGCAGGTACTATTTATCAGCTATGTCACAATGGTATTTTTGTACATTTTATAAATGCAATATATCTTTTCTTTTTGAAAATGTGCTCTTTGTTTATTTAAAAACTGCTGACTGGCAACCCAAGACTGAACCCAAAAATGTATCCAACTGAAACTCCAAAAATGGCAACAATAACTATTTCTGCTACCAACTATTTTTACAGCTAATTACTGCAAAAACAATAGAGCAGCGGCCCTCTCTGTCAGCGCCCACACACATTACCTCTCTCCTCCTCTCTCTGTCTGATCTGTCAATATGCTTGAGTCATATCATGGCCTGTCAAACACTGCGTCTTACACAGTCAACAAGGGAAACAATTATCTCGTCACATACACCACTAGCTAAATAAACAGCGCCCTTAAATACACGCTCCAAACATGGTGTCAGTCAGCCCTTTTCCAGACCCGGGTCTCTGCTGGCAAAAGATTAGGGCTAATCCACAACTGTTGGAATGAAAGATTAAGAATGAATCACCTGCTGCCACTGAACTGCGTGTGCACAGAGCAAGTGTGTGTCCGTGTGGAGGTGTTTTTATGGAGAGACGCCCTGTGGGAACGCACTGCTGCAACCACTAAGCAATATTGCAGAGTTCCCTGTTCACATCCACACAGAGAGCTCATTAGCTCCGGGGGCTTCGTTCAAACTGCTAACGCTTTTGAATTTGCCCCTTTAAGCAGTGAGTTCAAAAGGTTTAGGTGAGGAGGTCCACGGCAGTGCGCATAGTCCCTTACACTCATGCACACTGCAGGTTTCAATGTCTGCGTTTAATTGGATCGATGCTCTCCCCCCGCAGCTCGCTGATAATCAAGGAGACGTGATGTGGGGAAGCCTTTTGTTACCAAGTTTCTGTTTATGAAGACGGGCAGAATAAACGAACGGGATACTGTGGTGGGATGGTGAGTGGTGGGTGTGGAGATGGATAGCTATACGGGGAAAGGAGGGAAAACAGCGCTGCAATGAGCTTCTGACCTCGTTCAGTCCTCTGTCGGGACGTTGGCTGAATTATTTAAAACACACACGTACATAGTCACATGCCTCTTTTTTTCCTTGCACACAGAAGCCTGTTACTGGTTTGGCACAAGCAAGGACTCTCTAAGCGGGCTTTTCTTACTGTCATGTAAACACACAGCCATATAACATCCACTCAGGAAACTCCCTTCTGCCTTCAAGCACCAAGGCCGGATCTATAAATAAATACTTCCAGTGCGCATCCTGTGTGTCAGAGTTTCCCAAATATAGGGTCGGGTACAAAGATTTGTGGAGAAGGTCCCATAAGATTTACAATACAATTTTATGAGAAAAATCCAGAAGCATTAAGTGAGAATGATACAAAAAGTGAATAAGGACTGACGCCAATCCCATAGTCTGACCATACATTGTCTAAAATGCAACTGGCCCTTTTATACAAGTTGGGCTGCAAAGACGTGCAGATTAAACTACCTCTGAACTGATTTAGATAGACAAACAACCAATCAGAAAACAGGAAGCAGATCATATGGGATGATGCAATTTGCAAACTAGAAGCACTCGTAAAGTACAGAACTCCACCAAGGCATTACAGTTCCACCTTAAATCCAGACGATAATGCAAATCCACACAAAAACAAATCAATTGTCCCATAAACCATAGTTTTTGAGCTATCTTTCTAAAAGTCTAACAAACCAACCCATGTGAGATATGGTTAGGACTGGGAATAGGTCTGAATGGAGAGAGGTACCAGACCCACTTCACTTAGCTATAGGGGTCTGTCTGGGCATTAAATGCATTACAAGACATGATCATAACAGAATACACTGCGATTTAAATACTGATGCAACATGAATGGGCAAAACAATAATAGGAAAAATACTATGACCCATATGCACAAGCTTCCATCAATCTTCAAAAATTAGTGAATGAAATACAGTGAAATTTCAGCTTCAAAAGGTTTCCAGAAGATAAGACAAATATTTAACAGCACAATTACCATTCAATCGCTTTGTTATCAGAAAATGTCATGCAAAATCTAACACAGACAGATAAAAGATGAGAGCGAAAAGACGATGACAAATTGGGTGACAGAATATTAATACGCCCCATCATGCTTCTTTCCAAACGTGTGAATGCAGTTCCTCCTTGCAAAAATTTACATAAGCATTTATCTACATGACTTTATCACAACAGGCTGATCTATAATCTCTGCCTTTTCCAATTGACTTTATTCTGTTTTCCTCTTGATCTATACCTCTTCACTCCACTGCAGAGAAGCACTCTCCTCTTCCACTGTATCTTCATTTAGTCTACGCTACTATTAAGTCCAAACAAGCTTACTGGGCATTGAGCGGCCATAGTGGTCATTTTCAAAGAGGGCGCTCCCAGAGGAACCATTTCCAGTCAGGGTAAGTCTATTCTGTCTGAAGCAGCCGGGAGAAGTAATGGAGCGTGGCACAAGAGCAAGAGATCTGATATCATTAGAGCGGGCCAAATGTACAACCTTGTTACCTGAGTTTTGGTTATGTTGAGAGGTAGCAGCACGGTAAGTGGTAAACACAAAATCAATGTCTGTTTAAGTCGGCACAAATCAATTTCCTCAGAGGAAAAGTGTATCGATGTTGGATCTCATTATTATTCCTATGATCAATGTTCAAATACTTAAGTGACCCTTTATTCATCTCCTAATCAGACATTTAGATGGGGAAGATACACAAGATCTATTTCTGTCTAAAAGATAAAGTATGCGTTTTTACCATTCATTTAGAAGACTGAAACTGTCCACCGCCATTCCATTTCCCTCCATAGTCCAAAACCGATCTTAAAACTGGACATATTCAGTCTACAAGTCTCTTAAAAATGTCCAACTGTTTTATAATACTACATCTTTTGGCATATATTTACAGATACAAGATTGTTACTGAACTACCCGATTTTCCTACCATCCTGGGTGCAATTACAACAAAATCCAACCCCAACACTCAAACAAATGTTTTTATTTTATTAACACATGTAAAACTCAACCAGTTTCCCACCTCAAAATACTATATAGACATAAAAGCTTTAAAAAAGTTCTTCTTTACCTTATATATGTGTGTTTTATTTTGTTTAATATCAGATTTGCTCTTTCCTTCTCTTTTTGTTTATGGTTTTCTTTTTTTCTGCTGTTTTGTTGTAGCCATTGCTGGAATTGCCATCTTTCCAGTTGAACTTCCTGTCTACTCAACCAATTAAAGTGTCCCTGATCTGAAGGAAACCTCCCCTTTGTTCTGAGCGTGTGATTGGTCGAAAAATTCTGTCCCTGCTTTAGTTCCCCCTCTGTCACACTTTATAAACCCCGATGAGGTTTCAGAGTCTTGTTTTTTTCAGAGATAACTTCAATTATGCTGTGCTAATGACTCAATAATTAGTTTTCCTCAAATACAAGGGAAGAAAAAAAAAAAAATCAGAGAGCATTTTTAAACTTCTGGAGATGAGTTTAGCACTCGCCCAACACGAACAAGTAATTATCTCTGCCTGCTTAAACATCACGTCTTGCATTGTCAATTTTTATTTGCATTTTACTTTGCTTCCTTTTTTTACAAAATATGCTGTGTGTGTGTGTGTCCGTGTGTGTGTGTGTGTGTGTGTGTGTCTATGTGTGTCTGTGTGTGTGTCTGTGTGTCTGCGTCTATGTCTGTCTGTGTGTGTGTCTCTGTGTCTGTGTCTATGTCTGTGTGTGTGTCTGTGTGTGTGTGTCTATGTCTGTGTGTGTCTGTGTGTGTGTGTGTGTCTATGTCTGTGTGTGTGTGTGTCTGTGTGTGTGTGTCTATGTCTGTGTGTGTCTATGTCTGTGTGTGTCTGTGTGTGTGTGTGTCTGTGTGTCTGTGTGTCTGTGTGTGTGTGTGTCTGTGTGTGTGTGTGTCTGTGTGTGTGTGTCTGTGTCTGTGCCTGTGTGTGTCTGTGTGTGCCTGTGTGTGCGCCTGTGTGTGCCTGTGTGTGTCTGGCTATACAGCCAATGGGAGTGTGCCAGCATATTAAAAATCCTACAATACAGCCTATATGACAGTGCTTCTCAAGTGGTGGGTCACGACCCAAAAGTGGGTCACGGGATCGTTTTCGGTGGGCCTCAGGCCTTTGCTTCAGCAAAAAAGCAATCTGTCACCGAGGACCGATGCTTTCTGATGAACAACGCGGAGTGAGGTGAGTGCGGCACTAATTGCTGTCGCTTTTTCCTCTCTGATAAAAACTGTAGGGACTGGGGAGGTAAGTTTAAGTCCGAGGCTAATTTCTGTAAAACTGTGGCGTCCAAGTGCATCTCTTTACCCTCTGCTGAATCCTGAGGAGCCCCGCCGAGACTCCAGGAAAGCTGCGGGACCTCTGCAGAGCTGTGCCCAGGCTCAGGAGTACCAAGCGCGGCCTGGGCTCACAGCACCGTGGCCTCTGAGTCTGGATCATTAGTTCCTGTAAACCCCATCCACCACTACTTTCACTTTCAGCTTTTCTCTGTTATAAACTATAGAGACTGAGGATGTGAGTTTAGGTCCGGAACTCCTTTCTGTAAACCCATGGCGTCCTCATGTGTCTGCATTCGGTCACTCAACCTCCTCTGAATCCTGCCAAGCCCAGTTGAAGCCCTGGTAAAAAAGAGTGGGCCCTCGCCGTAGCTGTGGCGGGGCTGAGGGGCGCTGAGGACGGCCATGGGTCACGGCTCAGTGGCCTATAGTCTGGCGCTCTAACTGTGGCGTCCTTGTGCGTCTGAGTCCCGCTGTTCACCCTCCACTGAATCCTGAGAGAAAATAGAAGGCCCTCAGCAGAGCTGAGGCCGAGCTGAGGGTGCGGCGCAACAGCTTCCATTCTAGAGGCGAGAGGAGGATGTATGAGCGCCCAGGCTTTCAATGTGTGGCAGCTCAGCTGATTAAAGTTGCTATGGTTACGTGAGCAGCAGATATGGGACAGGGATAGTGAACTTATGTAGGACTCGTGCAATGTCACCATTATTCTGGAGACTGATGCCATCAGTGCTGGAATAAGTGACTTGTTTTAATAGGACATTGTTGTGTATTCAGCTGAAGCTACAAACTTTGTTTTGGATTCTTTTGAGTCTTTGAAACTACTTCTCAGTTGTTTTTATTTTGTGTTTGTGCATGAAAGCACCATTCAGTCTGTTAAAAAGGCTGAAGTTATTTAAGTGAAGACTTAAGTTTTTAAATTAAATGCAGCTTATTGGGTGATCCCTCTATAACACTGGCACTTGGTTTATCTTTAAATGTGTTCTTTTTAGTGTTGACTGTGAAATTCTGATATTATTCTGTCTAAGGTTCAAACTGCACAATGCTTTATTAAATTAATTTGAGAAGTTAAAATATTTATTTGGGTTGTAGCTTGACATAATAGGGCAATGGTGGGTCCCGAAGCCAGACCAGTTGAGAAAAACTGCTATATGACAAATATTTTTGAACAAATGATTCCTATTACAATATATTAGACGATTACACAGGTTTTCTCAAAACCAAAGGGAAAAATGCTGAGCATTAACAATATAATGTGAATTTAACTACATATAAATCCCCAAATCTTGCCAATTTATAAGGTTAATAATATAATCGGCATGGAACTGGTATTAAAGGGGCCCTATTATGCAAAATCAACTTTTCTGAGCTTTCTACCATGTTTTAATGTTATTCCTGTATCAAAAACATACCTGGAGTTGTGTTTTTGCTTATTCGCACACGTTTGAGTAATCCTCTATTTATTTACGCTGACTTCTGGAAAGGACAGAAACATCTTGTTTCACCGATGTCTGCCATTTCCACCTGACCACGCCTCTCCCAGGTGACACCTGACTCCAATTAGTTCTTGAAGAGGCCATTAGCCTAGAAGTGCACTTACTTTTTCGACCCTGTACTGTGAATGTTTAAATAAATATTAAATAAACACATGGAAATACATAATTTTTTTTTGGCAGCATTAGTTTAAACAGACAGTGTTTGTCTATTGTAGTGACTTAGATGAAGATCAAATCAGTGTGAGTGTGTGAAACTCCGAGTAACAATATTGCTGTTGAAAAAAAAAAAAACATTGACATTTTGGCTCTGACTTGATAGTAGTCTGCCTCTCTGTAATCGCTGAAAAAAATCAAAATTGAAGCTCAACCAAAATTGACCAATTTACAGTGGCCCACAAATCCTAAAATGGACAAACAAACAGATGGGGAGTGAGATACTGGAAGGTATTTGTGGAGGTCAGAAAGGCCAAACGTTAGAACCCAGGCAACTCAGAGCACGAATGCCAGTCTTATCTCTTCTTTCTGTTTATCGGCCCCCCATCAATAACTTCACATGCCCACATTCCCATTGGGCCGCTTTGGGTTTCAGCTCTGCATGACCCCACCCATCCGGCCTCTTCGTTAACGAAATTACCTCAGAAATCTGTGAGGAATTGGACAGTAGTACAAGCAGAGGAAAGATGCAGCCATACAAGCATGAATATGATAATGTCGGCTATAACCAAGCAATGGTATAGTGTGCTGTCTGTGTGTAATCCATCCGCAAAGACACACATGGAGCTGGTGGGAGGGAGGGAGGCGCCCTGTTTCTGGGGGTTTTATTTATAGCGAAACATACAGAGATCCCAGAATGCTTTGTGGCTTTTGGAGATAGCGCTGCATTTACGCTGTCTAATTTAAAGCCTGGTTATAGCGCCGGCACAGACTGTACAAAGTGAGAAACGGCTATCTTTAACTTGTGTGTATATATAGTTGAACAAAAACAAAAACTGTGGTTTAAGAAATGTTTGAAAAGAAAAATTTGAAAAAAAATGAATGAAGTCAACAATAGCCGCCATCCAGAAGGAGAAGAATGAACGAGGGATCGTAGGAAAAGCGGGAGGAGGAGAGATGAAGCTGTGACAGCGGCAGCCATGCTGGTTGTCATGGCGACGGCCGTGAAGAGAGCAGGTACAGCAAGGTCTCCTGGGAAAAGAGCAGCCACCCGCCTCCCTGCCCCCACCTCTCCTCTCCATCTCGCTCCATCCTGCTCCTGCCGTCATCCCAACACTCATTTTCAGCACGCTCTGAGTCCCAGGCTGCGTCCACACTGGAGCATAGCCCCATTTACACACTGCATGTTCACCTAATGTCCACGCTCTCCAACTATCAAAAACTCATTAACATCTATTATATAACCCTTTTTCTACTCTATACAAGGAAGTTCTTCTGGTATCCCTTTGTTTACTCAGCCTGTCATTGACCTGCCCATGGAAATGAAACTCAAGCAATCTGTGAAATTAAAGGTGGGGATGTATTCAAAACAAACATGGCACTTATGAAGAATGGTTGCCGGTTTTGCCATAAAACACCAGTACATGCTGTATTATTAGAAACTCTGTAGTTCTGAACGGGGACAGCAGCAAAAGCCAGTTGTACAAAGACTTGCGGAAAAAGACTCACAAAAAACTGAACAACAATGTGGAATCAACTGGTGATGAAGGAACGCACTAAAATGCAGTTAATCAGGTGAGAGAAGTCATCAAATATCTTGGATTTTTTGATAGGAGATTCTGTATCTTACAGTTTTCCCACTGCAGATAAACGGGTGAGAAAGGCCGGTATCCAGCGATTTGATTCGAAACAGCTCTCTATAGACTGCTGCTTTCAAAAAGAAAGGAGGAGAGGCTAGCTGGCCAGGATATTATTTTGCAGGAGAGAAAAGCAAGTAACGTATTTTAGATGGACAAAAACTAAGACTGCCTGCTATTATTCAACATGCAATTTGAGCTTAGCCAGACTAGCACTATATCATCCGTTCTTTTGCCATTTAAACACAACATAACGTCCATACTGTATCAAATATATTTTATCTGTATTACTTTGCTTGAGATTAAGAAATCCAACCACAGAGTATCGCAAGCCAGTACGGATGTAATGGTAAGCTCCTTGGACTAATGTGCATTGTTTTGTTTCAGTGGAATGTTAAAAAAAAATTATTAATTAAAGAAATGCATAGACCATGACCCTTTGTTTCAGTGCAGCCGACATGACAAAACTATTGTTACTGCACACTTACTTAGCCTTAATCTTTTGAAATATCACAATAATTAATGCACTAAAGGTTTGTCCAGGTTTTTTTAGAAAATGTTTGTTGTTATTGTGAGCATTTCTGCAATATTGTGAGCCTCCTCACAATAGTGCAATAAATATCGTGAGATTAATATCGTGATAATACCATACCGTGACATATAGATATTCTTACATCCCTACAAGCAACCAATTATGCCAATCCCAAACCTAGATAAAGAGGAGAGGGTTGCATCAGGAAGAACATATGGTGTAAAGCCTATGCCAAATTAATATAAATATCACTGCAAACCAAGAAGTAGATTTGCTGTGGCAACACCAGAAGGGAAAAGCCAAAGGAAAGAAGACTTTGCCAAAATAAAAAAGTTGTTTTTTGTATGGTAAGACTTTGCTGACAGTTGTCATAATATTCACAACAATGCAATATTTTAGACAACGTGTGAGATTAGCCTCACCAGATTGTTTGGTGTCATCCTTTCTGCAAAGTAAAAGCCTAACTTTTCCTCCATTTCAAGGTCCACAAACGACTTCACACTTCAACAGATTCTTGAAAAACCTGTTCAAAAATGGAAGCATTATGTTGTGAACAGACAAATAGTGACACCTTTATAAACGATTGCACAAACACTAGAGCTGGCTGCCTGCTGTCTTTCGTTATTGGAAGAAAACAGCATGCTTAAGGACCAGTTAAGGACCAATCAGCCTTATTACTGTTTTTCAAGTGGGGAGATCATTACCTCTGCCAAGGTGGTTGTTTCCACCAGTGTTGGTTTGTTGGTTGGGTGTAAGTGCAGCAAGGTAACTGAAAAAGTAATGGTTGGATTTTTATGACATTTTTAAGAAAGGTCAGTAAGGGACCAAGGAAGAAATTATTAGTTTTAGTGTAGTCTTTACAATTGTGAAACAAAATTTTCATTCTAAACATTCAACACATTTAAATTTTTTTGGTCACAATATTCTTCCTTAATCTTGTCAAAAGGGGTCAGAGGTCAGTGTGTTCTTTGTGCAGGTCCCAAAAAAATTCAGCATCAGGAAGGCCATTTGGCATATGCCAAAACAATATGCAAATCTCTTCACGCCATCAGGCAGATTTGTTGTGGCAACCAGGAAATGGAAAAAGCCAAAAGAAAACAAGTTGCAATATCCTTCCTTGCTTCTTGGACTTTCTGTTCATTCCCATCTATTCTTGCTGCAATCAAGCCTCCGTATGCCTCACCATTGCTCTCCAGTTTCCCTCCTTCTCATTATCTTTAGGCTTGTACACATCCCCTTTTTCCCAGCTCTATCCCTCCCTGCCTGTTCTTGCCTTTATATTCATCTACTTGACTCCAGAGAATAAGTATGCGTGTATGTCTGTGCACTGCTGCCCAATTAGATGGGGAGTGTGTGTGCGTTTTTTTTTTGCAGCCTGTTGTGACCTACCTAAAACACCTCCAGCGTTCTCCGTCTCCCTCTCTGAGTCACTGAATCAACACAGCTACACACAACAACACAGCCGCACATGTGTGTGTGTAAAAAACGGACAGAGTTTGAGTAAGATTATCGGCATGTTAATGTTAAATGTGCAACAGTGCGAAGATGTGTGAGCGAGCATGTCCACACTTGTGTCTTGTACTGGTCATGATGAGAGAAAGAGGAGTTTCCAGACAGGCGCACGCAAGGAGTTTTGTGTAATATCTTTGATGATTTGAGCAGGAAATTCTCATGTTGCACAATAGGTAGATCGAAAGTGATAAGTAACTGAATACCTTTGGTCATGTGATTTCTAAAAGTAAATGTAAAAGTACTGAGAGTAGCAACAGCACAAACAGCAGTATCAGTAGAATTAGCAATTGTAGCAGTGTCAGTAGAAGTAGTAGCAGCAGAAGTAGCAGTATCTTTAGCAGAAGGAGCAGTATCCTTAGCAGTAGTAGTAGCAGCAGCAGCAGATGTTGCTATGCTTTAAAGCTTTTACTTTTACCTTTACTGTTATTTAATGATTGGCATTTTGTATACAACGCAAAGGTTACAGAAAACAATATAGGAAGGTAGCACAACCTATAATTGTAGCCGCTCAAGCCAAGGACTTACACACATTATTTTCTTTTATGGCTGGAAAATACAAGTTTACCAGAGCCTGTGTGCTACTGCAATTATAAGAGGAAAAGTTAGCTTCAAAAAAACTACTGCAACTATTGCAAAGTTTAAAAGCAAGGAAATTAAAGTCTCCCTTAATTTTGCCACAATTTCCTGAGGTCTGGGAATGTTCAGCCAAGGATGATTAGCTCCATTGAGGTACTTTAAATTACAATGTGGCCAGAAAAACGGCCATAATGAAGAGCATCGCAATGTGATGCTTAGAGATTTAAAACGTTACTGGGAGAAACTGCACTAAGAGCCAAAGCTTAGGGTTATCTGCAAAAGGCTCCTTGACCTCAAGTGTTATATCAGATAATGCAAAACACTATTGATCTATGGATGTTTGTTTGGCATTGATTGATTGCATTTTCAACACGAAATTCAAATTTTGTTGCACTTAAGAATTTGAAGTAGGCCTGTGTCGGTCATCTTGGAAGCATAAAAATGTTACTAGCATTACAATGTGCTTTTAGTAAACTTTCGCATACAAGTGCTCACTTTTCAAAACCAAGCCAAGATTTCCAAGAAGCCTATAAACTCGGGTACAAACTCTAGACACATCTCCTTTCTAACTTTCTTCAGTTTCTCGACCTCCAGGCCACATTTGGGAGACTGTGATGTTACTATGGAAACAGTCACATAAACAAAAGCAGTGGCACCAACTAATGAAAAGAGGAAAACACAGGCCATCATTTGTGGTTTGTTTGGTCTGATAGAAGAGGAAGAAGAAGGCTACTGCTCGTAAGTGTATCTTTTGTAAATCCTAACTTGATAATAAACTATTTAAACCATAGCCTCAATAAATTGAGTCAAAAAGTGACAACTTCATTTAACTTCATGTACAATGCCTTACATGGTCATGGTAATTGCTTTTCTTATGAATTCTTTTTAGCAGAAAAAGTACTTCTGTGTTCGCACTAAGGGTAAGTTTAACTAATTTTAAGCTCCAATTATTTCGGAGAAGGTGGAACATGTCAACTGCATTGCTTTTGTGACAAGCCGGCACTGGGACTTTCCATTCAAATCACAACGCTAAAACTTTTTCTCCCATAGATAAAAGAAAAACTAATTTAACCAAACCACTGCACAAAGTCGAAAAATAGCCAAAGGGGGATATATATACAGAGGAATAGAGACTTTGTGGATGCAGTCGGCATATGAAGCACAATCCCTTTCATTTCCTGTGTCCAGTGGAAGATGACCCAGGCCTCCCTCCATCCATGGGTTCACACAAGCACCTGAAATACCTCTAGAGAGCTTGCCATGTACCTGCCCTCTTAGCTGTTTCTAAGAGGGGACTTTGTCTTCTGCCCGACTCACAAAAACCCACTTCCTGTGTCAAATTGCCTCTCACATTCCACACTCTCCATCGCACCATCTATTTATTCCTGCTTTTTGTCCCTCCTCTCTTTCCCTCCTCTCACATCTCTATGGGGGGCTTTGTCTGCGATCGGAAGCACAAAAACACTGATTCATTTCGCGGGTTAAATATGATCCGCACATTCACAAATAGCAGTTAAAGGACGACTTTTTGGCAGGAAATTGTCACTATTTTTGAGCCCACACAGAGACAGATGGAGAGTGAGGGCTCTCAAAGGCGCGCACGCACAAACACACACATATATACACTGCTGATTGGAGGGACGCAGCAGATGTCTGTGGGAAAATAAGTCTCCCATGTAAAATAAAGTTGCCCGGATGTGATGTCAGAAGGCCGGAGATACCCACGCTAAGCGGTTGGTCCGAAGCCAGAAGATGTTACAGAAAAGGCCTTGTCAGCGGCTGCCTGGGACACTGGGTCAAGTGTGTCACACGTCTGGGTTTCCTCAAGGTGAGCCTAGCAATTATCAGACTGTTGACTTGCGTGTCAGTGTTACATTTGCCAAGAACACCTGCCCCAATCTGACCACTCCTCACAAAGCCCTGTATTTACAAACATGTGCTGTAATGTAAGACTGCACGATATTTGAAAAACATGCAATAACTAGCATCTTCATAAGGATTTGATGCAGTGATATTTGTAAGGCCTAAGTAAGGTTATGGTTCTATTAACCATAGGCATACATTTTTATTCATGAAAAGGCTCAGGACTGATTAAAACTGGGGCTTCATCAAAAGTTACTGTACTAAAAACTTAACCAGGCTTAAATTTAGGACTAAATTTAATTAATTTATTCAGATTATATCAGATTGTGAATATTGCTCTTGCCAATACTGCAATGCCAAATGCCAAATTTTGCGATATTCAGTTAAGACCTACTGTAAGGGTGCAAATACGGTATACAGTAAGTGTGTCACACCTGTCTCCATCTGTAGTCTTAAAGACAGATTAGGTCAGCTGGAGGATCTCTGGCTCCGGCTGCACCCACTGACACTAATGATCTGCTTGTGAGCGCTGGGAGACTCGATTCTGCTATTGGGACAAATCACATGAGGGACAGACGAGACAAGTCTATACTTATTTAGGGGTAAAATAAGTCAGGGTTGTAAAAAGTGTAATCAGGCGGTTGTTACTTCGATTAGTCTAATGCACTCATGTAATTGTGTTGCTATCTCTGAATTGGCCAACTGCTGAATGCAAAATAGCCAAGTCATTTACTTTAAATTGGAAGCAGGGCTAAAATTAGGCCTAAAATCAAGACTAAAGCAATCCACAAATAGTCCAAGTATTCAAACTCCAAAAGATAACTAATGACTAGATGCACTCGCAAAGAATGCTAATCATTTCAACTAAAACCAGTGGTGTGACATAAAAGGAGGCACATCCAACACATATCTAAGGATTGCACTTCAGAGATCCAGCATCCCATTCAAGAAATGGGGACGAGGATGGATTACCAACTATGCAATTTGGGCAAATGCCCTGGGGCTCCGGACCCAAAGAGGCCCTGAAAACAATGTGTTTAAGGAACACCAATTAGTTCTGGGAAAATCAGCTCTTAAAAGGCTGCTGTGGCTAATCTTTAATTTTCGTTTAAAGAGATTTGGGATTTTTGTAGGCCATGCTGGAGGAGCAGCGCACTGTAAAGTTAAGGAATGTGTCTCAAAACTGATGGAGCCTGTAATGGAAAGTTTCAAGGTTTAAAACGATTGCAAGAACAAACATTTGCCTGAAGGAAGCACACAGAACAAGACATAGTTTAGTGCATATGGCTATAAATAACAGAGCACCAACATGCAACAGTGAGAGCTAAGTTTTGCTTTTGTTGGAAGAATCTGCACCTGATGTGGAGAGGCCTCTTGACCCTCGTGTGTCCCTATAGAAGAGCCCTAGTGATTATGTGGGTTTATGAAAATACTTTAAACAATTGGGGTGGGGGCATTTTGAGTTTCATTCCCAGCTTGTGTCTGTTCGCACAATGTCATTTCTGTCTCTGTCCCTGTTTCTTGTCCAGCTACACTGTCACTAGAAAAAAACTGCTGAAGACAATAAATTTCAGTCTGAGTTTACAAAGCAGCAATAAAGGGTGTTATTGAGCCAGTGTACACAAAACACGCATCACTTTAAAATGTGCTTTGTAGATTCGTCTTTATCTTTACAAAGAAGATCTGTATTGATCAAAACTCCAATCTCAAACCGCTCCAATCTCCCAGAAACCTAATAAAAGCAATAAGCATGGACTGAAGACAAATCCACCTCTTATCTCCCTCTGACATACATTTTTTGTCAAGACTGTCTCATCATTGCAAAAAAAAAAAAAGATTAGGGTTTGGACAAATATTTTCTAAAAAGCAAATAAAACATGAAGCATTAGATCTTGTATAAATTATTAAGCACCATCACTATGGGAATGCTAAAGACTGTTTTGCTTTAAGTTTAAAAGCAGATCTGGCTGTTTTTGGACGCTCCACTTTTTTCAATGATTCAGTGAGTTTCACCTCCTCCTCGTAGGATAAATCTAGATCCACGGTGGCGGAAAGTGTGGGCGTGCTGCCGGAGCCTATGGGGGGGCATCTAGCGCGTAAAGCTTGGCGTGGATGCTTCCGGAGAGAAGGTGTTGGGAGAGAGGTGGTGGTGTGGTGGTGGTGGGGGGGCGCTCGCATGCATCCCTAATCAGCTTCCCTTCCCCGCGATTCCCGATGACATCATGCCATCCCAGCTTTCACACCGCATCGCCGTTAACTTCCCCCGTTACCCCACCCACAACACTCTGCGCACACGTTCACATTTATCCAGTCACAATGAGGAGGAGGATGCCCCGGGATGGAACCCAAACAGAAAGTGGACAATAAAGCCCCCTTTTCAGAAACGTGCACTTCACAGGTTGGATACCGGGCAGTCACACACTCGCAGCGGTCCAGTATAGCCTACAAGCTTTACAGAGCGAAACCTGGTAATAAACTCCGCAGACTGCAACCCAGTCCAAATTAGGGGCAGGATGTGAGCTGGTGACACAGACTCCACATACAGAGGCACTGTATAATCAAGTCCAATTAGAGATTACCCGCTAATTACCGCCACACTCACTCACATGCCCGCACACACACACACCTCCTGCCACACTAAACCCGTCTGTGAGACACAAAGGCGCGTGCGAAAGCGGGGGGTGGGGGTACACTGCACGGTAGCCGCCAGCCAGCCCCCCTTATCCCAACGGGAGCCAGGGGCGGCCAATAAGGCTCATATCTAGGTCGAGTGAAGTTTTTTTTTTTTTCACTATACTGTCACGTTAATGGAAGCTTTTACTCACTCACTCTTAAGCGTTAACAAAGGATGTGGCGCTTACCGTGGCGGCGTGGACGAGCAGCGCCGTCAACGCCAGTAGCCGAGGCAGCTTCATGGTGAGCCTCCCGCCGCTGCCTTCTCAAGGTTCAGGGAGGTGTGCGGGGGGACAAACGCTGCTACTGCCGCTGCCTGCTGCTCACGGTGTCAGGGTATTCTCTCCAACTTCAGCCCGCGAGCAGCCGTCCTCCTTGACGGCTCGTTTAATCCAAGCTGTGTCGGTGATAGCTCGCTGCTTCTGCCTCCACTAAACCAGGAGACTTGTGCCAGGCCCTCCCCTCAGTCCTCCGAGTTCTTGTGCTCCGGACCTGATAGATTCACTAAACCTGCTCTCTCCTTGTCTATTCCCCCAACAGACACTGGTTCTGTGCGCACACGCTCTCTGTTTCTCCTCCCCCTCTCCGTCCGTCGAGGGCAGGATGTTCCGTATGGCGTCGCTGCCTGGCCTGGGAGTCTGGCAGGAGGAGGGTATTTGTGCGTGTGTGCTTTAGAGAGGTGGGGGTATCTCCATCAGTCAGGGCGAGAATGCCCCCTGCAGCTCGCCCAGGCACCAACAAGCATCAAAGTACTTTTAAATGCACATAGCCAGGCTCACTCATCCCCGCGGTGCGTTCATGGCCTCTACGGATTAGTTTAACCCATCCTAACCAAATGTGGTTAGGTGTTGGCGCCCACTTTTACAGGGGGATCGGATATAGAGCACTAATTAGCTCAGTAAACCAAACTACAAAAGCCAGTGTTATCGCACCTGAACTTGTAGCCTATCGAAATATTTTTTCGCTGCTCAAACCATAGTTGAACAACCAGCCAATTAGTAGCTACAGCTGTTAAAATGTCTCAACAGTTGAGATTTTAAGTTTGGGGATGACACTATGCTAAATGAGCATGCATATACTATACGAACTGACAAGTTAGGATTTCCCTATAATAAATATATATATATATATATATAGAGAGAGAGAGAGAGAGAGAGAAAAGTTTTAGACCTAAGTAAAATTGTCTTTCCATTGTTTTCATACCATTATGCTTTTCAGTACACTTTTACTGCATTTGGATTTGAGAACAGCCATTTCATCTACTCTGAGTAAAACCATGTTATAGCTTGTGTGTCATTACCAGGAACAGTCTCTGGAACAAGTCCCGACAGAGAGGATTATTGTCAAGGCCGTACCATTAAAAGATGCCAGCTACATGATTCAGTCATGTTTATGGATCCACCTATGGAGCACCAAAACAAAGCTCTCTTAACTCTATTTCACACTCCTTAGTGGTAGATGCTGTGCTACTGGAAAATGAAGAGAAACACAAATGCGTGAGACTGTGAAATTTTCAAAGTTTTTTTTGTTCAGTTTGGTTTTCAAAATAAAGATCACACAATTGTTTAGAGACAATCTACAACAGGAGTTACAAAAAATAGTTGCCCAGGCAATAAGCATACACAGGTTCTGTTAACTATACACATATGGTTACAGGTGTGCTCGTAGTAAATATACACAAGGCTGCTCCAAATGTACACCGCACTATAGCGGGATGCCTCTCTCACCCAAAAGGACATGAACAGTATGATACAGCACTTACAGCACTAGAGAAATGCCAAAAAACACAAGAATCTCCTCTGTACAATCCAGGGCTCCCCAAGTGAAAACAGCCATGAACATAGGGGGTTTGTGGAGAGAGGGTAAAATCATTCCCCGCTCAGCAGACCCTTACTCATGACACATTTCATGGGGTAAAGCATTCCTATAAAAAGCTTAAAAAAGATCAAAAGAAAAACAAAACTTTTAACAAATGAGAAGACACCACTAAGTATAATGAATGTGTCCAATTGGGGTTCAGTGGGAGATCAACGTCTTAAGTTAAGCAGGGACAAGATAAAGATAAAACCAAGCGTGGCGAATCTTTGTACAAGTACTACGCTGTATAGAAAGGGCTTTTCAAAACAAAAATTTGATATTACAATTTACAATATACAACAACTCATATGTCACAACCAAGGAGGTGAGAATATACACTGAAATGCACAGGTTTTTTTCTAAGATTTTTTTTTTTAAAGTGAGATTTTTTTCTTTTTCTTCTCATACCAAAAAGGGTGGTAAAGCACTTTTACATTACAAGGGTTTACAAATGTACAATTATACAGTCAGAAGTATGTGGTCACTACTAGGATACATTATAGATACAGATTCAACATCAAAAACCAGAAAAACTACAAAGTTTTATATATATATTTATATATATATGCAAAGGTCTACACCAAGTATACACGTTATATTTATAGAAGCAAGACCAGAAACGAATCTCCCATGCTAAATGATCTGTCTGCTGGTTAGCTGATGGCATGTGTGTGTTTTGTCTATGATTCAGTGAAGTCAGACAAATTAAATATTTCTTCCATCTCATAGTGGTAAATAGGATGGGAGGAGGGACAGTAGGATTGTGGCGCAGCAGTAGCAAAAAGTGAAATGATTTCAGTTCTTTCTGATGAAAAGAGAAAACAAAATAAAAACTCAAAACAAAAATAAGGGAGTGGATCGATGAGAAAGCTAGGATCTCACCTCTGTCCACTCCCTGCTCTCCTTCCCTGCTTCCCCCAGTTCAGCAGGCCAGGGCTAGGGTGGGGGAGGGGCAGACAACATCTCAACTAAGGCTCCTCCTGTAAGGTTGTCATGGAAACAAGGGATTGAGGGGTACTCCGTGTCCTCGGTGAGTAAGATACGAAGGGGAAATGGGGAGTGACACTTTCCAAAGGGTCAATTAGAGGAGGGCTGGTAGACATGACAGCATGAGGAGGATAACAGTGAAAAGGCAGCTGACAGACATGATTCAGGGGAAAGGGTTCAGGACAAAGGGGGAGGATTACATGATCCCGTTAGGAGGACCGCAGAGAGGACCCAGGTCTACGCCGTTCTTCATGTAGTACTTCTCCAGCTTGGCCAAGATGTGTTTTCCATATGTGTACTTTCTCAGAGTGGAGATGTGGGGCCGGATCTGACCAAAACAAGACAAGATTTTGATTAGAGCTACCTCAATCATCTGAAAACATTCACAGCCACTGAGTTTAATGTAAGCAGTACAAGGCTGTATTGTGCTTACATGCAAAGTGGAAATAAAAACAGCATCCTTGCCCATTTTTACTTTTTATATAAAATTTAGCTATTATCCAAAATCAAGGCCTTCAGTTACAGGGTGTGATGTGGTATGAGCAGTCTTTTTAGTGTAAAGACTGTTATTAGAGCTACACACTCAGGCTTTGCTCCAGTCCCAAGTTTGAATGACAGGTGAAAGGAATACAATACTATTTATTGTTCTATTCAAAAGGTTTGCAGTGGATATTGTGCATGTTAATTTTGTCCTAAAATTATATTGACAAGAGTATTTTTTTATAGAACACCACCAGTGAACTCTCCATCAACCAACCTTGTGCATTACAATTTTGCGCTGGGTTGGCTCGGCCACATCGATCATCTTCTGCACTACGTAGTTGGCGTACTGGTCCTTCATCATTGTGTATAAGGCACTGTGGGGGCCCTCAGTCAGACTGCAAACCTCGTCGATCAGTACTGCTCGCTCGGCTCGCGACGCATGGGTCACACACTTCTCAACCACATTACTAGACATACAGAGTGTAAAGTTTAGAAATACATATTTGTGAAGTGTTTGGCCAACATAATACTTCTGCCAAATTTACCTGGCAAACTTGTGCTGGCTGAGTCCCAGTACATTGCCTCTGATCTCGGCCACGATCTTGCTCTTATCCTCCGCTCTGCCGTGCTCCAAAACGTGCTGGATCACATAATTGCCATACTGGTCCTAAAAGGAAGAAGAACCACACAGACACATTAACCAAAATGTGATGAGACCAGCTGGTGCTTTTGACGTCAACGCAAAGCCAGCCAAAATCTGGGGGCTCTGAGACACTTATATCAAAAATCGACATAAGGCCTGTGTATTTTGAAAACACTGTGAAACAGAGACACTTTAGAGGCTGCCAGGATCTCTGGACGTGTTACCTGCACTAGCTGCTCTGTGTGCTGATGGAGCTCCTCGAGGATGGGCAGCGTCTGCTCCGGAAGGCAGTGTTCTAGAATACGCTGGATGACTCGGCAACCGTACGGGTGAGTAGAGAGGGCGAAGACCTGTGGGACACACGTAATTACAGCCTGTTAGCAATTCAGAGCACAGTACTATAGCTCTGCGTTCAATACACCTGTGACTAACCAAGTTTAAGTGGTCCAAGTGATGTGTAAAGATTGATGACTCATAGTGTTAAAAAAAATAATAAAGATCTATTAGTTGTGCAACTTTTACATACTTTACATACACCCAACCAAGAGCTGTAGGGAAGGTGAAAGCAAATTCTCATCATGCTTTCAGTTACACAAACAAATCTGAGTTGTACAGGAGTTACACAACATGCAAATACGCTCAAGGCAAAAAAAAAAAAAAACAGTCCAAAAGGTGAGATTTGCTGCAACAAGTTGTAAAGAAAAAAAAGAAAAAAAGAGGCAGTTTACAAAAGATACACATGATCAGCCCAAATCTCTCTTAAACAGTTTATGCTAATGTAACATTTAACTAGATGATAAAAGAAGATGGCTGGTGCAATCGGCTGAGGTTTTTGTTGCCATAACAACGTACCATGTCCCTGGAAAAGACAGTTTGTGTGTACGTATTTTGGCAGCGACAATATGCTGCCTGCCTTAAGGCTGTGACGGGTGTGTGTACACAAGTGAACGTGTGTGTGGATGTCATCCATGCTCAGCTGAAGCTCAGAGTGATTGAGAGTGAGAAAATATTGACTCTGCTGCACAGAGGGAGACCCACCTGTCCCTTAAAGGCGTCTATGATGAAGTGCAGTGCATGTGGCTGGACACACTCAATACACTTCTGCACCACATGGTTACCGTTCTGGTCCTTCACGCACTTTAGGACATGGCCATCCAGCTCCCGTACCATCTCGCTCTGGAGGGAACAAGATGACAACCGTAAGGCAGAGTGTGGAGAGGAACAGGTCAATGTTTTAGAAGTCAAATATTAGCCTAAAAGCATTTTTCAGTGGCTACTTCATTTTTCACTGTGGCTCAAATCCCAACAAATATGAGTGTTTAAACAGCTGCCCCTGAGAAATGTATTATATTCCATTAGGAAAGATGGATGTACTTCTCTCCTTTACAAAGAACCTTCCAGATTGAACAAAGTTGGGCAAAACATGCTTTCTGCCTGCTGTTCAAAATATGCATACAAACTGAAGTATTTTTATACCTATACACTGCTGACAAAAGGCAGTTTTCCACTAGGTCGGAATGGTTTGGGGGTGTTTCCACTTCTCAAAGCATGCCAAAGTGTTCCCAAAAACCGGTCCAAACTGTTCTACTTTTGGCACTACTCCCTGATGGGGTCTAGCACAGAGTAAGTAGCCTGGAACACTTTGCTGCAAGCTGATTAGACGAGAGCGAATCCTGACTCGGGCAAAAACAGCAAGCCAAAGGACAAAAATAAAAGTGAAAATGTTTTTTTTTTTTATTTATTAAACACGTAAACACTGTCCTCGTGATAAACAGCTGTATTCCAAGAGATGACAAGCTAATGTTGAGGCGACTTTTTGTAAAAATAAAGCTAGCGTATATTAGCAACAGCTGTTTCCGGTTTAGCAAAGTACAACACTCACTTCAAGAATCTAAATGTTTTGATGATAAAGGCCCCTCTATATCAATGATCATTGATCACCCACAAGCAATTTGCTCATTCACATATTAAAAAAATGTAAATGCAAATGAATAAAAGCATAAGGACAGTATATCCTGACAGATCATAGTAGGTTTAATTAAGGATATCTTTTAAAAAAAAGTTGAACAAATGTAGCTTGGACTCTCTTGTCGCACACCTAATTATAGTAAAGTAGAATTAAAGTACTTACAATGACTTGCTGGTCTGAAGGGATGAACTCCAGAGCTTTCTGAATGACCCTGCAGCCGTACATCTGCAGCGCCAGAGACAAGACATGACCTCGAATCCTCTCGGCTAAAGCCAGCTTCTGATCCAGACTTCCAAACTGAAACACACAAACAACCCAAAAAGTTACTTTAAAATACAAGCTTAGACTTAAGTAGAAATAACTGTAGGCTCTATTATACCTCAAAAAACTTCTGAATGACGTAATTGCCAAAAACATCCACCATAAGTTGGTACGCTGCTTGCAATATCTCACTGAAAACTAGCTGGCGCTCTGCTGAACTGGCTCGCTCCAACTTCAACTGGATAAACCTTAAAGGGAAAAAGAGAAAAATCAATTAGGTGCATGTTAAATAAACATTTGTGAGAATGAATTATATTAATTATATAATGAAGACTTCTTTATTATAAAAAGGCATTAATTAGAGCCTGTGTTTATGCCTCAGGGTGAACAATTGAGAAGTATATAAATGGAAAAGAGCAATGTATGGTATGGATAAAGCTAAGACTGCAGTTTTTATTATAGGCATTGAGGAGTTTAACAGGACATGAGAATTCAAAATTAGAAAGACTAGTATAAGAAAACAGAAGTGATGAATAACAGCCATTTATTTAAGTTACTGAAGCCATGATGAATAAACAGAATATTTCAGTGGAAATGTTGACAAATATCTAAAAATAACAGTAAATGGCCACAGGAGTTAGCCAGTCCACCGAGTATGGAGTGAATGAAATACCCCTTCCCTACTGTGTGTAAAGCGCTTTGGGTGACTTGTGTCATAGGAAAGTGCTATATAAATACCATTCCCTTTCCCCTTTCCCCCAGTCCCTGGTAATGCAAACATTTACCCATTATACAGTTTCAAATAATAATAAAATATTTTTAAAGCGGTTTCATAAATCGTAACCTGCCACATTTTGTGAGGAAGTAATAAGTGCAATATGGGCCTTGTGGATGGAATAAAAAATGACAGTAAGCAAGTACTGCTACTGAAATTGACTGACCTCAACAGATGTTTAGTATGATTAAGCTATGATTAAGAACTATGTTAGAATTTAAAAAGGTTTACACAGATTTGAATAGGATATGAGTAGGTTAAAGGAAGATAAAATGTATATTGTTTACAAAGTTAAATTTAGGTTTTGCAATTCCCATTTGAGTAACCTGAAGTACCTGCTTCCATGTTGGTCTTGGCTGAACTCCATTATGTGACCAGCAATGTCTCTGAGTTGCAGGTTGGGGTAGCGGTTGTTTCTAAAGTCCTCCAGCAAACGACTTCGACCTGATGGCATCACGTCGGACATGCCATAGCGTAGTCGTGATGATGGGAACAACTGGCTGCTGGGTGAGAAGAGGGAGGAGCCTGAGCTGGCGGCACTGCGGTACTTGGCCTCTGCTCCAGGGGCTGCTGATATAAAACGTCCACTTCCATTGGTCAGGCCTCCTGGAAGGTCCGGAAAAAAAAAAGGCAAGTGAACAAAGTAATGCCTTGTCATTTTTCCAACATGATAAAGTGGAGAGTATGGGTCTACAATATATTATATCTGCACACTTGAATTGTATGTCCTGTTAAAACCACTTACCAAGATTAAGATTGGATGAGGAGCTGTGATTAGACAGTGAGGGTGGGGGGGTGAGTGAATGGGAAGGACCCTGGTTTGGTAAAGGCATCCCCACAGGACCTGGAGAAGGACTGAAACCCAAGGTGCCATTATAAAAGCCTCCATGGCCGATCGGGGTGAGACTGGAGGGTGTTCGCTTGTACAGCTCACTGTTGCCTGTCAGGGAGTCCCTTCGAGATCCGCTTCCACCACTTGAGTTAGCCACTAGAGGGAGCCAAAACAAAACAACCTAGTGATATTTTTAGTACAACACACAGTATAAACATTAATAGCAATCAGTTTGATTTTTTTTATTTTAAATGAGGTAATTGTACCTGCAGTCCCGAAACCTCCCAGAGTCCCCAGTGTGGCCCCAAGTGAGGAGGAGGCAGGCTGACTGAAGCCCAATGAGGCAGAGCCTGGGCCAGGCTGAGCAGAGCCTTGTGAGAAGAGAGAGGAGCTCTGTGACGAGGAGCTGAGGGAGGACGAGCCGTAGAAGGAACTCCCCCCCAGAGCCCCCCCAGGACCTCCCTGCTGCTGAGGCTGCTGGGATGTCATGGCACGAAACGGACCGTTGGCCCCTCCACCAAGACCACCATTGGCACCACCTGCTGAGGCCGCTGCGGCTGCCACTGGAACAAAGGATCAGATGAAAAAGCTGTTAGAATTAATTTATTATCAGAGACATACACCAAGAGAGGCTCTTTAGTGAACGGTTTATGTTTGTGTACATGCACAGCTACTTCCAGCCAAACTTCAACTACAGTTGGACTGGACAACTGATGCTACTGATTTTACTACACGGCAGACAGAAAAAAGAAAACTGGTTTTAGTCCATCTAAGCAATAGTAATTGTCAAGAAACCTTGTAAATAATTTAAACACAAAATTTCTGATCCAAAACAACTCTTATGGTAGTTTCTAATCTAGTCTCCTGAGGGACGTTAGCCTATTTTTCCATGGCAAACTGTTCATGATCCTGCAAATTGCTTGGCCTCCCTGTATGGTCCCCAAAATTGATGTGATTTAGCGATTTCTCATCAACACAAACCAAGGGCCTAATAATTTATTTTTCAGAAAATAAATTTTGAATATTTATTTTACATTACAAAGTTCCTAAAAAAAAAAAAAAAAGGCAACATCTTTGATGAATGATGAAGAATTTAAAATGTTATGGATATTGCAATCACTGGACAGTATTTTAGAGAAATGCTAAATTAGACCAAAGGGGATAACTATTTTTGACCTTTACTGTATGTGGGTACTTTACCTGCTTGTGCAGCACTAGGAGATATGATGACAGAGGCAGGGGCCATGAGGCGCACAGGCCCACTCCGAGCTCCAGTGTTCACCACCAAGGCCCCAGTCTGGTCATAGTAGGCTGCAGGGGCAAGCACCGGGTAACCTGAGGGATATACATTAGGGTTGGTTCATTATTAGGTGATCAGGGCACCTCGTCTGACAGATTTAATCATTCACTTTAATACGGATCACTGAATACTGAAAAATAACAAAATAAAATAAGACAAGTTTTTGGATAGATTACCTGGGACGCCTGCTGCAAGACCTTGCCCAAAAGCAAGGGCTGAGTTCACTGCTGCTGCAGCAACAAGTTGGTCATTTTGCTGACCTTGTTGACCTTGGCTAGGAGTCAAAGGCCGCTGGCTACCCCCAGCACGCATTACCTAAAAAGCAAGAAAAAAAATATAAAAACTTAAAGCTGTAATATACAGAAATTTTGACATGTATCTCAAACAAGGAAATCCCCATTTTACATTCTACACAGCTGGAACTCTTTATTATATAATTCAAACATATTAAGCCCAGCTGACTGACCTGCTGCTGGTTCTGCTGACCCTGGCCTGCCGCCTGCTGGTTGGCCGAGTTGTTGGCTGCAGCAGCTTGCTGCTGAAAAAGGTTGGCTGGGTAAACCCCCCAAGGGGTCACGCCATAGTACTGGTGAGGCATTACTGCTGGACCTGAAAGCAAAAAAGTAAGTAAAAACATCCCCAAAAAATGTGTTCATTAGCTGTTATATTTAACTACCACTTGTGAAGAAATTCACAAACCTGTGGAAAATCATACCTAAAATTAGCTGGTCATTGCAGATTTAAGTATTACAGTGCATAAATGCATTTTCTTATTTTCAACAAAACCTATTTCTTCATGCCACTATTTTACTGACTTATTTTAAGCTGAGAAAATGTGTTGGTAAAGCCAAGCACAAGTGCCTTTGATCTAATCTTTAGTGTTTGGGCCACTGGCATGGATGTGCCATTAAATCCAGACCACTTCACATAGGCCTGATTTGTCCTGAGATTGTCCAGAAGTCGTGTTGAAGATGAGAAGTCTCCTAGCAACCCCTTTAAACAAACCATGGTTACAAACCTACTGATAATCCCTACTCCCTTCATTAAGAAGGGAGTAGGGATTACTCACTACAGGGGCTGTAAGTGTTAAAAGCTGTATTGATAGAGTACTCAAAGAGAGAGGTAACCTTTAATAGAACCTTATATGGTTTAGTTGGCACTGTGTCTTTGTGTCTCACCAAGTGTAGCTGCTGCTGCTAGTCCAGCGGCATAGGGATCTGTTCCAGGCGGTGCAGTACTGATGATATAAGGATTGGGCACAAATGCTGGGGCCAAACCTGTAAGAAAAGAATGAGAATGATAAGGCTACAACATAACTACAATGTAAAAATCAGGTAAAGGTACAGTCTGTGTTTAATGTACACGCAACACTCCACTAATAGAAAGAAAAATGCTACACCTTGAAATTCATTTTTGAATGATAAATTAGACCAGAATCTAGTCCCAAAGTTAAACATAGACAGACACACTCACCAATGTGAGGTTGCTGAGCTGCTGCTAAGGCATACTGCTGTTGTTGGGCTGCGGTTAACTGCTGCACAGCAAGGGCATTATTTCTCTGAAACAACTGGAAAAACAGTTCAAATATAATTTGAACACCACTATTTTATCATAGGTTTGTTTCTTCAACGTTTATTTGGATAACCATTTCTGTTACCTGCTGCTGGTTTGTGTAATCAAATAAACCCACAGTGGGTGCAGAGTCCATGGGCATCTGAGAGTTGTAGTCAAACTGTAGTGGTTCCATCACTGACTCCATGGGGTCCATGGTAACACCACCCTGCTCTACACCAGAGAAGTCCTCTGGAGGTTTGGCACCACCACCTCCCAAAGGTGCAAGACCTTCAGCCCCAACACCTCCTGGGCCTCCCAGCAGGTCGCCTTCTGAGCCTGGAGCCTGCATGTTGCCCGGGGGACGACTACAGTGGGAGAAAAAGATGATGAGTTAGCTAACCTATTTTCATGATGAAAATTTCTTCAGTACTGATTTACACAATCATGATAACTGCAACTGAACTGAACATAAATCTTTCTAGTATTCATGGCTGGCTTTAACTTGGAGGCCAATCACTCAAGACATACAGTATTTGCACATTTGCAGGCATGTAGCACCAAAGAAGAGCATTACAAAGTCATACCCGAACTCTTTAACATCCACATCGAGGCCATTTTGTACAGGTAGTCCATTAGGATTAATCACATCGCTAATAACATCAGCTTCGCTTTCAGCTAGTTCCTTCAGCTTTTCTCCTTCAAATGCTGCCTTCGGCTTCTCCCTCTTCTCCTCTTCCACCTCTCCATCCCTTTGACCCTGTTCAAGATGCAAGACAAAAAAAAATAAAAAATATTTATGGTGAGCCCACTGCCCAATACTGTGACAATCAGTAGATGGATAGCCTTAATTGAACAGACATAGAACACAAATACAACAATGCGTCATCTTACATAAGGGCCTTTTCTGAGACATGGATCCAGTTTATCAGCTGGTGAGGAAGAGAGGACGTACTCCACCATGCTTACTCCAAGACCTCCACTCTCTGACCGCGGGGACATCACAGAGCCCACACCGACTTCACCTCCTCCATGAAAACCCTGTCCTGGCCGACGGGACACCATGATTGGCTGAGAAACTGAATGATCTGCCAATGGAAAAACAGGAAAAGTTGGATATCATAAAAAAAAAAAATTACAATCTAAAAGAATATTATGTAAAATACATTTTTATTGAGTAGTTCAATTTAAAAAGTGAAACTCATAAGATTCAGTACATACAAAATTAAGTATTTTAATCTTACTTTCTTGTAATTTTGATGGCTTACATTTAATGAAAACAAAATTTGTCATCTTATAAAATGTATATATTTAATAGGACTAATAAAAATCATTAAAACAGTAATGTTGGCATTATGAAAAATATGCACAGTATGTCATCAGTACTTGTTTGGGACTTATTTTGCATAAATGAATGCCTTGGGAGGTGAGGCATAGAGGTGATCAGCCTGTGGCACTGCTGAGTGTTATGGAAGCCCAGGTCACTCTGACAGCAGCCTTCAGCTCACCTGTTACTGGGTGTGGCGTTTCTCATCTTCCTCTGGACAATACTCCATAGAGTCTCTATGGGTCAGGAGAGTTTGCTGGCCAATTAAGCACAATAATACCATGGCCATTTAACCATTCAGTACTTTAGGCCATGTGGACAGGATCATACAGGAGCATAAAGAAGCATCAGGTGATCTAAAGCTTTACAGTTAACGGTTGTGTTGACTTTGTAAATACAGAGGACCGTTACTTTGGGGAAGATGCTGCAGACACTGTCTCTGGTTTAGGGAAGCCCCAACACAGTTGTGGCTAAATTTCTCGTCTGTGTTTCCTGCTATTTCCAGCCTAAGTCCACTTTTTGTGAACTTCACAAGTTCTTCTTGACATTTCTCTCTAGGTTGCAGCTGTCCTCGCTACTTAGGTGTCTTGTTCTCACACATTTTTTTGTGTTTACTTTGTAGTATAATGTGCTTGGATACAGCAGTCTGTGAGCAGCCACTGTGTTTATCAATAACCTTTTGTGGTTTACCTCCATGTGGATGATGTTAATGATAATAGTTTGCAGTTTTCCCCATGATTGTGTAGCTGACTAAACCAGACAAGTTGAGCAAAAACATTTGCAAATGTTTCCAGTTAAATTTGAGTTTGGCATCATTAGTTTACAATAATCAACCTTTTTACAAAATTCAAATGTTTTGTTTTCATTATATAAGCCATAATCATCAAAATTAAAAGAATAAAAGATGCACGTACTTAATCTAAATAATACAACTTTAAATTTTTCAACTGAACTATCAAAAGAAAATTTACTTTACGTAAATGGGGGAAAAAGTATTGAACACACGAAGAAAGGGAGGTGCAAAAAAATGTGGAACGTGGTCAAAGCAGCATCTGAAATCCATCAGTAATCAGAAAGCAATCCTGCTTCTTGTTTGACCTATAAAAAGGTGTCTCTTTACAAAGGTGTCACACAGGAAACATCTCATGATGGGTAAAAGCAATTGCAGCTGGTTACAGAAGGACTTCTAAACTTCTGAAAGGTCCAGTAAGCACTGTTGGGGCCATAATTTGGAGGTGGAAAGAAAATTATTCCACCATAAACCAGCCATGTCACAAATATATTTGTTAAAAAAATCAACCTGATATCTTCAATACAAGTTTTACCCGCTGTATATGCCTCATAGGTTTTAAAGTGCCCTTTATCTGAATCTAAACTGGACAATGTGGTCACAAATCTGCGAAGATAAGCAAATGAGGTACCAGATGCACCCCATGCGCTGTCCCTCCACTGATCCAAAAAGATCCCTTTTGGGCCATCCTTCCCAGAGTCATCCGTCTCCCAGAACTTCTTCCCAGTGAGTAACTGCTACACAGACGCATACAAACATGGACAGGACAACAGGGGGAAAACTAAATGAGTTAAGAGTTAATTTACATTGAGAAAAAACATATTAAGTGTGTTTTTGATTTAAATGTAACTTTTTGTAAAATATGTTACACTATTTTAAAACTTTTGAGCATGATGCATCGCTCACTTTATAAGAGCATAGAAGCCATATGCTTTCAGCCAAGCCACAGGGCACACTACCATCTTCTAAGAGCATGCAGTAGCTCACCAGATCAACATAAACTTTACATATCTGTTGATTGAGGTATAGCGGCCAAATGTAGTCTTACAGCTATGTAGCAGCAGGCCTTAAAGGTCCTTCAGTGGATATTAGGGCCGCTCAATAAATGAAAAATTCATAATCATGATTATTTAGGTCATAATTTAAATCACAATTATTTAAAACAGCATTCATGTACTGATAAAATAATTATCTGTAGAAAAAAAGAGTATTTTTATTTGTGTTAATTAATTTATATAGCCCAGTACGAGACTTTGGACAACGTTCAGAACAACGACAAGAGTGCATTGTAGCGTTGACAGCACTATAAAGTCTGCATGAATGTAAAGCATCATGCAGAGTCCACTTTAATTCATTTTTTTTTCTCAATTATAGAAATTTTGTAATCAATGAGAGCCAAAATTGTAATCATGATTAAAATTCGATTAATTGCACAGCCCTAGTGGATATACAATTTAAAATGTTCTGTAGTCCTTTATATATCCTTTATATATAAAATCTCCACAAAATTATTTGTAGAAAAAACAACATTAAAAATAATAGTAAACAACAACCTGCAGTTCCACCTTTAAACACTCAAGTAACGCACACACAACAAATAAAAACGTACTGTATGTTAAGGCTAAATGGTTCAAAGCTCAAACTAAACAGTATCTCAAATTTCCGTGCTTTTCATTTAAGGAAACAATGCTCAAAGACTTTCCACCAAATCCTTTTCTCTCAGAGTTCCTGTTATTCAGGTTTGACTCAGTGGGGAATCTATCATATATCTGCCCAATCTGGTGTTAATGCTCATTTAAATACACAGCAGCCATTTTCTGACCTTTTTAACCTTACAATTCAAAAGGTAATGACTTCTATCATTTTAATGATTCTTATGCATAATTATCAAGACCTTTTTCTCAAAGCATTACATTTGCTCCAGTGCAAGGTTGAAGTTGCAAGATACAGTTACCCTATACTTCCCAGCCCTCTGTTGGCAGCTATTTTCTGTTTATAGACCATCTGATGTCAGTATGTTTACATGCACAGCATTGTTGAGATAGGAATATTGCTCAATTTTAGTCAATTAATCTTGGTCTATGACTTTATCCAACTAAAATTGCAGTGACAGAAACTGTAACAGTTACTGCATTTACATGCAAAGCTAAGTCACCATTTAACTGAATAACAGTGAAACTGATTTATTGTTAAAATTGTGTCGCCTCCGCTGCGAAAGGCGGCAGAAGGCACTCTTTCAGCTTGTTGGTATTGGGACATTTCCGGTTGACCTAAGACGTCAGAGTTAGCAGTCAAACAGCTTCTTCTGTTTGACTTGCAGGTCAGGATTTTGTAGCAGAGCACCCAGCCTTGTTCCAACTCAACTGGTCTGTGGACATGCAGGAGTAGATCAGCTTTCAATCATATTATCAGGTTTGTTAGCCTGACTTTTAAAACTTTGATTTCAGTCGAGCCAACATTGAGTTGACATGTACTTTTTAAAGTCCACTTTTAGTCGGACTGACACAATAATTGTTTTTTTTGTTTGTTTGTTTTTTTGAGGAGTTATGTAAACCTAGTCTGATCTTAACCAAATCTTAACCATGAGCTAATACTTTTGGAAATATAGTGCATGTATATCTCACCTGTATATGTACTTGTATACAACTATGTGCACAAAATTTATGAAATAATATTTTATTTAATAATCAGAACAGTGAATTCTGCCACTGTATTTCACAATTTGCCTATTCTCTTCTTTACCAATTTCTCCAAATAAGTCCCAAAATGAAAGCGCTGCCAGAAATATTTTTTAATATAATACAATATATCGAGAAAGCAGTTTTTGATATTGATACAGTATCGCCAAATAAAATATTGACAAATATCTATTTTCACTGCTATCATGCAATACAATAACTAGGAATAAGGATTTGTTCAGTGTAACTAGGCCAAAAACAAGTTTTGTTAATCAAACAGACATATCAAGGCCTCTCGACAAAGTTGTATTAATCAGTGCTTACCTCCCCCATTGCACGTCCCTCCAAAGCCAAAGCCTGAAAGTCATGGTTCAGCTCATCCATGGACCGGACCTTGAAGGAAAAAAAAAAAAAAAAGGGTTAGCATCTATAGTATATATTGTGTCACCACTTCAATAATACAGTCCACACACCTGACTGTCGTGGATGTTGTCTCCAGTGGGCCAGCGATGTTTGCCAGGTTGTTCACCGTGCTGCCGCTGGAAGAAGTAGTCTACCATGGCATCATCTTGGGAACGTCCAGCACCAGCCACACCCTGAAGAAAAAACATACAAGACATGAGCACAATATCCTCAAATTACCAACAACAATACTCGCAATCTGTCTGTGGAATCATAAAGTCTGCCCTGCAGGCAGGCGATATTTTACCAAGATAACCAAAATCAGGTCCAGCGTAAAATGCATGGCAATCATGCACAAATACATGTATGAAAAAATACCATTGTAACTCTAAGGTTCAAACAAACAAATACGGACAGGATGATACTAAGTATCTGCAGCTTGATCTGTTGTTCAAGTTCCTCATTTTAGGATAAACATTCTAGCCGTTTTGACTTCCAAACATAGACATTGGTTAACTGATCAGATCAGTGTGTCTTAAATTTAAGAGCATAGACATGACTATATAACCAAATAAAAGACTAATTATTATAAACATTTAATTAACATAGTGCCTCACCTGAATATTTTGTTTATCTTAAATGAAAGCTTAATTTAAAATTTTAGGCAACAGTGTTGGTAACCTTTTGCCTGGAAATTCCAGACTCTGTACCAGCGGATGAGTCTGGTCGCCTTAGAATCAATTCGATTTCTAGGGTGGAGCAACCACGAGTTAACGGACAGCGGAGTTAGCCAATCAGAAAATGGCGGACGTGACGTTAACAAAGTGACAAGAAAGTGAGAAAGTAAACAAATGGAGCAGTGAAGCCACGAGGGAGTTATTTCAACATTACCGTACCATAGCGCTGAATGAAACAAACTCCCAGCTCCTCGGTGCGCCATCTTGATTGTTGTCGGAGAGGAAACGCGTACGAGTGACGCTGCTCGCGAAGAACACGTGACTTAAATAAACCAATCAAAATGCACGGTATGGTTTGGATTTGAGTAAACCACTGCGGACGGCGTGGTGACCAGACTGATATTTCTCTGTAGAATAACACAGAGACATATCAGTCTGGATTTTCCAGGCAAGGTAACCTTATCTAGGCAGTAAGAGCTTCAGAGGAGTTGCAGTGTGCCCAGAATACTGTAGCCTTCATTTACTGCCTCAACTGTATATTTGTGAGTTTAAAACATCTGAAAAGGTGTTTTACCTGCTGGCTGGGGGGTGTGGCCTGAGGGGTCTGCCCTGCTGGGGGGGCATGTCCTCCGCTGCTCAGCACCACGGGCATGCTGGGAGATGTAGATCTATGGTGGGGGCTGAATGAATCCTGCCAGAGCACTGCTTTCCTCTTCAACACACACACACTGCTCATTCCACCACAGCCTGTGCAAAAAGAAACACTGGTTCAAAAAAATGTAAAAAAAAAAAAATATCGATGCACAACAGGATGCAGCATTTTGGCTCATCTGGTAGTGATTTCAAGGTTGACTTTTCTGCAGTTAAAAATCTAAACAAATTTCAAACCTTTTAAAAGTACTGGTCATTTGTGGGTTAACTTTTAACTTTTGTGACCTTTGTTTTGCTTCTGTTGTCTTTAACATGAGTGCACAAAAAGATTATTATTATAGTTTCCTTAGTTTTTGTCTAGACTGTCATTATCAAAAACATTAAAGGGATAACAACACTTCATCAGAAGAAAAGTTCCCACTAATGTTTTCAAGTTTGCATCAAAGTATACAGAGATGTCTGTATGCTTAACATGGTTGTTTGTTTAGTCTGATTCTGAATTCAATAATGAAGAATTCTGTTTTATTGCCCAAATCAAAATAATAAGTACAGTCTGTCAACTAAACAGACGAGTGCGTTTAGAGGAGCCTGAACCTCAATTAAAATGTTTTTTTATTTGATAGACCAGTGAAAGAGGCAAGCCGTCACAGATTAGATATAGACAAGTGACCACCCGCAGCACAGCCTGAGTACATATTCTCAAATTTCTGTTGGAAAAATAATGATTCTACCTAAATCAAGTAAAGAAGTCTTTATAAGTGCACACACAGAGCTCTGGGTAAATTTGTATAGTTTCTTAGTCACAGTTTACCCTCCTAATCAGGTTCATGCTGTTCCTTTGACAGACATTTGGCTTGTTATGAAATACTGTACTTCCATGACATGTGGTGGGGGGAAAGCAAAGCTAAAGCTTATGTTTGGACCTCAACAAAAAATACATTCTCAGTTACAATGTAAAAAAATATGCAATTCACTGCATCAAAACATTGGACTGTTCTGTTTATTATTTCATATAACGCAAAGTGTACTAAATATATGTAACACCATAACAACAAAAGATGGACTAACTGACATGTATAAACTAGCTGTCATTAAAGAACACATTTAAAATGTCCACCCAAGTTATAAATTATCTACAAACTGGTCAAATACAACAATTGATTATGATTAATTGTGGTAAACAACACTCCAGCATTTGAAATGTAATACTGTATCCTTAAAATGCAAAAACTACTAACTGTTTTTTTTTTAATATAAAAATCTTCCACAGTTGAAATGGTCTATCCAGTCCTGTCATTTATACTAAAAGGAAGTGGGAATGAGGACAGGAACGTTTAGTGGTTATCATCAATATAGGGCCCGACCACCTCTGTGGGTTTTAGCAATAAGGGACATAATTAGTATTTACAACAACTCCTTATCCAACAAGCTCTAATTTCTGTTAAAATTACCAGTTTCACATCAGTGTCCCTACAGGCCAGGAGGAAATTACAAGCAGTTCTTTTTACACGGGGCAATACAGTAATTACCTTTAAAAGAGTCGCACACTGCGAATCTAGCACACATGCACCTCTCTTGAGATGCTGAAACTCTGTGCAACACACCCCCTTATGTAAAGGCAACTTCAGACTATAGTACACTATAAACTTTAGTCTTTATAGATCAAAACCTATCCACTAAGTCGATATAACGTGTACACCCGTATTTCAGCTTTTCATTTATTTGAGACTGTACTAATTCTCAGCACTATGAAACACCCGGAAATCCTCAACCTCAGCGTGGCCATTCCCCAAAGCGAGGCGCACACGGCTTGTTATGGTATGGTTTTAAGTTAGCACCCGGAAACATGCACGGTGTTCCATAAGCAAACTGGGTTAATCATTATTCAATAGCCGGAATCAATCCACTGCATACCGGCCACAGACAGGGGTGTGACAATACATGCAGCCAACCTGCAGCTAGCAGCACGGAGCACAGACTAAACATACTCCTCCAACGCGACATGACACATCAAAACGACACACAATACATGGAAGATTGTTGCAGATACTCGTGACAAAGATCGGGGTTTTTATTTTTTATGTATGCAGCACGTATTCTACACGCTGTCGGTTTATTATGGGGTTCACTGCCCGTGTCTATCAACAATAACACGGCCTCCGGACACAAGCATAGACCGGGTGCCAAAACACAGGGTCTAAACAGCACTGTATCAAACTACACCGCTGTCCTAACACATTGATCTTATAAGTAGTACCCCCAGAGTGTTGTCTACCTGTCTGCAGTCCCCGCAGCCCCACAGGTCCCCGTGACGCGGATGCTAACAAAGGCCCGAGAGCTGTCTGGAGCGGAAGACCGATACAACGGGAGGAAGGAGGGAGCAGAAAGGGAGGCTACTGCTGCCGCTCGAGTTCACAAAATACACCCGTTTAACCAGCGCTACCGCCGACATTCCAAAAATACCGGCGCTTACGTGTGAACGAGTAATATTTCTCACTACCCTGTCCGGTATATAGGTAGTGCTTACCGGCGGAGAGGGTGGATGGTCGCGGATATCGGCCCCAGTTTCTCTCCGACACCCCAGGCTTTCACTCCGACAACATGGCGGCTCGACGGAGGAGCAGGCAGGAGCGCTGCATGATGGGAAGGGATGAGAGAGAGCGTGCGGTTCATTGCATTGCGCCAACCAGGAGGGGAGGGAGGTCATACACACCGGACCGGTCCCTTTGTTATGTTTGTAGAGTCTGTTTTTACAGTGGGGTGCGTTTTACGCCATAGAATAATGACCTCATTCACAATATTTGTCAGCGCAGAAAAAGCGCTTATTGTACCCATGCGTTTTATTATTTTCAAAGCGTTAATAATAAATTCATATAAATAAATACAAATTACATCAAAAATTATTATTAAAAAGTGTGACTTTTTTGTTATCAATTAGCTTTTAATTAGCCTTTTTTTTTTTTAATTTTCAGTTCAATGGAGTACGTTAATGTAGCCTACGTCTCTACGGTAACGAGGAGTCCGGCAGCCATGGCAACGTAATGTCCCATTTGCGCCACAGTTCTAGGCTGGATGCTCCGTTATAGCCCCGAAATGTATGGACTTGCCCCCAAAACACCCCTAAAACATAGCACAATGTTGGCACTAACAAAAGAAAAAAAAAATCTCAGACTGGCGTATGAATGACGTAATGCTGTTTGGTGCCCATGTAATGTGGATAGAGCACAGACAAAGATCTCTAGCTTTTTAGTTAAGGCTGGGTATAGGTAAGGTAAACAGTAAACAGGCTACTTAACAGTTTTGATTGTGACCTGAATTGTACAGTAGGCCTATAATAGCAGCTCAGACCTGTGTTAAGATACTTAATTGTTGTTATGGTGAATAAAATCCATGTCAGTAGCTATAAAGTGGTTTTAGTAGGTTTAGAAAAGGTAGCAAAAATCAGCCTACACAATTCACTGCTGAAACTACCAAGGTGCAATAGTTGCCATATAGGCTAGACTACTATGCGCTTTAGTCAAAACAAAAGTCATATTGTACAAAGTATTTTATTATTTCAAACATAACCTTGCCCCCAAGACTCTCTTTACTTCATACCTGTGTCCCTTCTTCCCCTTTCTCCCACACACTGTTGTATTATTGCCATGCTAAGGTGGGCATAATTGAACTTGCTGCAAAGTGCATGTAATGAGTGAGGAGGCAGAGGAATAGTTACTGTAAAAGACATGGAGCAATCAAGACAGAAGCCTAGAAATCCAAAACAAAAAATTAAATGTTTAGTATATTTACACAAACGTTATCAATCTAATTCACATTTGCGGTCATTTGATGAATTTTTTTATTATAGTTAATTATTTTATTAATGTAATACTTTATTATTTCAATTTCAGTCTATGGTCCTCTATGTCCGAAATGAAGACAAGACTGTGAGCATGATGTATGACCTAGGTCTAGTATTGCAACACCAACAGATGGGTTTGCAGCGTCCAAGCAAGAGTAGAAGTGAAACAGGTATGACTGCAGAAGTTACCCACCCTTAATGCATCCCCTTTTCTAAATAGGACCAACAAAACATAATTGGCTGGTTATTTACATGCACAGTATCCCCGCTGCTCCCACATAGACTCACTAATGCGTGATCCCAAAGCCATATGCATCCCTAATCAACAGCCTTAGGTGTAAGCTGATTAAATTTTTTCCTTAAAATCATGAAATAATATTTTAAGCAGTTCACCCAGTCCTCTTGCTTATTTGTTATTACCTTTAACAAACTGGTTTAAACAATGTACGGCTTTTTTTGAACGATGGCTTTGGGACCCAATCATTAGACTGCTCTAATTTGACACCACGTTCTAATACAACAACGAGCTGTGCCTCTTTTTATTATGCGACCCACACTTGGGTGCTGAGTATTATAAACCAAATGTTACTACAAAGCCCCACCTATAGTCCTTTTGTAGTAACACAGTTATACAGATACATTACAAGCACATGTGGAGTGTTGAGAGCTGGCAGTTTAGTGAAGAGTGTCTTCAGTGACAGAGGTGTCCTCAGCTCTTGTATCTCTCCTTGTTTCTCCATCATCCTGTCACAACACTTGTCATGCTGGTTCATCCCTGAGTGCTGTACATTCGAATCAGGGCTGTGGTACTCTTCCTTTCACACAAGCACACACACATCACTTCACGTCTCCTCTCTGGGTGGGATAAGTCCGTTTCTTGGGTAAACTGTGACACAGAGTGAGTGTAATCCGGCCAAATGCCACTTTCCATCCACAGTGACACTGTCAAGGTTTAGCCTAAAGGGGGTGCTACCAATTGTTAACCAGCCCTGTGAAGGAAAGATACAGGTACCAGTGTTATACTGTGCTTTGTTTAACTTTCAGACAATAAAAAACTGTCAAAACATGGCATCTTTAGATAATATCATAGATATTGTCATAAAGATAAATGTACATTTTTAATGGGTCAGTGAGAGAAAAAAACAACTTACATATACAGTATCAAATATAAGAGGAAACAGCCATAGTAGTAATCTATTAATGGGTTTACAACCTGAAATGTATGGTTTTAGCTATGGCCAGATGCACTATATAACAATCATAATTACATTTTTTAAATACATTATATAATCTCCACTCTTTGGGGAAAAAATTAACAAGACATCTAAAGTATAATATATGTTTTTTAAACTCACGTGTAAAGAGGCTGCAGTTGAAGATGAGAGGACTTCTGAGGAGGCTGGTATCCATAAGAGTCAAAGCCACCAATGAAATCAACTACAAAACAAGACAGAGAAGAAATTACATCACTCCACTTTGTCTTAATGTATTCAGTATTTCATTTCTAGCTCATCTTGTAATTTGACATAAAAATCTATCATAATATCAGATTGTGTTGTTGTGCTTTTGATACGCCACCATATCAGTATGCATGCTTGATGACATCAGAGTCTGCAGTAATACAGTAATTGATCATCTATTTCAATGCCCCACTGTCACTGATACATACGTCTAATCTCTCTAAATTGATTTATTTTTCAACCAAATTACAGTACACTGTGTTAGGAAAACACAAGAATTTTACATACAACTTTCAACTCTATTATAATTCAGCCATTTCTATATTTACAAAAAACTATATTACCATTAAAGAAAAGTTATGAATGTTATTGATAAATCCTTGCTTAAGTTAGAGTCAAAACACTGAGTGGTAAACATGGAGAAAACTCACTGAGACAGTTCACACAGATGGCAAACAGAAGCTGCCACACACAACTCAACAGACAGACGGACACTCCTGACAGTGGGAATATTGTGGCAGACATCTTTAATACTCCCCACAGATGGAGCGCTCAGATCACCCACAGGGAATCCTCTGTGGTATATTGCTCAGCATGACACAGATCGGGAAAACAACAAGCTAACTGCACCGGTTCTGTGAGTTGAGTATCGGTAACACAAAAGCTCTTTTGATAATGTGAGAAAGTAAATCTAATCGGTTAAACACTGTGAGGATAAACAAGCTCTCTTGACAGAAAAGGCACTCACAGCTGTCCTCGTCATCCTGGAAGACTTTGCTCACGTAGCAGGCGTACACAAAGCCAAAGAGCTGTTGGAGGCAGAAAAACAAAGGTATTGGGTAAGTCAGTGATTGGTTGTGGAAACCAATTTCATCCCTGACCATTTTATTGTGACATACTTTTAACATAATCAAAGTTCATTTATTCTTCTTCTACCAATAACTAATTCACATTAGAGCTGACACTTGACATACACAGACAGATAACCATTCACTCTCACATTTATTCACTATTTAGATTCACCAGTTCACCAAAACATGCAAGTCTTTGGAGGGTGAGAGGAGGCCAAAGAACTTGGAGAGAACCTATAGTAACATAGGTAGGACACTCGGAGATACTGCGAGTCGTCCAGCCTTGGTTCGAACTTATAATTATGTTACTGCAACTTTTATGACACATGTATTTTTAAATTATTTTCACTATTCCATGTATGTGAAGAAACATGTAGTATAAATTAATAGAACATAGAAACGAGAACCACTGTGCTAAGTTACCAACCATGAAAACACCACATATTTGTAGCAAATATAAATAGCAAAATAATAGCAAAGGTGAGGTTACTCACAGCCAATAGGATCTGAATGGCTGAACTCAGCACTTCGATGTACTGGTAGTCGAGGAGACATCCAGAGACGGTGATGACATGGTGGTCGTCAGGGGCAATGTGAGAGTCTAGCACCGGAGTTACCAGGCAACCAGGACCATGTTCCATCCACCACGAACGATGGAGTGATGTGTTGAACGTCATGAGAAAGTCTCTGTCCTGCGAGTAAACAAACATCATCAGTTTGGCAAACTCTGTCAGGGGTATGTTTTTGCCAGCATTAGATTGTCAGTTTGTTTGTAAGATAACAGTCAGATTTTTATGGCGTTTCATGTAAGGTCAGTTATGGCCAAAAAAAAAAAAAAAAAGGATTAATTTTTGCTCTAGGTCTGGAACACTGTCTGATGCCAGAGTCTATGCTATTCATTGTGAGATAAGGCCAACATGGGGTAATAAAAGGAACAGATATTAGTTTTAATGGTTTGCTCACCACTATGACTCGATGGATAGAGCATTTACCCCTGAACTTGAAAACCACACTTTCAAATTGTGGTTAAACCCCTTTACGTCTATTGGATAAGCTAAAATTAGTTTCTTTACTGTAAATAGTTTGAATAACATGGCCAAAAAACTTTGAGTATGTTAGATACATACTTAAAAATCAACACACAGTGGAAGGTGGCATGATAGAACCAATAATAATAACTTGCTGGAGCTTAGGTTACCTGAGACAGGTTTCCAACTTCCAGGTAGAAACATATGATGAAAGAGTTCCAACCCACCCAAAGGACGAGCCATACTGCATACTGTCAAAATGACAGAGACACACAGAGATCATGTCAGACTTATGCTGGATCTGTCACAGAAACATAGGACAAAGGTGTATGACATTCTGAAGTACGTACAAAGATGAGGTATCTGAAGCGGAACTGGACTGTACCAAACATGCCCAGGATGACGGCCATGATGTGCAGGAAGTTCGCCAAGATGGGGGCCCACTGGTAACCCAGAAAATCAAACACCTGCCTCTGGAGGGCTGCCACCTGGAAGACAGGGGAATGGGGTCACTTCAAAACACATGCACACAAAAACAGGCACACAGTACAAGAGATGTTATATGCAAATGCAGTACACAAGAACAGAGTAATTTATAAATATACAGACATTGACAGGGACACACATACACAGGTCTGCCGCAGTTGTTTCCATGGTAACTGCCTGGAGCACCAGCCAGTCCAGTGAAAAAGAGGAGCATCCCCCAAAAGCTCCCCCAAACTAATGAGAATGTATGGACCAAATCCCTCTGCCACACAACACATCATCAGCACAGCAAACAATGGCCTGGCCCACTCACACTGCTGCTGTCCATGCCTGCATCACACACACCAAAGCCAGAGCTTCTCATGTCTAACATTACACACTTATTACATTTGAGAAAACCTATTTTGGGACACAGTAACAACTAATTTTACCAGTTGGTAAACACGGCCTCACTGTCTTTCTTGTACTTAACATTCGAATGGTTTACTTCTTTCTTCAGACCCATAACACCAAAGCGCCCCCTGCCCCGCATTCTCATCTTCAAAGACACACACCCTCGCCTGAAATGTGGCACGGCACCCCCAGCTGCTGCAACTCATAGCTTTCAGTGAGACTATGCGGAGAGGGGGTGGACAAAAATGTCTGCTTACAATGTGCGGGCACGCTGCTCTAATTATATCTTCGTAGTAAATGAACACACTTACCAGCTGCAGTGAGCATATCACCAGCAGCGTGCATCTTCCGTCGCACTTCCCCATCTTGGAGGACTCTGGACGTGGCTTCGAGCCACGCAGGCTCCGAGGGAAAGACGGGTCCCCGGTCAGATCCAGAATGCCTGGCCGTCTCAGATCACACCATTCCCGGCTGAAAAGACTTGCCAAAGGCCGCCGCCTTCTTCACACACGTCCCGGCTTCCCCCTTACTTTAAGTGACCCATCTTGGCTGCGCTTTTGTCGGTAGGGTAAATACCAGGAGCTGGAGGTTTTCGGGAAGGAGGAGAGGGGAAAGGAAGTGGGGGTATCCACTACACGCCGGCCTGCTGCGGTCCGAGCACCGACAACCGGATCACCTCGGCCACACCTTTCGGAGAGAGGACACACAAAGGCACAAAGAAAGACGGAAAGCTGTCATAATGTGCCCCAGGCTGCAGACAGAAATGAGCATCATATGATAGCGGATCACACGGGGGCGGTGGGGAGGAGGGGACGACCCCGCAGTGTTACCACCACTCAGCTACACGCAGTCTGCTACGGACACAAAGCGCTCCGTTGTGACTCACGGTTTTCCAGGAGCGCAGGAGTCCTCCTCTCCCTCGCCACCGCCACCGTCCCAATCCGCTACTTCTCGAACTGACTGTGGGTCAAGTAAACAGCCAGAAGTGCTTACCGCTACCGGGAACTGGCTTCTTCAATCCGTCTCAAAACGTCTTTTGTCAATAAGCGGGGCCGGGGCGGGCTCAAGGAGAGCAGCCGCGGGGAGAGAGGCGAGGGGGTGGGGGCTCTCAGTCACCGCGACCCCCTCGAGGAGGAGCTCCGTGGATCTGTAGACCAGACCAAGGGAGGGAGCACAAAGAAACTGGGGTTTGGATCTCAGGAAGAGGGTCTATCGCACGCAGCCAAAATGTGGCATCAGAGAAATGGAACGACCAGCCCGAGGTTATTCCGAACGTAACAAGCATACAACTGTCCTTTTTAATGGGGCTTTTGAGTAACACAGAACCGAAAAGCAGACTCGCCAAAGAAACTATCTCTGATTGAAAAAGTAGATAATAATGACCGCTGTCTGTTCTCCAAGGCAAGACAATCAATAGAGGGAGTATTAAAGAGAGGTTAATACTGCAAAGGCGTTTTAACTACATTTAAAAGGTTAATTAAGCCTACTTCTACTCTACAAAAATCATATACAAAATACCGAATCATTTAGTCTTTACATGCCCACTGTTAAACAATTAACTTCAAAACTGATTTCTGCTTTCATTTTCAGTTCAAAAGAGTAGCTTTCAGAAGTATAATCAAGAGGGAAATTAATTTGTCTGGAGAATAATCTACCAAGTATTTGTATGCAGTGCTGAGACAGTGAGTGTCAAAGATGAGCACAGTAATCACAGACAGCTCATGCAGTTTTATACTGTATAATCACTTTTATTAAAAAGAAAGCAAACGCATTTTAAAAAATGTTATTTTGGATGTTGTTGTGACTGAGCAAAATAAACATCAAACACATATCCTGAGGTTCTTTTGTGACAAACTAGAGCTCACAAATTACAGAGGCTTTTGCTGCACTGCTGAGCACCACCCATTCGACTTCAAGGCAGGACACTTGCTTTCAGAACACACATACACACACTCATCCAAGCTTAAACACATATACATTTTACTGGATCTCGCCCATGTACAGCCGCTTGTCACTGGCACCAGAAAGCACTGTGCAAAAAGGCAAAACAAGAAAGATGATTAAACTCCTTCAAGTCATGTGAGGTAATAATCTAAAAAATACAAAATAATCTCTCTATATATATATTTATAGATCCATAATAGTCTTTTAAATTCCTAACATCAGTTTGTTATCCAAATCTGCTCTGTGTGTGTTTCTAATGTGCCCAACACGTCAACCAGTTTGGTAAGTGTTCAAATATCACTACTTTTATTTTCATGTGTAATGTGAGACTATAGTCTAGTTTCACTCACCGATAGGCTCCTCTGGGTGAAAAACCACTTCATTAACAGAGCCGGCATGTCCTGGGAGTTTGTAAAGGATTCTCCGTGATGTCGTGTCCCAAATATACACAAATCTGTTATTGACAAGAGAAATAAATGGTGAGTCTAATTGACAAGATAATAGTTATTTTAAAATATGCACCAACTTCTGGCTGATAATAACTCAGGATTCTTTGTCATTTTCTGTTCACCTGTCAGCGGAGCCTGCTGCAATCTTACTGCCATCATTTGACCAAGAGCATCTCAATAAATTCTGAGAGACAGGAACAGGTGTTAGAAAATGTATTAGCAACATGACACAAGTACTCTGTGTGTGCTGCTATAACCATAATAAGATGAAAGATGAGCATTTATGTATTAGACAGAACAGCAGAGAGTGACTGAAAAGCAGACAGGATGAAAGGCAATATCATGCTACTATGGTTGACAACAAGCGTAAACACTGCAAGCAATGCAACTGTTGTCCACTTATACAGAGTTATGAAAGTACAAATAATATGCTGTGTCTTGAATGTAAAAAATGACATCTTGTGATATAAAAGAGTATTAACTCTATATTGGACAAAAGCGTTCATGATTCACAAGGTGATGACAACAACTTGTTTGGTAAAAATGGATATGCCAAAATTTCTATGTCTGTTTATCTATAACAGACATTTGTGAATAATTACCTTTTCAAAGTTATGAAGATTACCCTGGAAAATCTTAACACATCTTTCTTTGGGTGCAAAAGGTCTCACATCCCAAATCCTGACTACAATGACAGAAAACAGGAATTTAGTCATAAAACTAGTCATAATTTAATCGACCTCTTTCAGATTTCAGCACATTACCAGTGTTGTCCATGGAGTTGGACAGCAGGTATGATCCCTCTGAGCTCAAGCTGAGTCCTGTTATTGAGTCACCATGCCCGTGCATTGTGTAGATCAACTTATTCTGCCTCAGGTCCCACACCTGCACAGCCATAAAGATTTACATTGTTTTTTTACAGCAAATTTTTATTGTCACAACAACCATATATATTTGCTAAAATCAGAGATTAATGCCATGTTAAATGCATTATTTTATACAGTATGAATACTTGTACCTTAATTTCATTGTCAATGCCTCCAGACATGATTTGATCACTGGTATCATTAAATGTGACAGCCAGGACTTGGTAGGTGTTCTGGAAAGTGTGGATAGCTCCTTTTTTACGGATGTCCCACAGCTGCAACAAAAACGTTACAAATGGTGAATAAAGGTTAACAAAGACAATTTTATATAATAAACACTGCACAAAGTTGCCCATCACCTTGACTGTCCCATCGTCACTGCCAGTGCAGACCAATTGAGGGCCACGGCGGGCTGGGTAGCAGGTGTTAACAAATGAGGTATGGCCCTTCAGGCGTTTGATCCTCTCCCCAGTCTCACTATCCCAAACACCTACAGTCTTGTCTGTGCTGGCGGAAAACAGCAGGCTAGAAAATACAGCAGAAAAAATACACAAAATACATACGTTTTTTTTTTTAGGGATTGCGTTGATAAGATTACTTTTATTCTTTATAGCACAAAAACAGTTTGACCACAATAAAACACATAACATTTAAAAAAATATTAGAAGTTAGTTAACTGTTTTCTTGTGCTAGTAACTAAAGAACTGTAGACACATTAACTTTAGAGGCTTTAAGTGAGTTGTGGTCATTCTTACCTGCCATCTGTGTTGTAGTGCAGTTCCATCACTGCTCCACTGTGTCCTTTCAAAGTGGCATAATTTTCACAGTCTCCATAAACATTCCACAACACTACAATAACATAACAGGAGGTTAGTACAGATTATTTACAAAAATTGGTGTTGAATGTTTTATTTATGGCTTACTACCTGGGTCTGTTACTTACATATGAGTCTGTCAAATCCTGAGGAAGCCAGTGTAGCGCCATTTGGGTGAAACTTGCAGCAGTAAACTTCCCCCTCATGCCCAGACATCAGCATAATGGGAGCCTGCAGACTAGAGGTCCGAGGAGGGCCCTAAAGGCATAATTGTTTTAAATCATACAACTAAATCATAGAACAAAAAAATTAAAGCGAGTGATGCATGAACTTAATACACTCAGGTGTATTAAGTTCATGCAATGTTTAAGTATTACATTAAATGTACGATTATTTTGGGAGATATTCACCATTTGAGTGATGCTGCGGAGAACAATATTTATTACAGCGTATTTGATTTTTAATAACATAATCAGAAACAAACAGTTTGCCTCTTCACTTCTTTACATTTTAGTAGACTGTAACGTACCATCGCCACGAGCTGCTGTTGGGACTGAGCTGCGGCCACAAGCTCATTCCTGGGCCGTTTCACCGCAGTCGGAACAATCGCCATGTCCGCCGCTCTCTTCTTCGGATCAATCATCTTGAATTTTTCGAAAGAAATATACAACACACGCAATATGTACTCCGTAAAGTTATGGACAAATATGCTACTTCGAGGAACGTCGAGAACAGCGGCACTGAGAAAAGAAAAGCGATTACTTCCGGTGTTATGAGGCATCTGATTGGTCAATAATTTCTTCTCGCGCTATCATTGGCTACTTTTTATGTTGCCAGTCTGAGTTGCACCGGAAGTACTTCTAAAATAGCAACACTGCTACTCAAGGTAACAACAACGTTTTAAATATACTATTTTCTCCTGAATTGGGATTTCTACTGAAAGTCACCCCCGGTTTACCAAGTTATAGAAAAATGTACACGGTTTAAGTCTCTGTACAGGTCTTTAACGATATCAAGAGGATCGTTAGCTCGTTAGCTTACTGTAGTTTCCAATGGGATTCGAATAATCTGTGTGATGTTCAACTGTTTACAATATTACATTTGTAAATAACAGGCAGTAATCAATATTCACTCCAGACGAGAGAGAGTAGGGGTGGGGTGGGGGTGGGGGGTGAGCATGTACAAAAAGATTTAACCAAAGGTGTTTTCAAAATGTGTTAATGTTGTACAAATCCCCTTTTTACTAGTGCTACAATGACTGTGTTTTTATTCATTGTTTTATTTATTAAAGGCACAATGTCCGATCGAGGTGGCACAACAGCAAGGGAGCCTTCTGGTCTTGATGGTCTACCACCACTGTACAGCATTTCCAAAGGAGAGGTGGTTTCTGTCCAAACATATGGGGCATTTGTCCGACTCCCAGGTTACAAGAATCAGGGTTAGTAGAAAAGAAGACTGCATTAGATTAATTTTTTGGCATGTTTTAGAAAAAAAAGGTGCCAGATAAAAACAAATCCTGAAATTTAGGTAATAGGAACCTTTTCAAATGTTTTGGTTGTTGTAATAAAAAATACCGTATCTATAGCACTCTCTAAAAATCTGTTACCACTCTTACGAAATTTGTGTTTTCTTTAGTGACTAGCCTTGTGTTGTTTTTGTTTACACTTTGTAGTCTTTTTTAATAATTCTCAAAAACTATCCTGCACCCTTCCAAGCTACTGTTAGAGAGAGACAGATTACAGAGAACTATAGGCCCTCTATGTCCTTCCGAGTTTGTAGACTGATGAATTAAGAGCAACAACAGATTGTTAGCAGCAAATTATCTGTAAGTGAATTATTAACATTTCTAGTTGAATTGTTACATACTGAAAATACTGAAGCATTTGATAATTTGGTTCTCCCGGGTCTTGTTTCATCAGTGTATATTACTACACTGTTATATCACATTACACAGTTTTTATACTATTTTTAAATTGTGGAAATTGGTGGCCACCTCTAGCCTGGCCAGTAAAATAATTTTTCACCGCCCCCTGCGTAGTGGTCTATATGAGAAAAAAATGGATAGTGATTTTAGGAGACTTTGACGCAGCACCAGTGAAAAGAAGCAAAATCAGCACTAGCCACTACCCCAATCAGCAAGGCAAAAAGTCTGATATTGGACTTTAGAGTAGACTGACTACAGTGGATACAACAGAATGCGTTTTGAAAACAAGTTTCTGCTTTAATGATTTTATCCTTTCACTACCAGCGTTCATTTTCTGTTTTACCACAGGATGGCAGTGTACGTCAAACAGTACTTTATGAGCTTATGCTGCATGAAAAACATGTGGTCATAAAACCATTTATTGCACAGCCATCCATCTGATGATAGTAATGGTTATTATATTAACATAAACCTAATATATTAATGAAATTATTTTATGAAAGTGAAATATATATGTAAATGTATATGGTCAATGGCCAAACGTCTTTCTATGGCTCATGCAGGTCTGGTACATGTGAGTGAGATGTCAGCTTCACGGGTTGAAAATCCTTCTGAGATTGTGAATGTGGGTGAACAAGTGTGGATTAAAGTCATTGGGAGAGAGGTAACAAATAACTAATATTCACACGTTATTCATTATTCATTGTTCATTATAGTTAACGAATCACAGTTTTGTTTTCTGAATCTCAGATTCAAGGTGACAAGGTGAAGTTGTCCTTCTCAATGAAAGCTGTCAATCAGGGAACAGGCCGGGATTTAGATCCCAACAATGTTTTAGCAGAGTAAGTGTTTACTCAGTTTACTGTTACAAAATGTGTACAAAATGTTTGTTGTTATGAGTTTGCTTTTATTATGTTTGCAGTCAGGACGCACGGAGGCGCAAACAGTTTAAAGACCAGACAGGAAACAAAATCACACTGGAGGCTGTGCTTAATACAACATGTTCAAAGTGTGGTTGTAAAGGTACAACAGTTTATCTTAATGGCTTGTAAGGTACTGGTCTATATTTTTGTGGTTCAACAGTACCATATCTTTTAATTTAGGTCACTTTACAAAAGATTGTTTCTCAGCACCTGGCTTGCAGTACGCACTTCTGCCTGAAGAGGACGATGAGGAGCCACAACAGCAGACCTCTGCATCTACAAGACAAGACTCAGACAAAAAGAAAAAAAAGAAGGTAAAATAAATAAATGGTAAATGGCCACATTTATATAGCGCTTTTCTACTTCCATGGGTACTCAAAGTGCTTTACATCAAGGAACCCCATTCACACTCACAAGCACTCACACATTCATACACCAGTGTACACAGAAACTGGAGGCAAGGTGGGATAAGTGTCTTGCCCAACGACACAAAGATATTATGCGACGGTGGGAGCAGGAATCAGTGGCCAGCCTTTGGGTTAGAAGGCGAGCGTCTCTACCAACTAAGCTATTGTAAAATGGCAGTGTCTCCAGTGGTTATCACTCTTTATTCTTTTTTGAGTAATCTCCTTCAACACCGCACACCTGTCAGAGCCTTTAGTCCAGGGGTGACAAATTCAAGTCCCGCGGGCCAAATCCAGGATCATTTGTTTTGGCCCGCAAAATAATTTCTAATATGTATTAAAAATGGCCCGCTGATATATTGCAGACAACCTGTTTGAACTGCGTGTCCCATAATGCACTGCAGAAGCCACGGCCGTTTTAGCGAGCGACACTTAAACAGAGCAGCAGGAGCAGAGCAGAGTGGAAGAATTCTACTGGGACCAGGGGCGACCGACTGGGGGGGATAAACGGTACCGTTAACCCAGGGCCCACTGCAGGGAGGGGCCCTCAAAAAGCCTGGAACGTGCTTGAGAAGTATTGATCAAGTGAACTGGGGGCCCACTAAGATGGTTTATACAAAGGTCCCAGAATTTTGTGCTACACCTCTGACTGGGACATTTAACTTACACCAAAAGAAATGGGCAAAGAGGTGGGGACAGTCAAAGCAGGAGCTTCTTAAAAAGGTGGGACTGTCTGTAAACACTGTAGTACTACACTTTGTTTGTTGAGCTAATGTGGCAATAAAAATAGGCTATAACCGCACTGCATTACATAACAAAACCCGTCTCCAAAAACAGAAGTTACAGACAGAAGCGGTTTAAAAAGACATGTACAATAGGTCCCCCATGGGACCATGACTCCCCTGTAAAAGAGATTCTGAATCTCAGTGGGACTTTTCTGGTTAAATAAAGGTCAGGGAAAAAAAAGAAAAAAAAAGAGCCTGAGTCACTCTGTGTCAGTAAAGACAAGTTATCAAAGCTGTTTAAGTTTATTCACGGCACTGCCCCGAGACACGCAGCAAAAAGAGCTAAACTCACACAGACAGAGGTACAAATCAGGTCCACACTGTGTCCTCAAAAGGACAGAGAGGTGGACACGGGGTTGCTCAATAAAAGTAAAGTACAAATAAAGTACACCTTATTTGTGTGTATAGGTGCTCCTCTGCAGGTTTAAAACAGCGCTAATATTTATTCATATAAGGGTCATGGTATGCACCTAAATGTTTATCTGCTTTTGTCCTGTCACAGTAAAACAGAGTAGACCTGGTGAAAACACCTGTGTTATGAGGAGTTAGGTAACTGTGGCAGTAAACAATAATACATACATAATTTCTTAGTAGTTTGTGTTGTAGTCCGAGTATGTGGCCTATTTGTTGTTATTTCTTCAGTTCTAAGTTCAGATTCAAAGCAAACAGTAAACTCTGAATCTCCTTAAATCCAAAAATCTACATTTGTAGTTCTGTGGAGAAGTAATATTCTCTGTTAAAACACCTATTGTAGCCTAACTAAGAACAAAAATACAATAAGCTGGCTTTATTATTTATCTAATACTCATATTTGGCCCGCAACCAAGACCGGTTTTCTAATTTTGGCCCCTGCTCCGATTGATTTTGACACTCCAGCTTTAGTCAAAAGCAGTTTCTGTTGAGGTTTGTTGGAACACATTCTTGCTTAATGCCTTTTCATGTGTTTTTTTTTTTTTTTTTTCATTCAGGAAAAGAAAATAAAAAAGAAGAGAAAAAGGGAAAGAAAGGACTCCGAGAGTGACAGCAGCAGTGGCAGCAGCAGTGAATGCAAATCTAAGAGACAGCGTCATGACAGAGAAGACAAAAAGAAGAAAAAACATAAGAAACACAAATCTCATAAACACAGCTGAGGCTCCTATTCACACATAGTTTACAGATAATTACACATGCACAGCAACAGTCACCACAGCCACGAGACAGACATGAACTAAAAAAACTGGTTGATAACTGGTATGTCACCATCAAACATATTTTCACCAAACATTTTGTTATGATGCTTTTGAAATACTTTTAATATCCTCATCATGATGCAGGAAGCACATAAAGCTTCAAAAGAAAATTACTGTAAGATGCTCCTTCTTGTCCTAAAGTAACCTTTGCCTCTCCCACAGCAGGAAGAGTATACACATCATTTGTAACCAGAGAGGGGGTAAGCAATACTGCAGCATGTGGCTATCCCGTTTGGAGACCAGCTCTCACGTTTCCTATGCTTTTAGAAATGTATAAACAGGAATCCTTAAAGTGAGTTGAGTAAATTTGCATTCCCCCATAGGCAGGAAGTTGAGAGTACAACAACAGAAAATATATTTTGACTTGAATGAGTTTGACTGGAACCTCATGCGATAGTGATAGTCATCTATTATTTTGTGTTTCAGTGTACCTGCTCATTATCTTACAATTTGTTTCTTGTAGTTTAACTTTATCCTGCATGGAAGTTGCTAAATTTATTAAAGCTTTTAATTTGTGGTCCTTAAAAAAGTCCCGAGATCTCTTTGTTTCTGGATAGCGGCTCCCTTGGGTCCAAAACACACATCATACCAACATCAGACGTAATCCTGAAGGAACTGGCCCACCCTGGGGTCCTATTAGAGTTAAATGTTTTCTGTGCTGCAGGGGACTGTCTTAGTATATGTATACAACAGTCTGTATGTGAAAGGGTAACAGTCTCTCAAAAACCTCTTCAATGCACAGCTATATCAACAGCAGGGGATTGATTGATATTTTGTTTCTCTTTGGCTGCACTGACCTAGTTTGTTTCAATGCAGCAATGTGACAATGTTTCCAGCTGCAGATTGCGGGGCACATGGCAGTTGGCTTAAACTTCATAGGAGAACTTATTGGTTTCTTATCCCATTTCTTCCATGTAAATGTTAGACTAGAATTTACAAAGCTTGTTAATTACAAATAATAAACATGCAAGACTTAACAAATGTGCATCTATTACTATTTCTCATGAAGGTTTTAAAGTATGTAAAGGCGTGTAGTGGGTCAATACTGGGTCAATTCATGCCTGTGCTTGCTCAGCATTATTGATGACACTACTGCCCTTTTACTGAACCATGTCCACCTGCCCTGATGCTTTTGTGTTGAGGGCTAGTCTGTTAACATTAGACTGCGATGGCATACACTTTTTATTTGAGAAAATCACATAATAGTATGTTGTTAGTAATAATCCATGTAAAAGAAACACCTTATTGCATAATTATCAAACTCCTGTTGGTTGGTCTACATCACTTACCAGCATTATCTGGCTACACAGAGCAAAAGAAAACCTCATTTTAGAAAAGGGAAGGAAGTTGTTAGACATAATTGTGGGATGGCAAGAACACAGCCATGGTTTAAGCAGAAAAGGATATAAGGTACATTTTTAGGCAGTGTGCCTTTAAGAGCAATGTTTCAACCAAAAACATTTTGATTTAGCTATTTCTGCACTGTGCTGATAAAAGCCTGTGTTTTTCACATGTGCAGCCTCAGTTAAGACAATGACATTTCATCATATCCTTTCCATTTCACAATAAAACATTTGTGTGCACACATAATGAATGACTTGCTCAGTTTAACAGTGGTTTCTTATGAGTTTCCCCTTGAGTTAGCCTCTAATGTCATTGGCTGCCTGCTGGAAACACATGACACCAATATTGTGGGAGGGTCTGAGCCTGATTTAGAAGGTTACACAGTTATGTACAAGTACATAGCACGTATGTGGAACAAGAAAAAATGGGTGACGACACTTTCCTCTCACCATGCCAGTCAGGACAAAGGTTTGTAGCCCTCCACATACAGAAGCAGTATTTATGACTCAAATGAACCTCTGTGTGACCTCTTGTAAAAGTAACTGTCCTTGGATTTTTGGGCCTGTTCAAACAAAGCACCACTTCTTTGGCATCAAAATTATATAATGCCTAATAATACATAAAATAGTTGGAAAAAATAATCTTTCACTTTATACATATGGAATTAATAAAACATTTGTATAACTACTTTCACCAAGGAACCAACTCCACCAATTTTTGGTGGAGTTGGTTTGTCTGTTAATCTGGTTTGTTAATCTGGTAGCAAGAGAAGCAACAAATGATTTTGGTCTATTTTAATGATATTTTCAGGAAAGGTCAGTCATGGGCCGAGGGAGAAATTACAAAATTTTGTTTGGATCTAGACCAATCCTTTTTAGGTGGAATTTTAAAGCATTTGTTACAATTGTGCGATAGGGCCAATTATGTATGTTGGCAAAGACACTTATGAGGAAAGGAGCTAATCATTACTTTTTGGTGTGGTTCTGGACAATGACACAGATCCAAGTTGGAACTTGGCAAAACTTACTTCTAGTTGCTTTTTTATAAAAATAATAATAATATAATAATAAATGAATAGACACTATTCAATATATTGTTTTCACATGTTATCCAACCATGTGGATACTTTTATTCTGATTATTTCCTGTCACAATAATCAAAGTATGAACATGTTTCCAGGTTGAACACAGGCACCATGCTTAACATTTTCATTACAAAAGCAGACCAGGCATTCAAGCTACTAACAACAAAAAAGTGGAATTTATTCAGTGTTTCTTAAAGAGGAACTGTTTCAGGAGAGGGGTATAAGGATAAATCGCAGCAGCAGTAACATTAATACTGAACATACAGTGTCATGGTGATGTTGGTGGGAACTGTATGATGTGCACAAAGGGCTCAACTTGGCCTGAGCTGAGGGGGTTCAGTGAAGTTTGGGAAGCAAGGTTTAGTGGTCAAGAGTTTTGTGGTTTTCAGTGTTGGTCATCACTCTGCTTTCTCATAAAAACGTTTGCAAACAACATCTCCAATTGTGAGCGTCTGCAGAAGAAAGTCAAATATACACTTAATTTAGAAACTGACATTACACAAAAGCAAATAAATGTATGTGTATATCCTGAGTACTGACCAGTGTAAGGGCATTTCCGTCGACCTCTCTGACCAAAGTGGTCTCTTGACCGGCCCATTTCTGTGTGTGCACCATCTTGCCTTCTTCAATTTTTACAAAGGACTGCAGCCAAAAATATATAAAAAAGATGTTGAGTATGTAAAGTATAGACAGCAATACATCGTCTGATAATTAAACTGTTTCCATACATAGGGTGTGTGCATTCAAACAGTTATGTCATTGGCTAACCAGGAAGAAAGCTACAAAACAAGCTTAAAACAATTTTTTGTGGACTCCTATAATGACCAAAATAAATCTATTAAATTGTTAGAGAAAGTGTGAAATGCAGAATTTATTACCTTTATTGTTCTTAATTTTAAGGAGGTAGTAGTAGTAGTTTGTAAAAATGACTACACATCTGAATGGCAGTCTCTCTTTGTTTCTACACTGATAAGCTTTTAGCCCCTGGGTCTTGTTTCCGCTTGAAAATTAGGACTGATCCTTACCCCCTAATCCTTGAATTTTCTGACCCTACCTTTACAAACCAACAAAAACACTAACAAACTCCAAATGGGTCATCCATCATGTTTATGTCTCTAATTATCCACATAAACATAAGCTGTTTATAATGTTTTTCTGGACTTAAATGCTGATCTAACATAACCCTAATGACTTTACCCTGAAGATGATCTGTTTGGACATGACCTGAATTTTGGCATCTTACCTTAACTTTCCTGTCATCTGCGGTGGTTTCATCAAACTCCTCATTGAGCTTGAAGGTGAGTTCTGTGTTTTTGAGGGCGCTTTGGGTTTTCAATGTCACTTGGTCACCATCTAGAGAGATGATGGTGGTGGGTTTGGCCATGTTGCCAATCTTACGGGTGGCGAAACCCACGCCTATTGAAAAACAGACAAGATATTTATTATAACACAGCTCATTATAGTTCACAGGTATAACAATTGCTGATGGAGTTAAATTATTAAATGGTGTGTGGCATGTTTGTGAAAAGTTCAGTAGCTATGGATTTGCCCTCTGGGTCTCCTTTAACTGACGCTCTCTAATCTCTATTTGTCAACGGTCCAACTTTGCAACATGTTCTTTAAACACTGCATATCCCATTGACCGGGCTTCAAATCTGGGCTAAACATGCAGAAATTATTACCATCTTTGCATTTCAGGCAAGTATTTGATTAGTTAATACTTACGCCCAACTTTAAATCTTTTTTTTTTCTCTCTTATATACTGACATACCAGTTTATCTGAACAAGAAGTGACTTGTCACTGTGTGCATGAGGAGATGGCTCACTGATCAAAGATAATGGAGGTCGGAGGTCAAAGGGCCTAGCGTTTCCACGCTGACCATAGCAGACAGGTCGATGGCAGCGTGGCCTTGAGGTCAGTGGGCATGAATGAATGCCGGTCTCCTTCTCTCAAACAAAGTCACTCAGTTTGGTGCCATTCCTCAGTGTAATAAAAGCCCAGCTGCCCAAATCACACTAGACTATGCTAGAGTATGAAGCTTAATATCTTTAGATTTGCATAATCTTTTTTGACCACAAGCTTTTGATCTACTTATTGGACATTTAGTTTTTGCTGATGGTGTTCATTGTGTTGCTTTTGCCAAACACAATATGGGACTGTAATGATATATTATTGTACTATAAGACTTTTACTTTGTAAGTGTCTGTTCCTGAAATGGTTAAGCTGTAAAACCTAATGAAAACTATTGCAAATATCATTAGTTTCAGTGGCTGCTTTTTAGGGTAGTCCTTAAACAATACACAGCTTTCAGCTCAGGTCACCCACATTTGGCCAAGTGTTTGTGTGTATGTTAATGTGTCGCTTCGGCCAATCACAGCAGCTCCCAGTGGGGATGTGAGATTTTCTTCACTCAAAGGAGCGACGCCCTCGTGTTCACCACCAGGACCATGTGGTCAACCAATCTTCCTCTTTTCCAGCCCCCCTTAGCTTCCATCTCTTTCTTTATCTTTTGCCTGCTATTTGCTTTTTTACTGTTGTTTATGCGGCTACATCTTAATTTTTTATTTCTAGCTTTCTTTCAAGTTGCCTCCACTTCAATATCAGTTACCACGTTTTAATACAAACACCTTGCTCCAGCTAACTTTACATGTGCACACATGCATTCAGCCCTGCATCCTCTCTTTTTTTTTGTTGCTCACGCATGCGCACCCACCCAAAAAAGAAAAAAAAAATCTGCACAAAACGCACATATACGCAGACAGCACACTTACCCAATTCTTTCATGTATTCATCGAATTTCTCGCTGCTCTTCATGTTCCATGTGCCAACAAATGCTTCAACCATTTTTGCAGCAGAGAGGAGGAACGAGTAGGTTATGTGAAGGTGTGAGTGAGCCAACAAAGCAAGAGAATGACAGAGTGTGAAAGGAGGGAGTGAGGCAGAGTTGGAGGAGTCAGCACAGTGGCTCTGCTGTGATCCTACTGGCTGGATTTATACCGGCTGTTCATGATGTCATCAGCCTGTGCAGAAAGAGTAGGGGAGGGGTGAGGGACAGGGTGATGCAGACAAAGACAGATATACATACAATGTGGGCCATATGGTCTGCTTGTTTTTGCAAAAATGCCAACTATACTCCTTTTTATGTACTTTTTAATTTGATTTTTGCTGGTCACTCTCTAATCTATACATTTATACCCTCCTAACGCATTCAAAATCTATACAGACACAGTATATTTTGTGAATACACATAACTTAAACACATTGTTTTGTTCATATCAGTATATTTTGTACATTTAGATTAGTCCACTGTATTTTATGTTTGCACCAAATGACCAAAGCAAAGTCCTAGTGATGTGAACCTATTCACTTTCAATTGCAATAAACACTATTCCGATTCTATATTTGTACTGTTAATTTAACATTTTTATCTCAGCTATTATCAATTTGTGCCTTTGTTATACACATATTTGGGAATGGGATTTATATAGCGCTTTACCTAAGACACAAGGCACCCAAAGTACTTAACACACAGAAGGGAAGGGGTATTTCAATCACTCCATAGTCAGTGGTGGTAAGGTATATTTTGTAGCCACAGTTTCCCCTGGAGTAGACTGACAGAAGTGCGGCTGCACACATCTGTGCCAACGGACCCTCCGACCACCACCAATCACTCACACCGGCTTCCTGGTGTTCCCCAGCGGTCTCCCGTCCAGGTCCTGACCAGACCCTACCCTGCTTAGCTTCCGAAGTCTGACGGGATCAGGCATCCACAAGCCGGTATTTCCATGTAAATACTTTAAGCTGTAGAGTTTTGGCTTTGTGCACCTTAAGAGATGCCTTAACAATTGAATTTGCTCGCTGTGGGATCAGAAAAGTTAATCTTATCATAACACAAGCCAAAACAATATTATTATTATTATTTGTGAGGTCTATCACGTCTGATTATGTCTATTGTACAACATATGAAGAAATTTCGTACAAGCATCAGAAAGGCATATTGTAGTAAAGTAAGTTTGTAGTACTATACTGCAAATGTTAATTTTGCTCCACCCAGACCTCAGCATAGTTACCCTATAAGTAATTATTGTGATGGAAATGTACTTTATAAAGGAATGCAACAGGAAAAAGATTATAAAGATCAACGAGCTGTAAAGAAAGTCACGCTCAAAAGGGAACAAAATGCAAAGAGGGGGAGGAGAAATGTGGAAGATGCTCCTGCTGAGAGAGAGAATAAACAGAGTGGGGGAAGGTGGTGAAGGATTTTTTTAGGGTGGGGTTGAAGGGTGAATGGGTGCCATAATCCATTGCTCTGCTTTTCTTGATCTGTTGAATCTGTTTCTCACTGATCTGCCTGGGTTTGCACTAAGTAACTCCAATGTGTAAGAAGAGAGAGATGACAAGGATATACAGTATGTGAATGCATGTGCAATGTTGTAAACATACACGTATAGTGCATGTGACTGAGTGTAACAATAAGAGCATTGGGAAGGTTAAAACACTCAGTTGCTTCAGTTGATAATTCAGTGTTGCTTAAGTTCCAGCGCCTCAAGACAAACAGTATCATTATCTTACCTAACTCATGATGTGATATTAGTATTAGTAGTAAAATAAATTTTGCACAACTCCTATTAAAGGTGAGGTGAGACCAGTGCACAATAATTAGTTTGTTTAATTTATTATCCACTGGTCTGATTGTGCGACACAATTTTATTCCTGATCATCGTATTGCACTGCACTTTTTAAGTTATTTTCTAAAATATTTCAGTACAGCATATAAATCTGTTACAACATTTGATGTAATTAAATGAAAATAATGAACCTTTATTTAATTCTGTGGTCTAGATCTACCATCGCTTTTTCAAAGACACTAGTCAAGTTTAAATATTTTTTGTACATGATTTGACTTCCTGTGTTGGTGAATTTTATGATTACCAACAACCAAGACTATAAGAACATTTTGTGACTGTACTGTAGTTGTTTCCTCAAACTAACTTACACACCCTGTCCTACTTTCTCTCTAGAAAGCTGTGGTTAAACTGCCACAAGTTTAGGTAATGTGTTGGAACAAATCTCCAGTGGGTGTTGCTCTGGCATCCGACGCAAACAGGTGTGAGACAGAGTGGGAGAGAGAGAGACACATGGAAAAAACATGAAGAGAGGGAGAGGGGGTGAAAGGTCGAGGTAATTCGGTTTGGTCTGGAATAGGTTCTCTGCTTGTCAAAAGCTGGACAAGTGTTCTTTAAGAGTGTAGGCGTCTAATGTTACGCAATCTCATGATATAGTGCCGTGGGAGGCCAAACCCACATAGATTTTCTCCTGTAAAAAAAGTTTCCCACACACACTCTTGCCTGAATTTAACAATAAAACCATTAAGGCTGCATGTACAAAGTAACTGCATTCTGTTGCATCTACAGTAATGATCTATTGACTTTACCTGTCTCAACTGTTTGTTTAAAGGAAAACCAAACTTTCAGGCGGGACAGTTTTAAAGGTTGTTGACCGGAGTCTCAATTATAGCCTATGCCAGTACTGCAGGTTTGACCTACAGTATGCTATTATATTATAACTGGAAATTGACAGATGTTACGTAGTTCTGAGCTGAATGATAGTAAATTATTGTACTGTGAGGAAATACTATATGATAAATAATAATTCCTCCAGCTCTCTTTAGTGTGCCAGTGTATTAGTGGATCAGAATACAAATGCAGACTATGCCCCATGCTTCACAAGCTTTACTCATCCAGCTCTGTTCAAACATGTTGCTGTATTATTTTCTGGCAAGACTTATGTCACCAGTTCATCATCAGGCTGGACACACATTAAACTAGAAGCACGTGGAGAGCACAAACCTCCTCCAAAGTCCTCAGATTCGTACCTAGGATCATCCAGTTCAGGGCTAACTGCTCAGCGTATTAACCTAAATTCATATCACTAATTTGATTTTAATGACTGAATGAACATGTTATTGAGTCATACAGCAATCACTGAGTTTGTACGTTTTGATGTTTGTTGTAAAAATTGATTTTGGCAGACAGTGAATAAATCCGGCATATTCTGTGTGTGTTTATGGTTACCTTTGCACACTGGCCCCACCCTGCATAAAATAAAATGGTAAATGGTCACATTTATATGGCACTTTTCTACCTCCATGGGTACTCAGAGCGCTTTACATCAGGGAACCATTCACCCATTCACACACACATGCATACACCAGTGTGGTGCAGACACCAGAGGCACAGTGGCTTAAGTGTCTTGCCCAAGGACTCAATGACAGTATGCAACAGTGGGAGTGGGGTTTGAATCGCCAACCTTCTGGTTAGTGGACAAGTGGCTCTACCAACTGAGCTACATCAGCCATAACATCATAGGCAGGTGGTCAAAATGTTATGCCTGATTGCCTGTATAAATTCCTTCTCTGTGGTGCCATGCAGAAATTGCTGGCAAATGTATTTGGCAGAATGTCCTCTTCTAATGGCTTTACTGCTTGTTGTTTATGTCATATTTTTATTTGACTTAGTGTGTAACTCATTGTTAATGCTTTTAATAATCTAAACCTGATGTGTCTGTCTTGTGAGCTACTGGTGGTTAAAAAGTACAGTACTATGGTTGCTAGAAAATTTGTTCACGTACTCCCTCTGTTGGCTAATTTGGGTACTGCATTAGAAATATAATTTTACAAAGTCCTGATGAAAGTTTGAAAATCATGTACAAAGTTTAGGTAAAATATTTAGAAAAGCGATGAAAGGGATTAATAATATGAGATGAGATGATTTATATAAAAAATATAATATAATATAATATTATAATATAATAAGTTTATAAAAATATAAACGTCAAAAGACTAAATTATGAAAAGTTAAAAAATTACTTTCATATTGTCCTTGTTGACTGTGGATATAAGTGGCTCTGAGCAGTGTGAAACACTTTTATTCTTGTTTCAAGCTGACACACAGTTGGTCCCCTCTCAGTAGTGAATCCGGGACAAGAAGCCGTACAGGAGTTCTTACTAACTCAGCCAATATTAACAGTAGCCATGGAAACTGGCCCATGGGAGCAATTTATTAAAAGATGGACCGGACACAGAGGGCCTGTGTGTTTGTGCCTGTGTGTAATGGATTCCATCAGTGACACTATGGAAACTGGGCACCCGCTCTCCCCCACTTCTTTGATTGTCCTTTTTAACTGTTTTCATACTGAAATTAAAACTAGACCACTACTAGCGTTTGGCTAAATGGGTATATAATTGTACAATTACTATACTGATCTTAATGTATATGGAGCTTGGTTGATGTTTAAAGCAACAATACAATAAAGAATTATGCAATTTTAACTACTGAACAACCAAGCGCAAAGGTCTGTATTTTGCCGCACAATTGGGCTTATTTACAGAAACAACAACCAGCAGAAAAAAAATATGGCGAACCTTAAATATTTCTGGTGTCTGACTTCCTGTAGTGGAGGTCTAACACAAAGCATGGGTACTCCGTTTCATAGTTTGCTTGACCTAGAGAAAACAGACTCATTACAAAGGAACCCCAAATATGTAACTCACTTTTGTTTTAAAATGTCGCATAAAAACAACTTACACTTCCCCAATTCCCCTGTGTTTTGGCACTCGGCTAGTTTTACAAATTGAGGGAAAACCAATTAGCGTTACTAAATACGCAGGCTGACAAGTTGATTTCCGCCAAAGTTCAAAATAAAGCTGGATAAATAAGCAATGCTAACTTTTTGCTTGTGCTAATAGCGGCATGTAGGCAAATTATTATACAGCCAAATAAAGTATTAAAGGTTTCAATAATAATTTACAATGTTTACGCTCGTGCTTGTGTTTAAAATGTTTCTTAATTTGAAAGCTTCCGGTTTGAACTTGCGGGTTAACTTGACTTGTCACCCTGGCAACGGCCGTACGCCAGGTCCGGGTATCTCCCAGCGCATCCCGTTATCTTTTTCCTGGAAGGGCATAACAGGAGCAGACTATGGCGGTGACTTAGAGACAAATAATATACGATAAGTTTCTAGCTTTGTTTCCCCCTGATCAAAGATGACGACCTCTCAAAAAGCCCGCTTTGGATGCGAAGCAGCTCGTAAATGGAAAGCAACAGGTGAGTCTGAATGATTTCTAAGTGGAGGTTAGAGGGTTAAAGCCATAAAAGACTTGACACATTTACAGCCTTTTAGCACCTACTAATTTAGATAAAAACAAACAACTTAAAAGTATTCAAAAGATGATTGGCAAGTCACTGGCAATTATGAATGCTGGATTTTTGTGTATTTTAATATGATATTAATAGCCAAGTATAATTAGCTCTTCTGGGATTGATTAAGCCTAACGTTATGTGAATACTTAGAATAATATCACGAGAAATGTAATTAATGAGCAATATTACTAAACTAAATGTTCTTTGCCACTAAGTAATACAAGGATTTGTATTCTTCTGTGTCTGATATTGTGTCTAAATATATGTCTATGTACAGTTGCTCACTCTCAGGGGGTCAGTGGCCTGTTAAAAAGGGGGCCCTGGTTGGTCATGTTAGCAGTAGGGTCTTGTGTTTCTGCCTGTTGTTCTGCTGCATTTCCAAACCAAGCAAAACTACTAAACAAACCCCCGCAGACTGGACTAACACAGATAGCATCTTTCTGCTCAGTGCCAGAAAGTGAAACGTCAAGACGCAGTGTGTGTCTTTGCAGCTTCATTAATCATGCAGATTCATCTAAGTCCTATTCAGGTCAAAGAGGCTTTTGTTGAGGTGCATGTGCTTGTGTGTGTGGCTTCTCATGACTTAAGGAAGCCTAAATTATTCAGCTGATGGTGCAAGGTGCTCAAAAGAATCTCAAATGGCCCCTGCACTGCGTGTGATGGAAACACTCAAATCTGATCAGTGGGATTTGTTTACACACTCGTGCACACACACTCTACCAGCATAAAGAACTGGTGTTGTGTTACTTATAACTTTTATGTATGTAGCTACAGTTGAAGACATCTTCTGTGTTGTGTTCCATCCCTTCACCCCTCCTCTTTTTAGTGCCTCCGGACCTCGGGTTGAAACGTCCAGTTGGGATGCCCCAGCCATGGCCTTTACACCCACAGAAAACCCATCACCTGCCTTCACAACTGCCTCTGTTTCACACTCGCCATGCGGAAGAGAGCGCCGAGCGTCCACATTTAGTCACCATCATCCGGCCTGGTGATCAAAGTACAATGAGAAAGGTGATTTAGTTTAAAACCATACAGTCATCAAATTAATTCTTATTGTGATGTCGGGAAATGGTATTTGCCTTGCAAGAAAACTGACACCATCACAATATATTATAATTTATTATCTCTTACAGAAATTTCTTCAAAATAAGCGCCTGGCTTTAAATCAAAGGATGTTATGACTAAATAAAAAAAAAAAAAATTGCTCTAATTCCTTCCTAAATGTAGACCTGGTTCAGTCTTTAGTAGGTTTTGATTTAGCCCCAGTTTTGGCAAGAGTATCCAGAGCCTCGTATCTCTTTCTAAATTAAAACTACATTGAAAATTACCATGGTTACTATGAATAATAACACTTTCACATTGATTAAGGCTATCCAAATATCACCAAACATTCATCACAATATTCAACATGTTTTTCTAATGTGTGCAGCTCTAGTAATTATTCAATAAGAAGCAAGTTGCATCTGACAGTGCGCTAACCCCTAAACTGAGACTTCAGCTCATAGGAGAACAAAGGTGAAACGTAAAATTCTCCTGTGTTGTGATTGGTCAGTCTTAAAAGCTCTCTAAAAGTACTCAACAAACTGTAAATGTTTAGCCATATACACCCAACCATTCAGAATATTCATTCATTCATTCATTTTCTACCGCTTATTCCCGTTAGGGGTCGCGGGTGACTGGAGCCTATCCCAGTAACTTTGGGCCGTGGGCGGGGTACACCCTGGACAGGGGCCAGCTTGTCGCAGGGCTGACACAGAGACAAACACAGACAGACAACCATTCACTCTCAGATTCATTCACTAGGATCAATTTAGAGTCACCAATTCACCTAACACATGCATGTCTTTGGACGGTGGGAGGAAGCCGGAGAACCCGGAGAGAACCCACGGTAACACGGGGAGGACATGCAGACTCCACCCAGGGAGTTTGTGTGATGGTGTGTTGGTCGGCCTGGGGCTCGAACCCACGACCTCTTTGCTGGGAGGCGAGAATGCTAACTGCTCTGCCACCGTGCACCCCCCATTCAGAATAGTGTCCAATAAACTGCTAAATCACAGTTTTAACAAGCTAATGTGTTTGTCTTGTTTTAAGAGGTATTTTGTGGATGAAATGTGGTCATTGCTATTGCTGTTTTTAGGTAACAGTGCTGCTAAACCGTAGAGGTGTAGTGTCTTTTGAGCAACTGCTATTGGATCTCTCTGAGGCATTGGGGTTTCCTCGATGGCACAGAGCCAGAGTTACACGCCTTTACACTGTCCATGCTCGTGAGGTGAAGTGACACACACGTCCATCATAACAAAACAAAATACTACAAACACTGAGGATAATAGTAACGGATTTCCTTGTATTTCTCATAGGTGAAGGGAGTGTGCGACTTTTTTTGTGGTGAAGTGGCCTTTCTAGCTTTAGGGAAGGCTCGTCCAGACCTGAGCAGTGTACAGGAGGCGTTGGAGGAGCTTTTCCCAGATGATACTCATTATCAAGCTGATGCATTAAAGTCCTGGGAGAAGAGACTTCGACCATCACCAGACAAAGCAGCTAAGGCCGACAGTGGCTACAGTGAGGGCACAGATAGCAATGGTACACAAACAATTCAAGAGGAATTAAAGGACCCCAAAACACGGATTAGGAATAATAAAAATACAAACAATTCATTACCACAAAAGATTCATAAAAGGACCAGAAAACCAGCTCATCCCCCAAACCATTTGCAGAAGCTTCATGTTAAAGGTGGTCTAATACGGAGGTCTCCTTCTGTTATTGGGCCATTTCGACACCAAGACACTGTAAGGGATGTAGACATACCTTCTCCAACACTGTGTGATAACTGCTTAGCAAGAAGAGCGAGATTCCAACCCCAAGAACAGCTCAGTATTCTCTCAGGGAAGGCACCACTCCCTCCTGTTGTGAGGAAGCCAACAGGGAGGTCTCTGTCAGATGAGGAAGTAAGAAAGTTTGATACTCCTCCTGCAGCTCTTTCTCCAAGGCCAGGTGTAATTGGAGATGAGATACTTGTCAAGTCAAATATGAGCCCAGTGTTAATACAAACACACAGACAAAGGGAGAGTTTTGCACCTCCTTTAAGTGAGAGTAACGTCACACTGTCAGATATTGAGCAGTGTTATGAAATCGGACGTGTGGTTGGTGATGGGAACTTCGCTGTGGTACGAGAGTGTCGCCGTCGTGACAATGGACAAACCCTTGCTCTTAAGATCATTGAACGCTCTAAATTGATTGGCCGAGAACACATGATGCAGAATGAGCTAAGCCTTTTGGGGAGCCTTTGTCACCCACAAATAGTTCGTCTTTTTGCACATCACCACACGGACACCCACTCCTACCTGGTAATGGAGTTTGTGAGCGGAGGGGACCTGTTTGAGGCCATTAGTGAGAAGGGCAAGTTTTCAGAGGCAGAGGCGGGAATGATGGTGTCAGATGTGAGCGAAGCACTAAGTTATATTCACTGCAAGAGCATCGTGCACCGAGACCTCAAACCAGAAAACCTGCTGGTGAGTAACAGGGTTTAAGAAAAGTAAAGTTTATACTTGCAGTGTGTTAAAAATATTAATACCATAACATCCCGTCCCATTTGAACTTGTGGATAGTGTTTGACATCTAAGCAAAATAATATAAAATATTAACTTATTTTTTTTATTCAGATCGAACGTCTGACTGATGGCATCTGCAGACTGAAACTGGGTGACTTTGGTCTTGCCATGGTTGTGACAGAACCGGTCTTCACTATATGTGGCACACCCACATATGTGGCTCCAGAGATTCTGTTGGAGATAGGCAAGCACTATGCTGCAGTATACTAAACTTTTATTCACCTGTTTTAGGTGAATCTGTCCTACTCACAGTATATCTGTTATGTTGATGCTTTAACCTCACAGGTTATGGCATCCCTGTAGATATATGGGCTCTTGGAGTTCTTCTCTATATTCTCCTTTGTGGTTTCCCACCATTTCGCAGTCGAGAAAGAGACCAGGAAGAATTATTCCAGCTAATAAAACAGGCAAAACTGCACTTCCTGTCACCCTATTGGGACCCCATCTCAGAAGGTGAGATGCACTGTACTTTGAATATTATTGGAAAGGTTACCTCATACATTTTACGTATAAACATTCACTCTTTTCTATTGCGCACGTGTGTTTTTATGCAGAGGCCAAGCAGCTTGTCCGAGCTCTCCTTCAGCCGGATCCGACACTGAGGCTAACAGCAGAACAAACCCTGCTGCATCCATGGTTGAAGGCTATGACTTCATTCTGCCGGCAGGGGGCACTAACGGATGAAAAACACACAGCCTTCCATGCAGAGGAACAATCAGAGAGACTCCAAAAACCTGCTGTGGAAATACTGGCAAAGAATAAACTTATCAGCTCTGAGGGTGTGCCCACTTACAATGCAGAGCACAGCAGAAACAGTGAGAGACAAACTAAGATGGAGGCAGATGACAAACAAAGCACAGAAAAACCACCAGAGTCAAGACAGAAAATCACTCTTGACTTAACAAAGGACAGCCCTGATCCACAGAAAAATCAGTGCAAGGAGCACAATGAGAAAGTTACTCAAGATGCATCTCAAAAACTGTCAAACTCAAACTGTGTAGACTCGGTTAGTGCAGAACAACATCAACAAACCCTACTATCATCTTCAAGTACACACAAATCAAAACACAACAATACAAAGCAGTTGACTCCAGATTCACCAATCGCCAACACATCTGTGGATCAATTAATCAATCCATCTTCTAACGCAATAGAAAGACTCTCCACTAGACAACAATAATACAGCACCCACCCAGAAAATACCATCCAACCCGTTGAAACCACACCAAAACCGAGACCCCGACCAGCCACCTACACTTCGACCTGCTCGCCAATCTCCTTTGTGAATGTGGATAGCTCAGTGTCATAATTGTCTTCGTTCTTCACAATAGCACTGATTTCCCTCTATCTAGATTTTTGAATCATGTACCAATGATGAAATATGCAACCAGTGTTTGAATTATGTTTGATTGTGAGGCTTGATGAATCAGTGCTTATAACCTATTCATCCTTCAATCATAAGCTAATCAAGAAATGTGTAATTACCTAGCTGTATATATCTATGTAGTATTGTGAAGATTTGTAAGTACAGAATTACTAATGAATCAAATGCAATGGGACTTTTTTCTGCTATACGTTTAATTTTCGTTGGTTTAGTTTTCTGTTTGTCTGTATGCTATTGTGTAGTTTGATCATAATCCCCATCAGTAATTCATGGAACCTGCTTATAAAACCAAGCAAATCTAAATCAACATGTAATTTTAGCTCTAGTAAAAAGGCTTTTATGCCTTGTTTGATTCCAAACAAGTTACTTAATCATAGACCTCCTACATCAACAATTGCTGTATTTAGGACCCATATGTATAGTTCAAGAAGGCTATGTGTGGTGGCATTCACTTCACTTTATATACAGGCTAGTACGGATACCTTACCCTTCCCCACAGACCAAATAAGGCATATCTTTTTGTCCAGGGGGAGTGGTTAGCCCTGTCCCTTCCGATTGCAGACAGCTGACACTCTGACACTCTGACATCCTGCCCCACCTACCCAAACACACATAACCCCCCATGTTGTAAATATGTAGGCTACCCCACCCTGTCCTTGAGGCTGGTGAGTTGTGTAGGTTATTTGAAGAAGAAAACGCTTTCAAATGCCTAGTTATCGAACTATATTGAGGCCAAACTAGTCGTGGCTCTCGTTGATTAGTCTGTTTTTCTAGTTCATTATGTATGCCCCATTAACTAACACAAGCACGGGGACCCTTTCAACCAGTTGCAACACTTGTTACAGGGGGACGACCGTCAGTGTCGGCTTAACAAAAACATCTAACAACGTCAAGTTTCAGCGTTAAAATACTACACTGAATGAGGTTCCCCCTCCCTAACTTAACAAAATAAGCTTCGTGGGGGCCACCATTTGTCGCATATCAGGTTTTGGTCACCTTTCAAGTCCTGCCATATGCTGACCAAAGTGGCTTACTGCGCATGCGCCTGTAACAACTCTTTAAATACCCCAAGTCATCTGCCACAACAAAACACTCTGCTGTCTGCCAATCCACGGTGGGACTGTTGTAGTTATTTCACAGGGGGTTTCAGACAGGGACGAAATATTTACATTTAAACGCGAAACTTCTGTTATTAGCCTCGATCGAGAACCTGCATGAGTAATAACGCATTGACCCGGACTAAAGGCAGTGTAGGGTGAAGTCGGGGAGACAGATAGGGAAAAAACAAAGATGGCTGTGTAGCCAAAGAGACGGGTCCCAACACAAGTCTCTCCAGGCTCAGTTTTAATCACCGACAGCCAGGTCTCGTTGGTCCCGGGGACCCAGGCAGCCAGGACCGGAGCAGGGACGTAGGGGAGCAGTGGAGCTGGGCCGTGGATGCACGTCGGTGTAATCTGCTGTCATTGCGAATAACGGCGTCGAGAGCACAACCACAGCTGAGTTGTTTTTGTTCTGCAAAGGGGAGGACTGCTGTGTTTGTCAACGCAGCTAGCCACATAGTCTGCTAGCCTCACTGTAAGTCTACAAAACTAGTTACGATTGCTTAATTACGCAGGATAGTTGTAATTACATTTTGCACATGGTGTCAGTGTTGTACAATAATTGGCTTGTTGAGTTGAGTCTCCTAGGCGGAGGTCAGCATTAATAATAAGTTAACTGCATTCCTCTCTGACAGCGTTAGCCTAGCACGCTAACAGTTAGCTGTCAGCTGACCGTGAGCATCTGCTGAGCTAACCTGCTAATATTTATGCTATATGGGACCAGTTGTGACAGGTTCAGCACACAGTTTTCTAGACAGTATTCGCCATGTCTTCGCTGGAGGAGAGAGACGTGGGTGTTGTGGCCGCCCCTAGCTCCTCCTCAGCCGGGCTGGGGGTCGTGGGGGCAGCCGTGGAGGCCGTAGCCGGGGTGGCAGCCATGCAGGAAGAGGTCGGAACTAGGAGAGAGGGGCCTGAGCCTGACCCCGACGAGCCGCCCAAGAAGAGAGCCAAAGTACCCGAAGGAGAGGCAGGGAAGCTGGAGGAGAGACTGTACTCAGTGCTTTGCTGCACCGTGTGCCTAGACTTGCCCAAGGCCTCTGTTTACCAGGTAAATGTGGTGTCAATCACAGATTTCCACTCTGTTCCTTAACTTAAGGTGAGGCTACAGCAAGCCCATTGGACATTATATTTGAGAACTCCCATGTGGCCCAACCCCTCTCTCCACAAAATCAAACTGTTGAATGAACTGACCAGTGGTATTTATTTTTGGTTTTGACAGTCCCACACAGGGCCAAGTATCTCACTACAAACTGAGCCATGAGGGTGATACCTGACACACCCAGGCCAAGTGGCCAGCTGTGGTGGCTCAGTTAATGACGGTATACTGTGAATTACTCCCGAATGATCCCAGAAAATGCTGCCTTTTTATTCCCTCACATCAAAATTAACCTTAAAATGTAGGCCAACATTTAGAAGCCCACTCCATATTTCCTTAGAGGCCATTTTAACAACAGTATTGCCACGTGACCACATTGTGACACCAATAAGTGCTGTTCCTCCATCCTGCTCTCATGACATGTGAAACAATAATTAATTGCAGAATACAATAACATTGTCCGTTAAACAACAAAACCATGTACATGTGACATAACACACAATGACAGTGAACAGTTTGATACATGCATAGTTATTTCTTATGCCCAATTTATGCATACACAATGACATAAAATGTGACAACAAACCCCTTTTCTGCTCTTAACTAATGTAAAAGTTTTCATGGATAGCCAATTAATGGCACCCTTACTATAAAATTGTTACTGCTCTGCACTTTCTCACTTTTACTGCCCTCTGTAAAAATGTTTATTTTTTGACTTTTTTAATTGTCCTGTTAATTTTTTTTATTTTTATTTTTTACAACAGTGTACAAATGGGCACCTGATGTGTGCAGGCTGTTTTATCCACCTTTTGGCAGATTCTCGTCTCAAGGAGGAACAGGCCACCTGTCCCAACTGCCGGTACAAAAACATCAAACATCAAACTAATTAACATTAAAGTGCTCTACAGTATAAGAAACATTATCCCATAGATTTTTGTCAGCACAACTTATGACTTATGTTATTACAGTACAACACCACGTCTGTGATAATAAGTATTGTTTACCTAAAGTGTTTATTACAAATCACACAACATAATAATATCCATAGTTAGACTATACTGTAATAGTACTATCATCATTATAATAATACTAAAAACTTTGCTTTAGTCTTACTTGTACTTACAATTGTGGAAAGTGGCATTGAGATTACATATTGTATAGAAAAGGATGAGCAAGTGCATGCCATAGATGTTGTCCACGTCAATTCTCTGAGGTAAAGACTTTGTTTGTGTTGTGTAGGTGTGAGATCAGCAAGAACCTGTGCTGCAGGAACTTGGCCGTGGAGAAGGCTGTCAGTGAGCTGCCGACAGAATGTACCTTCTGCCTCAAACAATTCCCCCGCTCCAGTTTAGAAAGACACCAGAAAGAGGAGTGCCAAGACAGGTATATGCCACAAATGCCAAACAAATGCATAGGCCAGTCCATTGTTCCAAGTTTTTGACAGATGAAAGTGATGCAACTTTGCTATGTAATTAAAATAAAGTTGTGGACTTCTTTTACACACTGCATTTAAAATAATTAGGATGTTTGCAGTGACTCAGCCCAGGAATCACACTGAGATGATGTGAGGAAGATGAACGCTTGTGTCAGATAAGTTCAGAGAAACTTTGAGATAAAAAAGCTGCCGTTTGTTCTACGTATTGGCCAGAGCAATGGTATTTATACAAATGAAGGCTTATAGGTTGGTTACTATAGCAAAAGGTGACCCTTTGTGCGACTTCACTGTGCTTGTGTTGCCATGAGAACAGTCATGACAGTTCCCAGGTGTTTCATGCTTATTTTGGGCTTACAACACATTTTTGGCCTAAAACCTCAGGTGATAAATTGTTTTGGTGTGATCTCAATTAACCATGCATCATTACTATAAAGGCTTACTGTAATTATTCAAGTCCTACATTTTAGAAATTAAACACAGTAAAAGTTATTCATTATGAAACATTTTAAAAATCTTAGTACTCACTTCTTTTGTTCTTTGAGGTTAGTTTTTTTGCACTCTCTTTATTCGCACAGCCTTAATTAGCACTGCTTCACAACCTGGAATAATTAGCACCTTTGATATTCTTAGAAACTTGTACTTATTGCAAGTACGTATCATGCATTCATCACAACACACTTCTGTGAAGGATCTAATTGAGATGAGGCTATGTTTTCTCCTTCCTGTGGGCTGTCTTTGACGCAAACTTGCCATTATGTTGTCAGGGTGACACAGTGCAAGTACAAGAGGATTGGCTGCCCTTGGCAAGGTCCTTTTCATGAGTTGCCAGCACATGAGTGTGAGTGCTCCCACCCCACAAAGACTGGTACAGAGCTCATGGGAATCCTGGGAGAAATGGACCAGAACCACCGCAGAGACATGCAGCTGTACAATAGCATCTTTAGCCTGCTGTGCTATGAGAAAATTGGGTTTACAGGTAGACACACTCAGCCCCCTGTCATTGAGTGTTAAATCTGAGTTTTACTCCACCTTATGCTAATATGACTTTGATACATGTCTTCCCAGAGGTACAGTTCAGGCCGTACCGCACAGATGACTTCATCACTCGCCTATATTATGAAACTCCACGCTTCACTGTTCTCAACCAGACTTGGGTACTGAAGGCCCGCGTCAACGACTCAGAGCGCAACCCCAACCTCTCCTGCAAGCGCACGCTCTCCTTCCAGCTCATCCTTAAGAGCAAGGTAGACCCTGAAAAAAGGCACACGCTGTCCTTCTTTATTTATTTATTTATTTTTGTAGGAGAAATTATGTCTCTATATGTGGTTGCAGCAGAAAAGTTTGAAGTATGAATCATTGTTTGCTCATCTGACACGACTGGGGAGTTTTTACTGCCAAAAGCGCTTAATTATAAATGGCTTTCAGTGAATCTAATCAAAAATGTTCACAAACAAACCCATATGTTTGTTTGTTCCTTATTTATTGGTGCCAAGCTTACAAAATATGTTTTTACAGGTGAACTCTGCCCTTGAGTGCTCCTTTCTGTTGCTGAAGGGTCCATATGATGATGTCCGGATCAAACCTGTCATCCACCATCACTGTTTTAGCAACGATACCAACGAGACAGACTACGTCCCTCTGCCCATCTCTGACTCGGTGGAGTGCAACAAACTGCTGGCCGCCAAAAACATTAACTTGCGCCTCTTCATCTTCCAAGTCCAAAAATAAAAGTGTGAACGAAGAAAAGAAGTAGGAGGAGGAAGATTTGTTAAGGCAACGAGAAGAAAAAGAAGTGTTGAAAATTAAAGAAAGACGCCACTGAACCACTTAATACCTCTTAACACCTACATAAATACACACATAGTACACATGCTTACATATATACAAATGCACACCACTAATTACACTTACCTCCTGTGACAAGATAGCAAGACCCCATGCTTTGGGGAGCTGTGATATGCTATAGAGATGGGTGGGCATTGAAATGAGTGAGGTGGGTCAAAATATAACAAAAGGCTCAGGTGAGGGGCTTGTTGGGGCAAGAAAAATGGGATTTGAAGGGGTTGTAGGTGGTTGGTGTGCACCCGTGACTTTTCTGTGAGGTGTTTGAAACCACAGCCAAAGGTAGCGCACACCAACCAAAGCAAGATCTGCCTTGTGCACGAGTTTCATGTGTGACACTGAAACCAAGACTCTGCTTATGTTCAAATGTCCCAAAGACAATGGTGAAAAAATGGAGCGATCGACTCTATGGAGCTGTTTTTTGGACATGTGAATGTACGTAATCACTGTGTGTCTGTTTCATTTTGCTTTGTTTTCACTCAAATCCTATGCCTTTTTTCCAACCATTTCCATTTTATTCTGTTATTGCCAAAGTGTCCCAAATCAGACTTTGTCAGAACAGATTTTGCCCCATTGCTCCTCGCCTTCGACTTCACTGTCAAGAGGGGAGAGATGGCCTGGCTGCTTTCATATGTTTTTTTTTTTTTTGTTTTTTTTTTGTTTTGTTTTTTGACTTATTCTTTTTAAGTTGTGGTTTTATTTAACCTCTGACACTAATACTATACTATTTTATTTCACTAAACCCTAAATATTTAAGTACCTCTGAACATTGTTTCCTTTTAGTTTGTTTTTTAACGTGTGACTTGCAGACTGTTTGTGTAAGAAAATATCTTAACTGTGAGATTTTCATTTTAAACAGTACAACCCCTTTTGAGTATAGGGAGCAAACAACTAAGAAACTGTGATCATGGCATCTGTTGGGCAATGCAATGGCCCTCTGGACTCAACACAACCTGCATCACTTTCTGGAAGATTGGTATGTCCGTTTGTGTGTGTGTGTGTGGCAGAGATGGGGGGGGGGGGGGCATTAGTGTTAGATTTACTTGAACAAGAATGAAAAGTTGTAACTTAAGTAGATGATACTGTAAAGCAGACTGATCTCTCTCCTCCTGACCTCTTCTTCTTTTACTTATGTGTTTTAATGCTTTGTCTCTATGCCGGTGGACTCACTCATCTCACTATGGCTGTACATGTGCCTTTTATTAAAGATCATGGAACCTGCAGCTCTGTTGTGTGTCTAAATAGAGACAAGGGCAAAAGAATGCTTTCTTTTGTAAGATGGTTATGTTTTAATTTTCAGTGCATTATTTTTTTTTGCATGTGTATGATGGTCAAATGATTTATTGTAGTAATGGTCTCACACCAAAATGTATCAGCAATAATCAGTTACACTCCTTTTTAAATGTGCAAGACATACTAAAATATTCACAATACACTTTAATGTATTTATTAGTGTCTTGGTTAAAAACTGTTATTTTTCAACTCCTAAAACGGTAAAAGACAAAGATCTATGCCTATAAACAGCAGTGGCGATTAGTCCCGACATGTCTGGACATCTTTGCGTAACCTTCGTTTGGGCATAAGGTGGCGCTATAGTTCTAGTTCCGTGAAAATTGTTCAGTCTTCATAAAATACAGTTGCCTCACCTTCAATTATCTACATTTAAAATTTACCATGTGAATAATGTCATTTCTAAACATATAGGTACATATTTCTATAATGCTAATACATTATTTGGTATCCAGTCAGTTCTAAAGTGCAGTCATAGTTAACTAATACCAATAAAGTTAGTTGATATAGAGCTTTAGTAAGTATATTTTTGTTTTCCTCATTTATGTCAAGAAAGACAAGACGAGGAGGCTTTATATAGAAATGTGGCTGTCAGTGCAGCCACAGCACTTTATTCTATTCACACAGTGCATTTCCTTAAAACACAATATATAATTTAATATCAATATAAAACTCCATTTGTGAATATAAATAATGCATCCAATACAGCAGCTCTTGTATATACTCTAAAGCTTTGGTACAGTATGTGCGCGAGTCTTTCTCTGGTACATGCTCATTGTGAGAACGGTAAACCCTGTGAGCAACGTCAAGAGGGAGAGGGGTGAGAAGAAAGGTGTGTACAGTTTTTTTTTTTTTTCCACACAGGAACTAAAGCGTCATCACTCCAACTCTGTGCATCATCAGTACTGTGCGCTCCAGGCCGGGGCGCTGAGGTTGGTGCAGCTGGGGGGATGGCAGCTGCTGAGGTGGGACGGTGGAGGCACAACGCAGCAGTAACTTCCCTCCGTACCCAAAACTTTACTTTGGGGATAGGACACAGGCACTCCTCTCTGTAGAGAGAATGAGCAGGTGAGCTGGAAAGACATTGGTGCTAACAAGCACTTTCACAACAGTTTTTACACAGGGCTCAGATCAAAACAGGGATGAATAGCACCTTTGGGTGTTGTGTGTTTACCTGAACCAGGCTACAGTGATGAGAGGCCATTGGTGTGTAGCTCCCCATTACAGTCTGGGCCTGGGAGGTCTGCTGCACCCCCACAGCAGAAGCGTAGCCACCTGCAAACAAAAATATGTTATTTATATATGGTATTTTGAATAAGAAATTAGTTCAAAGGCTCCAAGTTAAATCAGACATTATGGTTAATCAAGTTAAATAGTTAGTTATATACTTGATTTATTAACTAATAACCAGACAATGACAAAAAAACATTTATTTTAAATGCTCTATTAGCTGCAAAAACTGCCAAATTTACTTATCTGGTATTACTACAGCAACTCCTATCATAGGAATAGACATAAAACTGAGATACACGAGTGCTATTTCTGAACAGAAGGACTGTCTAGTTTTAATCAGCTTATATGTTTGTCTTGGGAGTTTTACAGTGAGATGAGTAGAAGCAGCAGGAAAAGAGACCGGTTCACTGTGAGACCTTGAGACTACATCTCTGACAGTGTAACGGCCCCCTCCTCTACTGCCGCGCGCTGAACTCGCAGACACTCACAGACACTGAGCGGCAGTAAATACCTGTTGGATGTGTTGTCTGGCTGAGGACATGTGGGCCCGGGGAGCCAGGGCGGCAAGTGTGCTGGGCTGAGGTAGGGAACTGGCCGTAGTAATAAACAGGCACCTAGAGGGAAAGCATTTATGTAAAATATACAAATTATTTTACAGGTTTTAGTCAATCCTGTCAAGGGTACTAAAATAGTAGCCACCTAAGGCTTAAAATGTAAAAGTTTTAATATATTGAATAAGTGAACATGTTTTTGATGGTGAGTTGACAACATTAATTAATTTTCTCTGCTTATTCCCATTTGGAGTTGTGAGGTTTTGGAGTTTATCCCACGGTGGTTCACTGGCCAATGGCCAGTTAGTTTAAGTGATTTAATAATAATAAAGCATCAGTCTTTTATATTGCTTTTTTGTATTCACTCAAAGTCACTTTACAATTGCATCATTCATTCACTCCTCACTCACACTCGGTGGTGACTGAGACACAGCTGTCCTGGGGCAGACTGATGTTAGCGTAGCTGCCAATATGCGGCAACAGCCTCTCCAACCACCACAAAAACAATAACATTTACACATTTATACTAAGTGTCTTGCCCAGGCACACCACAACAGTATGCAATGCAGGGACTGAACTGCCAACCTTCGGGTTAGTGGGCGATTGTCTCTACTGACTAGGTTTTTCAGGCAAAAAAATTCTAAAAGCTTTAATGATCTTAAAAAATGAAGGACAATATTAAGGACATAAAGAGCTTTCTGTGGACCTTTGTCCATGTCTTTTGCCCTATGGATGCCTGTTAGTTTTTGTAAAGGCTTCCTCCCACCGTCCAAAGACATGCATGTGTTAGGTGAATTGGTGACTCTAAATTGACCCTAGTGGTTGTCTGTCTGTGTTTGACTCTGTGTCAGCCCTGCGACAAGCTGGCCCCTGTCCAGGGTGTACCCCGCTCAAAGTTACTGGGATAGGCTCCAGTCACCCGCGACCCCTAACGGGAATAAGCGGTAGAAAATGAATGAATGTCCATCTATCATTCTACAAGTTTAACTACATACAATACTATGAAGAGTGTCCTTTTTGTCAGATTTCAAAGTGACTACAACTCCCTCTTTCTGATTGAAAATGTCAAGAGGTGTGCTATTTTTACAGTACATTTTAAAGTGAGTTCCTACCTGAGGTGAAGGCTGGCAGTAGTTGGGTGGGTTGGGAAGTGATGGTGGAGGAGGGGGAGGAGCTGCATAGACATAGCCCTGACTGGGAGGGTACACGGACGGAGCTTCACTGGTCGACTGACAGCTCACCGTCACATGAGCAAACTGAGAGGAGAGATCTTCAATCTGTTTGTGAATAAAGGAGGTGAGCACACAGTGGGTCACCAATAAGACGACATGGGTGCACAACATGGACAAGCGGTTTACATTACTACAGTTGAATACATACAGTGGAGTATGGCTGTGACGGAGTGACAGGCAACATCTGTGGTGCAGTGTAGGAAACAGACGAGTACTGAAGCACCTGGACAAGGCATGGAGACAGAGATAAAACAACACTGCAATATGAAACATTGGCAGCATTTTGTACCCAGCATGTCTTTCTACTGTGCTACCTGCTGTTGCTGCTGGGGAGGCGAGCCCTGCAGCTGCATCTGGCTCCTGATTGGCTGCTGACTGTCAGGAGGGTTATAGACCGCAGGGGTCCCATCTGGGTTGAGAAAAGGTTGCCCTGAAGGAAAATAATGTTAACACAAGTTAGTCTAAAGCAGTCTTTTCTAAACAGGGGGTCATTGTAGACTACAAAATGTAAAATCAAGAAACTGTGACTGCTAAAGTGCTTTTACGGAAATAGCTGCTATACCAGCGTTCAATGTAGCAAAGTGACTTTAAGGATTTGGGGAAGCATAATGCAAGTGTTGTGTCTTATTTTACCTAGATGACAGATATAGACAGAAATAAAATAATAATCAATGGAGTAAACAATGAGTCTACATTTGTAAAATGAGGTGAGATTTAGTAAGCAAGACACGAAAAGATCAAAAACATGGCCTGTACCAGTGTGAGGATTGACCAAGATGCTTCCTGGTGGGATGCCATTCTCCATGATGTAGGTTGAATTAGGAGCCTGTTCTTCTATGATGGGAGGAGGAGAAGCGTGGGGGCCACTGGGAGGCAGTCTCAAAAGAGTGATGGAGCCTGGAAGAGCAGGATAGAGATGAGGAAATGGCAGAAATGTTAAAATGAAAATGGAAAGGAGAGGTCTTTACTAACGCGGCACAGGAAATTGGAAATGTCATTATGTTAATATACAAAATTCCTTCCCTGTCTTGCTATAACATATCTGTCTTTCTGATGATGTGATGAGGCCTAGAGGTGTTGTGTGAAAATTTACAGCTATGGTGTGAAAATTCATGAATCAAGTTCAATTTTCACACCAGAAGAACTTCCACTGCTTTTCGCTAATTAGATGGTAGTGAATAAGGAGCAGGCATGATTTATAAACAGTGATAATCCCAAGTGAGGTGTAAAAATAAGCTTGCTCGCATGCAGGTACGTAAATGAGTGAAGAGTCTTGCAAACAGTGACTGCATTTGCACCTTAAAGGTGAGACAAGCAAGTGTTAAGAAGTCAATAAATTATTTTCTAGCGTGAGCTTACAAAAAACGCACCACATGTGTCCCAGCTGTTGTTGGCTGTTTGGCGAGGTTTGGTGGCGGGGCTCGCCCATTGGTAGGAAGAATCTGAGTCAGTGCTGCTCCAAGGTCGAGGGTCGCTGCCGTAGCGACAGTCGGTGTCAATGCTGCTCTGTCTGCTGCTGCCTGTCCAGCTGGAGCCCGAATTGTCACGGCTTCCTCTGTAGAGCACATTCAAAATTACTCCATAATTTTATTCAGACCACATTTATGCAACTGAGAAAATGGCACAGAAGATTTCACAAGACTGCGTATAGAGTAAGTAGGTTTAGTGCCACAGTAACTGACAGAAAAGTACAGGGAAAATAAAGAAATAAAATATAAAACTAGGTCCTTTCTCTATTCAGCTGCTCTCAAAGGTTGTTCCAGGCTGACCGGATTAAGATGATAAATGACTTTGCATCGGTGCAGACTAGTCTACCTGAAGAGCTGCCTTCTCCTCTGGGTCTCCGCATATGGATTGTACTCCTCCACACCCCTGCGCCAGGCACACAGACATATATTAATGCTCTCATCTAAATATAATAAGCTGAAAAAGTGCATGAAGAGCACACTCTGCAGGCAAGGTTACCTGATTTCTGTATGGGCGGTCTCTTGGGTGCACTGGGGCTGGAAAAGTATAGCAGAGAAATTAGCAAGTCTCCTCTCTTTGTCACATCTACCTGTCTGCCCTTTGTCCGCCTTACCTCTGGGTTGACGGTTGAAAATTGGTTGAAAATTCGGTCTCGGACTCTTTGGTACTCCTCTTCTCGCTCCTCCATTGACTTGCTTTGCTTCTCTCGTAAAGGGTGGAGCCGGGGCTGTGTCTGTGAAGCACAACAGGTTAACATGCTGATAGGCCTCGATCAATGTTAATTATTGTGGAAAGTCCACAGAGACTGGCAGCTTGAGAAAGGAAAGGACAAGCTGACCTGGTCATCTAAGCTGCTGTCTCTCTTCAAAATAACCTTCCATCTGTGAATCTCTTCCCTCTTGTCTTCCTGCACTTCATCCAAAAAGCGCCGCTCTGGTCTGAAATACAGCCATAACGCCCAATATTACTTCTTTCACTACACTAAAGATATACACTAATAAGAAATAAATCCTTACATGCGTGTGTTGTTGGTCTTGTTAATTAGGACGGATTTGCCAGTCTGATCTACATTATGCTCCATGCCAAAGTAGGCTGCCACTCGATGAACCAGCATACGGTGGTAGGACGACATGTGGGGGAACTTCTTAAAGGGACTGACAGAGACAAAAAAGAGAAAAAGGTATGAATAGATGAGAAAGAAAGAAGTTAAATAATGCCAACACATTAGTTCTAAATTAGTCTGTCTGTGAGACCAAATTTTATCCCTGATCATTTTATTGTGATCCACTATTTCCTCTATGCAAATTGTATATGTATTTTAAAATCTTTACCACTTTCTGTAGTGTGATTAAATCAAATAACTTGAACATAAAAACTGACTTTTGAATCAACGATCATGTCCTGTTTAAAACAATCAATCTGTTGGCATTTGACAATGTTGACTTTATAAGGGACATGTGGTTAAAGTTCACCAGAGGCCGGATACAGCGGGAGAAATCTTTTTAGTGTTTACTAAAATGTATTTACTGATGCAGAGAGTGTAACATCTTTACAGTGAGAACACTTCATGCATTGATGTCAAAACTACATGTATTAAGATGTACAGGCAGAGCATATGCATCAGAGAGTATAAGCTTTCCACACTTGCTGTGCCCCAGGCATGCAACATAAATGTCACCAATAGTAAACTGTTACTATGCGCTCACCCTTAGGAAGCCAGCAATATATCCTGCTGGTGAAAAGGTTTAGAGATTTACCCTTACTAAGGAATAATTGTGCTTTTGTGAATGGGTTGACCTGGTGGTTTATTGGCTTAAGTCCAGTTAATGGGCAGACTTGCATGACTGGTCAGATATGTTGAGTACAACATTAAATAAGCTGTATGGGCAGAATTGTGACATACAAGGTGAAAAACCTATTTAAATTAGCATAAAATCAATGGTTCGCATGCACAGATACAAACCTATCGCTGGCGATAAAGTCGATCATGTCTTGCTCTAGTTTAAGCAGCGTCATGCGCTCCCTGGGGTTGCTGTTGAGTGTATTGATGATGAACTGGTGTAGGTCAATGCCGGTGGAGTCGGTGTACTCTGCACTGGACTCTGAAGAGAAGCACAAAAATGTTTTACAAGGTAATAAAGTTAAAACTGCAATATTAAATACCCCTGGAGGCCTAAATCTAAATAGTGGTGCTGCCGTTCACATTTTATTACATTTTATTTGCTTTCCCTGCCTGTCCTTTATGAGATATCAATTGCACACACACCTTTGGACGAGCTTTTCTTTGGATCTGCATTCTTATCTTGGTCATCTGATTTACACAAACTTTTCTCATTGTCATTGCAGCAAGAGATATTTGCCTCTGGAGATATCTATAAAAACAAGAGTAATTTAAGTTTTCTAACAATTATAAATGAAGTGTGGTAGTATTTTTTTGCGTTGGTACCTCTTCGACTGGGGGCGACTCTTCACAAACAGCAGCACCCCGCATCAACTTCCCTTTGGCCTGAAATTTGCACACAAGTAAGCAATATTATAAATTCATAAACATGTGCAATCGATATTCAGTGAGAATGAATAATGCGATGCAGAATTACTTTGGCTTACCTTGACTTTTTTCTTTGGTTGCACCTGGTTACAGTGTTTCTGTGGCCGAGGATATAATTTATTATAAAGTGAGCAAGGGGTGTAGAGAAGAGGTTGCATAATTTTGTTGTGCGGGAAGATTAATTAATTTTACTTACATAGGGCTCGAGTTCATGCTGACACTCCTCCTCGTCCCTCTGATTACTGGGACATGGTGACGGGGAGGACCGGTCGATGACGCCACATGATGTCATAATGATAACATCCGAACTATTCACAACGACTTCAGTCATTCTTCAAAAAAACAAAGCAGGATCTGATTATTCCTGTCCTCTCATGGTTACTGAGAGATTTTACATTTACAACTTTTTGATATCTGGTTAAATATTTTATAATAAACTGCTAGTATGAGTTATGCCAAATAATTCTAAACTGTCACATGAAAACAAGAAAAAATAAAAATAATATACAGACTTTGACTATGTGAATTGCAATTTGGTTAAGTATTAGAGTCAACATTGTTGAATTTTAAGACTTCTAATATGTAACACTAGCAGTTTTAAAAAGTTTTTTATGACCTTAAATTTTAAAAGTCAAATTTACTTTTCCAAGCTCTACATGAAGCATTTGTATTTTCAATAATCTTGGCTTGCATGCAGTCCATACCTATCTGGAGCTGTTTATTAGAGAGCCTCGAAGGTGAATGATGAGGTCATATATCCCATGTTCCCACAGGGCAGCCTGAAATGCAATTATCCTCTCCACTCGCCTCTCTGCTGTCCCTTTCTCTGTTGACTCTTTACTGGTGATTGAAAAAGAGCAGAGGAATAGAAAAATGCTTTAGTGGTCACTGTAAAACTAAAGCAGCTAACAAAAACATGTACGAGCCAGCTGCTGCAGTGGCTTAAAATGATATGAAGTAGCTAATTTGTGTGCTTGTGTGTCTACTCTGTCTAGGCTTCCCAAACGCTTCCTGGCTTTACAGTTAATTGGTGCTCATCATGTATCGCCGCATGTATTGCTGCCTGGGCATTTAGGATGGGGGGCCTTTGCTTATTGGCAATACATGCTTGTCTATTTACATGAATGCAACACATGTGTGCCGTGTGTATGTGTTTGAGCATGTCAAAGAGCTTTTCTTAGAAACAGCAGCTGTGGGGAGTATCATCCGATCCGCCAGCAAAGATATTCCCAGAATGCCAAGCTGAGGCTCTGATCTATTGGAGTGAGAGTATTGCAGAGACCAAAGATGCACACACATAAGAGGAAGTGGCATTCCTCCGTCTCGTCCAAAGGGCCAACTGCGCTCAGCGGGGACACACATTGCTGTGGCACAAAACTCTGGAGGACACTTATTCCCGTAACACCTGGGACTGATAACAAACTCAGAGGATGCTCAGTCCCGTAACATGATTATTTAACACCTGACTGAAGATAACAACACTTTTACCAAAATAACACATCCATGTTTGCCCCAGCATTTCAGTTACTTCTTATAGACAAAACACAACAGATGCAATTTCAAAAATCATCTCAGCATGGCAGAGAGGCTTTGGCAATCTTGCTCAGGGTGTGACTATCAAAAATAAACAGCACAGTATTTCAGCCCTTTAATTGCTGTTTAGGAAGTACTATGTGGTTGTGTAAAGGCCACAAGGGTATTGCATGACTGTGTGGATTATTATGCCGCTTTTAAAGCAAATAAATGTAGTCGGTTCAACATCATCAAGGCAAATTAATCTCACAATGACAATTTCTTTAGTTAATTACAGGAGGATCCATAACTTTCAGCAGTTAGACAATGACACGCTTCTGTCTGATGAAGATAAAGCGAGTGTGATATCTTTTCAATTCAATGACCATCAAAATTGACTTAAAATTAATTATGATCATTAATAGTCACTGTTGGTTTATCGCCTTTCTGTGATAGAATTAGGATGTCCTCAACACAGCCTGAAGTGAACAGACATCTAACCTTAGACTAAAATGTACAATATGTGCAGTAAAAATCTATCTCCTAACAAAGACTGTAGCCTCTTAATGCACAGTAAAAATAGCACCCTGGCTTTGCCTCAGAGCTGACATTTGCTGTTTGGCAGAAACAGCGGGAGATCTGTGCTTCTGTCGTAGAGTGGTGGTCTACTGCAGCCTGGGGATGGGTGCACACACAAACACTCTGCAGGACATAATAAAGCAGGACTTTCCCACATGCATCGTTGGCATTTCCATCCCTGCTGTGGTGTACTTTACCCAGCTTCACAGCAGAGCTGCACACTGCTCTATGACTGACCCTGGCCCTAGACCTTCAACTTGTCTGCTTTCACACTCAAGAAGAAAATAAGAGGAAATGTCTTGGTTTTGTAGTGCATCATAGTCTGTGACTCCTCTGCAATAACAGAGAAAAAATGACACAATAAGACTGAGAGGTGAGAGAATGAGAGCGAACAGATGCACTACTGAGGAAACAAGATGAATGGGAGGCTCGGGAAGAGGAGGATGTGGAAAGATGAGGAAGAATCTGTGGGGACTTTAAAGGTGAACAAAGGTGAAGGAAGACCATGCAAGAATAGAAGAATTAGTGATAGAGTGGCTTGCAGTATTTCTGGGCTTTTCAGCCGACGGCCGTGAAGAGGGGATTTGAGTAAAGCTACCAGTTTTTGAGCTGAGTGCTGCAGAAGCGGCCGGCCGCCCGGGGAGAAGGTGTGACACGATCATTAGCGCGTGACGGATGGTGGCGGGAGGCAGGGAGCGCCAGTACCCGCTACATCATCATCCATCTGCTGCTCTCCTCTAAGCCCCAGCCTCGGAGCCACTCACTCACCAGGATACCTTTCTTCTCCAGCCAAAGCTGCCTGGCTCATCCACACTGACCAGGCAGGCCAGTGGGAAAATATCCAAACACTACTTGGATGCCCATTGTCGCTAAACCAAGTTAAATTACGTCTTTACGTCTGGTTCAGTCCCACTCTTGGTAAAAACACTGGATCTCAATTATGACAGGCCTGACCATGGCTTTCACACCATTACTGTACTTTAAGGGACTTTATTTTTTGTCATTTCTTCTATCAGATATTCATTGTTAAAATATGCAATGTCTAAGAAAAATGTCTTATTCTAAAATATGTACAAAGCAGGAAAATACCGCTCCCCATATCCACTTTGTGTGTATTTATGAGGCTGCAGCTGATATGAAGAGTAGATTTCATTTTTCCTTCCTCAGCTTGCAGCTCATTAGGAAATGATTCAGTGAGAGACTTAAACCTGGAGAGCAGGTCTCTTTGGTTTAAAATGATTATTGAGTCTTGAAGCAGACACAGCAGAGCCGCCGTGCTTTGTTTATCCATAATCTGCACAGGCTGTGCCCCTAAGCCTGTAATTGGCTGCTTTTCTGTCTTTCTATAGGGGTATTTCTTCTTACCAGATTTTTGCTCATAAATACACTCCACCTGTGCAAGCATCTTTCTCTTTCCAAGCAGCCTATAACAGCTCGGCTTCCTCCTGCTGAATGTCTAGGTTAAATAAAACAGGGTATGAATTATTTCACTGTTCACTTCAAGATAAGCAAAAAGAAAAAAATGTAGGCTGCACATTTAGGTTACATTGTCCTTTGAGTCATCAGCACCTGAGCAGCAGAGAGCAGCCTCTTTACCAAAGTGACTTGTGGGTGGGACTGCTGTGAGCTCTGCAGATGAACCTAAACGGGGACAAACCACACACAAAAACTACACCAACGACTACAGCAACAAAAGCTCTTGTACCAAACTCCAAACTTGCCACCAACAAGACACAACACTGCTGCAGCCCTCACAGGTGTCATTTTGCACAACTTATTTGACCCATATAACTACACTGAGAGATAACGACGGTTCTTTTGGGACGGGCCCGGTGTTGTGTCCCGCCGCCGGTGGGAGTCGCGTGTGTCGCATTACTTTGACCCAGGCTAAGCTGAGACACCGGCTATTTTTATTCGGGGCAGTTGAACCTTCTGCTCCGGCACTTCACTGTGCTGTCAGCTGCTTGTGTACAGGAGCGGACAGAGGGGAAAACCAAGCAACCACAGCAAAATGTGCACTTTAAACTGACAAAAACACAGAGGGAGAGGCAACTAAAAGCCAATTAAAGTCGTGAAAAACACTCTCGGGCAACCACGGCAGTAAAGCATGAAGCACCAGCAATACAGAAGTATTTCATTTCCACGAAACATTAAACACAATGGCTTTATCGTGTAGTACCACTGAGACAAGTCTTTTAATTTCTCCTAAATGGTTATCTTTGGGCTGAAACTTGTGTTTGAGCTCTATAGGCTACACGTTAATGTGCTAGCTCATAATTTCCTCTCAGTTATCTTTATACATTTACACCGCCTAGCCCTTGATTGATTTAGCACTGAACTGAAAGCAGCATTCTGAATCAGGAAGAAGATGTCTGTTCTTCAGTAATTACCCTGCATTAAAACAATTAGGCTAAATGAAACCCCCGGTCCCGAAGGTGGTCAAAACTAAACTAACAATTAAAGCTACTTTAGCCTGCTGTCAAAATAGGGACCGAACATGACAGTATAAGTTCGCCTATTCAAACTGTCCCATAGATGTTATTGAGATAAACCCCACGGTGCTGCTGTTGCCGCTATCTTCACAAAGCCGTGCGTAAAGAGACCGTTAGTTAACAGCTAGTGAAACTAATTTAGCACAATCTGGTTACAACTTCGATTAATACCGAGTAAATCATGTGTTTTAACAAGTTTTAATATTATCCTAAGTGACAGTAAAGACAAAAAAGACAGCATCCCCAGAAAGTCCGAAAATAAGCCGCTGTCACTCCGCGGAGCGATCGTTACAAGCGGCGGCTTTCTCCGGTCCTTACCGTGAAGAGTGTCCCTCCGCCGCGGGCTGCTGGCGGTGAGGAGTGCGGCTGGACGGCGGGGCTGTTGGCGGTTGACTGTGAGCTCCGGTGCTCCTCCTCCGCCTTTTGCCTGTCTCCGTCGGAGCAGGAGGAGCTCTGAACCCTGAGCCACGCGCCGACATCAAAACCCGGCCCCCGTCCAGCCCACTCCCGCTCTGTCCCGTCCCAGTTTCTACCCTCCTCCGGTGCTTCAAGCGTCAATTATTACATTATTACCTACTTACAACCAATGATGGTAAAGGAATACTTTTAACAAACCACCCCACAATATGACTTTGCTTTGAACACAAGGCCAAAAATATCAATGCTAGCTAGCTAAATTGGTAAATATTGACACGTAAAGAGTGATGTACTGAAAAAAGTTTATCTAAGATGCTAAAACTTCTAGCCTACTAACAAACTAATGTTAGCTGTAAGGTTAGCCAAAAATTGCAACATTCTAGGTCAAGATGAACAGTATTGCCCAATATTCAAATTTGTTTAATAGCCAGCTACAATAGTAAAAAAAAAAAAAAACACACACACACGCGCACACACACACGCACACACACACATACACTATATAGCTATATAGCCTAAAGAAAATTAAAGACATTCAACTTGCCTATTTTTGCAATAATCAGTAATAGATATGTATAGCAAAGGCTGCCTCACACTTGCTACACACCTGGCAGACTGGAAACAATAATGAAATGAGCTGGATTCAGCCCATGTGGCTTGTGTTTAACATGTATGTCACTGCAGGCTGTGGGTGTGCAAAGGCTGTAGCCTAATGCATTAATTTTACGAGTCAGCATTTAGATATTTATTTATTTTGGTAAGAACCAGTGCATATCAAGTAGCTACAATTATTTTAACTTGTCCAAAGTCCTTTCTGAACTACTCTTTGTTGCTCTAGGACCATTTTTGTAAATCCAAACAGATCTCAAATATAAAGAACACTCATAAAAATACAGCCAACATGTTTGTGAGGTAACAAAAGGTTTTAACTAAGACCTATAAGTAGTTCATACTAGGCTAAATGCACCATTACCAATGTCACAAAGTCACAGATAAACAGTTGCAAAAAGACATGCATCTAGGCCTAAATATTGTATTGTAGTCTTTCAACCCAGTCATTATTTTTTAATGAATTAAATTAAAACATTGATTTAGACCTACATGTCCACAGAGTAGTATTGTCTGTTTTGTTGCCTTAAAAGAGACATAAATCTTCTATTTATGGAATGGTTTGGCTTTTCTTAATCCCATACTGAGTTGAACAACCTAACTTAAGTTTCCACAATGAAAATAACAATCTGTGTTCAAACTGCTGGCACATGAAGTGGTGAGAAAAACTGGCTGCAGTTTCCGTTTCATTTTGAAGTTATGATATTTGGTGTCCTGTTTCTTAGTAGAACATTTGGTAAACCCCCTTCAGAAAAAAACAAGACTAGTCAGAAAATATTATATAATATTTCAAGAAATTATGGTAAAGCAAAGAGCAGATTTTCATTAATCCAAGACATATTTTCAGTTCAAATGAATTCAGAAACTCCATTATTCAAAGACAGATTTACACATAAAAGATCCCTCAATGATAAATGTACTATAGAGAGACAAAAGCCCTATTCCACTGCTTCACCATTGCTCCTTTTGTTCCAAGACTACTTCAACAACCATTAGGTACAGTTGATAGATTTGGGACTAAAGAAAATAAAATACAATTATATTATTTTTACTACTATTTGTCAAATTAAACTTCTTCTAAATGTCAAACAATGACAAAATTCTACACTGACTGTAACCACCGAGTATAGAGATGAGTGAGGGCAGGATGTGCGTCATCAAAAAGCCTGCAAACACTGCTATGTATGTCTGCTTTCTGTCTACCTGTATTTGCATGTGTGTGCGTATTGCGCATTCACGTGTTACTGGCGTTTTAATGACATCATTACCTACTGTAAATCTGAAAATATTACCATAAACTGCAGAGAAAAATGTCAGGAGCGCATAGACACAAGCGCACCTGCTGAGTGTTAGCGGTATGGCTGGCATGTGAGGCACAGAGGACAGAGACTTTGCGGCGCTCGCTCTACCATGGCGCGTGCACACACACATACCTCCCGAGTGCTGCTGGCTTGTTACATGAACACAGCTCATTAGAAAGTGCACAGCTTACTGTTTATGTGTGTCATACTGTTACATCAGTTCCTCGCTGAGCTGGACTGGTGTCTGTTTAAAGGCTTTACTGGCAGTGAGATTAACACCAGCCCCAGGAAAGTAGTGAAGGTAATAAAACAACTTTTTAAGAAATAATAACAAGGCAGTAGTGTACACCAGCAATTCAAAAGATCAGTTACTCTGATGAATGTAATTCATTCATACATAAACTTACTTCTAATTAGTACCATTAAGGGCCGTGGGTGACTGGCATGCAAACAACTATGGGCCCGAGGTAGGGTATATGGAGGCCAGTTAGTCACAGAGATGACCGAGAACTTTTCAACTCTCATTCACTAACAGGCAATTTAACTATTCACTATTTCAACTATAGATGCATGTCTTTGGATGATTGAAGAAGGCAGTGTAAAACAAAAATTGACTTACAACCCAAATTCCGGAAATGTTGGGAAATGTTAGGAGATAAGAAATTTTACACTTTTATCCATAAAATGAGCTTATTTCAAATTTGATGCCTGCTACAGGTCTCATAATAGTTGGGACAGTCTCTCCTTTTTAAAACAGTTTGAAGACGTCTGGGCATCAAGGTTATGAATTTCTGAAGTTTTGTTGTTGGAATTGGTCCCATTCTTGCCTGATATAGGTTTCCAGCATATGTTGCTATAAAACTTTATAAAGCTTTTAGAATTCCTAGTTCCTTCCAAAACACGCAAGCGGTCCATACCATATGCACTTATGCACCAACTGAAGGTTGATAACAAGCTCGAAGGTCTCCCTCTTCTTCAGCCCGAGGACACAGCATCCAACAATAATGTCAAGTTTGGGCTGGACCATAGAACACAGTCCCACTTTGTAACAGTCCACATTTAAATGAGCCTTGGCCCAGGACACGACAGCATTTCTGGACCATTTTCACGCATGGCTTCCTTTTTGCATTATAGAGCTTTAGTTGGCATCTGCAGATGGCACGGTGGATTGGCACTGACAGTGGTTTCTGAAAGTATTCCTGGGCCCATTTAGTAATGTCATTGACACAATCATGCTGATGACTGATGCAGTGTCGTCTCAGGGCCCCAAGACCATTGATGATGTTATGCACTGTAGATGATGAGATTTGCAAAACATTGAGGAACATTGTTTTTAAAGTATTCCACTATTTTTTTTTAACACTCTCTTTCACAGATTGGAGAGCCTCTGCCCATCTTTACTTCTGAGACTCTGCCTTTCTAAGACATCTCTTTTACAGCTAATCATGTTACAGACCTGATATCAATTACCTTAATTAGTTGCTAGATGTTCTCCCAGCTGAATCTTTTTAAAGTTTCTTGCTTTCTCAGTCATTTATTGCCCCTGTCTCAACTATTTTGAGACCTGTAGCTGGCATCAAATTTGAAACAAATCATTTTGTAAAGTGTAACATTTATCAGTGTAAACATTTGTTATGTTATCTATGTTCTAGTGTGAATAAAATATTGGCTCATGTGATTTGAAAGTTTTTTATTTTTCATTTTATTCAAATTTTAAAAACATTCCAACATTTCCGAAATTCTTGTTGTAAAAGCAAAAGTAAAATGATTTGTAAAGAACAGAATAAGAGGATCCACAGGTATCAAAACCAAATTACAAAAAAGTTGGCAAAATTGTAAACTATGTAAAAGACAAAATAAAGAAAATTTAATTTTGGTAGTCTGTATGCGTACTTTAATGTTCTGTATTTCATAATTTGCACTGAGGTCATTGTAATTACCTCACTCCAATGCTTAAGAGTGCCATATTATTTGGCCTATTTGATGGGACTAGCTCTTTTTGTTTACCATTACATCACTGCTCCAGAGCGTCTTATTGCTCATGTAGACATAGCTATCTCCTTTGATCAGTGTGCACCAACGCCAGCGTGTGCATGTGTGTACAAGAGATCGAGTGACACCTCAACAAGTGAGCCTTATAAATATTAATACACCAGTCATGAATATTCAGAGGGCCGCCTATGAATATTTAAACTATGATGGAGCATGCGGCCGGGTGACTAGACAGCCACAGACAAGAAACAGACAAATAGACCTCCTTCTTTGCTTCTTCACACAAGCGAGAACCAGCAGAGCCCTTCCTTTGAGGCCATATAAATCCTAATTAAGAGTACAACACATGTTATTTCCACCACACTGGAAAAGATGCACAATACTATTTGCTATTACAATAGTAGGAACTGTAGGCTCAAACTTTGCTACAAATGCTGATTTTATGAGGTCATTGTGTAAGATATCTCCAAAATAGTGTATGATCTACCCACAGTCAAGTCTGCATCACAACAGGGTTTACATTAGAAACCTATCCAGTGATTCTCATTGGCTGGGTACAGACAAGTCGCTGCTGTGTGAGAATCGCTTACCAATCTGTATGGACACTTCTGGAGGTACTGAAAGAGGATTTTGGGCCACAATAAATGATTTCACACAAAATTACCATCCTAATTAGAGCTGTCAGGGAGTGATTGATTTCCCATACGCAGCAGATACCAAGTCTATTATCCATATCCTCTTGCTAACACCAATCGCTGTTGTCTGGAGGGGCACCTGAGAGTGTACAAAACCATGGTGCAACCCCCTGGGGAGAGATGGATGATGAATTTAGATGCGGTGCGTCAGCAAGTCAGAATTACAAAACTATGAGCGCAAGGAGAAATAATAGCAGGTTCAAATGTGGGATGGGCTAAGAGTGCTCTGAGCTAAAACTGTAAGGAAGAATGCAACGGCATGAGAAAAAAAGAATAATACTGCTCCTGACCGCTCCTAAGTTTATTTTCAGATCAATGGCAGTGAGTCACTATAGTTCATCTTCCGTTACATGCACAAATGCAGTGATCGCGGGTTGGGACCCTGTGGATTACGCTTAATGTGCGCAAGATCTGCCCACCTACACAAATAGTGAATCAGAATGCATAAGAAAATGTATGAAGGTGAAGAAAGTGCACCTGTTAAGTGATAGACCACAGTGGAGCGATGGCTGTGTGGGTTTGTGGTCTATAACGGATGTTTGACAGACTCTGAGCTCTCCCCTCCTCTGCCTGCCTTCTCATGTCTTTAGGCAGTGGGCGTAAACTACCTCCTTTTTTCCTCCTAAATGCAGCCTTTTCCATTGCCATCTCCTTTCTCCCCGTCGCAGCTCGGTCCTTGCTTTTCTATGCATGTTGTTTTTTCGCTTATTGCAAGTTTGACAGGTCTTCAGAGAGAGAAATGCAGAGGGAGAGGAATCAAACAATCTCCTCAATTAGACAGCCCACACTTGCGTACGTCTGAACTCTATACCATCTTCATCAGCTGTCGCGCTTTTTCATCTCCTCAGTCACAGACACCTTTGTTCCCAAGTTGAAAACACACTGTTCACAACAAAAGGCAAAGAAAACCATTTAGCTTTGAAGAACAGAACGCTGTGACAAGCTTTTAAGGTTTATTTGCATCAAGAGGAGGGAGTCTCTGCTTTTCCGTCTTAATTGACCCATCAGTTTGTCTGAAATTTGCAAGACTACATGGTGACCACTGATACAAGGGCATTCACTATGCAAATGGATCTTTTGGCTGACTTGCTTGTTTATATTTCAAGGCTAAATATGAGCGTTTTAAAACTCATGAGGGAAGAAAGCAGATGAGAAAGGTGCTGTTGTGGTTTACTAGTGCAAAATTGCTCAAACTAAGTGAGAATGAAAGGATTTGGTTATTCTTCTGATGTTAGGAGCATCAACTTTTTTAGTGGCCACTGAGTGTTTATGTCATGTTGAAACTTATTAATGGCAATGGCCTTATCTCGCAATGGTAAAGAGATAGTGCCCAAACCTGAACTCAAACCGTGCATCTTCTGGTTCAGGGGTAAATGCTCTATCCATTGAGCCACAAAGCCTTATACTGTATATATTTAGCCATATAATGATACAGAATACTTGGTCATCATTCAACAATCATTTTTTCCTTGAAAATGTCAACCATTTACTGTTATCTTGCCAAACAAACACTGGCAAAAGTATGAAGGGTCTTAAAAGAACAGATACAAAAAGCCAATAAGCCCACATACAGGGACAATGGTCAGCGCTGGAATGAGTGTGTGTGCTGGAGTAATACGCTGGTGCACTGCAGCATACCTGGAGGGCTGAGACCTGTTGATGCAATCAGTGGTGGATGTCTGGAGTTTTCTCTTTGCTCCCCATCTGTCTTCTCTGCACTTGCCTGTCAACCGCTCTCACAATCCCCCACTTGGAGCTTTCCTCCCACAAAACCATCCTGCCACCTCTCCTGTCCTGTCCTCTCTGCTTCTCCCTCATTATGTGTACAACACTGTGGAAAGAAAAGGCAGGTTTTGGGAGATAGGGACAAAAAATATTCCTGAAGTCATTCACACTACCTCATTACACTGTTTTAGTCACTGTTTTACTTTTCCCCAATGCAGCAATTAAATCCATTTTCTTTTAACTTTCAAACATCAGGCCTCAACTTACACTGACGCCCAAACCTTACAATTATAAACAGATAAAAGTAATGCAGTGCTTTCCAAAATTTGCATCAAGATGGCCTCTCTTTATATTTTTCCTCCATTTTTCTCCACCATCAGGAAGAACTCAATCTTCCTCCCAGCCTCTCTCTTCTAATTCTCTTAATCATTCCCACCATTCATCACGCCCTCTTTGTGCGCTTCCCGACTCCCACCCTGGCATCAATGACCTGGAAGCAGCGAAGCCTGTTCCCTCAGCCGTGGGCATCATGGCCATAAGCTGAGTCGCAGGGCTATTTATATTTGTTCCTAATGAGGTGAGATTTCTCTACGCCATAGCAACGGTCTCTATGGATACCCTGCACTTGGATACCAGATCCCATTCTGCTTTAAATGTCTTATTATGGGCTCCGTCTTCCCCCTTGTGTATCGTAGCCTAATTAATTCTGAATTATCGGCCTTTGCTGGGTGAACAGTGCACAAATGCCCTCAAATTCCCACTGAGCTGACAACATCAACGCAGGTTTACATGAAAAACACATCTGAGGGCCACCGGTCAATTTGCAGCATCAAGTAGATCAATAGCAAAGCACTTAGGCGTGCAACCTGATGCACAACTCACTTTTTAAAACTGTCAAGTAGACGGGAGCAGAGACCTCTACAGGTGCGCTCATTACTTGATCTAAAACGCGCACAAGAAGCATCTGTCTTCCTCGTGGCGCGCCAGGCTGATGATGGGCGCGCTATTGATCAGGTTTGAGCAAAGTGAGGAGCAGGTTGAGGCGGTGGGGACCCGAGACTGCGCTGCTCCGATCATTAGGAGATCTCAGAGACTTGAGGTCACGCAGGTGCACAGACCCAACATCTCGTTTCCTGCCGTAGAGTGAGACAGGCGCTCAATAACGCGACAGAGCAACTTCGCGGGAAAAGCCACACAGCCTCTGCGCCTTTGTATTTACAGTAAGACTTGGAAATATTCACTACTTTCTCCCAATGACAGACGCTCCCAGACAGCTGTGTGCGCCTGTACTCACACGGGTACACACACAAATATACACACGCTGACAGGTGCTGCATTGTTATGGCATGTCCAACTCTGGCAGCTTGTTTTCCTCAGACCTCTCACCCTCTGTGATGACTCAGAGACGGGAAAATGAAAGGAGAGGCATGTGCAAGGGGGCAGCGGAGAGGGGGCGTCCACTGACAGGAGGGGACAGTGAGCCCGAGTTAGCTTAAGCACAAGAAGGTTAAGTAAATCTTATCATTAATGCTATGTAAAGAGATTGCTTTGACCTCTGCTTTGGCTGTCTGCATATGCAAGCCTGTGTGCACGCGTCTGGCCTTTGTCCTAGTGAAGCAGGTGGCAGCAATGACGTCTGTCTCCTTCCCAGCAGAGAGCACGAGCGCGCACGCACAAACACGCTTTCCCACCCCTCGCGCTCGCCGTTCTCCGGTGTCATTCCCACTAGATCCTTCCTATCGTGCTTGAAATTCACTCATCATATCGGGTGGCCACAGTGTACCGCGCGCTGACACAAGCGCACGCAAAAAAAAAAAAAAGAAAAAAAAAGAAAAAGACGCCCACGCGCCCCTCACGCACAAATCAGTGGATGGACATGATTATACAAGCGGAACCTGACAGCAGGAACAAGTAACTAAAAAAAGAAACACGAAAAAGAATATAAAACGCTTATTTGCCTGTGTTGTATAAGTGCGTTTCATCTTCCCACTCTCGCCTATACCCTCACCCACACAGGTTAGATCCAATAGCTGGTGCCAGGCCTCTCTATCTTTGCAACACAATCATGGCCGTGTGAAGGAATATTGCAGTGGAGTTTTTCATAATTCCTCTACACGCCCACACGCACGCGGAGTCGGGGGAGAGCGCGGGATGGGGGTAAAAGAAAATGAAAAGGAGAGGAGAGGTGAAGGGGGTGCGGGAGTGCTCGTGAGTACCAGGAGGTAGTTGTTATAGTAACTGCGTATATACCTGTCAATCAAAGCTATTTCAGGCATCTTGTTTTTTATGGGAGAAAAATTAGGCTACACACACACAAAACAAAAAACGCATGCACCAGGGCCAGAGAGCTGCGACAAAATGATTAACCAACGCACATAAACTGTTACTTCAACTTGCAACTGCAGATGCAAAAGATGATGCAGGCGTTAAAACAAGGTGTGCTTTCAACAATGACTGGACAAGTAAAGGTACATTTCACTATTGATCTAGGAATAATTAAATTAAGCATAACCAAAAGATTTAAGCTCGACTTCGGTGGCGGAAAGTGTTGGAAGAGAAGAGAGTGGGAGTAAGAATAGTTTAGGCACCAATATGGCTGAGTGCTGAGTTTGGAAGCACACGCATTAGGCAGAAGGTAATTAATACCTGTCACTGCGGTGCTCTGTTTTGCGCCTTTATTCGGTTTCAGACCAATTAAAATATGACACTCCTCCGGTGGAGAATGTCTTGTTAAAATTAAGCACCCGAGACGCACAGACACCTTTGATAAACACATCCACAGCTACAATTGGCTTTGGCAGCGATAGATAAGATAGGATAGAGGGGGAAATGTTGCTTGCAGTGTGTACGTTTCGTGTCACTTCCAGTACAGTGTTGTTAGGAGTGATTAAAAGTGTGTACGTTTTCTTTGTGGGTTTGCACTATACAACAAACGCGCAAACAATGAAAATCGGAGACATAATGTTATAAGACGTTGCAAGACATTGTGACCAGTGTTGAGAGCTCACTGCCAATGATTTGTGGACAAATGGTAAGGAAATAGGCAAGTGGAGAGAGCAACTGAGGATATATAACGACAGGTGGTGTACAGAAAGCAAAATATGATGAAGGGTGTTGATGGAAAGAAAAACAAAGAGTGGAAAGAGCTAAGGGGGAATGTGAGTGAAATATGGTGGTGTTTTTTAAAGAGTTGGGATGATAAGAAGTGGGGAAAATGGAGAGAGGTGGAGTGATGGATGCAGGCAGGGGACCAGCAGCTTTCTGCCAACATCTCCATGCATCCTTCCAGACATCACACTGTGCTACCATCTGCTTCAGCCTCTGCCACATACACACTTAAAACACACACAAAGAGGAAGGAGGAGAAACGTGAATCATTAGCGTCTCCCGACACTGAATAAATATCTGGGGATAAAATCTTGTCTGCGGAGAAAATCACCTGCGGGGAAATATGATTGGATGAGATCACGACCCCAATGAAACGCAATTTGCATGTCATCTAAATGGGATCTGGCCCCGATGCACAGGAGGTCAAGAGGCGTCCGATTAGTCGCATAGGACGACTCACTTCCCCCAAACTGGCTAAAAAAGAGCGACAGTGGCAGGTGAAGTGGCGGTCCCAGAGTGAGCTACAGGACTGCCCTCTTCTGGACACTGCACAAATCTCAACAATTAGAAGCTAAACATGTAAAGACAGACAAATCCCGATGGCTGTTGTTTCTTTTTAATCACATTAGAGCTGAGGAATAAAAATAACAAAGAGCATGAGTGCTTCACACAAAGTGTCCTGGTTAACCACATACAGAGTCTTTTTATACATATATTTATATAATAGAACAATTTCTCCCAGTTGTACAGCTTCTGATTGTAAGACAGAAATATACCAACATTCCCTGGGTGAGAAAGAGAGAAAAGAGTCTAACTCTCAACAATCTACATTATAAAACCTACAGGCCATTCCTTTTTATAGAATTATACATCAGCGAGGCATCAGGGTTCATTATAAAAATAGGAATATAGTTGGTGAAGTAGCACTAACTGTGGGGGAGGGTGGATATGACAAGTTCATCCATTCAACACGTTTCCAAAGCAGGAAATGTGTGTCTATGGCCATGGTTTGTGCGCCTCTATAAGTGTGGTACAGCAGTCTAGCCCCAAGAAGTCAGTTATCAATGAAAAGGTTTAAATTAACAAAACTGTTAGAAAAGTAGGAGTACAAATAACCATATAAACAATAGAAGGAGGTTAGTGTACAGAGAAGTGCTGTCAAAACCAAAGAGGAGCATTTAGATTAAAGGGAGGATGAGAAGAAACCAAAGTGGCAAAGTAATGAAAGGTTTCAAAATGAAGTGCAAAGCAGCTCGGAGGTTGCCCTTCATCTGGTTTTCCACGGGTGCTATTAGTGAAAGAAAAAAAACAAACGGGTGAGTGTTAGGAGAAGGGAGCCAGAGCAGAAAAGCTGTTATTGCTGGGGGTAGTTTTATTTGGTGTTAACATATGAGTAGGGGAAAAGACAAAAAAAGAAAAAAGGAGCTATTGCTGGGGGTAGTAGGGCTGCTGCTGAGGGGGCTGTTGGGGGTAGCCAGGGTATGGTTGTCCAGCTGGGGGTGCTCCAGGGTATCCTTGTCCTGGAGTGGCCTGGTACGGCATATAGTACTGATTGTAGGCGTAGGGGTTGTAGCCCATAGGCATCTGGTAGTATCTGTGTAGACAATAAAATTAAAAAAGTGAAATATAGTAATTTCTAACATAATCAGCCTCTTGACAACCACATTTCAGACTACATTTTAGCATGTTGCTGCATTTTGGTGCATGTATTGAAAATCTAACATATGCCAAATGTGAAACTGCTACATTGTCCATAATTTTGTTCTGTAAAGAAAACTGAAACACTAAAATTGTAAATCTTCTCTGGTTGTATAAACAGCAACTTTGGTATTTTGGTGTTAACATAGTTTTAGCTACACTGTTACATTTTAGCAGTGACAGAATTGCTCTTATAATAATTAGCTACAGCAGATAGTGTAAGTCTTTTTTAAATGCCATCTTAAATTAAGTAGCAATCACAGACAACACTTTTTGATGTACCCTTTTACAATGATACAGAGAATGTGTTTCATGCCAACTCAAGTCTGGATCTGAAATTGAACATGGCACTAAGACTACAGCCACTCTAGCATGAAACAGTTGGTTCACATTGATTTGAAGCATACTGTGATGGACTGACCCGGGGTAACCTTGGTAGGTTGGGTACGGGGGTCCCTGGGCCTGTGTGGGAGGAGCCACAGGTGGCGGGTTGTTGGTTGCGGGGATAGCGGGCTGTGTGTTGGTGGGAGGTCCGGAGGCCGCCTGGGGAGTGATGGTAGGTGGAGGGGGTCTTGCTGGAGGTGTGGCCTTCGCTGGGGGTTGCTGTGGCTGTTGAGACTAAAAGCCAGAAGACACAGATGAATAAAAAGCTCTGAAAGTGCGTCATTGCTGTTCAGGGATTTATGCTTACAAAGATAGTCCTAGGAGCAGGTGTGGGTCCAGCAGCAGGGGCAGCAGGAGTGGTCTGATACGCAGGTACATTAAAGGAAGGAGCACTGGGCTCTCGTGCAATGCTTTGCTGCAAGTCTCTGAAATTTTTTTTTTTTTTAAAAATAGCATGCCTTTAGTTACACCTCCATCAAAAAGTAAAAACTACAAGACATATTTAGCAAAATAAAAAGCATAAAAATGAGCTGAGTAGTCTACTTCTCAAACTTCGATATCACAAATATTTAAAAAATTATGAAGAAAAAACAAGACACAAGGACATACTTAAGCAGTTCATCACGCTCCGTTTTGCGAGCAAAAACAATGTCGCTGCACTTGTTCTGGAACCTGAGCAGAATTTCTGTCAAGTCGTTGTAAAACTGTGGAGGAGAAACACATGGACCAAAATAAACCACTGGCTTGACACACTAAGGTAACAACTTTTATAAGAAAGTTTGTGACAGGCTAGAGGTTGGTGTGGTTGGTACAGTTCATCCGGGCTGAGCCTTAAGTGTGCCGGGGTTGTGCTGACTGAGTACCTTGGTGCCTTCGCGCAGGTTGCCGCTGATCTCGATATAGCTGTCGTGAGCTGAGGCCAGCTTCTTCAGGACTTCCTCTCTCTGGTTGGCCTCGGAGTTAGACTGCTTCAGGTTACTGAACTCCTGGTGTGATGTCTGCACGATGAGTACAGGTGTTATAAAAAGTAGTGTCCAGCAACTACATTTTTCATTATATAAAGTGTTAATTTATATAATTCATGGAAGTCTTCAAAAAACAATGATTATGAAAAATGTATTCTTTGTAGAGCAATGACCTTTACTGAAATAGACTATATTTTGCATGCAATGTACTACATGTATATGAATATTTGTAAATATGGCCTAAATCACCTCACCTTATGATGAATGTTATATTGCATAGTCATTGTTTTTACAAGAATTTGAGCTTTTTGCTTACTTGGGCAATCTGAAAAACATTATACTGTATATTGAATGAATAATGAAAAAGTATTTGTCAATTTACTTTCTAAAATGGAAGTCCTTGGTGTGTTATGTATGTGTTCTCCCTGTACCTGCACTTGGCCCAGCAGCTCCTCCTGCTTGCGGAGGCTAGCCTGTACTCGCTGGTTGTAGGAGCCGTACAGCTGCTCGAGCTGGGCCAGTGACAGCTGCTCCTCACTGATGGCACCATCTTGAGCGAGCGCGGTCAGGAAAGTTACAGACATGTCAAAGGTGACAGCCTTGATCTCTCCCTCCAGGGTCTCCCTCTCTTTCTTCACCTCATCAAGCTGTGCGAGCTGGGCGTGCAGCACGTTCACCACCTGCAAAAAAAACACATGACAGATGAAACCTGGGCGGACAATAAAAGGCTTGTTCTAGACATGGATGTGCACACACTTTGACCTTTCCCAACATTTTCAGTTAATTGTTGTCCATTAATCCCACCTCAACATGCTATTGTATGACTAGAATAGACAATGTAACCTCTTTTTGTGTTTCAACTGAGCCAGACTCCTTTCCCCAGTTCTGCTTGCATAGTTATTTAAGTTCCCCAGTGAAACACACTGCATAGTCAGCAAAGAAAATGAAAAATGGAGCTACAGTGAGTAGGAGGGACAGGGCCATAAAGTACACCGTGTCCACCAGGCATTTCTGTACAGCAGGTATCTGTGTTTACGAGGTTGATAAAACAGTCTCACAATTAGGTCTTTTTGGTTTTTTTTGTTTTTTACAAAAGGAAGATAAAGACAGACCTCGCTTCCTTGCAGAGTCTTTGTGGGGTTGGCAGAGGGAATGGCAGCGTTCAGCTCATTTTCTGGTTTACACAGTAGGGCGATCATCTCACAGTGGGTGTTGTAGCGGTCTCGCACCACCTGGTCTGCCTGCACTGCTTTGTCCAAAACGTTGCGAAAGTTAGCACCCTCTGGGGGAGAGACAAGGGGAAACAAGGAGCATGGTCAGCTGCAGTCAAATGAGATGTACCTTAAGAGAGTGCAAACAACTAAAGTGTATGTATACCAGCACGAAGGGGCTTGTAGAGGTCTCCAGACGGGGTCCTGTTCCAGCGCTGGTTGAATTTGCTTCGCAGCTCATTGTCCGTTGTCTCTTCATCATCTAACATCTTCAGAGACTACAAAACAAACACAAACTTACTCACAAGAAATACAAATATGCATAATAGAGAAAGCATTTCAGGTCTGTTTTTGGGCTTGTCATATGATTCACATTTCATTGTGGCACTTCACAAGGAGAGCTACATTTCTGGAGATAATTGGGACAATCTGTGTTGGACTTTTTTAACGCTGCCAACAAACTTGGAACTTAGGCTGTGTTTTATGTTTTGAGTCCCGTCTGTTTATTTGTTTGTCATCAACATGGCTAAAGAAGTGTTGGCAGAGGATGGCGGACAGAGAGTCCTTGGCCCAGAGATCAGTGGATTAGATATCAATGATGATCCTAATCTGGGATTTCTGCCAATGGGGACAATTAGGAGTTTTTGGTATTTGTTTGGTTTTCCAGTGATTGAAAATACCAATATATTCAAGCTATTCATATCTCACATCCAGTTAGCAAACCAATACTACAAGCAAGCTGTAAAAAAAAAATAAAAAAAAAAATGAAAAAAAAAAAAATAGCATGATATTTTGTAATTTAAATTACACACTAACCGCATCCAGTATCTCTCTATTGCAGGTCAGTAGTTCAGGCAGGCCTTTTATTAGTTGCTCGATGCTCTGCAGACCTCCCTGCTGTATGATGGCATGAGACTTCTCAGCAATAGATTGTGGGATAGAGTCTCCAGACAGGTCCTCCAGAGCTGCTGGTAGGTTTAGAGAGGCCAGCACACTAAAGATAAAAAAGAATAATTAAAGAATCAGTCAATAATAATGACAGGGTTTACATTTTATTTCTAGTGTTTCCTCTGTCCCAAAGAACTTGGTGTAGGTGTGGTCAACGGTCACATGACCCGTTTTCTTTGCTTACATTGTCTGGAAAGGACAGTAATGGGCCCCCCCAAAAAATTTATTAGTTTTTGGTGTTGATCCAAAGAACTGTCTGGATCCAGGAATCTTTTAAAGAATCTATAACACTGTTAGACATAAGGGCGTCATGGCCAATGGCTAGAGAATTTATCCCTGAACTAAAAGATCTCCAGTTTAAGTCTGAACGCTATAACTATTGCAAGATAGGGACAAGGCCTCAGCAGAGGACTGTTTCGTTCAAGTGCTTTTAGTTATGTGTATAAAATCAGTCTGATGTATGCTTTTAAACACTAAAACCATTAGTACATTTATTGACATTTTAATGTCTGGCACCCTCTCATGTGCTGAATATTTTATGTCCATCTGTGCAGTAAGACAAATGGAGATTCACAGACGGATGACTACATCTGCTCAGCGACATGCACAAGCTGAAGCTGAGCAGGTGCAGACAGACACTAACCCATTGCAGAGGTTGGTCGCCTCCCTCATTGTTCCCACCAGTCTGTTTACAGTCTCTGCCTTCCTCTGGTTGTAAATGCTCATGGACTGCTGCACCGCCATGGGAACCATCTTCTCAAACAAGTCTGCACCACAAAATAAGCACAAACAACTACTTTCACACAAGATACTAAAAGTACAGCAACTTGGCACACATGAAAGGCCCTGGCATTTGAATGTTTACTAATCCTAGCACACATTGACAGCTTTCATGTTGTGATGTACATGTGTAACTTGTGTAACTGTAATACCTTTTATCCTTTGGCTTCAGTAAATAATAGCTGTGTACTTTTAAGAGAAAGCATGCAACTTTTTGTATTGAGGACTTTTTGTATTGTATTGAGTTTTTAATCACCTATATTGTAAGATTCCATCTTGGTTTTATTGTCAAGGATTTTAAAGAGTATGTTTAGTGCATACTTAAAGCTCTCTTTTAAATTACATACTCTCACTGGTTAGACTATTTTCAATATTGCATTAATGACTGTGCTTGTAAGCGTGCAGTGGCGAAGCGAGGAGGGAAACCGGGGGAAGAGCAGGGAGAGAGTTTCGGCAAATGTTCGGGGTACAAACTTAATCCTACAATGCCAAGGCAAGCTGCAGTTTTACTTTATGGATAAAGGCAAAGAAGAATATGTAGCTGTACAGTTGTTGAGAATGGGTTTGTGACTGGCACGGAAAGAAAGTTGAGCCAAAAAAGTGGTACTGGTACCTGAAAACTTCTGACTGAGTGGAGGTGTGACTGCAGTGGCTTTGGCCAAAGCAGCCTTGCCAATGTTCTCTAGATCCTTGATCTCAGGAACCCGCTCATTATAGATGAAATCATTGTCTTTTTTTGCTGCAGTGAGGGCTCGGTTGATCTTTTCACCCAAGTCTTTAACACTCACATATTCATCATAACGAGATGCCACTGTCTTTACAAGCTCTGCCGCATGCTAGAGAGGAAAATCAGAAAAAAATCTGTATATCACTACTTTATTCTACTTTTTTTCAAATAATAATAATGATAAAAAAAAGATCAAAAACTTAATTCTATACCTGCAGACGAGCAATCTCCTCTCCAAAGTGTTTCTTCTGCTTGGCCACGGCGCTCTGGTGGAGTTCGGCATTGGCTTGCATAATGCAGTGCTTAGCTGCCAGCACCGGCAGCACTTCCTGAAAATAAAAATACTGACCAGGGAGAGGCAACCACAAAGCAACACGCAGACATGCAAACAAATATATCCAAGCACATGTACAATGGCAGGGCAAACCACAATATGGCAGACACACACCAGCAAAGTGTATCATGAATGACATTACAAAAAGCCAAGCATGAGCAGTCCGAGGTGCGCAAACAAAACAAACACACACAACCAGTGCCACCACCACAAAGGGATGCAGAAAGATAGGAAGACAAGAGAGAAAACAGAACAGGCCATGAGTGTTTAGCCTTAAACCTAGTTTAACATGTTTAGCGTTTTTAGCCTTTAATGTACATGAGAGCAACAGTGTGAGGTAATTTTTAGCCAGAGACAACACTTTTACAGATATAGCAAAGTCCTAATATTAGGTCACTGGCAGAATAATTGATACATCTGTAAAATGTACAGTTTTAATGCGGGTTATTTAGCTTTTCAATTTGGTTAAGTTATCGATCAAATACACAGATCAGGCATAACATTATGACCACTTGCCTAATACGCACCTCAATACACAACAAACTGCAATGCACTGTGGTATTCTAATAACTTTGTAACAGAACCAGCAAAACAGCTACAGTAGCTCATCTTTTGGATCAGGCCACACGGCCAGCCTTTGCTCCCCATGTGCATCACCTGCTGCCAATTCACTACTGTCTTTTCCTTGGAGCGCTTTTGATAGATACTAACCACTGCAGACCAGAAACACCCCACAAGAGCTATCATTTTGAAGATGCTCTGACCCAGTCAGCTATTACAATTTGTTCCTTGTCAAACTCCAAAATGTTCATTTGCTGTCAAAATGTTATGCCTGATTGGCATGGAGTGTTTGCTTTGCTTCATTCTTTAGGTACTTGTCAAAGTTGCAGACTTAGGAGTTAATACCCAAAAACAATTAGTAGTAATCAACCAAAGCGAAAATAGGATGGAAGTGACCCAATGAGTACAGGGAGATGTTACAGTCCCACAGCCTGAATACCAGAGTTGAGGTAGGTTTTCCACACACATACAAAATGATATACAACATCAAACCCAACACACAACAAACTGATCTCAAAGTGTTTTTGGTTACTTTTAGTTTCTTGTGTAATGTGCAGTGTGTTTCTTTTACATACCTTAGGGAGGTTGTCTTTGTACTGGCACTGCTTGAAGGCATCACCGTAGAAGTCTGCTGCCTGATTGGCCAATTTTGCAATGACAGCATCCCTCATTTTATCTAAAGCGTTAAGAAAAATGTACAACAATATAGTACTCAAATGTATTAGAGCACCAGACTGTGGTGTAATTATTATTATATTCTTCAATATAAGCATAAACAGCTTATAACATTAGATGAGACAAATTTACAAGAAAAGCACATCCTCAACGGAAAACATAGGTCTAATTTTAAAATAGGATCCCATAACAGGTAACCTTCAAAACAATTGTGCTTCCAGTAAGCACTTCCAGAGACAGATTTGGGACACAGTCTATAGATAACATGTATCAAACCTGCTTTTGTCATAGTTACAAATTACTCCTGAGATAAAAAAAAAAGAAAAAAAGTTACGAGTCTCCAATTAAAGATGCTAAAATATTGTGCCCTGCTTAGGTGTGCCTAGGCTTAATAATTTATGTAAGTTTGTCATTTTAAACCTTAGATCCCCAAATGTAAGGCTTTGAGTAAGGCAAACTTAAGTACCTGAAGTAGCTTTGAGAAAGAAGACCTCTTGTGCCTGGGCCAACATAATAAGGCTGAGGGTGCCAACAGTTTCCGGAGAAATGTCCATTGTGGGCTCTCGGTTCAGGGCAGACAACACTGTGTCCTTAATGTGGCCAAATGCTCCACTGGCCAGCTATAAGAGAAATAAATAAGATAAATAATTATACATTCATAATAGTGATGGGCAATACCACACTTTTTAGATTCGATACGATACTGATTACTTTTGGGGGGAATTTAGTCGATACCAATACCGATACCCAATACTGATGATCTCTAATGGGTGAAATGTTTTTATTTAAAAAACCTAGAAGACAAATCCCATGACTAATGCTGGCCATTTTACAATTTTAATGTTGTACACAGTATAAAATAAAGAACTCAAGTGTGCATAGAAGTGAAAACAACTAACTTGGATGAACCAGACCAAAATGCTGCAGTTTGGGGGTGTTTTGGCACAAAACACTGGAGTAAGTTACCCCCAAGTGATGCATGTGCTTTTATTTTGCATTAATAAGTATAAATTCTTTATTCAAGCACTTGATACTCAAATGAGTATTGTGTGAGTATCGATATATCAATACCACAGTACTGATTCTCCCATCACTAATTCATAATTCAGCAATGGTCTCGATTGTACTAAAACCTGTCAAAGCAGCCCTTAATCTAGTTTTCTGTTTCCTAATATTTACACTCAGAGGCTTTATTGAGTCAGTGGCATGCAAATGGATGCAAATTTAGGCCTTGCCCCAACACACAAAGTGAAACCTGCCTTAATGTTACTCTTACCTGATAAAATTTTGCTGCAGCCTTCAGTCCCTCGTCACTGTCCAAATTCTGCTCTGCAGCAATCTGACTGGCCAGAGCTGCCGAGTTGAACAGTACGCAGGTCTTTTCATAGCCCACACTGGCCAAAGCTACAACACAAAGACACCATTGGCAGTGCTCTTTTGTACAATATTTGACTAAAACTGTTCGAAAACTTACAACACAAGAAGAGGCCTAGTCTCATTCAACAGATTCAAATTAATTCTTTTTATAGAGTGAGTAAGGAGTGTGGCATTTCTTGAGCCAATATGTGTTTTATTCTGCACTTTTCTCATCAACTTAAAGGAACAATGCAAAAAAATTAACACCAACATTAATACATGTTGACTATATAGCCATAATATGAATGATTTCAAAAGTTTTTTATAAATTTGGTCCTGTGTTTTTCTTAGTGAACAAGATTACAAAAATCAAATGCAGCTTTATTTTAGCTTTTAAATAAATTGAAGGAACAGCCTCCAGTCAGTAAGTTTTACTGAAACATCCTGGCTATCATTTTGGGAGAGAAATACACGCTCAAAAATTCTCACTATAAACAACCGAATGAAATGGCAGATGTCGGACACATTATATACAAATATATTAACTTTGATTTAATGGGCTGTACATTTTTATAGCAATTCTGTGCAGCTTTTTTATGCAAGTATACACTTCTTGCACTTAGCATCATCATACGCAACATATACACACAATATAATATAATTTGTGTAGGAAAGCACAGATATATTAACTATAGGTAAACAGAGAAAATAAGGTTGTCGTATAATGTTAAACTCCCTTTCTCTTTGTACCATCTATATATATTAACTATATATTAACTATAGGTAAATAGAGAAAATAAGGTTGTCGTATAATGTTAAACTCCCTTTCTCTTTGTACCATCTATAACTACAGCTTGCAAAAACAATTACCACAGATATGGTGTACTGATGCATGGAGCTGTGGTGAGTGGCTCTGCTTACCAAGCTTGACTGAGCCACCGAACAGTGATCCTTTATCAAAGGCATCCTTCCATGTGAAGGTTAGGCAAAGCTGTGGAGACAGAGAAGTGTTTTGTTTGGAGCTGTTCAGTTCGAACCCACAATCATGCATGTTATTTAGTGCTTAAGCAATTACCTGGTTTTCAGAGAAGGGGAACTTGGGCTCAACAGCACACAGTTGGTCATAATATCTGGAGATAAAGAAAAAAGTATAATTTAGGCATTTGTGATTTGGGCTGAATGATTGATTGATTCATAATAATATAAATGCAAAAACAACAAACAACAAAATAATTTCCCTTGTGGATCAATAAAGTCCAAGCCTAAGTCTAAAGAATATTCAAAATGGCATGTAATTTGATTTGTGATTAAGGGAAGCTCTGCTAGTTGAGAGACATGTGACCATGACTCAGGAAAAAAATATTTAGACGAAGGAGCACACTGCAGTGCACAAGCATACAGACAAAAATTAAACACACCATAAGACAGCGTAACACATGATGTCAGTATGTGCCCTACTGGTGTGACATGTGCCTATTATTAGCAGTAACAGCCATCAGGGCTGTTTGGGAATCCCCCATTACATGTTTATTGAGCCTCAATAAGTAAGTTACACAATTTATTACACATCTTCATAACAATGTTAATAGAGTTTTCCATTTAGACGGCAGACACACCAATGAAAGCTGAGATGTATGTGCCCTGTGGTAAAGGGGAAACTTAGCCAGACAAAACAAGATTGCCGTAGCAACACTTGAGCAGTGAATCTAATTGGCTAAGAAAAGCTGTTTGCTAGGGCTACCTGCCACATGGTTAATGAGCTAGACCTGGAGTTATCAAAGGAGGCTATTGAGCTTACTGTACACCTTGAAATCAGTCTGTGTCTTCAGCATTTAATTTTACATTTAAGAATTTGCTTTCTCAGATCCTGCAATCCTGTTATCAAAAGCGCTGTCTTGGGTGCGCTCTCATTATTTTTACAACTAAGGTGTTTTAGGTACAGTTACAGTATAATGAATTCAAATATTAACAGGAAAGAGGAAGGTAAAGGTGAAATTACATTACAACTTACTTTAACTCCTACTACACCATATGAATTACTGCTGTTAATCTATTATTCAAATGTACAAAGAGCCTATTGCCCTTCAGTGTTAACTACTGTGCATCTGCCAGCAATAATGGTAACACTTAAAGTGTTGGCCACATACAGTGTAGTATGAAAAATCCAGGCCTGTGGCCTTTGAGTGACTGCATACCTAGCTATGCAAGTAACCTGGGCAATCCTTGAGCAAAAAATAACACATGAGTCATTGAGAACAAAAGTGGCTGCAGCACAGAGAGCAAAATCTGAATGAATATGTAATGTGTAAATGGGTAATAAAAAAAAGAAAAATCCAAACAAAGCATCGGAAAAAGTTGTGTTATATCTCAAGTATTAATTATTAATGCTAATATAAAACAGTTTTAAGAGCTTGTAATGTCATATCAAGTAGATGAATCTCACCTGTGATACACCATTATTACATAATACATGAATATACGTACAGTAAAGTATGTGAGCTTACATTCACACAGCAATTTATCGCGTCTAACGTAGGATTTCCCAATAATAATACAATTAATGTAGAGTAGGCTACTTGTCGTTCATTGAAAGATGTCCTCAACTATTTAGAGCAGGACTTGAACCGTTACATTTGATTAATAAATTACACCGACAAAAACATTAGGTTGTTTCTAAACAAGTAAAGACACGAAATGAAGTTGCCATCACACGACACCTGATCATGAATAACTTATGAGTCAGTGACGGTGAGAATCTCCTGATAGCATTTAGCCAACTTTAGCTATTAGCAACAAAGCTAACACATCTGGGTGCGGCAGCGACAAAAGTGAGCACGAAAGGTACCAAGGTGACCACAAATAGTTTGAATTGGAATCACAAAATAACGAGATATTGAAACGCATTGCTGTTACCTAAGTAAAATCTCCAGTGAGCTTTCGTGTTTGTCCAGCGGCCTTCCCAAAGCGCTCTTGCGTAGCTTGTTGAGCTCTTCCACTGCGCGTAGATACTCCGCCTGCTCCTCGGATCCTTGATATGTGGACGTGACAAATTTCGACAGCGGTTTCACTAGATCCACTTCGGACGACTTCTTTAACGGGACAGAAATAAACGTTGCCATTTCGGCCCGTAAAAGCGAGAGTTCAAAACAGAAAAAGCGTCTAGATTTGCAACCACAGAACACAAACAACAGCGCCTGCACTTCCTGGTTTCAGTCAGGAGCCGTCAAATGACGTAATGTGAACGGCGTGGCGCTCTCGCTGTACGTACAGGGATTAAATCTGATACGCAATTGATCAAATAGTCACAAGTTCCGTTTACTACTGTACTAAAACTAACTAGCCGATTTGCTGTCTTTTATGTGTATTTACGTAATGTATTTGGTTTTGCTTTGGTTTATTATGTATATGCTTAAAATGTAATCTTCTGCGTTTCCTGTAGGCTCAGGCCTACTTATTAAGTATATGATCTAAAACAGATTAAATATTTTTGTAAATTGATTTTACTCCATAGATGACATTTTACTGTATATGCTACAGATTTATAAAAACAAGATGCTTTGTAATTTTTCAGTTTTTTTTTTTCCATTTCTTATTTATGTTCAACCTAAATGTTAACAAAACCAAATACTAGATTCTTGGTAGCGCTTTTGTACCTTTTCTATAACTACACTTATAAAGACAATAGAGAAAGTTATGTAGTCATTTATTCCCAGCACATGTGGTTGTGTACATCTCCAGCATACGATACTGTGCACATGAGAAGCTTCGACATTAGGCTGTACATGAACAGTGGTCAACTCTCCTGCTCACTCTCACACATTCACAAACTAACATCAGGCCATCAGGGACTACAACTGCTGCTCAAGAGGTTTATGAGACTGAGAGATCATCTCCTCTCTAAATTTACCATCTGAGTTTGTGAACATTGTCCTTGTAAACACCACACAGAGCTACAGTCCTGGCTCTTGTGTAATGAGACCAAAACTCAACATTCGCTTTAGTTTTTTGAGCCAGAGGCAGATACAAGGGTGCGTGGTAGTTGAACTACAGACTACACATCGAGCTAGTTCTGTGTTTTCAGTGCAGGCTTGGTCTCTAATATTTGGAACATATGGAGGGATTACAATTGAACCCAAATACCCCCATTCCTCGCTTTTAACATCTTCCACATGCTCTTTTCTAAACAGGTTAAAAATGTTATCATACAACAGGAAAAATGTCATGACAACTACAGACATAAGTCTTCTTTGCAAAAAAAAAGAAAAAAAAAAAAAAAAAAGAAAAAAAAAAAAGAAAAGACATGCGAGCAAACATTCCGACACTTAAGAGAAGTGCAGTTCACGCACAAACACACGTGTGCAACTCGGACACTGTACCAAAACAAAAAAAAAAAAAAAACAAAAAAAAAAAAAAAAAAAAGGGGGTTGGCCAACCAATTAGTAGAGACCTGTCTCTTATCCATGGTAATAGCACTAAAAACACATGTCTACACTGATAGGATATTAAAAAACTTAAAAGACAGAAGTGGAGTGCCTTTATTCCACATATGAATTAAATCAGGCTACTGCGATGCTCGTCTTTTCCAATGTAGTTTAGCAATACCAGAAAGAGTTTAATGTAATGCACATGAAGAGGAGAAGCATCTCCATGAGGTGAAGGTGTATCTTGCCATCTGATTGGTTGTGTAAGACATTCAGAGGAGCCAAGGCTTTTCCTTGGACAAATACCTATAGATCTAAAACCCATTTGGTCCACATAAGAGTAGGTTCTTGTATAGGTATAAATTAATTTTTTTGTACATGTGGCCTAGTTCCCCTGAAGGCATAAACCCCACAACCAGTGTTTCTACATCAGCACAGGCATCAGAGGAGTCCCAGACAAGCTGTATGTGCTTGTTTTTTGATTGTGCGACTCAAACAAAAAATTCTGACATGAATGAAAAGCCAGTATGGCACCAGAAACAAGTCATTTGAATGAGAGCAATAGCTACAGCATACACATAAATACTCAACTAAAATAGTAAAAGCTTAAGCTGAAAAAGACACACAGTATAAGAATTAAACTGAGTTGTCAAAGTAGCGCAACAAGGTGGGATATGGCTAGGGTACTAAAATTCACATAGGGTTACACTATGTGACATCTAAATGAAAAAAGTCCATTGGACAAAAACAATAAATGTTGAGGATATAACATAAATGACACCACTTCCACAAATTTAGTGAATGGCCAATTTCTCAGGGGTAACCAAACATTTTTTTATCAGAAATAGTTTGGTTTATTAAGACGACCCCATGAGAATATTTAGCAGGCAGAGTTATGGTGTAATCCTCTGAAAAGCAAGTTAGTATGCTCTGTTTGCATGCTGTTTAGCTGTACAAGTTATCAAATACTGGCCTAGTGCTGGTTGTGTGCGTTGTGCAGGAAGGGCAACGAGCAATAAGGAAACTCTGCTTTCTTTCTACATTTAAACACCTCACTCTTCCCTCTCACCTGGAGCCTCTCATCTCCCTTCAAGATAGGACAATATAAAAAGACAAAAAATAAAATAAAATAGGCTGAACTGTATCTCCCCCACCCCACCCTTCATCCTTAGCCTCTCCTCTTTAACTTAATTCCTCAGTTAATAGTGTTTTCAATATGAAACAATGGACACTCCCATGTCAGATTCTAACATTTTACATGGCTTTAGCTCAGTCCCTGCTTTCAGTCGAGCACCCAGTTAAAAAGGAAGGGAAGGACGTGAAGGGAGAGTAGAGGCAGCCAGAGAGGGACAAAGAGAGGCTTTTGCTCCAAGACAAAGGGTGGAGTATTAGTGATGCCATCTGTCCCCTTCACTACTTCAGGATGAGATGGAGTCCTTCACCAGTTTCATCTAAGAGAGAGAACATAACAGTCAATTACTACAGTCATGCATGAATACATAATTTAAAAAAAACAAGTGCATAACAAACTCACCTTTGAGAGTGCTGATCAAAAAACAGCTCTCATCGGTCAAGTTGTAAACCATCTAAAAAAGAACAAAAGACAGTGCAGCTTAAAAAGAATTCTATTGAAATTTTGTCAAATGAGACTGCAACATTTTTCGAGTTGCACTACATTACCCCAAGGATATAATGTGAGTAGCTGTTACCTGGTCACTGAGCAGGATGTGTATGCCTGTGGGGCCCTGTCGGTACACATGATTAATTTTTTCCAGTGGAAGGCTGCACACCACTGCCATCTTGCGGATGAGCTCTACTGCTGTCAGCTCCTCTAGGTACAAAGCATGATACACTGCACAAAAACAGAGCACCAAATACAACTATAAAACACGCAAAAAAATGTTATTGCCCCAAAATATTATGAACTCCTTTGTTGCCACCATAATGCAGTACAGTCTCATTACCGTGTAAACTAGAAGGGACGCTGTGTTCTCCATTTTCATTAGTGCTGTGTCTCTCCAGCAGGGGGCTCTCGCGAGGCGACTCCTGACAGACGTACACAGTCAACCTAGGTCGCACAGACCTACAAAAGACAGGTATTTTGTGAAAACCTTACGTATTTCAACATTCATATTTAAAGAGGACAAAGGTATGTATGCACACCTTGATTTAAGTGCATTAAACAGTCTAATCCCATCTGCCGGACCACAAATCTGGACAAGGTCATCGCGAGTAAGCTTCAACAAGTCAGAACCTACATAACAAAGCATATGGACACATTTAAAATAGCTTTTGACATTATTTTAATACAATTTAATACAAGGCATTGTCTGAGTGTGATAAAATGTACCTGAGAAGTGAGAAAATAGTCGAGTGTAGGAGCTAAAACGGTTTTTCAGCAGCCACTTCTGGGTGTCCTGTATCGAGGCAGTGGGGCTTAACTGCTGCAGGGTGACAAGATAAATTTGTTAATTTAATTTGTGTTCATCATTCAGAAATACCCTACCCTGCATGCATTTTCAATGGTGTATAGTGTATTTTATTAAAAAATGTAAAGATACAACTATACAATTAATTTACTCACAGGGTTTAACATAATGCCATTTTAAAACTAGCCTGAACTTTAATATGTATATTATTATTATTGTGGGACTTATTGACTTTTGAGCTTTCTAATTAATGTACTGCACTCTTACCTCTGAGTTGCCATAGCTGCCCGACTCTACCTGGTGATTAGGACTGGATGAGTCACTAAAAAAACAAAAATAAAAAAAAGGTAAATAAAGTGAAATTTTACCCTTGATGATTGTATAGTGTTGAGTACAAACAGTTACCTATCTGGTACTGAGGACGTTGTGTAACTGGACAGTGGTGTGGAGGCAAAGGAAGGAGTAGCTGCCTGATTGGTACTGACGTAGGCATTGTCTGGCCATGGAGAGCACTGAGCAGCGACACACAGCAAATTACTAAATAATAATGATAACTATGATTTTGTTTGTTGACCAACTTCATGTCCGCATAAACTTAGAGGTTTTGTAGAAAATAATTTTGCTAGATCACTGCAGCAACTGTTTTAACTAAAAGCAGAGTATCTAATGAATAAAATCCTCTGACTAAAGGGACATAATATAAGTTTTATTAAAAGTGATGGGAGGAGCAGAGGAGCTTACACTGCCTCTTTTGGCCAAGGAGTCGCCACAGTCAGCGGGAAGTGTCCGCTTGCTGGACTTTTTCAGCTCATGGTCACCCGCATCCTCTATGATGGGCTCAAGCCTCGTCTACATACAGACACAGCAAAAGTTAACCAACCAGCAGAGACGCATCCAAATCTATAGTATGTGGCACAACTCAACTTCCTAACACAGGAAAAGGATTGTCCAGGGCCTTAACAACTCTTATTAAAAACACCAAAATACAGTATAAGACAGATATAGAGCTAAAAAAGTTGACATAATCTTGTAATCTAGACAGTTTAATTTCCACTTTTACTTGAAATGTTCTGACCTTATTTATGTCTCTACATCTGGCTTTAAGTTAGGTTTGTCTACAGCAGGGGTGCCCAATGCGTCGATCGCGATCTACCAGTCGATCATAAAGGCAGTGCAGGTAGAGCCCTGTGTTTCCAAATAAAGTCACATGCCACCGCGGAAGCACGAGTAAACCGCACGAGCTACGAACTAAACCGAATACAAGCAACTTAATCAGAGTTTTGTCCGCTTTCACTTCAGTTCTGTTATGGAGGTGGCTTGCGCTTACGACCGCTCTGAACACTGCCATGGGGCTGACGCAAACGCACGCACACAGGAGGAGAGACAGCGGTGTCAGAGAGGAGACAGGTGAGGAAGGAGTCAGAGCCTGATGTATTCTACCTGTTTGCTCTGATTTTGTCCTTCAGTAGTTTGTTGTGAGCCGTGAGGAAAGCTGACTTTGTCTCACAAGCTCCTCCCCTGAGCGTTACCATGGAGCTCCTGTCAATCACCAGTGTTACTAAAATAATGTTGAGCTTTGACAATAAGCTGCATTGATACTCCAATTTAATTCAGGCCTAATTGTAAATATAGGCCTATTATAATCCATAATAATCAGCTGTTTTAAGAGGCGATAGAATTTTAAAAATATCACGAACAAAACTTTGTGCTAAATTTATCAGATTCAGTTAATGCTGATATTGAATTATTTTAATTTCAGTTTAATAAGATCTGACTTTATTAAAGAGGTTATTTTCTATTTTAATTTTTATGTTTAACCACTGCAATAATAATAGCTGATAAACACCCCCCACTCTGTGCTGATTTGAAACAATGGGTAAAGAAAATATTAGGTAGATCTCCTACCCTGGGTGATTTAAAAGTAGCTCACGAGCCGAAAAAGTTTGGGCACCCCTGGTCTACAGCATATTTTATGTATTAGCAACCAACTTTTAGACACAGGTCCAATGCAGACTGACCTCTGAAAGGATAGTGGTATCATAAGAAGGCTGGTACTTCTCCCTCTCTTGCGCTGTGCGTTTTTCCATCTTTTCCCTGTCCGTCTTTTGTTTACGGTCTGCACCCTTTGGCTATATCCAAAAAAAAAAAAAAAAAGAAAAAAAAAAGAGGGGGGGTCTGATTTATCATGTGGTGAACAATAAAAACATTATTTGAGCCAGTGAAAACTGTCCTCCCACAAGAGAGTAGGCGTGAACCTTAAAGACTTTGATTTGGCAGGAGGCTGAGTGGAGGTGCTCTGTGTACTCTCCACTGTCTCCCAGGGCAAACGTGTCGATCTGAATCCTAAAAGGGACGCCCTTCTCACCGCCATGCTTCCTGGGAGTGAACTCTGTGCTGATACAGTGTACCTGTGAACAGAGTCAAAAGTACATGGTTACAATATGAGCCAGTAAGTTAACACACAGGCAAACAATGACAACAGATCAGATGGGCTTCTACCTGCACAAAAACAGAGGCTCTTTTGTTAAGGTCCCAGAGGAACTCAGCGGCATTGAGTTGGGAGGGGTGAGTCTTTGGCTCCACGATGCCCACTGACATGGGGATATCTGCCCCACACAAACATAGAAATGTGAGCTTCAAATCAATAAGGGGAGAAGTTTGAGTAACCATTTCTCAGCAAGCATCTTTACCAATGTCAAGGAGGCGGTCGCCAGGACGATTCCACTTCCAGCCTTCAAGCTGCTGGTGCTCGGTGTACTGCAGCCGGCGGTCATGAAACACCACTCGTACGATGCTCTACAAACACAACCCAGTAAGTACACTGTCTACTGGACTGGAGCTTAATAACAATCAGGTGAGAGTCTCACCTTCACCAGTTTGTTGTTCAGTTCTGGTAACTCCCCAGGATTTCTGTTGTCCAACAAACGCACCTCATAAGACTGGCCTTTGAGAAAAAGTATATTTTAAAATACTAGCATGTAAAAATGGTACTGAAGCGATCATACAATGTACGTTACTTTAATGAGCCTTTCTTCCTACTAAAGCAATTATAGAAGTTGTACTGTTTAAAGCCAATTACATTACTGTTAAATAAATATTTATTTGCAAAGATTGTAGTGTGTTTAAATTGGCAGGTCCCAACATCTCCAATGCAGTGAAGCGCTCACCTTGGTTTAAGTACGTGAGTGTCTCATCGTGCAGCTTGACAGCAGGAGAGGTGGCGGCACACAGCACATATTGGAATGGGGGATTTTTGGTCTCGGTTTCTGGAGGAAGGCTGGAATCTTCCTGCTTAAAGATGGGCAGCGCTAGCACATCACTGAGAAGCAGTCAAAAAAGTGAAAGAAAAGGACAGTTTAAAAGAGAGTGAGCATTCATAGCCAGGAATGCTTTAAACCCCAGAAAATTAAATGTTAAAGTTTTACAGGCATATGTCCTTTGTAGTTCAGTTAGATTTTGTAAAAGTTAGTTTATTCTCTATGCCCTATGTCCACCCTTTTGCCACAGACAGAAGCCCAGCATGTATTGTTCATTTGAACTTGAAGGTCTGGTTATGTCAGTTACTAATATCTCCAAAACACACATCATATGGTCTATGTAGTTGCTATAATGTAATCTGTGACATTAGTAAGTCACACATAACTTTTGTGTGAGCTTTAATGGGGCAGTCTATTTTAGTACATATGAGAAAACCTCTCCATCGATTAATTAGCTGTTGTATTATGTATGCATGAGGCTGGTGTAGGATAAATGATGACATATTATCTCATACTTGGCAGTCACTCTAGACAAACAGCCGTCCTCAGCTTACCCTGACAAATGCTACGGGAGTGTCACTGGGTGCACAGTGAAAGAGGGGTGTGATTCTGTCTAGATGTCTAAGCAACAGAGTGCCATCTAAATGAAACATAGATTATATTTTTTATTGCCTCTGAAACTTTTTTGCCACTTCTGAAACCACATTCAAACTTTGACAACACCTTGACACTTTCTAGACAGTCATCTCCAACTCAAATATCGTCAAATGACTTTTTCTCAATCACTTCCTGTCAAGGGTGCCCACACAGCGTCAACCTAGGTACAGTTCGCTACATCCCGCTGCATGGGGAAAACAGCTTCCTGAAACCCGAGGAGGCTCTTGCAGACAAACTGAGACATTCTGTTCCTACCAGCTGCCGAATCCAAACATGTACCCGTCGCAGATAGTGTGGCACTGACACTGGTGACCCTAAAGCCACACACGCTATTTTCACTAATTCACACCAGCATTAGTAAACCTGCTTACTGCTTGCATCAAATTACATGCTTTCATGTCACATGCACATAAACACATTAAGAGCAGGTGGTAGATAAGTTAGGTGATAAGTCACAAGCATGTCCTACTCACTACCTTTTAGCTCAAATATATTGTGTATGTAAACACTTCATGAACAATGTAGTAAACATTTATGTTGGGATAACTAAGCAAACAACAAATGCTGCAGTATCCACATGTTACTAAAGTGGGGGCAATGTGTAGAAGATTATTTCTGCAGGCAACAACTTATGGACTGGAACAAAAGCAAAAGGGTGTGTTTTAGGTCATTGCTTTTTTATTAAAGCTTAGTATGAAATAAGTTCACGTGCATGCATCTAATATATTTGATAATTTTGTTGCATTGCAAGGAGTGGCAGTCTAAAGACAATATTGGTGTGTATAAAACAATGCAGCTTTCAAAATTACAAAGCCTGCAGATATATCAATATGCCAAGTTAAGGAAGGACTAATGTTGAATCAGTTACAAATTACCAAATATACAATCAACGACCTAGATGCGAAAACATCACAATTGGAAAAATTGGATTAAAAAAAAAAATCATGTTAGATACACAAAGATTCAACAGTGAATTACCCGTACTACAGCATTTTTGTTGTTGCTTCTTTTTTTTTGATTATCATTATATCGTCAAACATTTACTGCATATAACGCTATGCAGTGACAAATCATATTCATCATTTTGGTGCAACATCAAGCCATAATAAGGTTTAATAGATTTGCTTGGACAACTTAAGCAGTGATACACTGCTGAAACACAACAGTGTGTGCAGTCTTTGTTCCCTGTCACTAGATCATGGGGCCATTAGAGGCCCTTCCTGTACTCTTCGTCGGTGTTATCTAGGAACGCATTTAAACTCTAAGGTATTATCTTAAATCACATTTGTCATCAGTGATGTTTGTAAGTGTGAAACATCGAACATCGCTTTATCTTTGTCCTGTCCAGGACACGCAGCAGTACCAGCTCTACACAAACAAAACCTGTGAGCCAAGAAGAAAAACAAAAGATAGGTGTATACTCCTTATAATCCCAGGTAATAGATGTTTCTCTCTGTATAATTAAATGGAAGCCGATGTCCATCTCTAACCTCATGCTGTAGGCTCCAGCCCCCAGCTCTTGTCCGATCCCGGACAGACTGGCATCAAAGTCGTGCACCAGCCCCGACTCGATGGTGGCGTCCTCCATCTTCAGCACCCAGGTCATGGGCCCCAGCTCTTTGTCCTCACTTTCAACTTGTAGGGCCGCCAGCTTGCCTCAGGTAAGAGATGTCGTCTATGAAGGAAGTGGCTCTGCAGCTTCAGAGAGACGCCGTGGGAGGAAGGCTACGCTGCTAAACCTTTAGCTGCTCCTTCACAGACTGGACAGGCGAAATTGTGCACTGTACTTATCGCCATATCTCCTGTAAGGGGAACTTTTGGACTTCTGTCACTCACGACGTTGTTCCCCAACTTGTAGAAAGTCTGGAAGTAACGATAAGTAAGAGTTCACTCAGCAACAATTGTTAGTCGTGACTGAAGATGAGCGGATGCTAGCGTTATCTAACTGCTAGCTAGCATATAAAGACAACACACAGGGTGCTAACATGTACTCAGCAGCCCACATTTTCTACAAACACGCAACAGATCGATGAGATGTGATGTTAGTTGAACAAAAAGCAACAGACAGAAATGGTGTGGTTAGGTATGAGCCAGTAAGTCCACACCGCATCCACAGTGTCCGCACAGCTGCTGCTATCGCTGTAGCTATGCGGCTAACTAGCATCAACTTCACTTGCTTTGAATCCGCTGTGTGATGTCCGCTTAGGAGCAGCTTCCTTCTGTCGCTCCGTGAACCATCCCCAGCTGGTCTCCTCTTCTCATCGCGACACTGGGACCGCCGCAAAGCCTTTAACTCACAGAGACGTTGTCCTTTACCCACCCAGAGAGCACAAAACCAGCCATCAACATGGCCTCCTGTAATACAGACGGACGGTCTGTGAAGCCTGCGGCTGCCACCGCCAGCCTCAGGAAGGATGCCAGGAGGAGCTCAGCCAATCACAGCACGCCCCTTCTGCCAAGCTAGAACCTTTCAGCCAATCAGAGGCCTCCGAGCTTCGGTCATTGTGTCCAACTGTAGATGCCTCCCAGAAAATATACAAGACCTACAAACTCTGTCATTACACTACAAACATCAGCACTTCAACATTACTGACAGCAAGTGCAATAAAAAATGACCTGTACGTATCTCTCATGTAAACACCTCGGAACCAAAACTGTACTCTTTACAGTTATGACCTCATGTTAGTTAAACAGCCTCATTTTATAGGCCATATAACACAGCGCAACTTTTAACTTTACAAAGTTAGTCATATTTGTGTTGGGTTCATACCCAGTATAGCTGCTGTCTCCATATTTCTGCTCTGGAGGACGGAAGTTTTCCGTGTAGGGTTGCCAGAACAACATCTTGTGTCCCACAACAGCTGTGCCTCACGCCGTAGTCCAATGAACACGAACCAAACCAGAAGCAAAGAGCTCCAGACCCACTAAAAACACCATGACTGCCATTGGCTTCAGCAACAGCTGTATGGAATATTGTGCAAGATGTGTCTACTGCACTCTGGTCAATGATTTGCCTACAGAACTCGGACCCTGAACGGCCCCCCCTGCCTCCCCCGAGTCCTGTGCACACTCTATTTTAGCCCACTAGAGACCCGCCTCATGACTTCATACCCCCGCTCGACCCACTTGACATTTCATTACATCTTAAGCCACACTTTTTTTTTTTTTATAAAAAGGTTCACACACACAAAGTACTGAAATTATAGCATCTTTGTAGTTTGTAGTCGAGTACTTTATTTCTTATTTTTATTTTATTTAGGACACTGAGTGTACCTCGGGGTACATGAGTGCAGTGAGTCCACAGGCTCTGCAGCTTGTATGTGTTTATCTGGGACTCTCTTCAGCTGTATCTAAATTTAAAACCCAGTGGACAGATGCATACATGAAATTTAGCACCTGGATCTGAAATAACCATGTTGCATAAGGTGAAAATGTTATCTTTTACACAACAGTGGTTTGGACTTTATTAACAGGTCCTTTCCATACGCTGCAGGCTTTCTACAAAAATGAACAAAATGTGGCCTTCACCCCCCTAACTTTCTGAAACTGATTTCTGTAGAGTGTAAGTAAATGCCTGGGTTGTATTCTAAACCCCATGTAGTATGAACTGCAAGTTACATGTACATATATAAAAGAAAGAAATCACACGTCATTATCTGTACAAGTTCTTTAGTTTATTGTAAGCACTGCTTTGTAAATGCACAGAAGAAACAACAGTGAAAACTAGAATGTTACAAGGAAAGAAAACACAAGAGAGAGCAAGGGTGACAATGACAGTGTGTTTCTGAGCTGTAAATAATACATTTCTACAAACTAAGCATGAGAGACTACAGCACGCGCAACAGAACAAGAGAAAAAAATAAAACAAAAATGGGCATAGGTGCGCATACACCCCTCAAGATTCTAAATGAATGACAGTTAGTGAATATTCCATTTTAATATCATATATAGATACATATCTGCTTTGTGATAATAAGCCATGTCCTGACAAACTTCATGTAGTAAGCAGCACGCGCCAATTTTTTCAAATTTTGCCAAAAATGTACTGACTTTATGAGCTGGGAGTAACGGGGGACACCATATATTATTCTCAAAGGGGCAGACAGAGTTCACATTAATTTAAACCCCTGTCATATTTTTCAATAGTATCTAAATAAAAAGACATTTTTATTTAGTCTCATGCATAGCCAAGCACATAACACCTTCTTCTGCCCATGTATTGTAAATGTTATGAGCAGGCATGAACCACTGTCACACTGTGTATTAGTACTATGCAGAGTTGGTCGTACCTTTTGGCTCATCAGCACCTTTTGAAGAAAAAAAAAAGAAGTGTTTTTGAGTGTGTGCTAGAGAGACAATGTCTTCTAAATTACTTTAAAAACTGCTGCAGTGAAATCTCAGTGTGTAAAATTAATTGGAATCTGTCTCACAAGGTAAATGTACATTCTTGTCTATCTGGCCCCAGTTACTTTTTCTTCAACAAAGAAACAAATACAACACCATTTGTTCAAAGAAAAGATAACCATGCAGATGCACCACTTCATGTTGACATTGTAATGGTTTGTAGAGGATGTTTTTGGGTTTTAGAAGTGAGCTACAGAAAATAAGAAAGGCAGAAAGGACGGACATGTGATACTTTCAACCTTGAAAAAGGAAAGATAAACCAGTTTTTTCTCTAAAATGTTCAGTCTTTGACCCAGGAGAGATCCTCAGAGGTGTTTATGAGCTACAAAACTCCTTATGGACACTACAGCTTCCATTCAGCATGAAGGGAAATGAATTCGGACTGCATGTACCTATAGTGCAAGTTGGTGTGGATGAAGCAGTTTGTTCTGGTCAAAGATGTTTTGCTCGCAGTCTGTGTTGGTAAATGATGCTGATGTTGGGTGGGCAGAGTTGCTGTTTGGTGGTTGCCCTGTGGGAGGGCACTGTGTCACCTATAGGCCTTCAGATGTGGGTTCACTGCCGCTGGAGCCGGACTGGGCACGCTTGATGTAGAGATTCAACAACTTCAGCTGTAGACAACAAGACAACAAGAAAACAAAGTTATATTTAGTTATACAGCCCAAGATAATAATGAAAAAGTGCAGTTTCTGTAAAAAGATACCTTGCTGCTAGAGAGTTGGCTAAGGTGAGGTTTGAGGTCCTCTCCGATCACTGCATAAATTGCCACCAAGCAGAACACACAGGCTTTCCGTACGCTGCTCTCAGAGTTGTCATAACCCTATTTGATCAAATTTACCCAATTAAACCATGAAGTCTTTGTACATACATCAATAAAATTAACAATGCCCCCTTTGGCTAAGAATTACTGAGTAAAACATCACCTGTATGAGTCCTGGCACTATCTCCGGCAGCATGGATACCAGGCCCTCTCTGGGAATCCTTTCAATGACCTTGGTCTGCATCTTGATGGCAGCTAAATTGATGGGGTAGTCCGCTGACTGAATGATGGGACACAACACCTTGATACACTGGTCTGGACTAATGGACTGTGCCAACATTGCGGCTGTCTCTTCTGCTGCTCGCACCACCTACAGTAACACAAAGTTATCCACCAAAGATGTAAGCTCAGACATCTTGTATTTTATACTCTGACTGTGAACCCATTAGTACTTAATTTATAACGTTTACATTTGTCCACAAGTATCCATGCATACCTCCTTGTGTGGGTCCTTGTGAGCCTCCAGGGCCTTCATAATGGTGAGCTCTGCATAGTTTTTGAACCTCCAGGGCTGCTTGTTGAGAATCTCACTCAGAACTCGAAGAGCCAGTGTCCGTATCAAATGCTAAAAAAAGGTTATATTAAAAGTGAATACTTTTTTGTATGGATAGTTCAGATATTGTTGTTACAGTGGGTTTGTTTACCTCTCTGTCACCCATGGTCTCAAGCAGGAGCAGCAGGATGGTTTTGAAATGTTCATCCCACACCTGCAGCGTGTTTTCACGAATTAGCTTCAGCAGTTCGCACAGTGCTGCTTTTCTCTCCTCTATCCTCTCATTGTGGTTTGAGAGCTCCTTTAGCAGTTCAGCAACTAGTTCGGATTGATCCAAACTGCTCTCTGTAAGTAATAAAGAAAAGTAACTTAGATTATGACACTTTTTTTGTTAAATGCAAGTAATGGTGTGCCATGTGTAGAGTTTACCATCAGTGAGTTGCTCAGAGTCATCCAAGCTTGTGTGTTTGCGGCTGTGCTTGAACGGAGAGTCAGGAAAGTGCTCACGTGTCCCTCGTGGACTCGAGGAAAGCAAAGGTGTGTTGAGTAGCGAAGTTTTGTTGTCCAGAGCCATGCGGCCACCTTCCACCAAATCTGTACCTCTGCAATCACCGCCAACCTGAGAACAACCAATGGTGCAGTTAAAATATACTTTTTCACTGACATATAAATTACAGACAGTGGTGACTTAATAGATGTGTTGCCATTTTGTTCTGAATTGTCAATTTTAGGAATACTGTAATAGCCTTGTGGCTATTTACACTGGGGAAGTACTGCATGATGACCCATATAAAAGTTGTGTCATCTGAAGGTAAAGACAACATGCAAGTTTATGCAATGCAGTTTTTGATATCATTCTCAAACAGTCATTGCAGAGAAATGTTGACAAAAAGAAAGGTTTGTCCGAGTACTAGTTTGTTGCGTCTGGTGAACTACGATTGGCAGACTGATGACATGTAGAGGGCTTAGATGTCAGATGCTTCTTGTGGTGAAAATGTCAAAAGGTCACAACCCAGTACTAGAGTACACCGTGTCCTTAAAAGGGGCTAGGGTTGATGGGAGGCACTGCAATCGGACCTGACATGAGGGCCAAGACCATAAATTTGGACTGAACAAATATGTACAGCAGCCCCTAAAGCATGAAAGGGGAGGTGTTGTTAAGACCACTTGCTTAAAAAGGGGCTCTATTGCACAAAATCGACTTTTTTGAGCTTTCTACCATGTTTTAATGTTGCTCCTGCATCAAAAACATACCAAGAGTTGTTTTTGTTTCATTCACGCATGTTTGAGCTATCCTATATTTATTTATGCTGACTTCCTAAAAGAACAGAAATGTATTGTTTCTCCGGTGTCTGCCTTTTCCACCTGACCACGCCTCTCCCCCTCACGGCCCAGTCCCGTTCAGCTCACACCTCCCCTGCAGCAACCAAACAAACCCGCCACTGACTGCATTGCTGTAGCAGCAGCACATGCTGTGAGGAGCTGAAGGGGTGTGACAGCAGCTGGGCCGCAAGGAGGGAGGACTCTTAAGGCCTCGATACACCAAGGCGACTCCCAGACTGCCGCCGAAAAGACAGAGCGACAGCTCGTCTCTTCCCGTCTTCTCTCGTTCCCTCCCGTTTCCTCACGTCGCATGACCCTTTTTCCCTCTTCATACACCGAAGCGACAACCGACCTAAAGACCGTGTCTTGTGCATGCGCATGATGTAATTACCCCCCCCCAAAGCGGCAGATGGCGCTAGCCAGTGAACAAAGATAAACAGAAGTGACACAATGTTTGCGGAGTACATATGCATGTAGTGCGCCTTGGTCTGCCACTGTTCTCAGCTTGTTTGAACATTTGAGAAGCGTGATAATGGCCGGTTTGGACATTGTTTTGTGTGGATTAGGTGCCACTGCTCTGTTACTTGAAGAAGATAACTTTCCGCACGGAATTGCGAAAAATGCAAAAATGGTGACAGTACGCTGCCACAGCGGTTTTCACCTCTCGTCACTCCGTCACTTCCACTAAAATTCCCGTGAGCTGATTGGCGCGGCAGCTGTAGTGCTAGGCCTATCAGAGCGCTTCCTGCCAAAGACCAAAGACGCCGATTCAACAAGGCCAATCGGCAGAAAACTAGTCACACGGCCTCTGTCCTGGAGCGATGGGGGCCGACGGCGCATACATATCAAAAGGACGGAAATGAGCGACGTGGAAGAACCGTTAAGACGGCTTCAGATGGGCGATCGTCGCCTTGGTGTATGGAGGCCTTTAAAAGGACAGGGATCTGAGTGAAATTATGAGTTTCTTCAAACAGATTTTTTTCAATAATTATTGCATGCTTTGACCAACAAAACATAAGATGCTGATCTTGAGGTGTCCTAAATTAATTTAAAAGACACACAAAAAAGCATAATATGGGCCCTTTAAAACCATCTGATGATAAACAACTGTTTTTGACAAACAGAGATTAAAGTCTTAACATCTGATGTGTGCTTCTGTGTTCACATACAAAAGCAGAGGAGCCACAGCACATCAAATTTCAGTGTCAAATACTATGCAAACATGATCCAACATTGGCAGTCTGTTGACTGCTGACACAGGTACTTGAACGTATGCAACAGGTGTCTGACTGTGCTATGACAAAAGAAACAGTGTTAAACGAACATGCATATGCAATTACGTTGCATTTTTTAGATGGTACATTTTAGGTCATAGAAGTGGGGTCATCTATTCTTTGTCCGTTTACAAGCCAGTTATCTTTATTCACAAAATAATGCTTTATGTGTTTTACTTACATCCTCTCCTTCTCTGCGCTGGACTGGATCATTCATGTCCTCTTGGCTGCGGACACTAAAGTTCTGAATTGCTTCAGTAACACCTTTCAATGAGCTGTAGATGTCCTCAGAGTTCATATTTTCTGTGTCATAGTCAAATGCACTAAGCACATACAAATATAAATTTTGAGTAAATCTGTCATATATTTGATATAAAAACAAATAAAATTGTTGTGTGAAAGTACCTGGGTGAAGGGGTGTTTTGGGAGGTGTTGGTGGGCGAGGTGACAGGACTTGACCAGCTGGCTGGCGATCTGGGTGTATGGCGTGTTAGGGGGCTGCCTATTGAAGCCTGAAAGGAGACAGAAAAACTTTATGATAATCTCTACTGATAAAAAATTACTATTGCTTCACTGCTCAGCTGTCATGTATATTATACTTGTGCTGCATTGCCAGTGTTCTTGAGATGGTTTTGAAGTAGCTTTGTGGCTCCATCCTGAAATGTTTTAGGCAGAGCAGCCAGCAGCATGGTGAACTCAGGAGTGTTCAGCTGGAACAGGGCAATGAGCACTGCTTGAGCTGCCTGGAAATACATATGCAAAGAGAGACAATCATGTTAATTGTATATTTAAAATAAGAGGCAAAGATCTCCCAGGTTTGGACATACCTTTCTGACTTCAGCACTCTTTGGGTCAGTGGTCCAGGCAATAAGCCGAGACACAGCGAGCCGTGTCTCACTTGAGTTTACAAAGTCTGGAGCCTCCATCTGTAATGTCAGCGTCTCTATATACTTCAAAATAGCCACCTTTACCTGAAAAGATGATTTCACGAATAATTAAGAACATGTATATTAATGACCTGTAAAATGGTAAACCACAAACACACATGAAAAAAATTATGCGTGATGTCCATATTCGGGATGTAAAACCACAGCAGAATGAGCATCTGTCAGTCTAAGAATAAATGAGCTGAAACAATAAAAGACTGCAGTGTACTCATGCTTAGCAATTTTAGTTTATTGGTCAACAGTGATGACAAATGAGAAAAAAATAAATGAATGCAGACACAGCAGGCTCCAAAACTCCACAAATGACTCCTGAACTGTACATTTCCTCCAATAAACATATTTATATTCGACTACAAAGACACCTCAGGGTGCGTTCTCCAAATTACTTAGCAGCAATGTGCCAACGCGGCACAAAATTGCTCCCCCCGGAGCGCACTGACCTGGGAGGACTGGCTCCAGGCTGCGGCCTGCTCGTCTAGAGAGCAGGCGTGGCGCCGCGCTCTGGGGGGGAACAATTTTACCCTGGCCCCTCCCCTGCCACGCCCGCAACACGAGCTCTGCACAGGCTTCAGAGAGAAAGAGGAGAAGCACCATGTCAATCAACGACAGACAGACCATAGGCCAGGTGTCGGGTGATGGATGCAGCCAGGTTAGGGGGGATTAAAAGGGTTGGAAGGAATGTTGTCTCAGATGACAAAGACTGAAATTAGTTTCATGAATAAAAAATAAATAATAAATACCACAAGATGGCACCATTTATGAGCAGAAAGTGGCAGTTCTGTTTAGTAAATTACTGAAGGCAGTAAACATAACGTACTCAAGCAAATTATTGTTGGCGCATGACTTCAAAAAGGGTAGGAAGAAGAGAGAAAAATGGAAATACAAAAACACAAAAGGGATGATTGGGAGGATGTAGAAATGTAGAAAGCCAGGACAAAGATGGAAGACAGGGAGTAAAATGAAAGAGTAAAAGTTGACACTGTGCAGCGGCCTGCTGGAGGTCATGTCAGATGCTAACCAATGACAGCCCAGGAGTCAGGGTGTGGGGTTTTGGGGGCTCAGCAGCAAATGCCAAATATCAGACTAAGTTAGTATCAGCAGTTACCATAGTGACAGACCATAGTTACCTTCGCTTATATAAATGCAATACATAATAAAGGGAGAACATTTTTACCTTGAGATTGGGAGTCTGGGTCTGGTCCACAGTGAACCGCATAAGTATTGTGAACTGGAGATCATTGGGAAAACATTCTCTGGGAAAAAAAAAAAAAAAAAAGTTCACCTTAAGGACAACACATCAGTGCTAAAAGGAGGGAGTGTTCCATTCACTTCAGCATGCTTTAACAAACTGTGGTTAACATTTCTGAAACTAACTCTCCAGCATAATATAAACTCAATGACTATATATGTATGCAGCCTTAAGCTTATGTAGGGCTAATTACTTAATTAAATAACATTGTTACTCTCAATATATAATCTCTAACCAGGTTCTATAGTTGCTTGCCAGCTGCCAAAACCATTTGCTTGATTCATAATTTGTAACATTTAACTATTTCTAATTTGTCCACAGAATATATATTAAAGTCTCGTTAACTTCTGCACTGTGTTGCATGTGCAGCTTTGTGAAGGACATGTTCTACAATTACAAATCATTTACACAGAAACGAACCGTGTAACATCTAGTGCCCTCTGAACTTTGGCCTGTACAGAGCCCAGGAGATCAGCTCCCATCTTCTTGAGCAGCTGAGTGAGCAGGACGAAGAGCCAGTCCTGCAGGTCATCTTTATGCACCTGGATGAAATCTACCAGAGTCTCCAGGAACATACTGAATACCTGAATACACAAAACATGAGGAGGCTCAGAGACAGCAGCTTAACTCTTTAAATAAACTATTGAGACACTGCGCACACGCACACCAAGCACTTTCTGAAGTCAATCAAGTGAAGACAGTGGTTAGTGGTTATGCACTTATTTTTAACAGCAACCAATGCCCTATTTCCCAGTCACCAAATATATATACATTTTTTTTATTAATTAGAAATGTAATTAATTAGAGCATAAAAATAGTTTGAAGTGACTTATGACAATACCAAATCAGACATAAAATTAGGTTAGTATGTGAGTGTTTTGCAGTTCATCTGATAACTTGTTATTAATTAAAGGTGATTATTAAGATATTTATTGATCAAGCAATGTTTATAAAACTGAGAGTCCAAACTTACTCTCTATTGAGAGTTCCAAAGTTGGGTTGCATGGAGGAGAGAGAGACATGTACGTTAGCCTTCTGACAATGTAAAACTGAAATCTGTAGTCCAGGCCTCAAGCTAAAAAAATAACCTTAAACATAACACTTTAAATCAACATGTAAGGTGAAATTATTCTATAAATCACAAGAACACAATGGTGCAGGACAGAAAGATGAATGCACTGATGATCCACCATGAGATGCAGTACCTTGAAGGACGCTGAGCTTATACCGGATTCTGCCGTGCTGTACGCCCTGCTGGAGTCTCGCTGAAAGTCATCAAATCGTCAGGTTTCAAACGAATAAAAAATACGAGGCTCACGCATTTTCACGACGTGTGAGACAACGGTGCTCCAAACAGTGTTAGAAAAGACGATTCGCAGCTGGTTAGTTACAGTTAGGAGGCCAGCCCAAACGTGCGTGCGTGAGTGTCTGTGCGTTCAATGTCGCTTACGCTACAGCAAGTGTCGGCAAAGAGAAGAACAACGAACGGTGACAGATCAATCCCAAAGAGCAGCAGAGAGGGTGAGGTCACTTAGCGTGACATGCCGTTAGAAAATAGGCCTCATTGCTCTGCATGCCTGAATTATTGTATATATCTGAGCATGTACTTTTTGTGTTCTTCTTGGCTGTGTATTTTGGCAGAATCCGGTAAAGTGAAGAGGAGTGAATGTACAAAACGTGAGGTGAACTCCATGTGGAAAAGAAAATGGTATGGTATGCTAAATGTAGAAAAATGTTTTGTCAGCTTGTAAGTCGCATGCAGCCATACCTTACTATGAGGGTCTGCAAACATCCTCGTGAAGATTTCACATAGTCTTTTTAACTCTACCCGACTGTTAAGTAAAGGATACATTTACATTAATATAGGTTAACAACATACAAGGTAAAACAGTTGTTTGTGGCTGACCTGAGGGTGCGCTGGTTCTTGAGCAGTGCTTGTAAACCCAAAAGACCCTCCTTCCTCTCAGACCAGTTGGCACTGGCACACCGATTCAGCACCTGATAGGAGCGACATATGAACATTGTTTTTTTAACAAAGGCACCCACTGATTGACTGCTTAAAAGATTTTATCTTAAATATACTGCTAATATCTCGTTTTTAATAAATAAGGAAAATGTAAGCCATAAATGACCAAATTAGATAGATTTTGTTTATATCTACACATTTTGAAGAGACAATAAAACCAATTACTTTCCTTGAATTATTTAAACTTTTATGCAGAGCAAATAAAGTTATGGAGTTAATTACCAATTAATAACAGGATGCAGCAGTGCGGATTTTAGCCCTGTGTTTGGCCCTTGCCCATTTAATTTGATTGTATTGATACTATCACTTTCTGTTGTAGTACACTGAATGGTATTCACCTCAGCTACGTCTTCAGTCTGTCTCATGTAGGTGGGGATAGCGCCACCATTTCTGGAGCTGTACGAACGCTCAGAGCAGGCACTGGAAGCATCACTGTTCGCATCGTCATCAGAGTACATACTATAGTTCTCATACCGGCGTCGTGCTGGCTTCTTCTGCAGGAGAGCAGTAAGGAAAAAGGTATGAGATGAGACTTTTATATATTGATGTAATGAGAAAAAACACTGGAAGAGTCATGCAGTAACAGAAGACACAAAGAGGACACAGGTATGACACGGGAGAAGAAGCTGACCTTGGACCGCATGTCTCCCAACAGCTGACAGCGTTAAACAGAGGTAGAATTGAGGGTTAATTTACAAACACGCACACTCCATACTCACTCAGGTCAACTGTGTTTTTATACTTGGCCTTTGCATGTTTTCATACCAGTGCATCTGCAAGGGCCTCCTCTACATCAGAGCCTGTGTTGAGGACCCTCATGGCGCTGACTGAAGACGAGAGGCGGCTGGACTGGCTGATCCCGAAGCCTGAGCCTGCATCAAGACAGACCGTCCTAAATGTTACAATCTTCTCTCACTCAACTACTCCGCACACACGCACACACTCCACAATTTCCCATGAGCGATTGCTGTAAGTCTATGCAATGACCTGTTAGATGCAATTGGGGATAGAATATGGCATAAAACTGAGGAGAAGGCTTTGGTGCTCCATTGACAAAGAGTTGAGCTAAACAAGAAAGAAAAATGATATAATTGGCAGAATGGTTGTGGTGGCAACTCAATGAGTGGAACCATGCATTTCCACTGGACGGCTTCCTGGAGAAAAAAAATGTAAAAAAATATGAATAAACATAAGGCTAATGGGACAGAAACATGTTGATAAAATATAAAAGATGTGAGAAGCAAAAGAGAAGAAATAATAAAAAATTAAGGCAAGGCAGGTGGGTGAAGTACAGAAAAAGGTAGGTACTCAGCCTTCACCTGCTGCCCCGAAAGCGTCAGGTGTGTGAAGAGCCCCGGTGGAGCGAGAGTAGCTCCGCGCAGCTGCAACCGAGATTAAAACACACACACAGAGTTTTAACACACACACACACACACACACACACGAGAAAAAACAAATAAGAAAATATTAAAGCTTGAGTTGCTTATTTTATGAGAGATACATTTTCTGTGGGTCATTATCACAAATTTCCAACCATCCAATCACAGAGCAGTGTTTAAGACCTGTAGATATACAGTCATATCCAAAAGTTTGAACACCCCTCTGAGGTTGCATAATAATTTACTCTATCTTCACAAAAAAGATTACAGAGGTATATCATTCATTTTCTAATGACATCTGTGTTCTAGGGTGTCCGAACAACAGTTTTTAGTGTAGCAGTATTTAGGTGTATGAAATTGAATGAAATATGAAAAAAATGTCTTTGCAAAGGTTTGTCCACCCTTATAAGTTTGCTGATTTGAATGCAAGTAACTTTTCAAAATGGATTACTTGCAGCACAAATCTTGTTAGATTAGTTAGTTAAGCCTTGAACTTCATAGACAGGTGCATTCGATAATGAAAAAAGGTATTTAAGGTGGTAATGGAAGGACACAGGCAAAGTTAATGTTATGGCGAGATGTGGCAGGCCAAGAAAAATACCAGAGAGACAGGTGAGGAATGGTGAGCCTGGTTAAAGACAACCCACAGATCACCTCCAAAGACCTACAAGATCATCCTGCTGCAGATGGTGTTTCTGTACATCGTTAAACAATTCAGAGCACTCTGCACAAAGAACAGCTGTATAAGAAGGTGATGCCACGCCCTAGAACTCAGATGTCACTAGAAAATGAATGACATACCTCTGTGGTCTTTTTTTCGTGAAGACCAAGTAAACTATTATGCACCCTCTGAGGGTGCCCAAACCTTTGCATATGACTGTATATAGAGTACTAAAAGGTAATTTAACTAATATTTGTATGATGGTGTTGGTTGGTGGTAGATGGGCTTGTGAATATTTCAGAAATAGTTGATCCACTTGGAGTTTAACACAGAAACATTCAAATCTCCAAGTCTTGATTGACAGCAGATCACCTTCAATCATTTGGCATGCCAATGTGTAACTTGGTGCTCTGTGTTTGTTGTTGTTGTTTTTTGCGATAGTGTTTATAAATCGTTGCATGGTTGTCTCTGATATAGACGCTGGAGGAGAATGTACAGTATTTATAGTGAGTTCTCCTAGCCTGATGAAAAGTACTTCTTACTAATCCTGATTTTAATCTTGATCTCTGCTGGGCATGTGTCCACTCCAACTACTCACCCAGAGGTGTGAAGGAGCGAACTGGGCTGGTGTCCCGGCTGCTCTCCCTGCTGGCATCTCTGCTGCAACCCTGACTCATACTGGGCCGAGGTATACGACTTCCCCGAGCTAACGCCACAGAGGATAAGAAGGGCGGGCACACAGAGAGTCAAGGCAGCAAGAGGAGGAAAAAACGAAAGTAAGAAAACACGCACAAAGACAGTAACAGGACAAAATAGGTGGACAATAGCAGTGACACACATGACAGATGACAGACCACATGAATAAAGATGCAAAGACAGAACGAGAGTGACATTTTGACAAGACTGAGCACAGGGCTATTGGTCCAAGTGGGTGATCAATAACATGTGTTTTTAACATGAAAAATTAACAACAAATGATAGGTGCATTAGTGTACCGACTAGGGCTGTGAACATATTATACCACACACAATATGTAGAATTTGTTATATTTAGATGCATTTTATTGTTTAGAAAATGTTATAGCCATCAAGCTACAGGTACTATGTAGCCCAAAAGGGATGAACTAGTGTTTTTACTCAAAATATCTTAGATTAGTAAGGTTTGAGTGCATTTTGAGGGCTGCCATTACAGTATAATGGATTACTACTGCTAGATTTGTGACTTAAAGAGTTTTTTCTCAGTTTTTAAATTTAGAAACAGTTAAGACTACAGTCCTTAAAAATCTTCATTGGTTACATAATAATTATTAAATATTATTATTAAAATATGAAAATTAAATATATTTTGATATATTGTGATATATTGTAGATTTGAGGCTATTTTGCCCAACCCTTGTACTGACATAAGCTCGTTACATTCGCAGATATTCATGTTCATTTATAAAGGGTATTAAGTAAAAAAAATAAATAAATAAAAAAAAAATACACAGATTCACCCAAAAGGACACGCACGCCCATGACATACATATTAACAAACTCAATCAGCACTTTGCACAAATGCCAGACAAAACACGAGAATGTAACTTCATGAAATCAAAAGTTCATGAAATCATTGAGGGACAAGGATTGGGGAAAGGCATTTTATATAGAGACATTGCAATCAACGTTTGTTCATTGCTCCATTTGTCAGCACCAGTGTCTACCTAGCCAATCAGCGTTAATCACACAGCCTCCCCACAGCCCAGATGAAGCTTAGCCGTTCCTGCTAAAAGTTTCATTCAATGGCCATGGACTACAGGTTAGCACAGTGAGTGAAAGGTTGGACAATGCTGCTGATCATTGGCACCCACCACTGTAGCAAGACAGCCACGGATGCACAAGAGACTGGTTCAGTGAGACAGTGAGCGGATGGTGAGATTTTATGAAAAAATGGTGTTAAAGGTAGATTTTATTTAAGGGATATTTAGATGAGAGATGTTAAAGAGGATTGGTGGGACAGTGGTTTGTTTGAGGATAGAGCCTTACCTCCTCTGCTGGCCCCGTTGTAGATGGAACTACTAAGGCTGGAAGGAGCTGGTGGGGTGGGGTGGGTGGGGGGGACAAACGACAACAACAAAGAACGACAAAAGGGAAGAAGGAAGGGAAGAAAGAGTTGAGATCTTTCTAAAATTATCAACTATTATAGACTTTGAACATAAGCAACTCCAAACACGTTAAACTGGAGCACACTAGGGTTGCAACAGTACTGACAGCATCACTGAATTAAAGTACAATGCAAAATATGCAATTACATCTCAGCACAAAAAAAAAAAATCATAAAAAGACATATGTATTCAGTTCAATTCAAGTAAAACTCATATTATAGATTGAGTACAAACAATGAAATATTTCAAGCATTCAAGTTGTGATGTATGGTTTACAGTTAAGAACTCTAAAAGAAAACAAAAATCTGTCTCATAAAATGAAAATATGACATAGTAGTTCATAATCATCACAATTAAAGTAAATAAATGTTATAAATGTTTGTTATATATGTTTAAATTATATCACTTTCTATGAATCAATATAAAATATGCATTTCACTTTGAAATGATTTACTGACATAATTTCACTTTTTCGAAATATTCAAATTTTTTGTGATGCACTTATACATTATCATTACCAAAAGTTACCACATTTCTACCTATAAAAGTATAAACATATTTATTTTATGAGACAAGCTGATGCTTACCGACAGAGAGGCGTGTCGGAGAGGAGTCTCTGGAGCAGCCCTGGCTCCGTGGGATCCTGCTGCGTCTGTGTCCATCCCTTGTGCCTGATCCTAGGACTCTGTGGGCCCCAGTGCTCATGGTGCTCAGAGTAGTTGTGGTCAGGACACGGCCAGGAGAGCCACTCCGACTGCCAGCTTTAAAGGTCCATGAGAGAAATGTTAGAACTTTATACTGTAATATATCTGCTCCATTTACTCTATTTAATGTTACTGGAAAAAGACTAAAGGAGAGTTGAAACCACACTGACAAAAATAAATATAGTGAAATTCATCTTCAGCTCTTAGAGTTTTAAGAGCTATGAGGATTTTAAAAGTACAAAAAAGAAATCTAGATCTAGGAAATAAAAATGTGGATATGCACATTTAGTAAGGTCTAAATACTTCTAACCCAATCAATATTTAAAAAAAAACTGATATTAATTTAATGACATTCAGTTTTTCCTCTTCGCAACTCCACATCACACTTTATTTTCAACTACAATGAAAAGCTTTGAAAAGAAGCTGCTCTGTAGCACTGGTGTAGGGCATAGATAACAGAAAATAATTATGCATGAAGAAACATACTATATCTAAAAAAAAAAAAAAGAAATATATATATATATATATATATATTAGTGCTGTCAATCGATTAAAAAAATTAATCAGATTAATCACACTCTTGGGCTGTGATTAATCACGATTAATCGCAATGTAAAACTTGATAGATTTTCCATGACAATATGCAACGTTTTAATAAAAAAAAAGTCCAGAGAGGTTGAGTGTGTTTTTACTTGGATAAAAAAATACATCTCAGAAATAACTTCTGAATATTGTGAGAGAGCCTTTAATAAGTCTGTGTAGTAACTGAGATAACAGTGTCTGCTGAAATGTGCTCTGCATTAAATCTACTGCAGACACCTGAGCCTCCCCTCTGCTCCTCTCAGCACCGCGGACAGGGGCGGGGCATGGTCACCTGTCCGCCGTGAGCCTGCCGCTCTGAGTCGAGACGCTTTATGGAAAAAAAAAAAAAAAAAAAAACGCAAATGAATGGTGAATGGTTTGTAGGAGTTTGCGGCTTGTGGCTACTTAAGTTCAGGGAAGGCCATGGATCGCCCCCCGCTCTCACCGCGGGTCTAGGAAGCACAGAAAGCACAGCTCCCGGGAACGCGCACATACAGAGGCAGTGAAAGGAAGCGATATAAAAAGCACACGCAACATTTATTAGTAAAAAGTTTTACACGAGACTCGTGAGGGGAGGGAAAGGAGAGGGTTGTAGTGCAGCAGCCAAAGCAGTGGACTTGTCCTGAAGTCGAACCACAGGCAAACGTGTGTGAGGCAGCTGCTCTCTCTCCTCTGTGGATGCGACATGGCTTCATGCCCTCCAAAATGCTTTGAGAAGTGCTGCTGTTACAGCAAAATAGATCGTGTGATTAATTTGCGTTAATAAAATTTAAAGCGTTAATTTTTTTTCCTATTAATCGTATGCGTTAACGCAGACAGCCCTAATATATATATATATATATATATATATATATATATATATATATATCCATAGCCACATACTTGCACACTTGCGCAACACAGGAGCAGTCTACATCTGTGTAGTAGCGCTGTCACAGTATGCAGAAATAAAAACACTAAGTTGCATTTTAACCAGGGGAACATTTTTGTCTAGGATTAATAATAAAACTCAAATCTTTTGTGTTGTATCCTTTTTCACATTGTTGATTGCCACATAAAAAAAAGCATAATTTAAGACTCCCAAAGCAGTGTATTTACTACAGTCAACAAACAGCCGCAGAGTCCCACTGTGCACCAGCCAAAAGTAAAGTAAGTGTTAAGTGACCTTTTTGTGCACATTTAAAAAAAGGAGGAACATCAGGGCAAATAAAGTATAGACTACAGAAAAGCAGGTAAATCGTAGCATTTTGAGCTTACCACCAACAGGGGTAGCAGACTGAGATCCTGAGCCATAAAGCCCATGGGATGAACGAGGGAAGCAGAGCCCAGGGAAGGAACAGCAGATTAAACCAATGAATTATGAGCAATATGTGCACAAAAAAGCGTCATGAAGTTACAGCACAGGACAATGAGATTGCATCCTGTCTTACCACAAATGAAGGCTTTGTTTAAATGATATATTAGTTACAGCTAGCTACTAAGAACTATGTTTCTACAAAAGACAGAAAAAATACACCAGCTGTGGATGATGAGAAAGCGGTGCATGTTGGGACAACTGTCAAAAAATGTATGAAGCAAAGTCTGTTCACAATGACAGAATAAAATAACCATGAAAAAGTAATCTCTCTCACACTGCAATAAAAGTGTCCGACTCAGCTGCCATTTGTGCTTGACAATTGATTGTCGAGACATTTTCGTCTTCAAAGTCACTTAAAGACACATTCACTTTGAATGCTGTTTTCTAGCTGGTAGCAAAGCCGTCTGTGCTCAATCATCTGATGTACACGTAGACCTTTTAAGCCAGATCCTAGATGCATGTCTTAAGTTTTGGATTATTCTAGATTAAGTTAAATGCCAGTCAGAGCCAGGCAAGAGCAGTGGAAAAAAAAACTGTCCACTGTACCATGTTAAGCAATGAGACACAGCATGCAAGGCTAAAACAACACACTCCCACATATCTTTACAAAAATACTGTAATCAAAATGGCAGCAATAGCAGGTGGGCCCCCATTCCCACTGTCAAAACAGAAATACACACACGAACAGAATACCTGGGGTGCAATCGGATTCGTCCGAACCTGAAGGCACAAAAACATTTACATGGAGCGTATCGTCACCTCTGAGGCAACAAATAAAAACTCCACCAAACGTGCCACGACACCCTCACCTAAAGCCTTCACACACTATTGAAGATTTTTGTAATGCATTTGGTGGGACAGTTTGCGGGCTTACGTTGTGACTGGGACACCATCTTTGATCGGCTGCGTCCTCGCGCGTCCACTTGACTGGACATACTGCCCGCTGTGGACAGGGGCTGTTTGGTTCGTACACGTCCTAAAATGTCCAAACATAAAAATTATTAATATATGTTTTTGACATTGATTCAAAATACACCCAAGCTAACAGAGCTAGTCCAAGAAAGGTTTGCACCACTCTTAAGCTCAGAATCTACAGCTCAAATCTGCGGTTTCCCTCACGCTGCCATTTCTACAGACCAAAGCACCTTTAGATGTAATATACACTCAGGGATGGCACTTCAGTGGATTAGTGGATAAGACTTACTAAAAATCTCTATTTAAATAATAATAAATAATATTACTTAGTACAATTTGAATCATGGCTATTTAGATTAATACGCGAGTTATTAACATTTCTTTAAAGCTTACTGATGATAAAGAGTTTGCATCCATGAGTGTATGTCCAACCAAAACGTCCCTAACATGCTCATACACACTTCAACCTAACTACAGTCTTACCATTGTCTGAACTGGTCCCTATGGACAAAAGAAAGATTGGGCAGTAAATTAAATTATCTGAATCCTATACATTTATTAAAATGCACATCTGCATATATTGTAAAACACTGTCAATTTATCAAACAAAGTCAGTACATGGTAGTTAATTATGCTGTTAATTATTGAGAACAAAATGTATATTTAGTTACATGCAAAAATGGTAGAAGATGATTTTTTTGTTTCATTAAAATGTAATAAAAACACTGTGATGAAATGACTTGAAATTCATTGACAGAAGGGGGCGCTGTGGGCCCTTACACTGCAACGGCATATGGTAGAAATGGACTGAGAAAGGAATAGGAAAAAACAGAACAGAAAAAAGAAAAATATGTATTTGTATCGTGAGATGATCTTACCATCCGTTTTATCAGAGGCATCATCTTTAGAAGCAGAGAAGCACAGGGTAAAGCAAGAAAAACAACCAAGGTAATGGAAACAGGGGAAATATGAAGAGTATGACATCAAAATCAGTAAAAGAAAGAAAAGGAAAATATTAACAGAAAAGGTAAAAGCAGAAAAAGGGGACAAAATATAGAGAGGAAAAGAAAGAAGAAAAGAAAGGAGCATGTTCATTAGTATACAAATATCTTTCACACAGATCCATGCAGAGGCAATGCTTAAAAACATTTATCTACTGAACATGCATAAACGCTGTTGGGGTACATTCAGATGAGCAGGCGAAAGGAGAGAGAGGAAGAAATGTGGTCAGTCCAAGCACAGTGCGTTTGATACTTTGACTTGTATCGATGTGGCTTTGACTTGCTAGTGTTGTTTATTCAGAAACTACCTAACCCTGACATTCTGCTGATGTCTGCTGCTGACCGGGCCCTTACCCAGAGAGGAGTAGGAGCCAGCAGGCAGACGGCTTGCTCCCCCGGACTGTCCGATGTGCCGATGCTTAGCGACTGCCGCTGCGTTTACGTCCACATCGCTACGGGAACGCTGGAGGGCGGCTGAAGACAACCCGCCCTTTGAACCCGCAGGGACTGATGGGAAAGGAGGGGTGTTTTGGGAGGTGATGAAGGGATAGATATACACTATACAGCACAAGACATGCATGCACCACAATATACAAACAGATACTACCCACATGACAAAGCACCATGAGGAGGTCCAGTACTGGTCAAAGGCAGAGTTGAATGATGGGAAATGGCTTTTATGGATATTTTGTTGTGTGTTTGCACAGGAGCAAGTGAGAGCTATAATAAAGCAGTGGGAGTGTGTATAATGTGCAACATGTCTTATGTGCTTGTTTGTTGACTATTGTGACTCACCTCGGCCTGGAGCTGCTGACCACTTTGAAGATAAAGGACGACTGAAGAGAAAATAAAATGTAGGTCAAGATAACAGATATGTAATGATGAGCATATCTGGGTAAAAATGAATGAAATATCCAAAACTAACAATCTAAACATGGAGTTATAAGTCTGTTTAAATACAGACATAAAGTGTGTTAGTTACTTGAGGCTCTCCTGAGATGAGGATGAGGAGCGGTCACTCTGAGGAAGTGAGGCCACGCTGCCAGAGCTTTTCAGGTAGGACTGAAGGGTCTTTTGGTAGGATGGCTCTAGAGAGTTGTACAGAGCATCGGCTTCTGCTGGAAAATGGTTCCTCAGACCCCAGTAGGCCCTAAAGGACAGAGCAGAGAGGAGGTTAGTCTAATTGTAATTATTAAAACTAATTTGTCTGGATATTTCTTAGCACAAGTCACAAAGTGATGGATAGCGCTACTTTTCTTTCAGATGATATAATTTTGTATAAATCTTACTTGCGAGCTTCCACTCTGGCTTCAGAGTCAGCATCTCGAATTCCCTTCTTAATGCTTTCAACCAGAACTGCTGTGTGTCTGTGTGTGTGAGAAAGAGGAAAGATGGACGTCTAAAACAGGCTTGCAGAAAAGGGCTGCACTACATTAATATGAGAACGTAGTAATAAAAGTAGTAGTCAGTGAGTCCTTACCTCTCTAGAGAGTGTGTTTGCCATTCTTGTAGAAGAAGGTCTAAGAAATCATAACAGCGCCTGAAAAAAAAACACAAGTTAATATTTTTATGTAAGTTTGTTTAGTTTTTTTTAAAGTGAGATACATTAAAGAAAGATTTATCTCACCGTCTGACAGCCACAGACTTTGATGTGCAGTTACTAGTTATCAAAGGAATGAGTCGAGGTACATGAGTGTGCTGATGGGTAGAAAAGGCAGAGGGTCAGCAAACAGCACAGGTAGTAAGATCATATCCTCGAGCGGCCATTGGGTATCAGACAGATAACTCACCCGAATGATAATGCGTAATGGCCGCCACACCAGAGGTGGCCATGACTTTGGCACAGTTTGGTATGAGGTTGAATAGGACTGGGACAATGGCTTCTGCTCCATGGTCAAATTTGTTCCCCAGCACCGATGAAAGGTGACTATAAAAACAAAATTATATTTTACACGACAGTTCCTAAATGTTGCCTTCTCAGACACCTACTGGCTTATAAGACTTACGCCACAGTAATGCAGGCCTCTCTAACTACTTGAGATCTCAGATCTTTAGCTGAGAGTTTGAAGGCTCCATCCAGGAGCCGTAAGTGCTGGTAGAAACAGTCATAGCTGGCTGCACCAGCAACCAACAAGGAGCGAATTTTTTTCAGCTGTAAAACACAACCATGACAAGCAGAAAATTAAACAATTGATCATTGTGCATAAAATGCCAATTTGAATAATATAAAATGCACTGACAGCATTTGCTCTTTGGTCCCAGTCGTGTTTGTCATCAGAGCAGACCTCTCGGATTTTATTAAGGTTATCTTCAAGGTCCCTTGTTGAATAAATCTAGATAAAAGAGATTAAAAATATTAAGTTCAAAACAAACTATACACTTAATTTATTGCTGTAATAAATTTAGTTTACCTGCACAGTAGGGACGTCTGTAAAGGCTCTAATAAAGTCCTCTTCATCAACAGCACCAGCACTTTCTTTGGATACTACAAAAATCAAAGCGTGAAATAAAAGCTGTGTTTAATAGTTAAGGATTTTTGCCCTGCTTGTCTTTGTGATTTTGGTTTAATTCAAAAAATATTTTAATGCGCCCAGACACATGCACTTCAGCTGTTAGGAGCAGACTGTGTCTATAATGGACTTCCTGACAGTAACGAGCATGTCAATCATGTTTCTCAAGGGACTTAAGGCTCTGTGAATCACAATAATAAACCAAGACAACAGCAGCTCCTCAGAAAAATTTAATTATCAAAAATGATCAAATCATATAAAACCAGTTAAACAGCATGGGATTCAAAATTAATTTATAACCAGGTTTAGAGAAAGCAAAGGTAAAATGTGAATCATTTACCTATAAATTTACAATATAAATAGAAAGTTCCATATGGTATTGTGTTTGAAGAAATCTGCAGCACTGCATTGACAAACAAAAACACTAGAAATGAAGTAATTTATTAAAATATTCATATTAATAGATAAAAAGTATTAAAAATTTCAGCTGATTTTTCTTTTGGTTTTGTGTTTACATTTTAAATATGTATCTGTTAATCTGATTGTATGCACACAGTCCAATTGTCAATCTCTTCCCATTTTATAACTTACGTTAGACTCAGCAACTTACAATACATATAAAAACAACTCAGACAAACAATTCATGGAACATGGAATACTTTACACATTACACATACAGAGATTTTCAAAACTGACTGCTACTGCTAAAACTCAAATGTTGGTCTTTTGTCTCTTGCCAAAGTGTGTGGGAGTCTTGTCATCTCCATGTAAACACTCACAATAAAGCTTCATGCCTTCAAGATAAACTAGTCTCATACATAACACAACATAGTTATTTGAAGAAAAGGTTAGTCTTTTTTCAACTTAACCAGCCCAAGGTTATGGATTTGTCCATTAATACCCAGAATACCCCTGACATCTGCTTCTCCACAATCAATAAGACTGTACTGATTCAAGCTACAACCTCATCTTGTGTTTCCACTAAAGAGAGCAACATCCAGCTACTATACTAGTGTGCATGTAGGGACTGTATATATTATTGCTGACAAAGACAGATGAGCTACAGTAGTGGGCAGAGTGCACCATGATAAAAACATAGCTTTACCATCGACATAGCGAGCAAATCAATATGCACAAAAAAGGAGTAAACAAAACACTCAGGCCTCTCTCAGCAGGTAGTTTAAAATACTTCACTTCAAAGGCAAGAGCTGAGTTGACCACAGTTATAAAGGTGTTAACATGAACGCAGTATATATGTTAATCTGTTAATTTAAAATGAGCATTTTCCTATAATTTGTCTTTGAATATCTTTAAAACCAGTCACACTACAGAACAAAGAATAGCATAGCTAATATTCATGCTTTCATTTAATTAAAAAGGTTTAACTGGAGAATTCTGCCATAGCAAAATACAACTTAGATTTTAATTGGGTTAGGCAAGTTTACAGCTTAGATTAAACCTATAACAATTTTATATATATTTTTTATTTGACCTTTATTTAACCAGAAAAGTCCCACTGGGATTATAAATCTCTTTCTTGAGGGAGAAAGAATAGGAAATAACCTAAAAACAGAGCCAATTGAATGTTTCTAATTCAAGCTTTTTTAAAATGGCTTCAAACTAGGCTTTTGGAAAAAAAACTGTTTAGTATTAAGTAGAGCTGACAGCCTTTGGTCACTTAATTAATTAATTGGTCAATAAGGTCTTGGTCGACTAAAATTTTATTGGTCAGTTAGGCCATCCATTCTTTGCAAAGCTGGTATAATTTATTACTTTCTTTTAATTTTATTTAAGATAGCATAGATGATTTTAAATAACAATATATTTCATAGCCATCATTTCTAAATCTTTTAATCAACTTATTGATGTAAAGTCACTTGTTTGTGTAAGATTCTTGCAAGTCTCCCACATATTCTTGATTTTGGTCGATTAATTGCTGTACTGAGCATACCTTCGGTCGACTAACAATTTCATTGGTCAGCTACAGTCCTAGTTTTAAGATGTGCTGTAAATTGTTCCAGGTTGAAGTCGGCAAAATATTACAATGTTGTTTTCCCACCTTAAGTGTGCCCTTAGTGACCATAGTGGTCAAAGTTTCTGGTGTGCACTTAACATTGTATTCTCTAAAATCCTTAAAAATAAAGACTATATTTCAGACACATGATTCTTATTAAAATACGCTAATGAGTGATTAAACAATTTTTCTTAAATACAAAAAAATCCTATTTAGTTTGTGTTTTCAGTAAATCTAATTTAAATACCTAGCTTGCCACCAGTTGCACTGGGCCTGCGTGCAGCTGACTCTGCTGGCTTCTTGGGAACTTTTGGGACCTTGAAGGCAGCTTGAGCCGAGGAAGAGCGACTCCCATCCACACTGTCATCGTCATCAAAACTACGATCTGAAAGAGAGACCAGAGAGTGGTTTATTTTTCATACACTAAGCAATAAAACTTCACTGGTGTATCACCTTTACAATAACACAATTCAAAATCTTTATTCAAACGTGACAACAACAAAGCACAAGAAAGTATTGCAATTTTCTTTCCATGTTGCCCTCTGAGTGTGATGGGCAGAAGGCAATAAAACAGAAGAGTTACAAGAAGGAGGATGCAGCCTTCAGAGAGCTAGGTCAGGAATTACTTAATCAATACTAATTACACACTCACACACCACGTAGGATTTTAAAGAGCAAAAACACACTAATCACTTGGTCCACTCAGACAGCTGGTGACTGACAGTCTATGCAGACTTTCATTCTACAAACTAGCTAACATTTAGCTCACTCGAAAGCAAATACTAATAAAAGGATACTAGTAAAGCAGGGATGTCACTTCAGATGGACACTTGTGGAAGATAATGTGAGGAAGAAAAGGCAGAACCACAAAAGCTAAGTTTTAGCAAATCAATTACATGACAAAAAATGCATATGTACTGTCGTTGCTCTGACAACCAGCGATGAAATGCGCCAAAGCCACCACCCTACACCTTGACTCACATCAATTTACTTTTCCACACACAATGCAAAAACAGTAACCGGCCTTAACATGTGCAACATAAACGTCATAGGTTTTGTCATTCTTGCAAAATAGCATCTGGCTCAGGAAATAACAAGTGGAAAGCTAAACAATAGCAATACCACATGTTGAGTGCAAAAACACAGATATCGACAACACACCCATGTCCATCCCTGCACTCACAGTCACAGATGCGCTGGCAGATAAGTCGTCGCATGCTTCTGGGAGGGCGTGGTATTGAGGCACCCCCCTATTTTTAGGAGCTGTACCCCAACAAGAAACATACAAACACGTCACAGGTTCCTCATAGTGGGGCTCAGTCTTCACACACCCCTTGCATTGCTGCTCGAACACCCCTCCACCCATTCAAGTGCCGGCATTTTCTTTCTCTCTCTTGCATCCCTCCCTCTCTCCCTCACTCAAGTCAGCATCTCTGCTCCTGTTCTCAGCAGCCTCACAGCCAATCAGATCGCAGGTGACATCATAGTGTGCAGCCAGTGCGGAGGCAGCAGCACTATGAATGTGAATGCGCGACTGGAGAGGAAAGGACACACACACAACATGGACAGACACCCCAAGAATATAAACAAGGATTCTTTGTGTAGCTGCCAAACTAGCTACCGTCAACTGACAACACATGGAGCGCTAAAGCCCCCTGTCCACGCTCACAGATCAAGCTTAAAGACATGACTTGTGTGTCTTAATCATTCTTTCCACTCTATTTCTTTAAAAGAACAAAGAAAGAAGGCACATTGATCAAAGGATATTGTAATTATGTGGAGGAGGGTTGAAACCACACCTCTCCATCTGAGTCCTTGGCCCTCCCACTCATGCACCATCCATTTGTTTACTATGGCTGGACACTATACTCTTCTAGTGCATTACAAACTACTAGACTGCACACCAATAAGGCTCATGGCATGTGTAATACTGAAATATCAATGCATCAACTAGCCAGACACATGGAATGCCATTTTCTCCAGTTAACTCTCTGACCTATATATATCAGCAAACACTTAAATCCAGTGGGATTACTTTGGGAACAAGCATTTATAAATATGTTATTAGCCAATAACAAGTTCGGTAAAAACATCACTACACCCTTTTTCCATAAAAAAACAACAGTCAACTGTTCTATACAAACATAAATGTTACTTTCATGTGAAATTACTCGACCTTACTACACCAGACAGGATAGTATACAAATATTGGTGACTCTAACTTACTACGTTTACCAAGTAAGAGCACACATTAGCATATATGTTAGCATCATTAGCATCTCCAGCTTTTGTCTAGTCAGTCCCCAGGGGAGAAAATGTCTCTGGGTGAAGGGGAGAGTAAAGCCAAAAGAGAGCGAGAGAGAGAGAGTGAGAGAGAGACACTGAGCACACATGCTGTTGCCATGACGACTGGTGTAGACGAATAACACACAGATCTCGAACAGCGGCCGCAAGATAGACAGCGAATGTGTGACTTACAAAATGTGACTTTAAAAAAAGATGAAAAGGGTCAAAGCTAGGTGAGTATCACTAGAATTGATATAATGCACAGTAAAAATATGGGATGTTCACAAAACACACGGAGAAAGTGTGGGAACAGTGTTGCTATGGAAACACGGACTGAGATTCCTGCCTATGCAAAAGGAGAAATACAGAAGGAGAATAAGCAACTGGTCTCAATGCTATGGTCTGTGAAATAGCTCTGCAATATATGCGACAGATTTTGCAGAAGATCAGAGTGGGTCATTGGAAATCATTCTGTGATAAAAAGTTTAAAATGATACTAACACAACGTAAACATGATGACATTGTTGTAACCACATGATGGCAGCACTGGCACTCTGAGATAAACAGACCCCACCTGCAGGTTAAGCGTGAGATAAAAGTCTTTGTCCTGCAGTGTCAACTGACCTGTCAAAAAGCACTTAATGCAGCATTTTCAGGACAAACTCACAACCTATGGCCCATACCAAATAGTTATGACACACAATTACCTTATTATTAATACCACAAAATAAGAGACTTGTGCATATGTTTGAAATAGAAGTAAGAGGAGATTTTAACAGGAGAAGTTTAAACCTAATGTTTCTGGGACGGAGAGTGAGGCACAAGCTTTAGGGCCTGAGTCTCAAATTGCAGACGGCCTGCTCCAATTTCAGCTTGGCTTAGAGAAAATTTAGCTTCTTAAAGGGGAAATGTGCAAGTATGATTTGGATCCCAATTCCTCGAAGGGAAGCAAGGAATAAACCATAATATTAAAATTAAACCTCATCATGGCGACAAGCCTGGTCTGTAAATGGGGTCACGGTTTCCTTGGCAGAGCTGAAGATGCAATGAGGCAGAATGAGGAAGTTTGTGAGTCCAAGACACTGATGAGAGTGTTTGTGTGTCAACAGTGAGCTACAAGGACACAGGGAAAGCTGCTTCTGATGGCCAGTTTGCAATGTGACAAATATCTCAGGGCTCTCAGGGGTTTATTTGACAGTGATTGTATTCAAATAGCACACAGCATTAAGTAAGAGCTGAGGACGGCGTCAGCGGCACTGACATGCTCCTATGAATGAATCTGCTATCAGTGTTACTTTCCTGTAAGTCTCTAGTCTAGTGACCCAATAGTATAAATGTTGATCTAAAAAAAGCTAACTCAGTTCTTTGTAACACTATGTTGGGCTGTAGTGTGAGACCTCTATGTTGATTTCACATAACAAAGACATTCAAATGCTTTCATAAATAGTGCATGACTTTTACTGCATATAGTTCATACAGAATAGTCACTGCAATCCAGTCACAGGAGTTCACAAGCCAATATATCTTTTGTGACGGTCCCAAGCCCAGATAAACAGAGAGGGTTGCATCAGAAAAGGCATCCAACACCAAATCAATATCATTTTGCGCCAGGAGGAGGCAGGTTTTTTGCTATGGCGACGCCGAAAGGGAAAGCTGAAAGGAAATAAGATAAAGTATAGTCGCTAAATAATGGTGCTAATACCATGTTAAAATAAAAAAATTGTGTAATAGACATATATGAACAAGTACGTCCCGCCAGAGGTTGACGCAAAATTATATAAATTTGACTGTATAAAATATGTGATCAATGTCAAATTAAAACATATTGACTCTACTTCTAAAGGCAAATGTAACGAGAAATAAATAAAGTCAGGGTTGTCTAGAACTTACAACATACAAGTCTAATATATCTGGGACAACCCATCTTTGCCATCCTTACACGTGTAATACAGTCTCTGTCCAAGCCAGAGCATTTGGGGTAAAAGTTTAAGCTGATTTCAAACCATATGTTTACAAGCCTTTGTCTGAGTGCCAGCATCCACAGCCAGATGAGATTAACTACACTTACCATGGGCATCATCCCATACTGGCAAAGCTAGGCTAAATTATTAGTAGACACTTCCTGTTCTGTCATCTGTTTCAGTATTTGCAGCACTCCTTTGTCCACCCCGCTATTCCTTTTATTGTTTGTTCAGCCTCTCTCTGTCACTGTGAATCAGGGGAAGGCAGTGATAGGCACAGCTCTGTGACTCGGCTTCCTCCTTCAATACTCTGCCCTCCCTCATCATCTCTTCCCTGGTCTCCTCTCTTCATAGCAACAGCTGCTTCACCCCTGCAAAGCCCAAGAACTGGCCAAAAAGGGATATAGGCCAAGGACAAGCAGGAATATCTCTGTATCTGTATGTGAGTGATCTGTGCTGAGATGTTAGTGGCTTTACAGAGAATGTAAGCCAATAGTGATAGTGTTGAGAAGCTTTGGGAGGGGTACCAATACCAGAATCTCTATTATCCAACAAAAATATTTAATTAAAAATATTTCAACAAAAATGTACTTATTTGATCACCATATTTACTGAAAAATCTAGGAACGGACATAAAGTACATTTCAGGTAGCAGAGGCCAACAGCAAGGCATTGAGCCAAGGCTAACTGTGGGTAGTGAGCATCTGTTATCACTTTCACTTCAGGTAGGAGGCCAAAGGACATATGGCCAAATTGTCCTTAAGGTAAAAAAGAGCCTGTAGAGGTTAGTAAGCACTAAATAAACACCAATGTAAACACTGGGAGAGTGGTTTGCAAAACAAACAGAAGGGAGGGCATTGATAAAGTGTGCAACACAAATCTAATTCATCATTCATGTATACGTATTAATCTTAAAGAAACCAAGCCGCCCAGTTCCTCTCTCTTTCCTTTTTTTCCCCATAAGAACAAGAGCAAAGTTATAAGCCAATAATACAAATCAAATAAAAATACATAAAACCAAGAGCAAATGAAAGTCAAACAAATAAAATCACAGACAATGCTAGTGTGAAATATTTAAAAACACAACTTTGCACCAGACCTCAGGGACAAGTTCAAAGAAACACTCCTTTTATACCACTGCTGCCTCAGAGACAGCTTCATAGCAACATATCAACAACAAAAAACTCTTCAACATGTAAACACTTGTTTCAGTTTTACATATTAAATAATAAAAGTGACTTATAGCTATAGTGGTTATAGCTACATAAGCCTTTATATATGGTTTCCAGTCAGCAAACTAAACCAGTAATCCTGTTAGGTACTCTCACGGGATTCATGGCAACAAACAATAATATTGCAATCACAAGAGCAGAAGAAGATTCAGAGATTCATACAAATCCAAAATACTCAATAAATCAAGAAAAATAAGAGGTGGCACTGACCATGACTGGGGCTGAGAGCCATATTGCCTGAATTCAAGGCTTCATCAAACCGGGTAAATATTGTCTGCAACCTGCAAAGAATAAAAGGAAAATTAGAACAGGTTAGGTTTACAGTATGCCAACTGTATTGGACAGATACACATGATAATTTATAAAAAGTAAACTATACTTTATTATGACTATCAAAAAACTGCCAAGAAGCTGCTGTGACTCCAAAGTGAAAGTACTACAAGCTGTCTGTCTCTGTGTAAATCTTTCGGTCAGTGGGTGTGTCCATCGTGCCAGTCAAAGTCATGAGGCTGTGGTGGCAGGAGATCTCCTGGCGTCCTGCTCAGCAACACAATCACACTGTCCAAAATCACCTCTGCTCAGCAACACAATCACACTGTCCAAAATCACCTCTGCTCAGCAACACAATCACACTGTCCAAAATCACCTCTGCTCAGCAACACAACCACACAGTCTGAAATCACCTCAGTCATGTGATTCATACATGCCGGTAAGACAGTAAGTAATAAATAACAGAGGCAGAGGTACCATCGATGTGTAAGCACATAACAATTTTTTTTACACTGAGCTGTGTACAGGTGACATGCAACAACAATCAAAACAATAACACCATACCAGCACTCAAACATTGACGCTCGCTATGTATCCATGCATGAGGAGGAGTAATACACACCGTTCTGTCTGTGTCTGCCTGTCTTTAGTGTCACGGTGCCAGCCCAAACAACAGACAGCTTAGGAGCTCCAGATAAGTGAAGATTAGTGTTGTAGCGCCCTGTTCAGCAGAGTTGCTTTTTTACATGGATCCCCGTATTTCTTTAACATATCCATTTTCCTCCATATATCCAGAAATAGGCTGGTCTTTAGTCTCCAGTACTCATTAGCCTCTGTATTTCCCAGTGGACTTATTAATAGTTTGGTACGTTGCTGCGCAATGTTGCTTTAGCTCCCATGCCAGTGACAGTGTTTGGTCCATGGCTCTTCTCGGCTCTTTGTATCCAACATGGTGCAGTGGCTCTGAAGGGGAGGGAGCACCGCGGGAGGGAGGAGAGGCAGCCAAACAGAAGAGACCAAACCATGCTACAAGCATGCGACAAAGCACCACCTCCTGTCACACATCTGAGCGTTTGCTGAGCACACACGGTCCCTGAGAACACTACAGGGCAATACCACAAGGTAAATCTCAGGCAGCCTCTTTTTGTCTGAGTGTGAGAGACTGACAAGTAGGGCAGTTTGTATGACGGGCCAGAAGATTGAGTTACCCTTTACATAACCTCCGCTCCATACACAGACACTCTCAGAGGGGGAGGGGCTGTGGTAGAAAACAGAAAGCATGGCTACTCCTCTCCCTCTTTACATTTCCTTCTCATCTCATGCCTATACCAGCCTCTATATAGACCTTTTTAGATTTCTGTTCACATAATTGTTACACTGATCCTAATTAACTATTCAGTCCTTTCAGTCCTTAGCTTCCTTTTCGTTCAGAAAATGTACAGGTGTGTGAGGGTTTGAACACGAAGGTTTAAGCTTCATTGAGCCACTAATAGAGTAACTGTCTGACATGACAGTTTAATCCGGCGTGTCACTGTCCGTACACACAAGTATGTAACTGTGATTCCTCTGACCTGTGGGACAAATGCCAAGAGATGTAGCCCACTTCCTTTTAGTCCGACCAGGGGGAAATGGGTTCTTTAATTTTTTATTAAATGCAGTAAGAGGGTATGTACAATGCAATATAACCTAACAAATCTCTAAAAACTATATGCATTTATGTAAATTGTCAGCAATAACACCTCTTTCCACCCCATGTGATGTTGGTCTTCCAGAGGTGATTGGTGATCTGGCCATGAGCCAGTCGAGCAGATCGCATATCGACCCACACTGTCTTGTCTTCTACTAGGCAGTCTGAAACACACGTCAAACACACTTTCCATGGGTCCACAATGCTGATATCTAATATGTCAAACCTGTCACTGTAAGCAACATGTTCAGTATGAGTACAGTGCATAAAAAATGTATATTGAGCCAGACACTTAGCATGTAAAATTCTTCACTAATTTAAAAGCCCTTACAATCTATAAACAATCTAAAAGTTATATCATTGCTCATTATTTCCAGTAACATTCCAAGATTAAAATAACATCATGTATCAAATAAACAATAATGAATACTAGAGGTACTAGAAATGCAGACCAGCACCACGGCATTACAGTTCCACCCCAATCCAGTTTCAACTAAACGTTCTATAGATTTTAAAGAAAAGCAATAATTTGTTCTCTTTCCCAATAGTAGTATTTTGAGCTTTGTTGTCCAAAATTGGCCCCATCTCACAATTTTAAAATATCCTGTAAAATTCCTTGTTTCAGACACTGGCATGGACATGAACACTATTCGTTCCTTAGACCATTACTGACCTTTCCTAACAGCCAAACAACACCAGCAAAAACACAACCCCATTAGAGGAGGTAGTAGCAGCTCTGAAAGCATGCATGAATGTCGACATGTAAAAAATGTTAAATCATTTTTTGTCAGCTCTCTTCATTTGATCTTAAGCAGACCTACAAAGCAGCCTGAAAAAATCCCTCACACTCTGACAGCATATTTACACCAGAGACAGACATGCTTAATATGAGCAACTCATGACACACAGCCTCTGTAGCATTCACAGACACTGAACAGTCAACATCCAACACTGCTGAGGTTTCAAACATCAGACATGCAGCAAAAAAGGGGGTTACTGCACGCTCAAACCTAGGCCAACCCAGGCCAGTAACCAGGACAACCAGAGACTATCCAAACCCATGAACAGGACCTTGTCATATGACCACCAAAAACAAATGCACTTTCTTCATCTTTTTTTTGACTTGACCAAATGCCTTTGTACCCAATTTGCCTTCTGTGCCTCTCTCTCTCTCTCTCTCTCTCCTCAGCATTGTGCTCTGGATAAAAGTGCCTCTGTGTATGTCAAGGGTAGAGTGGTGCATGGTGTGGCTTGGGACAGACTGAGCGCCAACGTCAAGGGGCTCTACCCAGCACCCATCCCAGATTTGGATGAGGCTACGCACGCACGCACACACAGATAAAAAAAACTATCATGAGCTGTGCATATTTATAATTAGGGATGAAATTTGACTCACCGCGCAGCAGGCAGGCCTCTTTTTCCCATGTCAGCTCTGACCCTCTCCCCCACGTGCCGATAAACATCCACCAGCGTTGTTATGGAGGCCTCACGAACCTTAACACGACAGACATATAAAATTATTACCTAGATATAAGGACCACAACTTATTATATGGAGTTTATACATACACAAACTGATACTGACTAACTTCATTTTCTCCAAAGAGAAATTAGAGGAATGGTTTTGAACATAGATGCAAATTCATATATACAGCTTTGAAAGTCTCATCTATTAAATGTGAGGAATATAATATCCCATTTTTTTGTGACCAGTGCTGTGATTAGACAGTGGGATGATGTTAATGGGATTCTCTGCAGCTGAATGTGGGTGGGACTAGTCAAGATGTTGATTGGCCAAAACACTGTGTGGGTAGATAATCATTGGGTAGACGGCAGGAACAGATTTCAGCTTTGGGATGCAACTCCACATGAGGTGAAACCAAACCTCTCTCTCTGGGGCACATGCAGACTTAAAACCAGAACTGTGTGGGTTAAGGGACTGGTGTGTGCACTCCTTATGATTCAGCAATAAAGCAGGGTGAGGGACTTTACAGAGCCCTTCTCCTGCTAATAACAGTAATAATGAGAGAACTTCATCAAGATGTCTGATGGTAAACTGGATACAAAGAGCTTAAGCTACACAATCAAGCAAGGAAAGAAGCTTTTAGCCACACCTGAATCAACATGAATATACTGACTGCAAACAGGACAACGTTGTAGGGTCTTATGGTGCATAACAGACAACTAAGGTGGTCATGATACCACACTGACAACACCACTGGCTGCACCTCTAACTGTTTTACTGTTATTCCTTTAGCGCCTAAGAGCATTGTAATAAAATTCATCAAGAATTAAAAAAGAAAAACTAAGTAAATGTAGCAAAATTTCACAAATGCAAAATGTAGTGTTCAACAAGGAGAAAATAAACGCTGTCTGTGTCAATCTTACATTAAACTCAGCGCTAGAATTTTATGGTAAACTACTAACTAACTAAATTTTACAATGGCAAATAGGTTTACAAAAAAAAAATCAAAATTGCGTACTAGCACTTAATGAGAAGTGCTAAAGCAGCAAATTTTGAAAAATCATGTATGTAAAGCAAACCATGTCAATGGTGTAAACACAGGCTTACCTGCGGGTTTTGGTCTCCAGTCAAAGAGCAGAGATGAGGGACAATTTTACTGAGGCTCAGTGTATGAGCACCATATCTAAAAAAGACAGAAAAAAAATGTGTTTTTGTTTACAATAGGAAAGCAATAATGACACAATGCATTGTGCTAGTCCTGTTGTGGAAGTAGCAGGATATTTCTCAAAACAGTCTCACTTTTCATTAGCAAAAATATGTTAAGTAGAACAGAGTCATGAATACCCAAGACATAGTTAAAGCTGTTAACCTATTATTCACAGATACTTCTAAGATTCTAACTTTTTTTACCGGACAATGGTTATCTTGTCCCTAAGGTTATATAAAAAAATAATACATTTTAATCATAATAGAACAATGTAAAGGACCCACAGTTATGTCATCTTGAGACGGATAAGATTACATATGCAAGATTAAATTTTAATCCTTTTTGAAAGTAAGGTAGCAGTAAGCATGCAAGGCTGTAAAATCACATGACATTGGTGGTGGCACTACTTGTTGCACGTATGCCTTCTTTATAGTCACTCTAATACTTAAGAGGATTAATCCTGAAGACTGTGATTCTTAAACAAGTGAAAAAGGACACGTTCACAGCACAAACATGATTCAAGAAAACGTGACTAGCTATAATAGCTATATGATTTAACAATTTGCAGTTTTAAATTTACCCCAGGAAGTAAACATGAGTAAAAAGAGAAGTTACTCACGTGGTGAGCGTGGCACTAAGACAAAGGCAGATTCCTTCTCGACTGCGGAAGTTTTTGTGTTTGAAACAAGGGAGCAGCCTTTCCCAAACATACTGAATGGACAAGAAACACAAAAAGACACAAGTAAAGAAAAGGTTGTAAAAAAGGTAGGATAAAACAGTCAGACAATGTAATGAGGTTGAGTTGGGAATGAGCAGATTATGGTGCAGAAAGAAGGTTAGACTCTGTAAAGCTGCGAGTCGTCTTTTAATAACACAAAGCGGAGTTGACATAAAGCCTGTGCAGCTCCAGAGGTGTCCAGAAGAGGGGGCTCAAAACACAGTAGGTGTAGCCAAAATATTTCATGTGTATGGAGGTACATGAAAGTACCATTCAAGTCAACCCCACTAAAAATAAACTAACCTAAAATGATCAAAAAACAACTGCATTTTGAGTTCAACTTGCTGCATTAAACCTGTCATATGCATTTTTCTTATTCTGTCAAGAGCGTCCTTACAGCTTCATCTTATATTTATGTGCTAAATACTTCACAAGCATTATCTACTAAGGACATGACACTTGATGCATGACTTTTAAGTGCATGTTTGAGAGAGTCTTACCATGGGTGAGGCTGTCTGCTCCATGCAATGAAGGATGAGAGCTTGGCTGTTCTCCCTGACCTGGTCCTTTGCATCACCCAGCCGGTCCACTAGAGCTGGTAACACTACAAACAAGACGAGAAAAGGGAATTATGAGTGAGGGTCAAATTATAGCAATAAAGCAATAGACAAAATATTAAGGTGAAATAAAATCAGTTCTAAACTCTAAAAATGTAGTGTGTTTGTTATGAAGAAAGATAATATTGTAGATGGATTATTCAGCAATTGGTCCTTGTGCACCAAGGCTGTGAGAAGGCAAGGATAAAGTGAGGACAAATGAGAAGTGGACCATGACTAAAATTATGTCAAGAACATGAAATGGTCTCGTGTCATTTCCACTTAAACACACAACTGCTAAAACCAATTACAGATAAAGATCAAGAGCTTGTGAATCTATAAGATTTATTAAGATCTATTTGATGTATAGTAGTTTAAAAACAGAAAACACAGTAGTACGTGAAGGCATACATAGACAAACAAATTCCTACCCAAATTCCTACTCTGCAGCAACAGTGAGGGAGTAACACACTGATGTCATCTGCCCTTTTTCTGTACTGTGCATGTGCGTGTGCGTGCATTATGTTAGCAAAACAGCTGGTTTCCTTGACAACAAAGACAATACCCTCAAACATAGAAATAACAGGGGGGTATTGTGTCACACGACTACGTCATTATGTAGTATGTGTACAGAAATGCATGGGCTATAGATATAGACAATTTAAAGTACAGTCTAGACATGAGCATACAGAGGCGTTTCTTTCTTGAAGATGTTACTTCAGGTGGACTGTAAAAATGTGGACAGAAGCACATTGACCCCAGCAATTTAGTTAGCCCTATGCTGCAAAAACATCATGTGATTCTTGACTGCTTGCTACTTTACTGGTTCCTGTAGAAATTAACAGATTACTTGTAAAAAAAAAAATTGAGGTAAAGATTAGTGATAATAGCCTCAAAAGCCATATGAAATTTGTAGGAGGTATAGTTTTTAATTGTGGTCTTAGTTTGAAAGAAATTTAGATGCAAGGCTTATGTAGTTTTGGGCAAGATTACATTATCAAAATACAGTACTAGCGGACTATCATTTTACTCTAATGACATACAAGCCACAGGGCGTAAAGTAGCCCGTATTGTCAACTTGTGGGCAAATACAACACACAAGTGCAGTGGAAAGAGCAGAAGCTTTGTATAATGAGCCGGTCGTGTGGATCAATACAATAACTCAGTTTCAATGATCTCATCTTCCTCCCCTCAGAGGGCTGTGAAGGAGGGCGGCTACATGAAGAAATTGGAGAGCACAGGAAAAGAGAGGGGAAAATCAGACATGGGGAGGACGAGTTAAATGCCAGCAGTGCATTGCAGAGATGTTTTTACCATCAACCTAAACACTTCATTACACACAGCTAGGACAGAAAAGCTCCCAGACACTGAGCAGCCAAGGTTGAATATATTTGTGGGTTTGCGGTGGCAGACTTTGTACTGTGCGTCATGATAAGCCATCCCAAAGCTGCGCTCCTGAGAAGAGGGAGTTTGTTGGTGACAGGAGCCAGTCTGGCTGACAAAGACAGCTGCTGGCACCGACGAACACGTACACAAAGACAAATATGATACAGGATCCAGCCTATGAGATCACATGCATGTTGGGTGTGGTTTGGGTGTAATAGACAGAGCACCATTATGGCGGACATTTAAAAATCCTAAATAGACTAAAATGGGAATTTAAGGATGCATCAAACAGAAGGGAATAGACCCAGGGTGACGCTCTGCTGCGGTTTCTGTGGAAGGGTAATTTAAAGACATAATGCACAAGGCCTTTGAGCTCAACCAACCCATGTACATGTTGTCACATTTATCAGGAATTTAAATTGGTCAGACTTTGTCTTTTAGTCTAAATTTAACCCTCAATAGTTGATCAATAATCATCTCTATATTCTCCACTTATGAAAATTTCCTTTCAGTAATCCACAAATAATTGGTTGGAGTTTTGGTCTTACCTGTACCCAGGTATCCTTTGAACCGCTCTCCTAGTCGATCCACAAATGCTCCGCAGATGTCTATTCCCAACAATGCCACCTAAAAGCACAAAGAAATTAGTCCACAAAGAATGAGGATGTACTTTTTCTGATGTATACTTTTTGGGTTACCCTTGTTTTATATGGTCATAAAAATTGTGTTACGACACATGATGTTGGCCTACCTTCAGACCTGGGAGCCCTGTTTGACACACAATATTATTTTTGTCAAGTGAAAGGTTTAAGTTGTGTCATTTTACTAAGTTATTATACAAGCCAAGTCACAACAGAAGAGCTGTTCAAACCGATTCCTAAAACAGACTTGAAATCGCTTTTTTCATTGTGGTAAAGAATTATTTATCATCATTACTATTATGTTATCACATCATTTAAAAGTATATTGTGTTAAAACTGTGATCTTTTTCTTTTCTTATCAATAGCTTGAATACGAAAAATAGCTGCTAAATTTTCCTTTTTTTGTTTTATTGTTTGTGCAAGGACAGCTAATGTCATTTCAAGCTCTGCAGTCTGTCATCACAGGGATTTGCTATAGTAAATACTATTTGGCTTGTGTCTTGAGTCTGTGAAAGAGGCCATGTTTTTTCTCTCCAATATTAAGCGGAGTTTTCCACAGTGTTTCTGATTAGGGTCACATCCCACACTGTGCTGTGCCGCTGGAATGCTTGTCTTGGCAGATATGTGGTCAAACCAGCAGTCAAAACCACATTCAAACATCACTTTCACATATCTATAAGTAATGCCTTTTCCAATTCTTTTCCTAGTTTGGTCAAAAGAAAGATGAGCCAGGTAACTTCAAATACAAAAGGATGGGGCAATAAAGACAAATAGCAGGCCCGGGTGCCAAATAACGTCATACAAATAAAGGCACCTGGAGACACAAGCTGGGTGAATCAAATGACTCCTTCATGACCTAATTTTGAAATAAAAATGGAAAACAGCAGAAGAAAGAAGAAACCAAGGAAATGACCCACAGGCCTCCTCTCCCCCTCCTGCACCAAGCACCCCAACAAGCTATGGCCCACAACCATATGTCATCAGGCGGAGGACAAAATGCGTCAAGAACTGGACTTTCTAGAAAATATATAGAAAAAGTGCATTAAATCACATGAAAAATGTGTTGTGGGCATAATTAAGCCTAAAACTTCTTGCCCAGAATAAATGGCTCTTTGTGAACACCAATGTTACTACATAAGGTGGCTTAGTTTGCTAATAGGCATGCCATGTATAAGGTTTACTAGATTTGTGACATGTGTGACAACCCCAGAGCAAGCAGGATTCGGTCTGCCTCCGTTGGCTGTTAAAAGGAAAAACAGCATTTGAGGCTCTCAAGGGTACACTTTAAATAGAAAGTAGGGGTGTAACGATACAATATGTATCGATTAGAAGTGTTTCAATACAATTCAAGAACAATATTGGCTAATTTGGAAAGATACAGCAACTTTTTGCCAAAAATTAAGGGTGCTCCTGATCGATCGGCCGCGATCGGTGATCAGCCGATCATGGCTAAAAATAGAGTCATCGGTGATCCGGTAAAATGGGCCGATCGAATTACAACAAACACAAGAGGCTCTCGCATCTACTGTCCTGCAACTCCGGTTTGATTAAACAGCAGTAGCGTTGTTCTAGCAGTGTTTTTAAGTTAAGCCCTGGTTATAACTAACACACACTTGCCCTGGCGGTGCTGCTTTATGTCCCCGCCTGCTCTCGGAGTGCACAGGACAGAACTGAGGCGCAGCAGTGTGTTTATTTGCAAACGCCAACACAAATAGAGCTAGCGCTAACATTTACGTTAAAAGCATTAAGAAAGTTCAGAGTCCGCCTGTGTCTTGTTACGCGGAGAAAATTGTGCGTTTTGTGGCTTAAACCACACCAAATGACTGCTAATGGAAAGAGAAAGTAAAAAGGCAGCCCATGTGTCCGTGTGTCTGGGAAGAGCATCTTTCATCGTTGTCTTCTCTGTTCTCTTGTGTAAGTTTTCTTTGTTCAGATGTTGTCAAAACTGGCTGCAGGAGCTGTCTGCTCTTTAGTCCACTGTGTTTCAATCTAGTTTGGCTGCGTGTTACGCGGACGCAGGCGCTGCACCCGCGGACTCGCACTAAGGCACCAATTAAGAACAGCTGATTTTTACATCAGCGGAGCATTCAAACAAAGCCATACAGACACTGGGCACACACTGAAGGTCAATAATGCAACAAAACCTCTTTTAAAACAAAAATAAGTAGAATTTTGTTGTACTTTTACATTTACAAAGACTACAGTATTTTTCAAGTGGAAATAATAATAATTATGCATACCATACCATACCATGTGATCGGTATCGGCCATGATCGGCCTCAAAAATCCTGATTGGAGCAGCCTTACCAAAAATCATAAAAGTTTACTCTCAAATGTAGCACCGCAGCCTGGGTTGATTATGTCCAGCAGACAGTGAAGAAAAGTTGAATATAACATTTTATTTAATTAAAAACACAAAATGTATCCCCAAAAAGCCATATCTGGTCTTATTTTAACATACAAATGTCTAATTTTGATATTTCTGCTATTATCGATCGATACTTTGTGTGTATCAATATTTTCATTTATTTATTTATTTATTTGCACAGTAAAAACAATAGCAGTAATGAAACAATTTCATGAATAGATGTGCAGGAGATTGTTAAAAAACCCTCAAGGGGCTTAAAAAGTGGCAATCTCCGAAGGACAACATGTTCTAAAAATATCTCGGATCAAGTAAAACAGTATACATGTACAATAATCTACACAGTTATTTCATTGTTTCAATCATAGAAATATATAAAAAAAAATATCAATAAGTAAAATACCTGTACAAAGATATTTTACTATATATAATCTTCTATCTATAATATATCCAGATATTCACTTCCTATAAAACGATACAATTCAATACAAGGCCATGTGTATCGATGTAGCTGTATCATAGGAAAAAATAAATAAAAATTGATACATCGATACAGTTACTGTATCATTACACCCCTAATAGAAAGAAAGTAAAAAAAAAAAAAAAAAGTTTTATTGTTGGAGCATTCATATCACTTGTGAATCATCAATCATTCACACGGTAAATGCTGTCAATATTTTATCGTTTGCATTTAGCTATTATATTATCAATATTATCAGCCTAAAAATGTTTAATTTAAAATCAAATGTGCCACAGGATGACTTCAGCAATGGAAGTGGAACTGAAAGAGAGTAAACAAGATCTGAACACATTCTGATCTCTGTTCAAGGCCTTTAAATCTGAACTTCCTGCGTTCACAGTACAGTGAGACCAAACACTATCTGATACAGGGCAAAGGCATTTTTCATACAGCACTGCTACAATTCACTTTATTGCTGCCATGGCCCTGTTATATTGAATCTGCTCTGTCATGCTCAGACTCCTTCAGACAGTGTAGTGACCTTTTGTCATTGGAAATAATAAAAGTAGAATACATTGTGCTTTTTGGGGGCCAAAAGAATCTTTGCTGAAAACATTAAAGGTATATATTTCTAGTCTGTGGATCCTCTTTTTGGGGAGGTACTTTCCAGCTGAAGAGGAAGCACAAATACGCAGCTGGTAAGATATCCAGAATGGCTGGAAATTTCCATTCTTAAAAAAATTGACAAATCTCAGACTTTTCAAATAAAACGCATAAAAATGCATCCAACAGAGTCATGAATATACTGTATATGGTTTAAGAGATTTAAGGTTAAATTAGAAGACAGACAGCAGTCTCTTTCTGGTGAATAGCAATAACTCCACAAGTCACAGTCTCATAAGGAAACTGGACCAAGAACCTTCGCAAAAAATGAACAATGTTGTTTGGATGGTACGCCTCAGTGGCTCACCTGGTAGAGCGCAAACCACGCAGCAGCGTAGCAGAGTGGTCAGGGTTGGATTATTGGCAGAGACATATTAGCTTCATGCCATTACTCATGTCAATCTGCAACTTGTTGTACCCAAAGTACAAACTGAATTGGGCAAGAAAGCATTTTTCATTTAGGTTTTCATCACCTAATGGTTGGAATAAATTACAGTTCCAATTTCAGCTTCAATTCCTTGGTAGAGGGAATGAGTTTAAAGCTCAAATCATTGCGGTCTACCATGTCTGTGTGTGTTTTGTTTTTTGTTTGTTTTTTTGTGATCAAGTTCTTAATGTTATTAATTGTATATGTTGTTTATTGTTTTAAATGTAACTAATGCAGCTGCCCTCTTGGCCAGGTCTCTTTTGTAAGAGAAATATTTGATCTAAATGGGACTGACCTGGTTAAATCAAATAAATAAAAATCAAACTGTCCACTTAGGAAGCAACACTGCTTGACATCAATTCCACTTGCTGTTGTGCAAATGAAATAGACAACAGGTGGAAATTATAGGCAATTAGCAAGACACCCGCAATAAAGGAGTGGTTCTGCAGGATGGTGACCACAGACCACTTTTCAGTTCCGGTGCTTTCTGGCTGATGTTTTGGTCACTTTTGAACGCTGGCGGTGCTTTCACTCTAGTGGTAGCATGAGACGGAGTCTACAACCCACACAAGTGGCTCAGGTAGTGCAGCTCATCCAGGATGGCACATCAATGTGAGCTGTGGCAAGAAGGTTTGCTGTGACTGTCAGCGTAGTGTCCAGAGCATTGAGCCGCTACCAGGAGATAGGCCAGTACATCAGGAGACGTGGAGGAGGCCGTAGGTGGTAAACAACCTAGCAGCAGGACGGCTACCTCCTCCTTTGTGCAAGGAGGAACAGGAGGAGCACTGCCAGAGCCCTGCAAAATGGCCTCCAGCAGGCCACAAATGTGCATATGTCTGCTCAAACAGTCAGAAACAGACTCCATGAGGGTGGTATGAGGGCCCGACGTCCACAGGTGGGGGTTGTGCTTACAGCCCAACACCGTGCAGGACATTTGGCATTTGCCAGAGAACACCAAGATTGGCAAATTCGCCACTGTCGCCCTGTGCTCTTCACAGATGAAAGCAGGTTCACACTGAGCACATGTGACAGACGTGACAGAGTCTGTAAACGCCATGGAGAACGTTCTGCTGCCTGCAACATCCTCCAGCATGACCGGTTTGGCAGTGGGTCAGTAATGGTGTGGTGTGGCATTTCTTTGGGGGGCTGCAGAGCCCTCAATGTGCTCACCAGAGGTAACCTGACTGCCATTAGGTACCGAGATGAGATCCTCAGACCCCTTGTGAGACCATATGCTGGTGCGGTTGGCCCTGGGTTCCTCCTAATGCAAGACAATGCTAAACCTCATGTGGCTGGAGTGTGTCAGTAGTTCCTGCAAGACGAAGGCATTGATGCTATGGACTGGCCCACCCGTTCCCCAGACTTGAATCCAAATGAGCACATCTGGGACATCATGTCTCGCACCATCCACCAATGCCATGTTGCACCACAGACTGTCCAGGAGTTGGCGGATGCTTTAGTCCAGGTCTGGGAGGAGATCCCTCAGGAGACCATCTGCCACCTCATCAGGAGCATGCCCAGACGTTGTAGGGAGGCCATACAGGCACGAGGAGGCCACACACACGACTGAGCCTCATTTTGACTTGTTTTAAGGATATTACATCAAAGTTGGAACAGTGTGTTTTTCCACTTTAATTTTGAGTGTGACTCCAAATCCAGACCTCATGGGTTAATAAATTTGATTTCCATTAATAATTTTTGTGTAATTTTGTTGTCAGCACATTCACCTATGTAAAGAACAAAGTATTTAATAAGAATATTTCATTCATTCAGATCTAGGATGTGTTATTTTAGTGTTCCCTTTATTTTTTTGGGCAGTGTATATTTTTAAATGCCGTTTTTTTTTAAGTCCGATACTACAGCGGCCAAATCAAGCCTGCCTCAATCATCAAAAACATGTCTGGAGTGTCTATATTTCTGAGACCAGGCTGAGTCCAATCATCTGACTCATCAGTCTTTAAAAGCAGTATACAATATTTATTAAGGGTGCTCCGATCGATCGGCCGCCGATCATGATCGGCAGATCATGGCTAAAAATAGAGTGATCGGTGATCGGTAAAATGGGCCGATCAGAAGGGCCGATCAAATTACAATAAACACGCGAGGCTCTCACATTTACTGTCCTGCAACTCCGGTTTGATTAAACAGCAGTAGCGTTATTTTAGCAGTGTTTTTAAGTTAAGCCCTGGTTATAACTAACACAAACCTGCCCTGGAGGCGCTGCTTTGTGTCCCCGCTGTGTCCCCGCCTGCTTTAGGAGCGCACGGGACAGAACCGAGGCGCAGCAGTGCGTGTATTTGCAAACACCAACGTAAATAGAGCTACAGCTAACCCGCTAACAGTTACGTTAAAAGGATTAAGAAAGTTCAGAGTCTGCCTGTGTCTTGTTGCGCGGAGAAAACTGTGCGTTTTGTGGCTTAAACTGCACCAAATGGCTGCTAATGGAAAGAGAAAGTAAAAAGGCAGCCCATGTGTCCGTGTGTCTGAGAGGAGCACCTTTCGTCGTTGTCTTCTCTGCTCTCTTTGCACGTTTTCTTCATTCAGACGTTGTCAGACCTGGCAGCAGGAGCTGTCTGCTCTTTAGTCCACTGTGTTTTAACCTGGTTTGGCTGCGCGTTTCGCGGACACAGGCGCTGCACCCGCGGACTCAACCAATTAAGAACAGCTGATTTTTACATCAGCGGAGCATTCAAACAAAGCCACAGACACTGGGCACACATTAAAGACCAATAATGCAACAAAACCTCTTCTAAAACAAAAATAAGTAGAATTTTGTTGTTCTTTTATATTTACAAAGGCTACAGTATTTTTCAAATGGAACTAATAATAGCCTGCATACAATACATTACTACATTGAAGACCACGTGATCGGTATCGGCCATGATCGGTATCGGCCGATCACAGCAGAGGCTGATCGGTGATCGGCCTCAAAAACCCTGATCGGAGCACCCTTAATATTTATGCCCACAATGTATCATGTATACATTAAAGGTTTTGAGTGGAAGCAAACTGTACAACTGCAATATACATACAGTTGCTTAATACTTTATAAAACCATACAGTACATACTACAAACAAAGATTATGACGTTAAAACGCATCCTTAAATAATTAAAACATTGTAATAGGGGACAGAGCATGTTTACCTGACTGTTTTCAAATAAAATATATAGTATATTTATAGGGAGCAACTTTATGTTTCCCATCATGCAAACTATATTCTGAGTGTGTCTCCTAATTTGAATATCCTGCTGCATTCCCCTTCATCCATCAATGCATCATCACCTTTTTGTCCAGCCAGCCTGCTGACTCGGCATATTACAGCTAGCTGCTCCTTCCTCTTTGGCATGGTAAACTAGAGAGCAGCTCCTTTTATTCAATTAGCCTGATGTATTGAAAACATTTGCCTCACACATACAGTAAAAGACAAGAAATAAAAAAAATTAAAAAAAATGTGCCTAGAGAGTATCAGTATCACCTTAACATTCACCTTAGACGTCCTATAAATTAATGGACAACAGTGAAACAGTAGCTGGGTGAGAGTGATTTTACAGTCTAGCACAGCCTCATCTTAAGCAAAATAATGTCGATAGGACATTTGAAAGTCACGTTTCAGTGTATTCAGGCTGTTCTGACTTGCCCTAGGTGGCAAAAATGTCACATTTCCAGTATTACTGAAATAAGGCTCATACAGATGTGCAAGTGTATTAAATGCAAAAAACTATTATTAAAACCTATAATAAGCAGAAAAGACACACATAGAGCAGACAGATGGAAAAATGGGGAAAAGGATGGAGAAAAAGCATATGTCATAACAATGAGTTTTCTGGCCCCTCCCCCATCTATCCAAAGGTCTACAGTTCTGACAAAGAGTTTCCTCAGCACCCGCTCATTGTCCAGGCAATGTCCACATTGTAAAAACCCACAAATCCAATGTCTTGGAAACACCCCACTATCTGGGATCCGCAAATACAGATCATAATGACCCAGGGAGAATGTAAAGCATTGATTATTAGCTACAATGCATACAGCCTACACAGAAACAATGACAGATCGTTCTTAAAATTGTGTTGCATGTATTATTTGTGCTTCAGACATATTCAATTTCAGCTTTCTTTGTAGACCGGTGTGCTGCTGAAAATTATTCAGATACTGGCATTAGGGGAGCTGCTGCAGCGACACTATCTGTGATATTCCACTGAAAGGCCCATAGTCTCACCTTGAAATTGCTGGAGTTGATCCATCCCGTTAGCTCGTCTATCGTTTTGTCCAGGCGAGGTTTGTCCTGCTCGACGTCCGGGGAGCGATGTGGGTCGTTCAGGTAATCAATGAGATCCTGACCGACCTGTAACCTGCGGGAGACGTCTTTTTGCAGGACCTGCTGGTAGAAATAGTCCATGTTGTCATGTTCCTCCATTGGGCACTCAGTGCCGAGAGGCCAGCCCCAAGAGCTGGCCGCAGACTACAGCTAGCGGGTGTCGGGTCAGTGCTTGAACTGGGGAGAAGCACAGTCCCGCAGATGAGTAGATTGACTCTGGGGTTGGGCCACAATAGACTTAGGTTTGATTATGAACATGTATTTTGATTTTAAACAAATCTTTAACCCCAAACCATTCTTCAGCTCGGATCAAACTTTTAAACACGGCGATGTATGATGTTAGCTTTCCAAGTATTTGAAGATAGCCTACAAATTAAAAAAAAGGTAACAAATAATGTTAACTTAAATTAACTTCCGCACATAGATTGTCGAGTGGGGGCTTTTGACACAGATCTACATCAAAGCAATCTGACAGTCCGATCTATTTGTTATGCTAGCAAAACAGCTCGGGAGCGCAGCGACCCAAACAAGGGCTAGCTCAGAGCTAACGCTAGTGCTCCAGCTCCGCAGGCCCCGCGCCGGGCTTCACTTCGGTCTATTCATGTCCACAAGCTGGGGTCCGAGGACGTAGTCATTGAACTGTAAAGTAGCACAAAACTCCCAGCAAAGTGTTGAGCTCCAGCTCCACAGTTAGCGGTTTTTCTGTAATCCGTAAATAAGCGCCAATTCACGTAAACCTGTGAAGTGAATCTGCCGGGGACCGCAGTTTGCCGAGAGGCGCAACCGATCAACGATCAGGTCTGGGTCTTTGGCGCCGCACAGTTGTCCAGCACAGTGCCTGATGTAAATGATAACATTATATTTTATAAAGGGTGTATTTATTTGTATTACACTATAAAGTATTTTATAAATATAGAATTCATTTATTTCATCCTTATAATGTATTTTAAATGAATTGTGACAGATTAACGCCTTGATCTAACCCCTGGGTGTGTCTGTAATGTTTGTGGATCTTTACTGACACCTAGTGACACGTGTTCCAGGTCGCTCCACGGTTTGTACTGTTTTCTGTCAACCTGAAATAATTGTCACTACCCAGGCAGGTAACCATTACTTACTTTTTATTTATTCCTTTTATTTTTATTTTTTCATGTATTCATTTTTTTTTCAAACATAAAACTGTTAAAACAACTGTCAGAGAGAGGGCATTAGTATCACAGCTGGTCAACTACATTTTCTGTGCCCAGTTTTATGTTAGTTTTGTTCTTTACTGTTTTATTCCTATCCATAGCCCTGTGCATCTCCACAGGCGTTTAGCACCTGGCACTACACAGCACTTGCCAGTCTCTGATAATTCAATACTGATGGTTGTCTGGACCTCCGTTACACATTCAGTGCTTGAGGTGATGCTATATCTTGCCCAAGGCAGGTATTACGCTGCAAAATAAACACAGATCACATATGTTCGGGTTCTGATGAGGGAGTGTAATTTAAGCAATTGTCTATAGTCGTTTCCTCTCCCACTACAATAAATCACACTTCTGACTTAAATGTTTAGATAAATGCCATATTTAAACTTACTATTTTGTAAGACATAGCATACTATTTGTACATTTAAGAACTGAGGGGCTTTAGACTGAAGAATTTGAAAAAATATTCATAATAATGCAATCTATTGTCATAAGTTACAATAATTATCAATTAATTCACATATTTTAAATACTTCAAGTTATGTGATTGTCAATATGTTGAGGTGCCCTTACTCACAGTCTCAAATGTCTCAGCTGTAGTCTAGTTTAAATTTACTTTGAAGCAAAGTTGCACCAAAATTAGCCCTGATTGATTTCCATGTACAGGCAGCAAGAATCAAATAATCCACATTACACTCTATTGAAAACCATGGTAGAATATACCCAGTATCAATATTACTAAGATCGCCTCTCAGAAAAGTAGGGAGACTGGAAACCTACTCTTGTAAACATGTTTGTGGTGCTAGTCTAATTCCAGGTTGTAAACAAATGCTTAAGTAGTCAAGTAGGAGCTAGTGCACAGGCTACTGACAGGATTGATAAGGGCCTACAAGCCAACCACGCAGTACAGAGAGCCCAATCTATCCCAGTAGCAAATAAACTCAACATAATCCTTTCTGACATCAAGTCTCTGAATCATAGGTCCACTCTGTCAACAGCAACAGTTTTTCTCTATTTCAAAAGGAAAGACATACATCTTTCCCTCTGGATAGACAGGCATGAACAAATACAATAAGCACTGAAAATAAATTGTAAAATAAAACTAAATCTTTTTTTTTACCAACTCCTATCTTGAATGAGTTGCCATAAGTGTCATTTTTTATCATTGCAAAACATTCTCTGTACAAACATAACAAAATCTCAATGTAAGTATTTTTAGATGCACAAGTATGTTGCATGTCCTGTGTTAAGCATTTCCTGTTTTTCCCTCTCTCACACAGAGGTTTCAGTTTTACTGTAATCCAGAAGGTTTGTAAGTATTTCCCAGCTCTCTTCCATTTGTTGTTTACTGATCAAAGTAGAATAATTCACAGGATGACCACACAGAGTAGAGGTGTCAAGTGATTGGTTGAGATGATAGTTCACAGAGAGAAAACTGTAAGATGAGATTTTCATCATTTTTTGTTTAATGCATCGTAGGTTTCTTTATTCCGACAGCCTCTCTGGAGTTAAATGCAGCTCTCTTTACCCAAAGGTGGGGTTACTGGAGTGTGTATAGAGCAAAATGGAGGAAGTCTGTTTTAGTCCTTATAGTGAGAATGAGAGAATACAGAGAAAGTCCAACCATCTGTGATCCTTCCATGACTTGAACCTTGGGCTGCTGCAGTGCTGACCAATGAGTAACAAAGAAAGAGGAGGGGCAGGTTCAACTGATCAGCAAATCAGAGGTGACCAGTCAATATATTGATCAGGAGAAGCGAGTGGGTCCAGCCCTCCCCCTGCCCCAAACATATATCCCAGCCCTTTCCCCCTGATTTCAGAGCAGCAGGACCTGTAGACAGAGGTGCCCCCCCCTGGCCCTCCACTGTCAGAGGATGATGCAGCAACGACACAGACGCTGGCCACCTCCATGCACAGAGGGAGGCGGAGTCACTGGAGCAAAGTAGGCATGGACTTTGATCTCTGGGAGGTGGGCCTATAAAAAAATGTAAAGTTAAAAATGAGATCACCTTGGTGGTTCACCACAACACTGGAGGGACAAGAGTCTCTCTCAGTTCAAGTCTCATTCATATCTTTCCCGTCTTTATCCCCTGCTTCGTAATCTTTCAAATAGAGGGGAAAAACTGATACAATATACAATACAATCATAAAAAATAAGTTATAAAATTGTTGCCTGGTCAACAAGACCTTTTCACTTCACTCAGTCAAGTGAGGGGGGTCTAAAACTCAAAATCATTCCTACCCAACAAACTCCATATTTCTATTGTACTATGCTGTAATAACAGTTAAACTTTACTACATTCTGCAGGCCTATATTCAACCCACCCGAATGCGTTTGATGCCAGCCCGTGTGACCTGCTGACAATCGTAGAGCTCGATGCGCTCCAGACGATGGCAGCTCTTGAGGTGCTCCAGCGTTACGTCAGTGATGAGCGGGCAGTTGTCTAGTTCCACCACAGTGAGGCGCTCTTGGCCACAGGTGCTGCTGCTCAGAGCTCTAATGCCATCATCTGTGATCAGCTCGCAGTGGGAAAGGGACTGTTTTGGACACAGTGGAGACGTCAAAATACATGAACTACAGCTCCATCAGAAAGTCATAATGGTAAAGGTCAGTTTCATACCAGTGCTTGCAGGCGAGGACAGTGGATGGACAGCTGAACCAAGGTGTTATCTGTCACCTGTGGACAACACAACAATTCATTAATGGACTGGTCTGTCTATAATGAGATAGCCAAGGGATACTATCCACTTTTAGTTTGAACCGAGCACATATTAAATAAAATGTTAATAAAATTATAACCACTGTCATAAGTCTATTTTGACCAATACACTGGAAATAATCTTTTCCTACTAAGGGGGCAAAACACCAGCAGCTACTATATAAAACAAATAACTTGCTGCTGTGACAATACCGCATATCAAGAAATGAAAAGGGTTATGCTTATCTTCATTATTACAGCATAAGTAAATTCTAACCTAAAATTAAAACATTTACAAAGAACTCTTTTACCAATATACATTCTTCTAAGTCCATTTTTTCAAGCTCATGGCAGTTCTGTAAACAAAACCATTTTATGCAAGTTAAGTTATGTATAACAATAATAAGGTGTTTAAGCAAAACTTTCTACAAAACAGAAAACAGAACTCACCCTTGCCAGAATAGTAAATCCAGCGTCTGTAACATGGGAGCATCGTGCAGCTTCTAGAATCCTAATAACAAACACATATACATGCATAAATATGCAAATTTCAATAAAGGTAAAATTGTATATTGGGTTTAGTGCTATAATCTGCATAAAGAAGTGTGTGTCAAATATACTGTAGCTACTTATGTACTTCTGTCTAAAAAAAAAAGAAGATGTAGAGGATGAGTAAACATGTTTCTTACTTAAGTCTTGGACAGTTGAGTCCCAGTGCAGTTAAAGAGGCATCAGTGATATTACTGCAGCCAGACACACAAAGAATCTGTAGCTTGGGGCAACCCCTGCAAAGACTGACTAGGCCTTCATCTGTTATTTGCTGCAGGAACAGAAAAACTATTATTTTATATATAAACCCCCCCACACACACACATCTCTCCTTATTTTCCAAACTTATCTTACTGTGCAAGACTGCAAGTTGATGGTGGTGAGTTTTGGGCAGTGTTTCTGAAGGTGCTTCAATGCTCCATCATCCAGCTGGGTGGGTATAGAAGATGTTTTACATTTTAGACATATATGTTATTGTCTGTGAATACACATACCTGACGTGGATGCATATAACATATCAATACATAAATTGCTAATATAACAAAAACAAACAAAACCAGCAAATACAAGCAATTTTAGCAAAAGTGAAGAAACAAAAAACTAAACCTGGTGTTACCTGTGTGCAGCCTCTGAGGAACAGTGCTCTTAAGTCAGTGCAGCCTCTCGCTAGTGCCTCGATCCCATCACGTGTGATCTGATCGCACCACGATAAGTTCAACATTTCCAACAATCTGCAGCCATCACTGGTGAAAAATCAAAAATATATATCATAAAATATATGCTTGATACAGTAATCTTTATAAGATTATGTTCATGTGTGATACCTGAGGGCTTTGAGAGAGTGGTTGCTGATGGATACACAGGATGTGAGATCTAAGTGTTTGAGTCTAGAGCAAAACTTGCTGAGGCTTAGGCAGGTGCTGTCGGTGATCTTGGTGCAGCCATTCAAGTTCAACACTTCTATGTTTCTACAGTTCTGTGCAAATGTCCTGAAAAAGAAAGGATAGTAAAATTGTTGTTGTGTTGCTTCATAAATAATAAGTTATATGCATAACATACACTGGGGGCATTTAACAAAACAGTAAAACACAAGTCTATAGACATGGAATATTTCTCATAAGTTACAGCACACTGATGTAATATATCATCCAATGCATCCATCTTTCTCTGTAAAACTGTGTTGTAAAACCAAATCACTGCTAGTATAGAGTTTTTGTGTTATTGTGGAATCACTGTAAAGGCATTAAAACTTAAACTAGAACAGAGTTAGGAGAAAGTTGGCTTTCCTCTAGGGAAAGCAGCAAGTAATCAAACTAAATTGTATTTGCAGGGAAAAACAAAGTGCCACCACAGTTATTATGAGTACGAGTATATGGCAGAGAGACAATGAGGATCTCACTTCATTGAGGCATCTCCCACGCTTAGGCAGCCCCTGAGGCTAAGCTGCCTTAAGAAGCCTCCACATCTCTTCGAAATGTTCTCCACGACCCTCCCCTTAGAGACACAGAACAGACACATGAATAGATAGAAATAATGAAAGAAAAGATAGACATAGACACACATTTTGGACATGTTTTAACATTTGATTTTACACAATACTGTACTAAGGGTCAACCAAGAAGGCTTTGAGGAACATTAAATAAAAAAACTGCAACTAAATTCTGTTAACAGCAGCAGTCAACTGTGACACTATCTTTTGGTTTAAACCAAATTTCTCCACCATCAGAAACTGAGAGAAAATCATAATGCAAAATAAATCATGATGTCAGAGAGACTTTCCTTTTAATCTTAAACAAAAAAATAAAATTTGCTTTATTGATCCATTACTATCCTGATCTGAAAATTTATAAATTTTGACCATCATTTTTTAAGTTACTACAGTGCTTTACTACATCGTGCAAACTCCAAAACCTTCATTTTTTCATTTCCACACACAACTGGACCATCATCTGACAATAATTTATACTCCTCAATGTTGTCACAGCTTTCTTTTCTTTTATAGTATGTTTGAAAGCTGTAGATGTTTTGTAAAAAAAGGAAGAGACAGAGAATGTGACTTGAGCCACAGGACAGAGGATCAGCTGTGACATCACAGTCGGCACCAAAGCCTACTGACCCAGCACTAAGTTGTGGGCCAGATAATGCTACTCAACAAGCGCACTGCACATTGTAACACATCCAGTGGTCATTTCCTTATCTCCCCTCCTGTCCTCAGTCAGTCCTCACCTCTATGTCGGTCTGAAAGTTGAACAGGTCGATCTTCTGCCAGTTGCTGCCGTCCAGGGCCAGGACATTCCACGCCTGAGAGGGTTGTGGACATAGAGAGACAAGTAGGTCAGACAGAGGTGGGGGAATGGTATCATAAAAAGTGAGAGCATGTCAAAAACACTTCTCCATCTATGAACACATGACCTACACTACTTTTAGATGGCTTTTGCTGTAAACATAACTGGAAATGCACAATCAATTCCAAGAGGAGAGCCACCATAACAAATGCAAACAATATTACAAGCTTGAAAAAAAGAACAATCCAAACGGAATTACTGTTGCTGTAAAAGACCGGCTTCTACAGCTCTGTGTCCATAGTTCACATGCCAAGCCTTCCTCACTATTCACAGAAAGCTCATTCATAAATGGCTTTCAGCTGGAGTGCACTAAATCACAGCAGTTAACCAGCAGAGGGCACTATGTTCTGGAGAATACTAGATTTTTTTATTAAGGTAATCTAGCATTAGTCATGAGTTTTGAATCACATAAACTAATTCAAAGTCTGTAGGTAGACTTACCTTAGATACTTGGGCACACCTACAGAGTGTAACCACATCTAGATAGGAGAATATTCTGGAGGGAGACAGAAGAGTACATTTGTTTACATTTGTTTGTTGAGTTTGTATGACTTATGAAAAACAATGGTTTAATTCAAAATGTTTTTTTAAATGGCTATATTTGCTGGTATTGTTTGAAGTATATATATATATATATATGGAAAACAATCCCCTATGTTTTCTAGTAGCGGGAGAGCCCCACAGACAGCTAGTGTTTGAGCTGTGAACCGGACTGCCACAAAGAGCTGCATGTACCAGGCTACTGGGTCAGCTCAATCCATTAATCTGCCATTGAGTAATCTCTGGTACTCAGACAAGCAAGGCCACAGACAGCTAAAGACTGACAGACGATGTACAATAAAAATGCTTTCCAAACACACATGCAACCATAACTGCAGTTCTTTCATGTTTACAGAGTACACTGTGCAGGCTACAACTGATGGAGAAACCTTCACCTGAAATACTATATGATATTTTAAGTATTCAGAGAATTATGGTTATGCCAAAGCTTTGAGTGCAACTGGGGTCTAACATCCTTTTAACTGTTAGAAACAGGAGCCGGCCATTGTTCCCTTCGTATAGAAACAGACAAAGGCTGTCTGTTTTTTGAGTTAGGTCAGGGCATGTTGGGACACATCTACACTGTTTAATCTATATGAGTGTCTAGTGTGAAGGAGGCAAACACTGCAAACCCACTATGTTGTACATGAACTGTACTGTACTGATGAAATAATTAAACATAACAGAAAAAGCATTCTGTGAAGTGTTTGCAACTCACTCATTGATCTCATTCTATTAACTGGTCAGTGGTTTCGTGGATAGCTATTGATTCAACGTCTGTTGTAATGAAACATAATGTTCCATCCATTTTAAGCAAAAGAGACCCTTAAAAACAAGATCTTTTGTGAATCATGATCTGTGACAAACTGTAAAAAATGGGAGAAATTAAACTAACCTGAGACACAGTGATCCAGATTGACACAAAAATAATATTTTCCCATCCACATTCCACTGACACTAGCAAAAACATAAATTCTTCTGTTTACCAGAAGTAAAAAGAAGGAAAGATTATGTCTGTATATCAATTATTGTAGTACATAAAACATGTGGACATTGGGAGCCCAAAAACCTGTTCGAGAGAGGAGTAAAGACCAAGACAAGACCGAGACTTTTGGGGGCCAATACCAAGTCAAGACCAAGCCCAAGACAAACTGAGACCAGGTCAAGACCAAATCCTGTGAACTAACACTAAAAAAAGGAAAATGAAAACAAAAGCAGTGGCTCAAATACATTAATAACACATTGGAATAGACTAATAATGCCAACAGTCACATCATCAAACAGAAACAGATAATTGTACTAGTTCTTCTGATACTCTTATACAAGGCTTGTTTATACAGTCGTTTGTACTCTTATATGTGGTAATTCACAAATGCTATGAGCAGAGACTTCAACCAGACAACGGTCACTAGTCTAGTGCTTTAAAGCCAGAGCCAGAGCTGAGCTTCTGACCTCCATATATATGTGTGTGTGTGTGTGTATGTGTGTGTGTGTGTGTGTGTGTGTGTGTGTGACTGCCACATCCAAGAGTACAAGCACTACAACACTAGTATATATGTTTTGACAATGGACAAAAGAGGTGTTTGGATCATAGCCCTATTTGTTGACAAAATGTAAACCTAGCCCTTCAAGCGTGGCCAGATTAAGAGATTCGAGCCTTCACTGTGAGTCTAGCAGTGGTTGCTATAGTAACACCAGTCAGACATGAATTTGGATGTTTTGGAGTGAGTGCTGAGTCAGTGTTTTTGGGCAAGAGGGCTCTGGACCACACTTACGACTCACCAATGCTTGATAATCAGACCTGGTTCTATACTATGGCATGCTTTTTCACACTTTATACTTGTGCTGCACTGGCCTAGATAACAGAGGTTTACAACTTCCCATTTCAAACGCATACTAAAGGAAAAACATGTGGGCGATGCATTAAACATGAACTGTCACAGTCAAGGTAAAATAACTGAGGTGAAATAGTTAGCGTTCCTCTATCAATACGCTAAATTATCCAAAACACCAGTAGGAATAGTTTGGCTTTTCTATAGAAATTATTTGAACAGTGAGAATATAATGCAACTAATGTGTACCATGAACATGTAGTTAACCCACTTTCCACAGTCTCAAAGTCCGTTTTTACACTTCATGTTACGACACTTGTGCTACTAAGTCATTCAAATTACCGAATGCTTTAGAGTACATGTTTTTCTGTCAACGAGGGTGAGTGTGCTGGTGATAATGGGCGTACTGGTATTCTCAGTGGAGCACAGCTGGAGTAGCAGAGGAGCACTGCAGAATTCCCCACTAGCTAAGACTAGGCTATTTATAGTGCACATACACAAACACACAGTTTGCATAGGCCCAAGGGTGTTGAAACACTCACAAAAACACGCACGTACAAAAAAATTAAGCTGTCCACACTACCGTATGTGCAGGTGTGGTGTGTTTATAAAGCTGAATTTACAAAAAATACTGTATCAATGTGAAGGATATAGCCCTGTGCACGCATGACTGCATGCATCCAATTTATGGGTCATTCATAGCTGCTCTAGGACATAATGTTGGTCTCTAGGTCAAACGGTCAAAAACAATCATCTCGACCTCAGAATGCATCATACCAAAGCATTCCCGGTAGACAAGTATAGCGCAAAACAAACATATTCAGTGGATGTTCAAGGCCATTTCTGCTAATGGATTACCCTAACCCTATCCCAATGCATGAGTGTGGTGTTGAATTCTTGTGTATGTAGGCAAGATCAGTGTTATTAATCTCACCTAAGAAGAAGCTCTTTGGGGAGCTTCTTGTTAATGGGGGCTTCATCGCTGTTTGAAAACACCTGTCAGGAAAAAAAAAAATCACAAATTAGACCTGGTTTGTGAGGTGGGGAAAGAACTGCACTGTAGGACTGCACAATTTAAGAAAAACATAAGTTAATTATTACAATAAAGATGTGACTGGACATATTATGGTATGCTATTTTGACATACAAGTTCAATTCAATATTGCAATCACAATCAATTTTGCATATTGTGTAGCCCTGCTTTTCTGTACTATGTAAAGTGCACAAATGATAACAAAGTGTAAAGACTATAATTAGTAACATAAAAGTATCCCTCAGCTTATGTGGATTTAAGGAACACTTAATTTAATTTGTGCCAATTTGTCTTTTCATAATTAATTTGACAATTTGTTTGTATTAGTAAACCTTGTGTTGGCTAAAAAGGGCTATTACATGCTTAAGCTATGCAAACTAACATGTCCCCTCTTTACGAGATTATAATTCTGTCAGCCTGGTCAGCTTGCTGGCATGCTTATCTCAATTAGTCTACTCTGTGGATGTCTGGCCATCTGCTGAGAGGGACTCACTGACGCTGGCAGGTGATTCGCATCAGAATAGAGAGAGGGAACATTCCAGATCAGGTGGGCCACGTACAGCCATGAATTTAAATCACAGAAAACACCCACATTCACTTTGGTGCTGCGCACATCCTGACAGTGATGCACTTGTATCCTCAAAAAGTCAGGAGCTGTATCTAATGAGGGAGCTCCCTGCTGTTTTAAACACAAAGACTGATATAAAAAGACATGCTGGAGTGAGAAGAAGATGGCACAAGAGGACCAAAGGTTGATTTAAAAATGTCTTGGTGACAGGGAGCTCCTTGAAAAAAACAATGAAAAAACATAGAACAAAAAACAGAAAGGTGGTCTAAAAGAAGACCCAAGCAAACAAAGAAATGTTTATACAGCACACGCAAAAAAAGAGGATATGTAGGATAGAGCTAAAGGCTTTTAAGAGAAGGTGCTGTCAAACAAAAAAGAGCGAGCCCAGGAAAAGATTAACTAAATTGATTAAATTGTAACATCTGTGGTCAGGCAATCAATATGAATTTAAGTATCTTCCTATGCAGGCAGAGACATATTAATTATTGTCCATACTGGCTTAAGGACATATTTTAACCTCACTATTTGTTCTCCTCCATTAAACCATACTTTGTAAAAGTAAAATATAACTCCAGGAATTAGTTACTTAAGAGAATAATTCGACAAACAAAGTCTGTTGCTGCCATGTGACTTTTTGCTTCTGATATATTTAGGGGCTTGGATGTTGGGTGAATTAAATGTAAATTGCCTCCAATAATGGTAGGACAGTACATGTGCTTCAGATGGTGTGTTCACAGACAAAGCTTTTATTGACTCAAGTTGTTCTTAAGCCAGAGGTGTTAAGATTATAACTAAATTTTGACCTAAAGCCACACCACCTCTGCAACACATCTCTAACCTTTGGCCTCATCAGATAAAATCAGTTTAGATTACCACAACCAAAAACAGGCAGACAGTGGCTGATTTGTTTACATTTGCAAAAAATAATTTAGACTGGTAAAGTAGAGGATTACACAATGCAGAGAAAGATAAACACCAATAAAACCTATACCAGCCTCATTATGTTTGAGCCTTAAGCCAGAACTTCTTATTGTGTATATAGTAATGTTGCATACTCAGCTAACAAATGTATGCATTATGAGAACAAACTATCACAGGTCTGCATGCTTCATTTCAGTTATCGCATCAGCCGTACCCAATGCCAGCAGAGCAGCATTCCCAAGCAGGGAGTTCCTTTGAAGAGTCCTATTCCTTGACAGTGCATCAAGTAAAAAGTAAATGATCTTGAAAAACTATATTTTTTCCTAGTAAGGCTAATTAATTTTGGTTTACATTGGAAATCGTTTTGTTTGCATAAGCAAGTCAAGGCGAGAAGCTCAGTCTTTGGTGAGTGGTTTAAAATCCATCTACTCAATTACTGTGCCCCACTCAGTCTGCTCTCTCTAATACATAATGATGCCAGTGTATTTTTCAGCTATGCACTAGTTTCTAAGAAGCTTTGATTAATGTTGGGCAATCCAATGATATGGCAACACACAACCGCACCACTATCACCTTGGGCTGTCATTCCCTCACTCACAAGCTCACAGAAGCTGACTGGGAGAGTTAGGAGCCATCAAGTCAAAGCAAAGAATGTCAAATATGTGTTAATAATAACTGAGAGGTGCTTCATTAGATGAAGCAGGATTTGTGGCATGAGAGAAACTAACTAAACTACCTTGCTGCAGTAATTACTATATATTAAACTAAATAATTAAATTTGAATTTGGGGCTTAATAACAAATATTTGAAGAAAAGCCTTCACCACTGCACTGTATGAATAGTGTGTTTATTTACCAAGCAAATTATCTCCAGTATGTCATGCTGTAGTGGGAAGGGTGTGTAAGGAAGCTCAAATGACATTCAGGTAGACTACTCTGTGTTATTGGCTTATTCTGAGACGCAAACAGGTCATCTGTAGCTGTGATAGGGGGCTCTCTGGGTCTGTCCCTTGGTACCTGTTATTTAGGTGTAGAATTGTGTTTGTAGCGTTATCTACCAAATCCAGAATGACTGATTGCTGATAGCCCACTTAATTAAATGAGTGGCTAGTCTTCTGCAAGCTTGTTACCTCAGCCCTAATATATTGGCAGCCACAGCCCTCCTGTCCCGCAGTCCTGTGCTCCATGTTGTCGCTGTCTACTGGTGCGGCAGGACAATAACAGGATTTTGGATTACTCTGCTTTGACCAACAAAACGACACGACTCAAAACTGCATGTGAAATTAGAAGCAGCAGAACACGGTTGGCCACACATGCAGACATACACAGACTACATTTTACAAGCCCACGACTATACCACGTACTAGACACAGTTTTGGTGGTCCACTCCCCATGTCATACCTCGAAGCGGCCCTTGGTGATACCGTTCATGTCTGCGGCGGCACGTCCCTGCTACAAACCGCACAAGAGGCACCAGTCGAGCTCCCTGTTTGACGAATCGTTATTGTTTTGTCGCTTTGTCGCTGTGTCGTTTTTTTTTTTTTTTTTTTTTTTTTTTTTTTTTTTTTTTTTTGCTTGGTCGGAGTATAGGAGCCGAGCTGGAGCTGGGTCCTCACGCCCTCCCCCCAGCCGTCAGCGAGGCTCCTCTCTCCGGGTCGGACCTTGCGTTGGACCGGGGACAGGCTGCGGTAAGTCGTTGTCTCGAAGCCCCGCAACCCCGCAGCCCGTGTCTCATCGCAGGGCTACCAAAAATAACAATAATAACATGGACGGTCTGTCAAGTGACTTCACTTCCGCCTCTCCCTTCATGGCTCGAGTCAGTGCCAGTCAGCTGTCCCTAAGTCTCCCGAACAGGCACAAAAACACAGTCGAAGCCCTCAACTAACCCCTGCTTTCAGATCACAAAGCGTATTTTCACTCTCAAATGCCCATATGGCGGCTGGCATCGACGTATTCCTGCTCTGTTTACTTGGTAGGAAGGGGAGGGCTTACGTGACGTAGTTGCTGCGGGAAAAGGCACGCGTGGTCGATTTGTTTTGATTGTGGGGGTCTTGCGGAGATTTGGGGAATTGGAGATGGACCATGGCATTTTTATGGAATAATTTTCTGTGGTCGTCTTCGTGCCTGGTTGCTTTTATTACGTGCATGACTCGACACAGAGCCCACCATCGTGGGCAGACCAAAGTCCGATATTTCAGAATAGAAATGTAACTATAGGTTTACATTGCTCAGCACAGTGACTTTCAGACCATAACCCTATAGCATATAGTGTTTCCATAGTGTTTAATTAAAATCTATGTCCATCTGTGTAGTTTTATTAAATAAATACACACACATGTGACTGTATGTGATAAAGCCGCAATCTGCATTTATAATATTGTAGGCTCTTTAAGGTTTTCAGACAGATGCAGACAGGAGCGTCCTGAATTGGCTTCAGAGATGTTATTAGAAACAACACTGGAGGACGCTCTTGTTCAACTCGCGTCAACTGCACAGATTTTATCCAGTCATAAGAGTTTTTTTTCATCACTTCACTCGCTTGTTGAAAGTCTTCTGCACAGACATAAATTGCTATGTTACAGCCATGGTTATTTTATTGTTTATGGTTTGTTTAAATCCCTGCTTTGATGCGTGAAACAAGCTAAATATATTTCAATCAATATTTTAAATAATCAAATTATGTAATTCTTCACTGAACATTCCTTAAATTCAGTACAAACATTAAATGGTAGCTGTGAATAACAGCTATTTACTAAACCACACATGAATCATGTCATTGCATGACCTTAAACAGGAATGTATGCAGTTTCTTTTGGCCCCTACAAACAGTGCTGATTTAAGCCAAATAATGTTCTGTGTGGCCATACTCTGGTCAGCTTTGTTAATGTAAACACATGTCTAAATAAACAAGGGATTTTACCCTATAATTGACTGGATACAATTAGTAATGAATACTTCAGACGAACAGTTCATGTTAGATGTTTTAAAGATAAAATCAAAGAGGCCAGACTAAGATTGCTAAGATGGCATGTAGAGAAGGTACAGAGGATACTGGTAGCATGCTGAGGTTAGAACTGCCAGGCAGAAGGCAGGAAGAATAAAAAGGAGATTTATGGATGTAGTGAAAGAGAACATGGGGTTAGTTGGTGTGACAGAAGAGAATAGGGTTAAATCAAGGCAAATGATTCACTGAGCTGACCCCAGAAGGAAATAAGATTTTAGAAGAAGATTTTACCTTAAAAATCCCTTGTTGATAACAGTCTAATTAAAAAAAAATGTCGTATGTGTGTAGTCCATATACTGTATTTATTAGTTACAGATGCTTAGTTGAAAAACATACCTAAACAGTGGGTGCACTTGTGTATTTACCCTGGCACACAGACATTTTGACATCAAGTTTATGCTGAAATGTAGTCTTTTATCTCTTTGCAATGCTGTTGTAGCTGTGTGCCACTGCATCTCACTACACAGTAATTAACAATCTCCCATCAAAAGTCAAATTAATTACCTCAGTTCTTTGAATAGCTCTATGCTCTTCTCAACCTTGGCCTGGCTGTGGCTGGCGGCTCAGTGTAAAATGTGCCCAAATACTTGAGTGTCCTTGAGTAATGCCAAACAAATTAAATTAATTATATTGTATGTACTGATATGACATCCCTGCTCATATGAATAAGGGCAAAAGGTAAGCTACTGCTGATTCTCCAATGAAACACTAAACAATTGCAATTGTGACAGACATTCTATTATATTTATGCTTCATGCATTTCATAACACTGATGATACACTTTTTTTTCACTTCAGTCTTACTCTTTAAGTCTTAAACAATCAAGTGATTTGTGACTACACTGAGAAAATATGCATTTTAGACTGGTGGCGAAATCTTAAAAAAATCACATAGGAGGGGACAGAATATTAGCAGCTGTCATTCATGTTTTTATGTTTGAACATATGCTGGGTGGATGACACTTAATTTAGGCTTTTGTTTGTTTTTTTATTGAGTAAACAAGATGGCCGCCTTTACTGAAATCAGATACTTTCAGTAAAATTCAATATCTTCAAAACGAAATAAGATTTTCTCATGAAAATGGCACTGTATGTAGATTTTAACATCATAACCTCACACAACAAATCTTGGATCTGTAACTTTATGTATAAACAAAATATGTGAATTTGAAACTAAAAAAAAACAAAACTCTTTTTTGCCATTAAAATGAAAAAAATCATCATATGTCTGTTAAACATCCCAACTACGCTACTGAAATAAAACATTAAATATCACATATTGTTTGCACTAAGCATAGAAAATATAAAATAGCCAGAATAACTGGCACAACTGTTCTGGGGACTTGACCATTACCCAAGCCAAAGTCACGGAGGTGGTCAAAAAGATCCTTAGTGGCAAGGCATCAGGGGTGGATGAGATCTGCCCTGAGTACCTCAAGTCTCTGGATGTTGTGGGGCTGTCTTGTTTGACACGTCTCTGCAACATCGCATGGCGGTCGGGGACAGTGCCTCTGGACTGGCAGAACCGGGTGGTGGTCCCTCTTTTCAAGAAGGGGACCGGAGGGTGTGTTCCAACTATAGGAGCATCACACTTCTCAGCCTCCCCGGGAAAGTCTATTCCAGGGTGCTGGAGAGGAGAATTCAGCTGCAAACTGAGGCAGTTTGCAGCCGAGTGTGTAGAGGCTGGGATGAGAATCAGCACCTCGAAGTCCAAGGCCATGGTTCTCAACCGGAAAAGCGTGGCTTGCCCTCTCCAGGCCGGAGGTGAGATCCTGCCTCAAGTGGAGGAGTTTAAGTATCTCGGGGTCTTGTTCACAAGTGAGGGAAGGATGGAGCATGAGATTGACAGGCGGATCGGTGCAGCATCTGCAGTAATGCAGTCGATGTATTGGTCTGTTGGGGTGAAGAAGGAGCTGAGCTGAAAGGCAAAGCTCTCGATTTACCGGTCGATCTACGTTCCTACTCTCACCTATGGTCATGAGCTTTGGGTCATGACCGAAAGGACAAGATCCCAGATACAAATGGACAAAATTAGTTTCCTCCGCAGGGTGGCTGGGCGCTTGGTTACCCGGGAGGAACTCAGAGTAGAGCCGCTGTTCCTCCACATCGAGAGGAGCCAGCTGAGGTGGCTTGGACATCTGTTCCGGATGCCTCCTGGACACCTCCCTGGGTAGGTGTTCTGGGCATGTCTCACCGGGAGGAGGCCCTGGGGGTAGACTTAGGACATGCTGGAGGGACTATGTCTCGTGGCTGGCCTGGGAACGCCTTGGGATTCCTCCAGGGGAGCTGGAGGAAGTGTCCAGGGAGAGGGATGTCTGGGTGTCCCTGCTTGGACTGCTGCCCCCGCAACCCGGCCACGGATAAAGCGGAAGAAGATGGATGGAACTGTTCTGGGGCAACAATAGCTCAGTAGGTAGAGCCGTTCACCCACTAACGGAGGCTTGACTGACCAATCCCCACTACCAACACTGCATACTGCCTTTGTGTCTGTGGCACTGATGTATGAATGTGTTACTGTGATTGTGTTTTTAGTGGTGGTCACAAAGGCTGTTGGTACAAAATGACTGCCATGACTTCCTCAGTCTGCTCCAGGGTAGCTGTGGCTACAGATGTAGCTCTACCATGGATTGAGCTTCTAATGATGAAACCCACACAGCACTCTGGTGGTTTGTATGCTTCCTATGTTGTTGACATTGTTTTGTAGGAGGAATTTTTCTGTATTTTTTCTTTATTGGAGAAACATCTTGAAGCAAACATTACTGAGTGTCATGTTTGTTTGAGGAATAGAACTAATGCATGAACTTTTCATCATTATGTTTAACTGAGTCATTGAAGATACTGCGTCCTGGGTCATATGAAATTATCATCTTTGTCAGTTATATCCTGGAGCTCTGTGATGTCCTGTGTGTGGGAGTCTATAGTCATGCACTGTTCATGTCATTCATGTCATGGATTCTTGGGACTCCCTGCACTTGTTGTACTCAAAGATGCTGTGGATGATGTAGAAAACAACATGCATGATTCTGCACCTGGTTGTTTTCACAGCAGTTATAAACCTGCAGCTTGGCTGAGGGCTCATTAGAGAGCAAGAGAAGGAGAGAGGCCAGGCCCACAGAGCAAGAGGAAAGAACAACAGAAGGTATGAAGGGTCACCTCCCAGAAAACTTAAAGACTTGGGGGATTTCATGAAAGAACGACAGCAGAACCTTCTCTTGGTGCAGATGGCAGTTCAACCCTCAATAAAGCTGACACCAGGATTATTTTGCATGCTGACATATTAGCAGGCAAAGGAGTTGGAGGCACTATTCTCAAAAGTAATACTGTGATAGGCTTGTCTTATTATGTCTTACTCATATAAACATCAACAGCAAATTTTGTTCTACACTGGCACAGCTGCAAAACAAATCTTTGTGGTTGTTTATGGTGTTGATATGGACACATGGCTTTGTTGCATTTACCTGATCTTATGTAAATTTGATTTATTCCTGTAGATAATAGACGTTTTATTCTTTAAACCTCTTACTCCTGTGCCTCCCTGTACAATTACGGAATAGCACTTCTAGTCAAAATGGCAAACTTCTGAGTTCTGAGAAATCCATTGGAGTCAATGGAGATGTCACAACTCTCTCAATGGCTCTAAAGTGTGGTTGAGATGGAGGGCAGGGTAAAAATCTCTGGAAGAATCTGTGCTGAAGTGTCAGTACTTAGATGTTAGTTTACAGTCACTATTAATGATCAGATTAAGAAACAGTAAATCTATAATTTACCCTGTGTCTGAGTGCACTCTCTTTTTCCTATGAGTTGCTGCAACTGCAGCTCCATCCCTCGTAGCTTCTAAAGGTAACTCCAGGTAGAAATAAAGTATAAAGATTTAAAGTGATGAAAATGATCAGGTTCAATATTTGTAGATTTGAGATCAGATTCTAGTATTTTAAAACAGGTTGTGACTCAGTCAGTCAGCTGTATGTGCTGACAAACAGAAGGTATGGCACAAGTATGGCACATTACTTAGTCACCTTGGACATGGTATCACTGACTCAGTTTAACAAAATGTTGAAGAGTTCCTGTACATGTTATATTGTCCAAACAAGTGCCACTCAGATCAATATTGTTTGTTTCAGGGTGTTTCTCAAAGGAACAAAGGAGCCAGAAAAAACTACCTCCAACAAAACTGTCTTCAGCAACACATGAAGTGTATAACCACCAGAGTGATGTCTGCTTTTAATCATTAGAAGTAAGAAAACGGACACCTTTGTGAGCATAAATAGTTCCTGGTCAGTTAGACGCAATTCCCAGGTTGGTGGGGAGTTTCTGCCTCAAGTGGAGGAGTTCAAGTGTCTTGGTGTTTTGTTCATGAGTGAGGGGAGGATAGAAGGTGAGATTGACAGGCAGATGGGTGCAGTGCAGTGTCTGCAGTAATGTGGTTGAGGTACTGCTTTGCTGTGGTGAAGAAGAAGCTGCTCGATTTACTGGTCGTTCTGGGATACAAGCAGCTGAAATGAGTTTCCTTCGTAGGGTGGCTGGGTTCCCTGAGAGATAGGGTGAGAAGCGCAGTTACCTGGGAGCAGCTCAAAGCAGAGCTGCGCAGAGTCGAGTAGAGTTGGGGGAGCCAGCTGTGGTGGCTCAGTCATCTGTTCCGGGCATGTCCCAGCCTGAGGAGACCCCAGGACTGTCTCTCGGCTGGCCTGGGAATGCCTTCGGCTTCCCCCGGTAGAACTGGAGGAAGTGCCTAGGGAGTAGGAAGTCTGGGCATATCTGCTGAGACTGCCTCTCTTACCCAGTACTGGATAAGTGGTAGAAGATGGCTGGAATTCCCAGCATATAACAGAAATAACACAACGCCACAGTAGGTGCTGTAACACTGGGGCATGGTAACAGAGTGGTTAGTGCTCTCGCCTCCCAGCAAGGAGACCATGGGTTTAATCCTCGGGGCTGACCGTCCTCCCCGTGTTACTGTGGGTTCTCCCCGGGTTCTCCGGGTTCCTCCACTGTCGGAAGACTTGTATGTGTTGAATTGTTGACTCTAAATTGCCCCTAGTGAATGAATGTGACAGTAAATGGTTGTCTGTCTGAGTATGTTTCTGCGTCAGCCCTGAGACTACCTGGCCCCTGTCCAGGGTGTACCCTGCCTACAGCCCAAAGTTACTGAGATAGGCTCCAGTCACTTGCAACTCCTAACGGGAATAAGTGGAAAAAGATGAATGAATGAAGGTGCTGTGAATAGCTGTTGTGTGTACCTATTTTGAGATAGGTACACACAACACCTTAGCATTTTCCTTTATTGTTGCCTTACAACCTGGAATTTAAATGGATCATTGAGAGGTTTATGTCAGTCACTTTACATCATATGACAACAACTATGAAAATGCAAAATATGTTTTATTGTGAAGCAAATAAGAAATATGACAGAAAAACAAAACTTGAGTGTGCAAAAGTATTCATACTCTTTTTAAAGAGGCCCCTAAATGAGACCTGGTGTTACTCACCCTCAGAAGTCACAGAAATAGTTAGATAAGTTCAGTCTGTCTGCAGTTCAACTGTCATTATGCCACAACACATTTAATTCATCATTACAACAATTAAAAGATACTGGAACCACACCAAACCTGCCTAAAGAGGACCATCTAAAACTCACAAACTGGGCAAGGAGTGCATTCATCAGAGGCAACAATAAGACCAAAGGTGACCCTGAAAGAGCTGCAGAGCTCCGCAGCAGAGACTGTTGTATCTGTCCACAGGACCATTCTGAACCATACACTCCACAGAGCTGGGCTGTGTGGACGAGTGCCCAGAAGATAGCACAAACCTAGCACCTGACTGTGCCCCCTCTCTAAAGTGAAGCCTGGTGATGGCAGTGTCCTGCTGTAGGGATATATGTCATTGGTAGGGACTGGGAAACTGCTCAGAATGAAAGGAATGAACAATGGGATTAACTACAGGAAAATTCTTTAAGAAAACAGTGCTGCACAATGCATCCAACCTGAAGGAGCTGGAGCTGTTTTTAGATGAAGAATGAGCACAAATCCCAGTGATTTTATGAACCATGCTCATAAACACCTAGAAAAGTTGGAGCTGGAAGTCCTTCAGGAGGTGGTTCTACAGAGTAACCAATGGGTATGAATACTTTTGCACACTCAATGTCCCTGTTTTTCTGTAATATTTCTCATTTGCTTCACAATAAAAAATATTTTGCATTTTCATGGTAGTTGGTATGTGATGAAAAGTGACTGACATAAACTTCTCAATGATCCATTTCAATTTCAGGTTGTGAGGCAACAATAATGGAAAATGGGGTATGCATACTTTTGCATGCAACTGTAAATATACCCTTAATGTTAATAATAATAATAATAATAATAATAATAATAATAATAATAATAATAATAATAATAATGCTATCTACACACTCAAAGTCACTTTACGATTAGGTGCATTTTTCGCTCCTTAGTTACACTCATTGGTAAGCTACATCTGTAGCCACAGCTGCCCTGGGGCAGATACTGAGGAAGTCATGGCAGCCATTTTGCTTCAACAGCCTTTGTGACCTCCACCAACAAAACCACAATCACAGTAACACATTCATACATCAGTGCCACAGACACAAAGGCAGTAGGCCTATGCAGTAATGGTAGTGGGGATTGATCTGTTATCCTTCCAGTTAGTGGGTGAACGGCTCTACCTACTGAGCTACTGCTGCCCCCAGAACAGTTGTGACTGTTATTCTGGCAATTTCATGTTTTATGTTTTATATTTTTAGTGCAAACAATATGTGATTTTTAATGTTTCATTTCAGTTGTCTTACAGACATGATTTTTTTTCCCCGGCAAAAAAATACATCTTTTTTTGAGTTTCAAATTCACACATTTTCTTTATACATAAACCTATAGAACCAAGACTCACTGTGTTTAAGTCTACATACAGTGCAAATTTCAGTTTGAAGATATTAAATTTTACAGTGCAAATTTCATATGAAAATCTTGTTTTGTTTTGAAGATATTAAATTTTACAGAAAATATATGATTTCAGTAAAGTTGTTTACTTGTTTACTCAGTAAAAACAAATAAAGCCTAAATCCAGTGCCATCCACACCAGATATGTTCAATATACTCTATATTAACATAAAATCTTGAGTGACAGCTGCTAACATTCCGTCAAGGCTAAAGTGATTTCTAGAGCCTTTTTGAGATTTTGCCACTACTATTTCATAATATTGCTTCTTTGAGTGTGGTACATTATTGTCTTGGTTTTTATTTGAACACAAGTTGTTACTAAAGAAGCAGCAGCTCTACCCACCCCCATTGGCCCTCACTAATGCGACCACTTTCATCTGAGTCAATCTTACACTCATAGCTCGCTCTGACAGGTCAGACATCACTTGGGATGCCACTGGTCTCATACTCTCACACATACTCTGAGCAATCCGGCGGTTGGTGTACGTGTGTTTACTTCCACAGCCGATTGTCTGACGGGCCCATACAGGAAGTTGTGTAAAATTGCACATCTGTGTGATGTATCGGGGTGAGTTATTCCCCAAACGCCAGGCACCTGCAGAAAACATAATTCTCACCCTGATTTCGGAGAAGCACCAGGTGTGAATCACTGTTTCTCTTTTGCTTTTACGACTACTTCTTTCCAGAAATAGCCTCCTCGTGAGTCAGCCCACCTTATCACCCCTCTCAGTCCTCTGAACAGGACATCTGTAGGGTGTAAGTTTGAATAACAGTGTTGTCAAATAGGCATGATGAATACAAAAGAAATCATGAACTGTCAAGATAGCACAAAGGAGAACTGAAAGCTACAGTGGAGTCAGTGGTTGATCTAGAAACAGTATTTAAAATATTGGAATAGGCAGAAGGAAGAGATTTGCCAATTTGGTAAAGCAATTAAAATATACAGTACACTGACCTTTTTCTCAATTAGGAGTCAAATTCATTATCTGTAAAGTTATGAATGGATCTTTTAGACTGACAAAATATTTAAATGAACATATTTGGTAAACAGCAGATTTATTATATGTAATAATGTCGATATTCTATTAATGTAATAAATTAAATGATATACATTTTATAGCACAATATTAATATTATAAATATTCTCTTCGAGTTTCCACAAAAGGCAGATTTCTGTCTCTACAGGTCCACAAATGTTTGCTGTTGGTGTAACCACATGAACATGACTCTTAAATAAAAAAAGATGGAAATGTAAGTGCTTACATGGTGCCATATGTGCACACTGTGATAATCTGTGAGAACATTTTATTGGCTTTGATAGTGTTTTAGCTTTATAGCAGTGTTTCCGGTTTGTGTATGGCCTGGTTATCTTTACCTGCAGATTCAATGACACAATGCCACTTCTCTCTCTATTGTTCCTGACCATCTATTATCTTTACCAACAAATGGGGCATGGCTGTTTGGGAAGCCTAGTCTTAATAAAAGCTCACTGAATCCCTTCACAGAATACATCACAAAACTCAGCTGAGACAGTTCATAACTTGCTCAAGGGCACTTAGGCAGGCAGCATCATTTATGAATCTTACATCTCCCTCTTTGCAGTGGAGCAGTCTCTTGGTTTATCAGACTGCCCACCCTCAAGATTTTGAACAGTGACGTATTTACTAACGGGGACACGCAAGTTTTGACACCGGTGCTCTATCTGCTGGTGAGGGCGACTATCTGGGAAGATAAACTGCGCCTCGCGGTTGAGCTGCCCAGGCTGCAGTGCTTTTTGCGTTATTCCGCACTTGTCAACTTTTCAGCCACACAAGGAGGGAATAAGTGGGATTTTTTTTCTTAGCCCATAAAATTACAGTTTATGCTATAGTCTTTTAAGAACTAGGCTATAATCTACGGAAAGCGTGGATTTTTCTTAAATTAAAAAAGTTTTTTCTTACCACTGAGAAAGCAGAAGGATGCTGAATCTTCGAAACCAAAACGTGTTAGTGTTGCTCTTTGGATGCATCGCTTGTCTCTATTTGGCCCCTGTTGTAATTGCAGATGGTAAGTAGTTTTCTTCTTACCTTAAAGCAATCCAATCCCAGGATAACAAACACAAAAGTAATGTATCTCCGATATTTGATGTAATTAGAGACATAATTTAAAGTTTCTAACGGAAAAGTGGGCTGCCTTGGAGCCTCTGCTCATGGCTAATACCTGGATAATTGCCTCGCGGGAATTGCAATTATCCTTAATCGTGATTAGCAAAAAAGCAACTTTTACAAAAGCATTAGCATTAGGCTTTCTATTGGTTATTCTTATTAGATAAATATTCCCGGTGCATTTTTTCATTGCATTAGTCCTAAAGGTGTTTTTTTTTTTTTTTTTTTTTTTTTACTAACATGGTGGTATTAATTAGCCATTCAGAGATGTGTCTAAACACGATTTGCCAAACTTTGCTTTAAAATGCTAACTAAATGCTAATTGAGTGATTAGTGAGTGTTGCGATTAATTAACCGCAGCTGTTACTAATTAGACGTCGCTAAATCCACATGTTGTAAAAAAAACTTTAACAGCATACAGATTATAGATTTACGTTTTGTCGACTTTTATCCTGTACATGTTTCAGTCGTTTCATTTAACTAATCTTACGTTACGTGTCTTGTGCTTATTTTGAAGTAATTTAAACTAAACGGACGTAGGTTATTGGTATTAAATCATGTTCTTAAAATATATTGATCACCTAACAGCAGAGTTTATGGAAAAGATGTTTAGATGTGCCCTGCGACAAGCTGGCCCCTGTCCAGGGTGTACCCCGCCTACGGCCCAAAGTTACTGGGATAGGCTCCAGTCACCCTGCGACCCCTAACGGGAATAAGCGGTAGAAAATGAATGAATGAATGAATGTTTAGATGTTGGTATGCTCAGCAACCTTTTACATGTCAGTTTCTACTTAAATGAATAGCTGGTGCTTCCCATCAAAGGATTGAGGTTAGAGAGATTGTAAAGGGCAACTGTAAACTAATTTGAGACAGCTGACTGAATTAGTTTCGTTTCTTACCATAAACTTTAGTGTTTTGCCCACATATACATGTACAAAGATGTTTTTTTTTGTTTTTGTTTTTTTTTAACTAGTTTATCCCTATATCCTTGTTATTTAGGACCTCATTCCACAATCACATCCTTTACTTCAGTGATTGGGTTGCAGAAATCTTCTCTAGCATGAACAATAACTTAAAAATAAATAAAAATAAAAGGTCCAGGAATAAAATAGCTTTTCACAATCAGATTAATTAAGAATTGCTGTTACTTTTCCTTTTCCTTCCAGGTCGAGTGTTTGTACTGGAGCTGAAGAACTCCTCTGGCCTACCGGGTTATAGGGATGCTGAGCAAGCCTGTGCTTTGCAACATGCCCGGCTGGCTTCAGCAGAAGAGCTCCGCCAGGCTGTGGTCGACTGCTTCTTCTCAACCTGCACCCGTGGGTGGCTTTACGGGAGTTCAGTGGGGTAAGAACAATAATATGTCAAATTTGCGTATACTTTATAGCTCTTTTCAACAATACTGAAGTACACAATAGTTCAGAGATTAATAACACATGAATACACACAATATATAGAGACAAACAAAGAAGACAAACAGGACAATTACGAGAACTTGAAGGTCTTGTTAAAAAGTTTGAACATTTTTAGTGAGTTTGAACTATAGATATAAGGATTATAGAAAATAGAAAAGGATATAATTAGATATATAGTTTTAAATTGTTCTCATTGTAAATTAAACTAGGTTGTTGCACATAGGTTACAGTTATTGTTGAAGGGGAAATGGAAGAGAAGACCCATTTGAGAGGAGGAAGAAAAAAGCAGGGAGGAAGCCCTGCTGGAGAATGAATCCTCTGTTCAGTATTAGAACAGGAGGGAATTCAGAGCCAGAGTGTCATGTCGACAACTGCCTCCATTTACACCTCTCATCTCCACGGTAACACGACACGCCTTTTAGACGGTGAGAGACAGCGGTGAAGAAAGTCAATGGGGCCGTGAGCATGGCCAGGTATACTGTGTAAAAATGACTGACAGTTTGATAGGTGTACTTCAGTCGTAACAATAGTGGAAAGTACTGCTTTTAGTGTCTACATCTTCAATATGGTCCACTGCCTTAGTCGATCACACAGAACACTGAGATTGTAAGGTGCAAAAGGCAACTTCAGAATATAAGAAGCATTTGGGTGTGTAGTGAAATATCCAGGTCATCTTATATTTAAACCTGATCCATATTTGGGTCAAGTTGACACATATTTGCACATTTGTCAGATAACCATGAGCTCAATCATTTATTAATTTTACATGATGTTAAGTTAATTATTATTGATATGAAGTCCTTTTGAAAATCATTTAAAATTGCGACTGCCCCAAGATTAACTTCTCAGTAGACTTTGAGCTGGAAAACTGACACTTTTTCTTTCTTTCCGTGACCCATGCTTTGACTGTGCTGAACATCAGCTTTCACACCCTCTTACCATGTTTCACAGTGATTTACCTCTTCACAGCACTGTCTGTCTGAGTTCAGATAGGAAACCCAAAAACTGCAGTAAAATATAATTTTTTTGCCATTTTCTTTGTGTAACATTTATAGTTGGTATTTCTTCAGCTCATTCATTAGTTTCAAAGCCAATGTGAAGGTTTACATTTGCTAGAATAATACAAACTAGATGAAAATTTATCCTGTTTTTGGGGGTAATTTTGTGGTTTTCAGTATGCGCAGCAGCGGGACTCACAAGAGTTCACAAGTTCAGAAACTCACTGAATTTCATCTTGTCTGCTCAGGGCAATGCGCTGCACCTAACCCACAGTGGTTCGTACCAATACAGGGACAGTACTGGCAATTGTGGACATTTTAGGTTTGACAACAAAGCAATCCTTTTTGCTGCTAACGTTGCTCTGGTTGGATAAAAGTCTTCAGTTGAATCACTTTCTTGTTATTGATCTAAAGTACTTTGTTGTACACAACAGAACTATCTAGCAATGCCGGGCTGCTGAGGCTCACCTCATAGTGAATAATAATATAGTATATTTAGTTTAATTTGGTTCTTATATTTACACCATTTGGTACTTGTCATCATCCCTGGCATGTTAATTAAAATGGCATAATTTTTATAGTTATAGTAGTAGTACGAATGGCTATAAGTTAAAGTAGCTTGATGAGGAATTTACAGACTTTGTGTTCTCCAACTATTTTGTCTAATTTATGTGCTTCAATCTATTCAAGTTTTAGGGTAATGTTTGTATTTTCTGCTAGTCTGAGCAATGTTGGTTATGCGAGTGTTTCTCTGACATAATTTTTAGTTTTGCTGTACTATAACAAGAGCTTCACAGATTGACTCTTGTATCTTCACATCTTCCTTCTACCTGTCATTCATGCTGCCCAGGTAACCAAACACAATGATGTTGTAAAGTCAACTCTACAAACTGCTATGGTTATGTCATGCAGAACAGGAGATTTAACCCCCTAAAGAAGCATGTATCTCGCCCCTATTAAATACGAAAACAGAGTTTGTCTATTTGTGGTTTAATGTTTTCTTGGTGATTTAGTTAATCGCTTCATTTCCTTCTTTCCCTCAGATGTTTGTCCTTATAAGCTCAAGCTGAAGTTAACATGGCACATGCATGCTCTATGACTCACACTGCTTCTCACAGTCTCACTGTGCTGCCAGTCAAATTCTTTCCAATTACTGATGCTTTGATTAGCCCTGCTATGTACTTAGCTATACACACATTTGAAGCCTTTGGTCTAGGCCACTTACCTTGCCCTTTTAATTATCCGTGGCTTAGGCTATTACTGGTAAACCCTGTTATAATACATCTGACTTTTAATGGCTTCTTTTATTAAAGCTTTTAACTTCCTAATGAATTAAGCTGGAACTGGCCCATATGGGAACTAACTGTGACTTAACTGAGAGGATGGTCCAAAAAGCAAAATGGACTAATTATGATATAACTTTCTCAAAAGTGAACATCCAGTTTATAAGCACTACTATTTAAAACAGTGTGCTCATTCACTTTCACATGGGAACATTTATCTCAACGTGTCTCTGTGCGATAATCATGGCCACAAATGTTGATACTGCAGCTGGTGTGGCCCATGTTTGGTGTTCCTGGGCTGTGATGTCACGTTGTAATAATATTTGACGAAGTAAAAAAATCTCTATCTGGTGGAAGACAGAACAGGAAGCATGTATTTAAAGGTATATTATACACAATCCCAATTGCATACGCCTAAAAAACATACAGCATTTTGTCCTAGCATTTCACATATACAGGTATGGCTATAGTAGGACATTTGCTCATTTTGAGTAATCATAAACATGCCATTATTATAATAACCAAAGGCATAATAGAATATAAGTAAAAATGAACATTGATAGTGACAACAACCTAACGTGCACAGTAGATAAATATATTTCATACATGTACATACTGCACTGCAGCTGCTGTGTCAAACAGTTACCAGCTCTATGTGTTATAGTGGGTTTATGGTGAACTCTGGAATGGCTCATTTTAATACCTAATCTTTCTGTTCACAGGACTACAGCTTGTAATGTTGTGGGCAGTACTCTGAAAGCAGTAGATATAAAAACTGAAAATGTTACAGAAGACATCTCAACCCTAGATGCCTTTTGTATCAAAGACAAAGGTAACAACACAAACTTTATCTATGCATTCAATTAATCATTATATAACCATTTATATATGAGATGTCTTCTTATTTTTAGTGCATTTTTAGTTATGATTTGTATGTCTGTTGTTTCTTTTTATAGGTAAACCGTGCGGTGACCCTCCTTCGTTTCCAAATGCCCACCTCCAGGGGCACACAGGGTTTGAATTGGGTGATGAGCTGCTGTACTCCTGCATGCCTGGTTATGTGATGCCAAGTGGAAACAGTGCCTTTACTCTGCTGTGTGACAGCTGTGGGGAGTGGTATGGCCTAGTCCACCTATGTGTAAAAGGTAAGTGTTAAAGTCTAACAATGAGAAATTAAAATGATAGTTTCTCCTGGTCTTCCTAAACTTCAAAGCTTTGACCTTTGACCCAGAATGGACAGGAACATGCTGAGGTCAAAATAGTCACCTTTGTGTCTGTTAGCAGCTTGTTTTGTTAAGTGTGTGGCGCTTGAGTCATTGCATTAAAGAAACACTGTCTTAGTTGTGAGCTGGGATGAAAATGGCTATAATGGCACCTTAGTGTGACATGCCATTGTGTGTCCCAGTTCACAGAGGAGGGCGAAAGAGCCAACCTCTATGTACAAAGGGTAAAAGGCCTGTATTCATCTTGATCTTCTTTCTTACTTTTTGGCTTTTCCCTTTTGGGGTCACCACAGTAAACCATCTACTCTACCTCCTAGCAAGCATAATGATTTGGTATTGGTTTTATGTCAAAAGCCCCACCTGTTTTGTCCATGTAGTCTATGTGCCAGTCCTAAGCCTGGGAGTACAATACAGTGACTTGTGACTTCCTGAGGCTGAATTATGTGTTCATCTTGATTTGCTTGGTTAAAAAGTTTTGTAATGAATATGTATCTGGAATGATCCATCCATTCATTTTCTTCTGCTTAGGCTAATTGCCAAACTATAAAATATAAATGTGTTGATTTCTTTCATGTTTGTATTGAAATTATATGTGTTTGTTTTGACAGATGACAATGAAGGCCATGTAGACTATGAAGACCAATTTACTGACTCCTTCAAGCACCACAGGGACACAGAGAAGGCTCAGGTCTATGAAGAGGTGCAGGATGCAGTGTACCAAAATGAAAAGGGATTTCAGGAGCACTCAGAGATTACCTTCAATGTTGATGACGCAGAGCATGAAGATCAGCATGTAGCACTAGATGAACCGGGAGAGATGATTGATTTGAGTAAAAAACTGGATGAAGCTGCTTTAGGCGAGGAACAAGCTGAAGAAGGCGCCGCTGGAGATTTTATTGTGAATCAAACTTGGGGGCAGGAGAGGACAGAGGTGGCCAGGCCAGAGGATGTACCAGCAACACATTCACCTGTCTCCCTCCTTTCCCAAAAACATCTTTTCTGGTTTCCCTCTCAGGCTTTTGAGGAGGGTCATCCGGTCTCCACAAACTCTGCCACACAGAGCTCCACAGGCATCCAATCAGAAGAGAGCAAGGAGCAGGAGAGCAAAGAACTGGATCAGCAGCATCAGGTCGACTTTGTGGATCAGGTTGAGACATTTGCTGTGCACCCTGATGTTGACAGTCATAATGACAGCCAGAGTCTCAATCAGGATAACCAAGACAGCCACCAGGATGACAAAGATGATCATGTGACCATTTACATATCCACTCAGCACAATGTGGATGTATCAAGACGTGACCGATATGATGATGACAACCATGATGACCATTATGACATGGGCGAGCATGAAGATGACCGTATTCGTGTCCGCTACGACAGCCAAGAATACGATGGTCGGGAGCAGACATATGATGAACATGAAAGCCTTGAAGATCACACAGATGACAGAGAACGTCCAGATACATCCAGAGAGCATGTGGACCACGACGACCATGACGGCATCGAGGAGCCTTTTGACCCAGATGATAATGACAGTTATGAGGACAATAGCCGCCAGCATGTTATCTTTTCAATAGATGGTGAACGCCATAATGTCACAATGAAAGCCACAGGAGCCAAGGCCACCACTGATGACACGTGGCTGGATGGTTATCCTATTGTACAAAAGGAAGCAGAGCAAGGCATCTCTGCAACAGAAAAAGGGCAGAGAGAAGGGGGCTCTAGAGTTCAGGCAACAGAAAACCCCAATGAAATAGAGGCTTTTCTTAATACGGGATTACCAACTACAGAGCCTGGTTCAGATCATTTCGGAAGGGAAGAGTCTACTACTGCTGCCCACCCAGATCTTTCAGATTCACATTCCTTCTCTGATACTATTGACTACGACACACAACAGGCCGCTCCCACCAACTCCTGGCTCGGAGACCTTACTGAACACCCCTACTCGGATCAGGGCCCAGTTCCTCCTGTGAAAGACATAGACGTCCTGGCTGGGACCGGAGCTGTAGAGGAGCACATCATTGACAACCTCCCTGGTGAAGCGGGGGAGAGGGGTGAGGTGGAGGGGGAGAAAGGCGAGGCTGTTTGTACAGATGAGAACTGCCCTCCCAGACCTCCGAGTTCATCGCGCAAAGGTCCAACTGTAGCAGCCATAATTATAGCGGTGTGCGTAGTGGCAGCAGCAGTGATTATGGGAGTGTGGTGTTACCGACGGCAACTGCAGAAAAGCTCAGTGTATGAAATGAATGGGAAGGGCCAAAATCAGAAAAGACAAGGCCAACAGATAGAAATGCAGCAAAAAGTGTAAGCAACTGGAGGAGAAATGGACATGGAAATGAAAAAAAAAAACTTTTAAATTACTAGGAATATTCAAAGAAAAACACAGTCTCTGATTCTGCCAGACACTACTGCATATTTCAGTAAGCATTCATGATGAAGACTTATTTCAAAAGGAAAATATATACTGTACCTATGGCAGATACAATGCTGAGCCCTATAGCCACATAAAAGTGAACCATCCTGTTTCTTAGAAGTAACAATCCAACATTATGTAAAACCAATATTTTTAAGCAGTAGCAATGGCTGTGACTGGCCTGGACTAAAGGATCTCACAAGAAAATTAATGAGTTGAAAAACCACAACACAACAACAAGCGTACCTGCCCAATATATTTCAAGTCCACCGGTTGTGGACATTTAATTTTGAGATGCTGTACATTTCACATTTAATTTTGTGTTCTTTATGCTTTCTTTCTTTATGTTTTCTTCACTTTGTGTTACAAAAAATAACTGCCAAATATAGTACAGTAGATTGACAAATACCTGTAGAAGACTAAAAAAATAGTACCAGATGTTTTTTTTTTTTATTGTTGAGAAACTTAGAAATAATTTAAAAGAAAGAGAAAGGATAGTGAGTGATATGTATGTGTGATACAGTGTTTGCCTCCACTGAATTCTTGAGCAAGTGTCTGGAAATAGATTCAGGGGGTGTCTAGACTGCAGGTTTGGCCCCAGTGCATCTATTTAAAAGGGAGAATGAATGTGTGTGTCTCAGGTATATGCACTAAAGGGCCAACTAAAGTATTGGGGTGGATGCTGCAGCAGTTGGGATCAAATAGCATCACCACAGCAACTAAGCAAAGACCTCAACCCTAAATGTAAAAATATGTTTCTCTAGGGCACAGATCATAATGATTCAGGAGAAATGCATACAAATCTCACATATAAAATAGTCTTATTAGCTACATGCGGTGTACATGAAATGTTTGAAAATACGAAAATATTTGAATGGCTCCTGCTCTATGAATAAAGTGCAATGTAAATAGTAGTTAAATAGAGTTTAGGACTTGCTTACTTAAAGTCTTGTATAAACATTCTAGAATGAGGTTGTAACAGCAGGTGGTGACTTTGTCTCATAGTAGTCTCGTTAATATTCATACTTCATACACAGTGACAGACAGTACAGTCTGTTTTTGTTTTTAAAATTACAACAGTTGTGAGTAAATACACATGTACTGCACTGTATTGTATCTGGTGCTCTGAAAATATATAGTACTAAACTGTTTTGCTTGAAGGCATTGTTTCTTCATGTTGTTCACAGGGTAACTTCCTAGATTAGTTTTTAAATTTTTTTTTTTACAGCTATTAAACAAATGTACTGCACAGCCAACAGCATACATCTGGAGTACAGCACAAATGAAGTCACACTGTAGATATCATGTCCTTACATGATAGTAATAAACAGTTTGGTATTTCTTTGGTTAAATAAGAAATTATGGCAGGAAGCAAAAACTTTAAATGCTGACAGTATACTATCTGGGCTATACTGTGTATCATCTGGTCAACAAACTGTTCTGTGTTCATTTTCATCTCAGCCTGAAACATGTCTGGACAAACTGTACAACACTGTATGCTACAATAAAATTGTAAACATGCATGTGTGGTTTTAATGCAATTTGCTGTAGTTGTACTTTTATAACATGACTTATGACCAATGGCCACGACTGGCAATTAAGATCAGAAATTGATAATTAAGATCATATTTTGATAACAAATAAGCAATACAATAATCAAGTAAATGAAGCAGTAAGGAGACTTGAGGGACTAATACACTGTGAATGTTCCCCTGAGTTTTTTAACATTGAAGTGTGACAAACTGCACAGAGACTCAATGTTCAAACATTATTAAACAACTCGGTGTTCTCTCTGACCATGTCTCTCTGCTCAGATCAGCTTGAAGGTGCCCCCTGTGATCAATCTGTCTTCCTTTTCTTAATTGTACTGATCACAGTATTCTATTAAACCTCAAACATGGGAAATTTAAAAATGAGATGTGGCATTTCCAAAGTTATTTTACTGTAAAAAGTTGCAATGCAAAAATGACAAGCAAATGTCAAAGACAAACTGGAATTATTACATTTATAAGTAACCCTATAACACACTTTGTTTAAAGACTGCACCAGCTCAAATCAGGATTTGTACGTCAAACTGCAGCAGACAATCAGTGCTTCTTACAAATTAATAAATACAAGGTCAACTGTGAAGTGTTGGATTTGCTTTGTTGTTTGTATTTTTTCCAGTATTTCAGCAGTGTTTTAGAGAGGGGCTATTCATCCTCATCCAGAAACTCATCTATATACTCCAGCACCTCCCCCTGTGAACACAGAAACAAACCAGACAAATGACTTTCACAAGGGTTTGCTGACATTCTGCACCACACAAATTAGCATACATCATCCCACTCATATTTCTTTTGAGATTTCCCATACCTATCATTATTTTACACCCATGAAGTAAAAGGCCATCACCACATACAGCATATAATCCTGGTTTATATTTCCCTCAAGGCTGTAGTACTTTTGCTGCATTGTCATAACACTAACAAATACAGATGTCATGCTGCCACCTCATGGCTGTCTGCTAGATTGCTGATTGTTGAGGTCAAGGCCCAAATTGTACTGTAAGGCACGTGACCAAGTGAAAAACTCATGTAAGTGCCACAAGTACAAATCTATAGAGCAGTCAACAAATTTGTCCAAATCTCTCAGTGGAGATTTTTTTATTTTTTGAAAGGGAGCTCTATTTACTAAAAACACAAAAATCTCAGAGAGCCACCTCTGTGATGCTGTAAGCTAGAGACTTTTTCTGAGTGCATATTCTAAAACATACTATAAAGTAACTTTTACAGGACAATTTTTACTTTTATTCATAGGTATAGGTATTTTTTGACCATGGTGGCAAAGTGGGTAGCATGATTGCTGTGTAAAACGAGGTGAATGGAGGCAGTAGTAGTAATAGTATTAGTAGAACTAGTAGTAGTAGATTTTACTGTGCATGTCAAATGAATTTAAAGTAATTTGTACTTTAGTACAGTAGTTACTTTTTGTAATAATTTTGTTGAGTACTCTTTGCGTTTACTTGATTAATATTATTTTGAAGTAGCAGTACTTTTGCTTAAGTACACATTTTGAATACTTCCTTTACCTCTCCCAGCAGTTAATTTTTAATTTTTAATTTTTTAATTTTTTTTAATTAGTTCTTATTCTGATTGTGGGACCCAAATTTAACCAGAACTTTCATAGTTATTTTTCTATAGCCTTAATGTTTTCACCATTTTATGCAATTACAACAACTTAATTGCAACAGCTTGGACTTCAAACAAGTTGAACACTGAAATTAAATTTGACCTCCCTGCAACACACTTTTTGGGTTTTGACCCACTATTTGGGAAACACTGCATTAAGAAACACCAGTACAAAGATACAAACTCTCACCTCATCTTCACTCATCAGGCGCTTTCTGGCAAAATCCAACATCTGTAGCTGCAGAGTTGTCTGATTGTGGTACCGCACTGCCTCCTAAATGACAAAAATAAATTATTTTAGCAGTGGTGGAAAGTAACTAGACATTTTTTGTTTACGTAAGTACACAAAATATACTTTTTCAAACATGTACTTTCTAAAACATACTTTTCAGTAAACATTTTTTTTCTCTTTGTGCAAAAGTTTGTTATAATAGTAGTAGTATTAGTAGTAGTTGCAGCAGCACTAGAAGTAGTAACAGTAATTGTAGTATCAGTGGTAGTATTAAGATTAGAAGTACTAGGAAGCAGTAGTAGCAGGTGTTGAAATGGCGGTTGTAGTAGTACCAGTAAGTACTTTGTACTTAAGCAAACCTTAAACTGATTTTTTTTTTTTTTTTTTTTACTTAATAATAATATTAATAATATTATTGAGTACATTACTTCTACTTGAGAAACATGAGTTGAAGTAACAATAAGTTTAGTTGAATATAGATGTTGAGTACTTCTTCCACCTCTGGAAATTAAAGATACACACAAAAAATAGGCTGAGAGATCATTTACATCATTATAATATACAATGAATTAACTTGATCTTAAATAACTCTGAGTTCCATTAAATAGAGTTTAGTTACATTATAGGACCTATGTTAACCTCCTTTCTGGATTAAAGTTTTATGAGAAGATCAATACTACTGTCCATTAACTCTAAGGCTTTATTGAGCAGACAAGCGGTTACTTTAGTAGCTGGTGTTAAATGTAAGTCATCAATATGTCTTACTGATCTGGGCAGGAAATCCTCTTCCGTCAGGCCCCACTGTTTTTTGTGGTACTGATAATAAGCTACATTGTTCTTCATAACATCATCTTTGGGGTCAAACAACATGTAGCTGGTGGCGCACGGCACTGCATTTTTCAGGTCATTCACTGGAAACATTGACAAATAAAGTTAAAGTTTCGGGAAACATCAGATGAGCATATTTATACTATAGAGCAAGATGGTACTTACATTTGTAATAGGCAAACTGCAGGTAGTGATACATCGTGGCCACAAACTTCTCCACTACAAACCCTCCCACAACAGGCGTGAGATCACTTTCACATTTGACCTTTCTTTCTAGGACCTCAATATAGTGATCTGTTGAGGACAGTGTATGTGAGATTGCACATACAATACAGGACAAAAGGGGTACCAGAAAATGTTTTAAAATAGTGTTGTGGATAATTCCTGACCAGCTATAGAGGGGTAGAAGTCTTTGAAGTCTTTGACATCTCTTGGTCCCTCAGATGCAGCAAGGCACTCATCATAGACTTTGAAAAAATCTCTCAGTGCTAGCTCCATGTCTGAAATTGATGTACGGAAATTTTCTCCATTGTATGCTCTCACCGCTCGAACAAATAATGTCTGCAGAAAAAAAAACAATACTTGAGTATTACTTTGTCACACACAACCATAAACCAAGTATACTATAGATACTGTAAATATTTTGCTGTGTAGTGTATGGTAACATAGCCAATTGTATGATTCAGAAAGTCATAATGCAATATGTATCTATATGACATTACTGAGGATGTGGCCCTATTAGTGATAGTTACAGATACTTACCTCATAGGACTTGCTCTCCAGGTCTTTGAGGTGTTCTTCAGCTCCAGGCAGACTCTTGTAGTATGCCATGTTTCTCTGCATCATCTCATCATCTGGATGCTTTAGGAGGAAGGTATGTGCTGCAGACACTGCCTTGGCCAGGTTATCTGACTTCAGTAAAAGACACATTGTGCATTAAGTTTCATTGTTTTTATGTCCATGAATTCTTTGCTACAACAAGTTTAAAACATCTATTTTAGAAGAATGCAATGCAGTAAAATACAGCTATATATGTACAGCTTTGCTTTTATGTTGATGAAAAGATTCACTCTGTGTTATTATACGATCATAAACAAGTTATACATTTTTGAAAAACACAGGCTCGTGTGAATCGTGGCACGTAGATGACGCCATTACGTACTATGGATCTCACCTCCTTAAGGGGTTAAGTGAAGGCTTTTGGCACTCTGATCTAACACTAAAGTTAGGACAGCAATGGTCACTCAGTGTATACGCACAAATAAAATATCAGAATAGATTTACAAACAATAACCTATAACCCCATGCTTTATTTGTGGCCAGGGGGGTATGAACCCCTGTGCTTTATGGTCAGTCCCCATTTACTTACTTTAAAGTATGCATACTGCAGGTATCTGTACGGCTCCCTTCTTTCAAATTCGTCTATTGTTTCTCGGCTGGGCATAGTTTGTCTGAAAGCAGGCAGACCTTGCTTGCATCGCTTCAGACACTGCGCCCTTTTCATGACGTTGCCGAAAGAGCGCAGTTCTGGGAATTCCGCAAACTTCTCCTCGTCGTCCAGTCTCACGGAGCTGCAGTTGAGGTTACAGAAGGCCTCGCTGTCCCTGAGCAGCCGGTAAAGCCTCAGGGACACCTCAATGTACTCCACTGTTTCCTTCCACTTCTCCCCCGTGTACTGGTCCAGTGCGTACTTGTATGCGGACTCCAGAGGCATCAACTCCTGCCTGGGGAAACTCCTAAAGCTGTACTTTTCATATTGAGAGTGGACTCCCGCGATTACTAACGCCATTAAAAGTGCCGAAAACAGTTGGAAAGACGTGGAGGATGCCATGTTTAAAGCTAGGGAAACGGAAGGGGTCCTGAGAAGACAGTGCAGGAGTGCAGGCGCTAGGCGTAAGTTTGAAGGACCGCCTCAAGTTCCATCACGTATCCGGACAGAGGCTCCCCTCCCCCGGACAGCGCCAGGCAGAAGTAGCGGCTACAAGAGGTCCTCCCACTAAAAATAACAAAAGCAGGCTAAATCAGTGCAGTTTTTCTTCTTTTTGCTTCCATGTTATACAGTAGCCTACGTCGGAAACACCACCTACTCGTTAGAAACTTTACATTAGCACAAGTAGAGATCAGCAATGCAAATTTGCAACTTACGCTTATAGCAGAATCATAAATCATATAATACACTTCCCTCCGGTTCCTAATTAGACCCCCGGTGAGAAGTGAGTGTCCCGCCCCTTTACCGCTGCCACGTAGAAACATTCCTACCCCTTTCACAGACAACACTGCCATAATATCAACTTACGAATCCTCTATTTTAAAACATTATCCATACTGCACTCAGGTCTCAGCTTAAAAAGTTTTATTTCATGACGTTTTAATTAAAAAAAAAGTGGGGCGTACTGTATGCCCGTGTGCAGCTGTTTAGGGACCCTACGTTACCACGTTGACACATCCCAGAGGCCGCACTGCGCAGGAGCAATACGTGGTGCCCCCAACAATCCCATTAAATGTTAAATTCTGTCAAGTTACCTGAAAGTAAAGCAGTTGGGACCGAAAACCAAAGGCATACCTTCAGGATAAAACTAATTTTGTTGTGGTCATACTCTAAAGCAAAGTGTGAAGAAGTGAACAGCATGGCTGAATACATAAATGATCTAACTGTTGCTTAAGAAGCAAGCAAATAAACCGACTTGGTGTGCTCCTAGAAAATGTTTGTTGTCAGTGAAGCTTTTATTGTTAAAGCTTAACAGGAAATAGGGTTTGTTGGTGGAACTTGACATGTGATCATCCCTGCCCCGGGACTTAGGGCAGGACTTGAGTGCTGGAGTAGAGGAAGGCAGAGTACCGGGGAACGAAGTAGACGCGACGCACATTTGGAAGAAAAATTTTGGTTATCTAAGTTTAGTAAGTGTAGCAGAAATGACTCACTGCGTGCAATCGGCGCTCTGCTTAGCCTTTCTAGTTGCATTTGCCGCTTGTAATGCTCCTCACATCCCGTTAGACGACATCTTCATTGAGAAAACTTTCGTACCAGAGCAGTGCGTGCGCGCAGTCAAAGTAGGAGATTATGTCAGATATCACTACATCGGTATGTTTCCCGACGGCAAGAAGTTCGACTCCAGGTGCGTATCTTATTCTGCACGGTATAGTTAAAGTAGGCTTGTGGGTTAAAAGTTGCTATCAGGGGTAGGCTAGCTGTGTGCGTAATGCGTAAAAGTTCCTATGTAAAGGATGGCCCCTGGAAGCCACGCATGCAGGACGAGGATGTGGATGTACAAGCTATACCACCTGAACCAAGCCACCCAAGCCTATACACTTCATTTATAATCAAACTTTTACAACATAGGTTTCAATTTCTTCTTTTTAAAAACATGTTTTAATATTTAGCACAATTATTGCAGTAAGTCAATTAAAAAAACAACACTTAATATTTAACACATTTGAAAAGGAAAGAAATAGTGAAACTTAACATCAGTAGATTGACCCTTGTTGTACCATCTTTATTTACCATGATGTTGATGTGTTTGTGCAGCTATGACCGTGGCAGTTCCTACAACGTGTTTGTCGGTAAGAAGCAGCTGATTGAAGGGATGGACAAGGCGTTGGTGGGAATGTGTGTCAATGAGAGGAGACTGGTCAAGATCCCACCTCACCTGGCCTATGGCAAACAGGGATATGGTATGTTTAAAACTGATGAAGTACACATCTATTCTCTATTACATACATTTATTATACATCTCAAAACTGAATAAAAACCCAAAATACAGCATGAGCTATCGCTTGTGAGTAATTATATTAGCACACAGCTAGAAAGAGTTAAGAAAATATTTCTTTTGTTGTACAGTCCACTCTAACCACTACCAGTTGCTGGGTCAACATTTAGAAACACACAGTCAGTAACAGACAACCATTCACTCTCACATTTATTCAGTATGGGCAATTTAAAAAAAAAAATCAAGTTTAACTATGTCTTGTGAGGTGGGAGGAAGCTGGAGTACCTTGGTAACACGGGGAGGACATGCAGAATCCACTCAGAGAGATTGTGTGTCATATGGTCAGGTATCAAACTCACAATCTCCTTGCTGTGAGGCAAGAGTGGTAACTATTCAGTGTTATTACGTAATGAGGAATTAGAAACATGTAAAGTCTGTGTCCCCGATTAAAAAAAAAAAAAAAAAAAGGAAGTTTAACTAAAGAGTAAAAGACCAGTTAAGATTTGAAAGTTGTCCCAAGGAGACTAGTAGACACCATCTTAACAACCACATTATTTGTTGCACAGTGTGATTGAAATATGTTTCTCATCTGGTCTGATTATGGGACCTAATCTTATCCTTATTCTCCTATTTTATTGTAGCCCACTTTTAACCATTTCTTTTTCTGAATTATTTTACTACAGCCTTGGCATTTTAAAATCTTGTTCAGCATTAAATTTAATGAAAACTATTTAGGCTTCAAATACAAAGAGCATTGAACCTATATTCAGCATACTCAACTCTTACACACTACTGCACTTTCTAACCAAGCTTTATTAATCTTTTTTTACATTGCTGTACAGTATGTACACCTTGGTCATATAAATTTACATATAAAATGTCAAGGATGGATGTACAACAGCCAAGACCCTCTTGAAATTTGGTCTTTGCTTTATCAGTATGAACAGCTTAGATGGGTCCAGGGTCAGAGCATCTACTGTGGACATGTTTTATTACACCTCTAAATCAATGTTAACATCCAGAAAAAGGGCCAAAGGATTTTTTTAATTCTATACTTTACTCCGATGCTTAAAAAATATGAATTCAAAACTTTTTTATATTTATTTTCAGGTGACATTATTCCCCCTGACTCCATCCTTCATTTTGATGTTCTGCTGCTGGACGTGTGGAACCCAGAGGATGGCGTCCAAATCAAAACCTACTACATGCCATCTGTCTGCTCCAGAAAAGTGGAGGTGTCCGACTTCGTCCGGTACCACTACAATGGGACCCTGTTGGATGGGACACTGTTTGACTCCAGGTTCACATTGCTACAGGTTTTTGTAAAATGCCATTTTTTTTAAAATCCTGGACCGTGTATAAATGTTTTTCTTTGCTTTCTCATACAGCCATACTCGGATGCGTACTTATGACACCTATGTAGGAATTGGCTGGCTGATCGCTGGAATGGATCAGGGCCTTCTGGGAATGTGTGTTGGAGAAAGACGAATCATCACTATGCCCCCTTCCCTTGGCTATGGAGAGAATGGAGATGGTAATCCTTTAAAGACATCATCAGAGTTGCTAAAATCACATCATCTTCTGAGATACTGTAATTTATTGCTGAGGGTCCAGTTCCAAACTTGGGACAAAAGAGGGCAGTATTGGACTAACATTGATAATTAGTCTCAAGACTATTTTGCTTCAAATCAACATGCATCAACCTTTATTATAATTTCTTTTATAATTTCAGGCAGTGACATCCCAGGACAGGCCTCCCTTGTGTTTGATGTGGTGCTGCTGGACCTCCACAACCCCAGAGACGGGATCACAGTGACCAACGAGCAAGTGCCTGAATCCTGCACTAGAAAGACAGTTGCTGGTGACTTTGTCCGTTACCATTACAATGGCAGTCTTCTCGATGGAACATTTTTTGATTCAAGGTATATTTAATACTTGTTCAACGATTTCATACCAAATTCAGTATCTATGCCGTCAATCATTCGAAGTCAGTCCGACTGTGGGGGCTACTGTTTATCTGTAGTACCTTTAGACGCCACCACTTGGCAGTATTGCACCAACCTCTCATTATCTGTTTTGGAGAACTGAAACCTTAACTGCACTTCATCATGAGACTAACTATTTTAGGAACCCAGTCCAGTTGCAGTTTTCCAGTTCTCTAAAAAAAATAATATATATATATTTAAACACAGCTGTAACCCTAAAACAATAAACAATCCATACATTTATGTGGAATATTTGATGCAAATATTTGATGAATATTTGATGCAAACCTTATTATTTTTATGCACTGAAGACTGCTGACCTTCATTTTATCTCACATTTTTGTTGTGAGATAAGGGTCCTTTTCCAGTAAACACAGTGTATTTTAGTCTTCATAATAGTTTCATTTACATGGTCACTTTTTGCTTAAAATCTCACTATGCTGTTGGTTTAATGTAAAATTTGTATCAAAACAAAGTATTTTTTCAACAGCTACTCACGCAATCGCACCTATGACACCTACGTGGGTCAGGGCTATGTGATTGCTGGTATGGACGAGGGCCTTATTGGAGTGTGCGTTGGAGAAAAACGTACCATTACTATCCCCCCACATCTTGCTTATGGAGAGGAAGGCACAGGTCAGAACGTCATAGACAACTGTAAATATATCAACAGCATACCATTACAACTTTGCTTTGATATTTTGTCTTTTGTGTGCAGGCTCAAAGATCCCTGGCTCTGCAGTGCTGGTATTTGATGTGCACATCATTGATTTCCACAACCCATCAGACAGCACTGATGTCACAGTCACATACAAGCCAGACAAGTGCGAAAAGCAAACAAGGAAAGGAGATTTTGTTAAATATCACTACAATGCTTCTTTACTGGATGGTTCATCTATTGACTCCACGTAAGTTGTACTTCAGCTGTGTATTTTTTTTGCACAAAGTGAAACATACTGAATGCATGCAAAGGATCTCTGTGCACTTCCTTTTCCTGCATTTGTGGTTAACGTCAAATGTGTCTTTTCATTTCAGCTGTTGCATGTCATTTGTCATTGCAGACAGAATGCCTTGTTGGCTTACTATTCAAAACTAATTTTAACAGATCAGGCATAACATTATGATTACCATAATGTCTTCACTGCTCCTTTGTTGGACCACTTTTTATAGATGCTAGATACCACTGCAGGCTTTGAACACCCACAAGAGCTGCAGTTTTGGAAATGCTCTGACCTAGTCATCTAACATCATAATTTGGCCCTTGTCAAACTCGCTCAGATCCTTACACTTGGCTTTTTCCTGCTTCTAAGACATGAAAGTTGAGGACAATGGTCATTTACTGCCTAATATATCACTTTACCTGTCAGTGGTCATAATTTTATGCCTGATTAGTGTATACTAATTTTATAATTGGTAAATGCAAAAAGAAAAAATGTGAATTTTATTCTTATGTGGATTGTATTCTCAATCATAATATGTAGATATAACTATGGAAAGACATACAACATTGTCCTTGGAGCTAACCAGGTGGTACCAGGGATGGAGGATGGACTGATGGGAATGTGCGTGGGAGAGAGGAGGCATCTTGTTATTCCTCCTCATCTCGGCTATGGCGAGAGAGGTGTCAGTAAGTCTCACATACCTTTCTTAAACCTGAAAATGAATGGTCATAAATTACGATCAGTCAGACAGATGGAAGAAGTTTTACATACATGTGACACGTTGAACAATGGATATATTTTTGTGTTGGTCCAGAGTCCAAGCATCTGCCATGGACTTGTTTTAATTAGACTTTACAAATAATGATAACATCCAAGATAATACCATCTTGTCAGGAGAGCATTACCTTAGTCAAGCCCACATGTGACAGATTGATAGATTAATATATGTCCAATTTGTGCAATGTTATATACAAATGGAAGGAAGGAATGGATTTACAAAAATCTCATTTCATCATCTTTGAGCATTATTTGTCTATAACCTCACACAGAGCTTACTTTTTCTATAGTAATCCTAGAGCAACAAATCTATTCTGCTACAACTAGGGTTATCAGAGCCACTTTCAATGTAGATAACTAAATAGTAGAAAAATGGTGTCTTTAAACTTGGGTTTTCTAAGAGGCCAGATGTGGATAAAAAATGTCATAAGTAGTCATATGTTGCAATAGTGTTGACACTGCATAATGTGAATAAAGTCTTAAAAAAATAAATAAATAAATAAATATATATATATATTATATATATATATATATATATATATATATATATATATATATATATATATATATATATATATATATATATATATATATATATATATATAATTTATTTCATTTTCTTCTTCTTGTTACTACACATTCCTGTGGATGGCCTTTCCACATGACCTATAAACACCTCATTGTTTCTGATATAGTCCAGGGCATAGTCCATCTAACTGTGTCTGATGGGGTTTGGCTGTAAATTGTCTGTTGTTTTCTTCCCTTTTCCTTATCTGTAGAGCCTTCTGCTTGTCAGACTTTACTCGAGTATGGCCTTGTAGCACCCCACCTGCGTCTATCCCACGAAGTACAATCTCTTCTTTTATTTTCTGAAATGCAAAAGCGTGGGAGTTTATCTGCTCTCAAAGCCTTGTCTGTGGTGGAAAGAGATAGAAAAACAGAAAGAAGGGGGGGAGAAGTTATACAGAACAAAGTAGTTAAACAAAAACATGACCCAGATAACAGCTATTTCTTGTATATTTCTTTTTCTTGACTCTTTGACAAAATAGACCTATACATTTCACCACACTAAATTTAGGCATGGTTATTCGTCTATCTATACCCTTTCATTAGCCTCGTAGACTCATAAAGATGTATTGATTCAACTGCTTTTGTGTTCACAGCTAATGAGGTACCAGGCAGTGCTGTGCTGGTGTTTGATGTTGAGTTGGTAGATTATGAAGAAGGACTTCCTGAGGGCTACATGTTCATCTGGAACGACGAAGTGTCTTCAGACCTCTTTTCTGAGATGGACATGGACAAAAATGGACTAGTGGAGGCCTCTGAGGTGCATTTTTTTTATCACAATAAAACCCTAAAAATGAAAAATGCACAAATTATATAGATTCAGTACACATAGAGTAAAATATTTTATTCAACTGTGACAATTATGATGATAATTAAGCATCAGTCTAATTGAAATACATTCACTTGTCCATTATACTGTAATTTTTCCAGATGTATCTGTAGATAATCCTGTCACAGAGGGTCACAAGCTAGTGTACTCTTTAGGCGCTTTTCCACTAGGCAGAACGGTACGGGACACCTTAGAATGGGTCGCCCCAAAACCTGCTTGTTTTTCCATTACTCTGGATCCGGGAAACCCACCTCTGTTACATAAACACTGATGTCACACAAGCGCAACAGAAGTTGTGTTAATAAATGAGATTAAAAATGTATTTGAAACTGATGCAGGTATTGTTTAACATTTGCTATTAGACCTTGTAGTGGAAATACCTGAGCGTGTCCCGTAGTCAAAAAGCAAAAAGACAAGTGGTAAGAGGATCATTTTCTGGAACCGCCATGTCCTCTTTTTATATAGTTTACAAAAATCAAAACATAGTGGCAAATCAACCAGAAGTACACTTTATTTCCATGGTGAGAGAGAGGGACCCCAAAAGTTCCTCCTCGCTTTCTGCAGCTCTGTCTCTGGGTCTCCTCTGAAGTTCTGATGATCAATACACCTTATATATTGTTCTTTCCAAAGAGAGGCATGATTTGGCCTCTCCTCCGTCTCTGCCTCTCCTCCCCTGCTGCTTTTCCGATAAGGCCTGCGTGTGACTTTCGTTCCTATACAGAGAATGGCACATCTCTGTGTTGATGCTCTGTTTTCTGAAAGGGTTTGGGTTAGCGACATGTAAATATTGACATCATGCTCCTGTGACTGTTATCACCCTCCCTGGTGTCCCTCTCATCCTGTACCTCAGATACATCACATGATAAGTCAGAAACAAAGAGTACATTTCAATGATTATACTGTCACTGATACAAGCCTGACCCAAATTATGTAATCATACATAGCACAGCATTGATCTAAGCTAAAAGTCTTTATTGCATATTACATAGAATACAGACATCAAAACAAGAAGCTTAAAATTATGTTGCACAAACAAAGGAAAATATGTGAGAATAAGTGGTTTTAGCTTTAAACTTAGCAAGGACACATTAAAACTATTCCTACAAGGCTCACTTTTAAAACATAAAGGCACTAGCAACATTTATTAAAAATACGAGTGTAAAACCTATGCCAAAACCAGCCTATATGTGACAATATCTAAACATTGGTTATTTTTGTATCCTTCCAGTTCACTGACTACATCATGCGTCAGGTGACCGAGGGCAAAGGTCGGCTAGCACCTGGCTTTGACCCTTATCGCATCATCGACAACATGTTCTCCAACCAGGACCGTGATGGAGACGGGAAAATCACAGAAAATGAGTTTAAACTGAAAGCGGATGAGGCGGCTGCCCATGATGAGCTATGATGGGAGTAGGATTTTACACTTTCTTCTTTTTCTGGTTTACGGGGTATAGGGTGTAACACTGATAAAAACAAAAGATTCAAAGAAGGGTGTTAATCAATTAAATAAAATTTGGTGTCACCTTAAAATGATAGTGAATGGTTCGATTACCTCCTTAATGCCTTATTTTGTGTTTTTGAATCACGCAAAAGCTCTTGTTGATGTTTTTAGGAACAAACCAAGGCTTCTTTGCTATTTGCCTTGCACTCAGATGTGTCAGCAGTCTTCAGATGTCTACGATGAGATTTTTGATCTTAAGTTACCACTCTTGTTGACAAAAGGTTACTTGGACTGTTACTTTTACATTGCAGATTGTTTATTTAAATTGTTTAAATAAGTACTGTCTGTAAACAATGTTGTGTTTTTTTGTCTTGTTTTTTTTTTTTTTTTATGTTTATGGGTTGCAGTTTTTTAAATGTTTTTTTACTTAAAAATATTCAGGACATTGTGACTTTGAATGCGTGTTTGAGAAAGAGGAAGAGAAAATTACTTGAGCATGTGTGTGTGAGCTTGTGTGTGATGTTTTATATTCAGGAATAACGTGAAAGTGTTATAGTTAAGAACAGTGCCTTCCCCAAAACAATTTGATAAAATTTCCTATGTGTAAAACATGTTCTGTGGTTGTTGTTGTTTTTTTTTTTCAAGTTGCATTAAACATTAGAAATTTATACAGGTCCCTGTTGTAAATGCTAATCAATAGTCGTGTAATGAAATAAGTAGTTTCTTTATGCCATGGATTTTGAAATATATTTTTTAAGCCACAAAACCCAAAAGTCAAAAACCTGTTCCACTATTGATATGAATGTTGACAGCATTGTATGTTTTAACTAGTTATGAGTTGAACTGAACCCAAATCTCTGATCAGAGGAAAAGATAATAGGTAATACGCCACTTTGTTATGATCAGTTTGTTTCAAAGTTTATTACAGCAAGGCACACCTAGGGGTGAATTTGGGTAATGTGGGACATTGGGTAATCTGGGACACCTACAATTCCGAGTGATTATTTCCTGTTCTAACAAAATATAGTCCTCAAATCTTTAACCAAAAGATGGGCCTGCTTGTTGTCTATCTGATGACACATAACTTTTTAGTTATAATATCAACAAAAATTATGTGACAAAGACAAATCACATGCAAAAGTGTGAAAATTAAGATTAATGACTTAGAATTTTAATACAAATTGTTTTAAAGATATATTTTTGTAATTTATATGTTAGTGTTTCTATCAATTTATAAATGATGTCTGTGGCATGTACAGGCAAAGAATAATTCACCAATTTGGTAAAAATAAGTAGTAGTTGTTTATATTAAAACATTTTTTGAGTGTCCCACTTTATCAAAACAGTTTGATAATGCGGTACAGCTTGGTTTGGGTAATCTGGGACACTCATTTAATGCCTTAAAAAGGACAAAAGAAGCATTTTAAAGATCCATGTTTGCATAAAATGGTGTCAGTTACTATGTAGTTATTTTACTGTTATTTTATTTGGTACTTTATGTGCAGTAAGTGTCACTACAGAAGCAATATCATCCAAGACTTCACTTTGCGATGGCACTGCATGCATAAATTTAAAAAGCAAAACTGTCCAATGCTAATTCTACAAACAAGCAAAATCACACAATAAAAAGAAGCCATGCAGTGTACAAAAATATAGTTATACCAAAAATAAAAAGAAGCAGCCATTGCAGGCTGCAGTGTGTGCTTCCAAAAAAAAAAAAAAAAAAAAACATGCAGCAGATAATGTTGTGATGAGCAAAGATGCTTCATTCACAGGTTGAATATTTGTAATAAATGTATATGTAATTATTGAACCCAGCAAGCACAAAATAAAGAATACTTTTTGCTGTTTTTTACATGTGTTTGAAATGTTTAGTTAAAAATTGTCTATTTATTTTAATTGTAAAGTGCTATTCATAAATGTGTCCCAGATTATCAAATGAGGTGCTCCACATTATCAAATTTCTTGAAAAAAAATCAACAAAGGCATGAAAAACAAGTTCTGTCATTTATTCCCTGTATGTGATATCCTGTCAGTTGTTTTTTGATGTTGTTAGAAAACATCTTAAGGATTCCAGAATGGTATCATATGTCTATATCGGCTGTTAGAAAGTGATTAGAAAAAGGCGACAAAATCAAAATTGCAAAAAGATTACCCAGATTCATCCTATATATTCACAACTTGTTGTTCGCAAAGTTAACAGTTTAGTGACATATCAAAAGTCCAAGTACAAGGCTGATAACAGAGTTTGTGAAACAAACATTTCCATAGTTAATGATTACAACAATTTTTGCAATGAAATGTTTATGTAAAGTTAAATTTTTGTGAACACCACACAGCAGAGGCAGGATGACTTATGAAGAGTACAAAGAATTAATTCAAAGTATTTTAATCATACCACTGTGCACCAATCACATTATTTTAAGGATGATCCTCCAGCACTCTTTCTGTCCTTGGTAGATCTATAGAAAAAGAAAAAAAAGGCCTAGTTTTAGGTATTGTCATATTTATTTCGTACTATCTATCCTATCATTCATTTTCAATGGATGGATTCTATCATTATGTAAAAAGAGGCCTTTTATGTAGGATTTTGACAATAATTCCTTTGTCCTAAGCCAGACTTTGGGTCCTCACCTTTTTTAAATTCATTACCAACATAATGGTACAACTCCACTGGGGCCCAGGAAGTTCAGGAAACCAAGACTGGTCTGGATAAAAAAAAATCTGAATTTATTTATTTATTTATTTATTTATTTATTTATTTTACTATAAGTTAATTTTAAATAGTGTTAAAAATTTAAATCTTACTACAAAATGTAAGACCAGGATATACCTGTACCATTTGTTAGTTTGAATATGTCTTTAAAATAAACATTGTTTTTGTTTCTTAGGAACAACAACAACAACAACAACAATAATAATAATAATAATAATAATAATAATAATAATAATAATAATAATAATAATAATAATAATAATAATAATAATAACAACAAAAACAGTGTACACGTTTTGAATAAAACTAAATGCCAACTATGACACCTGTTTTTGCATCAAGGTCTATGCAATAAAAACAGCAGACAACTATATTAATACATGCCTTTCACCTTAACCTGCGTCCCCTCATTACAAAGTTAAGCCACTGATACCTGTTAATTTATGGCTAACTCAGCCTGCATATTTTAAAAAGCCCTTGATACATAGCTAAATGAGACATAAAGAATATGTAAATATGTGAAAGTAAAATAAAGAAATCTCTAAATCCCCTGTGACATAGTACATTGTCTGACAGTCACAATCTTTGGTTCTAATTGATGGAAAAATTATTTGATAAGATAGGACTAGTTGCTTTTGTGAACTGGTGCATTTATTTATTTGTCAAGATAATGAACACTTACTCCCTGGTCCAATATGTGAGGGGAGAAGCTAAAGAGTGTATATGTGTCAGTGAAACATTCTAGATAGAATGTCTGTTGATAGAATGTGGTTGCCATCCTGGAGAGTTTTAGTACCCCATAGTCACATAATGTAAAATGCTAATGTATTTTGCCCCATGAACATTTAGCAAGGGGGAAACTTATAAAAGGAGTGAGAGGACAAGAGGAGGCAGAGCGCTTTCTCTTCTCTTTTGCTTGAGTCATATAGATCTCACTTTTCCGTGATCTAGGCATATCAAGCAAACTCTTGACTTTAGTCATATAAATCACTTATTCGTGATTTAGGCATATCGGGGTTTCTATCCTGTTTCTCTGGCATTGTAGTCATATCCCTTCTCATATAGGGTGTAAATCACTCTAAAGTTTGTGAAGGCATAGTCCTGCACTAAAAGAATAAACCCTGCCCTCTGTTTTGGTGCCTGGACATCTGATACACCTAAATACCTACGCCTCTGGTAAGTCTAAGATCATGAATTTGACCTTAGCCTTTTGACTGACTGGAATGACTGAGTATCTGTAGTCTCTGAGCAGAGGCGGAGCCAGAAAATTTTTATCAGGGTAGCCAGCCCTGGGCCATGGCTCACAGAGGGGTGGCCACAGACATAACCTAGATTATGCATTATCCTTTACAGACAATAATTGGAATGCATATATATATATATATATACTGGACAAAAACTCTAAATTAAACTAAATCCATTCTAGAACTGAATAAGACTAATGTACCTGTACCACAGTTTGAGAACCACTGAGCTATGGTTCAGATATACTCTATATCCTACATATCTGTACACTTTTAAAAACAAATGATTTGACACTTTGACCTATGTAAAAAACAAACATTTGATTGTGAGACGACAGAAATTCAGAATAAAATGTCAAAAATACATCTTATTTAATAAAAATTCAGCACAGTCGCTAAAACAGCAGGTTTCTAGACACTATGGAGAAATAAAACATACTATATAATTTTTTGTACAAAAATGTGTTATTTTCTGGAAATCTTAAAGGTACTGTAAGCAGCATGTGCTCATGGTGGTTTAAGAAACTGTTGGAGCTGGTTAATCCAACTATATAATACTAAAACAAGAAGAAACACAAACACGTTAAATGGTTTACTTGCAAGGAGAGCAGACAGAGATAAAGACCCAGTGACATGCACCGGGGACATTCCCTCCATGTGCTCTGGGCTCCCTGGTGCTCTCTCATGCTTTTTATTAAAAATCACGCCCCTGGTTACATGCACCGTCTCTGTCCGATAAGGGAATTGGGGAACTAGGACAGAGACAGTCATCAACTCTACATATGATAATTAAACATAACAACACTGTTTATCAGTTCTGAGGCCGCACTTTCTTATCCAGTTGGTCATTCTTCTGCGGCCATGCCATGCTTAATCTATACGGTCAGTATGGCCGTATAGATTAAGCAGTCAGTCGTGTGTCAGCATTATCTACTGGAACACTCTGTAACTCAGCACATGATTAATACATTCACAACACACATATTGTACTTAGGATCTTATAAGACATATAAAAGTAGATAACTTATATACACATTTCTCTAACAGAAACGTACTGCAGTCTAAATCAAAACAATGGTCACAGTGTGCTTTTTTGCCAACTTATTTTGCTGCTCTGTTAGCTGTGTCCACAGCTGCTGCATACATATTAACCTGTGTGCCAACCATGCAGCTGTTTCTGCTTTTCTGATTGGATGATCAGCATCAGAGCATTTCAGAACCAAAACCAAAACAACCCTGTAAACATAAACAACTTGGTCATTATGTAAAATATTTTTTTACTTGTGAATAAATCAGCAGTACCATTATTATCAGTAAAAGTAATATTTGATTTGAACATGTACACCCAGCAAGGACCTCAAGGGTTTGATCCTCGTACACGATCTCTCTGGTAAATGCTGTAAACAAGGGCAGTGTGAGCGGGGAGAGGAGACGTGTTGACTGAATCTCTGTCACTTTTCCCCGGAGAACATGTTTGGAGCTGTGGCGCAGAAGCAGCTGCTCCTGACTGCAGTGCTGTTCACTTCAACATAAACTAATGAAGTTATGTAAACATCAAAATACTATAAAACCTAAACAAAAGTAGCGCTTTTTCCCGCAGACACATGGTTCAGTAGCTCATGTGGTGGCTGTAAACAGAGAGAGCTGTGAAGATGGTCAATGTTAAATTACAAAAAAAAATAAGAAACATTTTTAAGATATGTATTTTTATTGTCTTATTTGTTAAATCCAAGTACAGCTTATTTAAATAAGTAAAAAACACAATTAATAGCAAAAATACCATACTGAAAACATTTCTGTTTGCACATGCACACATGAAAGGCAACTAGTGCTTCCGGTACAAATGGAGCAAGTCAGACAGAAGTTTCATGCAAATTTTTTGACAGCGTATTTTAGACTCCAAATTTGAGGACTTGAAAATATATGCATCAAATTTTTTAAAGACAATTTTCTTGTTCTAAATTTTTTAAGACTGAAATAATGCAGTGAAAATTAGATATTGAAATTTCAGTGACTGAAATTTATAGACCAAAAACTTCTGACTCCTATTTCAGTGTTAAAAAAATAAATGGTAGAAATTCAAAGAGATTTAAAATTTAAAATGTGATGAGACAGGTTTTATATATATATATATATATATATATATATATATATATATATATATATATATATATATATATATATATAATACTGCTTATTGTGCCTTTAAGATCACAATGTACAAAATAGTTGGAGAATCACCCTTGTAATTTCTTTAGGAGTCTGTCTTACTTTGTTCTTATCATATTCTTGCAATGCTGGTGATTAAAATTATTAAATTAAATTAAATTTAAAAAATGCACGTTGAAATAACATTTACAGAGAAATTATTTACAATTCATCAAACCATTTCATGACATCAGTAGAATTTTATTTATTTTATTATTATTTAGAAAAGGGTATAAAAGCGGATAAGGGGCGGGTCAATACGCACGTACTCGACCTTAGAAAAAGCACTAGTCCTCTTTCCTCCTCGCTTGTTTTCATTCGTCACAGGACTGTCACCTCTGTGTGCACGTTTGTGCTCCGGTTAGTTTTTTGTTTTTGTTTTTTATCTCAGAGAGGGGATCCGCGACATGGAAAGAGAAAAGTTCGTCTGTCAGGTGAGCACAATTTTATTCTTGAACTATATGGAAACAAAGCATGAATGTGTTAAAAAGTTCACAAACCTCGGTGAGTGGCGCGGGACGACCTAGCTGGGCTGGGCACACGACAACTGCTGCAAAGGTCTCTGAAACTTCACGTGGCTATTAAAAGCTTCAGCATCTGTTTGGGACACTTTCTGTGTCTGTCATTTGTTGCTGTCATTCGGCTTCAAAGTGCAGCCAGCCATAGACCGCTTAAAGGCACCAAAGACTCGCTCAGGCACAGATGATTTCCAGAAAAGGGTCACAATGAGTAGTAGCTCGAGGACCTCGCCAGAACCCTTCTGTTGATGGCGGGAGTGAAAAATAAACAAAACTGTTAAGGATGCTAGTAATATGGAACACGTGTAGGCCTGTTTATACCGTGGCCCAGAGAGCTCAACGAATTACAAAAGCCGAAACACACTTTACAAAAAGAAACTGCCACACGGCATTATAACATTAACCTGCACCGGAAATCCCCACACGACATTACAACAATATTGCCCACACGACATTACAACAACATTGCCCACACGACATTACAACAACATTTACCTGCACCGGAAATCCCCACACGACATTACAACAACATTGCCCACACGACATTACAACAACATTTTTTCTGCACCAGAACATGTAGCACCAGAAGCTCTGCAGCCGGATGCTGCTCATTTTCAGCGCGACTCATGGCGCGACTATGGAGGACCGTGAGCGCCACGCGAAAAGGAATAATGCTTTTATTAAAAGAGCCTTTAATAAATTGATTACTAAATGCTTTTATTAAAGGAGTTTTTAAAAGTTTATTTAATAAAGAGATTACTAAATACTTCTATTAAAAGAGTTTTAAAAGAGCATTTAATAAATTGATTACTAAATGGTTTTATTAAAAGAGTGTTTAAAAGAGCATTTAATAATTGGATTACTAAATGCTTTTATTAAAAGAGCCTTTAATAAACAGATTACTAAATGGCTTTATTAAATGAGTTTTTAAAAGAGGATTTAATAAATGGATTACTAAATGGTTAATAGCGTTATTCATTAATCCATTTAGGAAACCGATTTCTAAATGTATTTACAAAACCTTTTCAGAAAAGCATTTGCAAAACGTATTAGCTTCTCCGATTAGCTTCTTCTTTTAGCTTTTCCGTGGCGTTCCTGGTCCTCCCGGCTAAAGTTAAATAAAAGAAAAAGAAAAGCGATGTAACGAGCTCTGTGATTTGTCAGAGCTACACGCGCTCTGATTGGCCAGACAATTTGCTCGTCATCCTTAGCCGGCCCGGTGACAATAGGGGTTATTCGCTAACTACTTCTGCATTCGGCTAAACGGAATGATCCACTTCCGGTCACAGCTTGTAAGTGAGCAGCCGGACAAGGGCAGCTTCAAAAAACATATTTATGTCTTACACATCGCAAAATAAATCACCAAACTAACGCTGCAATGGACCATTTAGTAATCCATTAATTAAATCCTCTTTTAAAAACTCATTTAATAAAACCATTTAGTAATTCATTTATTAAAGGCTCTTTTAAAAACCCTTTTTAATAAAAGCATTTAGTAATCTAATTATTAAATGCTCTTTTAAATACTCTTTTAATAAAATTATTTGGTAATCCATTTATTAAATGCTCTTTTAAAAGCTCTTTTAATAAAAGTATTTAGTAATCTCTTTATTAAATAAACTTTTTAAAACTGTTTTAATAAAAGCATTTAGTAATTAATTTATTAAAGGCTCTTTTAAAAACTCTTTTAATAAAGGCATTATTCCTTTTCGCGTGGCACTCACGGTTCTCCATATGCAACTGTTTTGTTTTGGAGGACGGCATAATCACGCGAGCCAGCTCAGTGCATCTATAGCCCGTATCGATATATTTTAAAGGAAGTACAACGCTGAAAATGAGCAGCTTCTGGTGCTACATGTTCCGGTGCAGAAAAATTGCTGTTGTAATGTCGTGTGGGCAATGTTGTTGTAATGTCGTGTTGGTATTTCCGGCGCAGGTGAATGTTGTTGTAATGCCGTGTGGCAGTTTCTTTTTGTAAAGTGTGTTTCGGCTTTTGTAATTGGTTGAGCTCTCTGGGCTACCGTATTTTTATCTTAGGGTGACCAGATTTTTAGACCCAAAATCTGGGACACAATTTTTGTCACTAATCACTGTGCGTTTGAACTCACAAAGTGACAATAAAGCTTCCGAAAGCCATGCAATTTTCTGTCAGAATTTAAGCAGCCAACATGACACTATGGCCTTTAAGTTTTGAATTTTAGTGTAAATTTATTGAATAAAAACAATTATATCATAAATAATTTTAGTGAGAAAAGTCTTAGACAAATGTGTTTTAAGTGTCCTGTGCGTTTCTGTTGGTTAAATGGGGACAACTGCGTGGGGGTGGGGCGCGCTAGTGCGCATGTGAAGAATGTAGACGTATTTTGTTTGTGCTCTCCACCACAACTTCTATAAATTCTAAAGCACTGCGTTAAATCTACTCGCGGGGTGATATTTTTTGCTTATTTACCCTTCTCAACCAGTGCAAGTTGTAAAGGTGAATAAAGTCAAGCATCTCAAGTAAAGTTGATTTGGAAGCTCGTTCCTGCAGGCACAATATTAAGATCGCTGGTATAAAGGAAGGCGCTGAGGATGGCAGACCAACTGACTTTGTCTCCAGCACCTGAGAAAAAGTAAGTTGGTCTGCCAACTGCTGGGTAAAGAGCATTTTACACAACCTGTTAAAGTTGATCGCTCTCTACAACCCTAGCCGTCTGCTGGCGCTAAGCCGCGCACCATCCTGGCCCAAATTCACCATTTTCAGGTAAAGGAGCTGATCTCGTGCCGCAGCAGATTACAACCTACAAAAGGAATAAAGTAGGGGTGTAACAATACAGTAACTATATATTGATTTTTTTTTCCTACGATACAACTACATCAATACGCATCACCTTGTATCGAATCATATTGTTTTTTAGGAAGTGTGTTTCAATATACATGAAATATTGATCGGTAATATCGGAAATATTGATATTAGAAATTTGCATGTTAAAATAAAACCAGATATGCTGGTTGTATTCCTTTTTTGTGTTATTTTACAACTGCCAGTTTTGTTTTAATGGATATTATTTTGGTACTCAACTGTGCTATATTTTTGTTATTCTCTCTATATGCAGAGGTCACATGGCAGGTTGCAGGTAGGAGGTAGGGACCTACTATTGGCTTCATGGAATGTTAGAGGGCTTGGTAGTACAGTAAAAAGGGGCAAAGTTTTCAAACACAGTACAGCTTTGTCAGCAGATATAATTTTCCTAGGAAACCCATATTAAAGCAACCATGCAACTGGATATCTCAGATATACCAATCACTTTACCTCCAGTTTACCTCTCATGCTCGTGGTGTGGCTATATTATTTAAAAAGAATATTCCATTCCAGTTTACCTCTGTAATCAATGATCCTTTTGTTAGATATATAATGGTCTATGGTACTATAAATTCATTTCCATTAGCCCTTTTTAATGTTTATTGCCCGAATATACATGATCCTAATTTCTTTTAAAAAGTTTTTGACCTGTTGCCGGATGACAATGACTCAAACATAATAGTTGCTGGGGACTTAAATTGCTATCTAGATCCCTACCTGGATAGATTATCCTCATGCCCACCTCCAGAAATTGCATCTGTGCATCTTCTGAACAATTTACTAAAATCTAGGAATCTAGTTGATATTTGGAGGATTCAGCACCCTACAGATCGAGATTATTCATTTTATTCTAATGTTCACAAATCTGACAGTAGAATAGACTAGTTTTTGGACTGGCTCTAATTTAATTTCTCACATCACTAGTTCTAAATATCATAACATATTGATTTCTGATCATAGTCCTGTCACAATATCCTTATATCTTTCCCTCCCAAAGCAGGCTTATTCCTGGCGCTTTAATCCAACCCTTCCCGGCGACAACAGTGTTATTAAAAACATTACCACTAAACTGACAGACTTCATGGAAATTAATGACAATGGTGAAGTGTCAGACTCCATACTTTGGGAAACTCTGAAGGTTGTGCTGCGTGGTGATCTCTTACACGTCATCTCTTAACCCTCACAGCACCTTAGGGTCCAAACGCATACTTTTTGCTGTTTTTACTTTTTTGATCCTCAATAAATCAGTCAGTTTAAAAGCTGTTGGTGTGAAACTTGACCAGAATAATTTTTTTAAGTTGGTGTTTAAAATGCCATGACCCCCTCTGTTCTAAGGTGTATAGAACAGGAGATATGCATTTTACATACACTCGTTACCTTAAGTACGCGTTTGGGCCCGTTGGCTTACATTATAACCACCGATTTTTTACATCCTGCAATCCTGACATTATAATACTTTTTTGATGAAAACCTAATAAATCTAAGCCTTTACCTTCAAAATAAAGGGAAATTAGGTTTGTGGTCAGATTGACCCCCCTAAACCACCAGGGGCAGCAGTGCTTTATTACAGACAGTTTCAATGGAGGGCTGTTTTTCTTCTACCTTACAAAATGCATGGGAATTAAAACACTGAACACAAATAAATTGGTTTTGGTGTGTTAGGATCGAAGTAACAGAGCGGTGGGAGTGTGGCTGAGAATACATTTTGTTTGTGTGGTCATGAGGGAGTCTGTGAAACTCAAGTATAAAAAGGCCAAATGAGCTCTGTTTATAAACAAGTGGAGTCAGTGTTCCTGAGAATACTCTGTGTGTGTGTGTCTGCGTGTGTCTGCGTGTGTCTGCGTGTGTCTGCGTGTGTCTGCGTGTGTCTGCGTGTGTCTGCGTGTGTCTGTGTCTGTGTCTGTGTGTCTGTGTAAGATTCAAGTGATTGGAGGTCAAACAGGCTGTTGACATTTTTGTTCTTGACCCAGAAAGAGCCTCCTCTCTCCTATTGGACCTTGGTGCAGCAGGTTTCAGCTGAAGTCTGTCAGTCAGAATCATTTCTTTTCAGACAGAGGCAAGACTGATGGTTCCTTTACCTTGTCATGTTTCGACTGACACCAACAGTCTTCCTCAGAAGTGGCACCTGACTGCTGTGACATGTCTTTATCAGCAGTGGGTGGTCAGCCTGAAGGACCTGACCACTCCCCCTGCTGGTCTATCAGACTGACCACGCCCCCTGACACTGTTTGGTCTCTGTAGAAGAGTCCCAGGTCCGAGAGAGCATCAGCGCTCCCTCATCCTGGTCGATGGTGTCTTATCCCTGCTGCCTGATTTCAGCTGCCTCCTTGATCCAAAAAATACCATGAAAACGATGCAAAAAAGAGTATATAGGTGAAACACGGTGAAATTCCGATATTTGCAAAAAAAAAAACAAAAAAAAAACACCAGAAGTAATGCAAAAGGGGTAAAACAAAAAGACTCACAAGAACAAAGAAAGAAAAGGCAGGTCAGGAAAACTTGAATTCGGCCATATTTGATCTTTTGAAGAGACCCTGCAGGGTGGCTGAGTGCTCCCTGAAACCACGAGAAAGGGTGAGAAGTTTGGTCACCTGGAAGAAGCTTGGAGTAGAGCTCCTGCTCCTCTACATTGAGAGGATCCAGCTGAGGTTGATGCTCTCTCAGACCTGGGACACTTTTCTCCAGAAACCCAAGGGCCTCAGGATCAGTCTGATAGACCGGCAGGGGGCGTGATCAGGTCCTTCAGGCTGACCACAGCTGATAAAGACACATCACAGCAGTCAGGTGACACTTCTGAAGGAAACTGCTGGTGTCAGTCAAAACATGACAAGGAAATAAATGATGAAGGAAACATCAGTCCTGCCTCTGTCTGAAAAGAAATGATTCCATCTGACTGACAGACTTGACAGAAACCTGCTGTATCAAGGTCCAATGGGAGAGAGGAGGCTCTCTCTGGGTCAAGAACAAAAATGTCAACAGCCTGTTTGGGGCAGGGGGGAAGTCTAAAAGACTTCTCAGCCTTTTAGACTGAGAAGCATTTAGCCAGTTGCACACTTTGCTCCTTCAAACTTTTCACATGGGCTCGTTTTGGATTTGTTCTTATGAGCAAGTAGTGGCCACGCAGTTGTTGTGCGGTGCGCCACAGCCCACAGATTCCTCTGCACAGTGTGCCAGTGTTACCTCGGCATTCCGCGAAGGCTGCACGTAAGAGAAATCATCTTTCGTTTGCATTAAATCTGCTGTGTGTCGTGGTGCTCACCGCTTTTAAGGACAGTGCTCCCATCACAGCTGCAGACGGGTGAGGGGCGTGCGCTGCTCCACTGACTACTGTCCTGTCTACTCTCAGACGGGACATGCTATTGCTATAGCAACTTGCATGCTTTTCACATAGTATCCTTTCACGTGGGCCAGTTTTTGGACTTGTTTTTGAGTATGACCATAGTGCAACGTGATCTCTGTCTCTGACAAGCCACTGTCCCCATATTTTTCTATTGCTGATTTGACATATGAGGTGTGCCATTTAGGATCAGAAAGTGATTCAAATGAGAGACGCAAAAAGTGAAAAATGCATTGAGATGGCAGCAAAATGGCACTAAATCTGGCGTGCTATTTACACGCACTGTTGTGCTTTTCCGTGGTGCTAAAAAACAAAGGGAAAAAAAGATGTAAACTGTTACATACTGCTGTATTTCAGCCGCACCTGGTGCCCTGAAAGAGCGGATGATCCGGCCCATTGTCTTTTGAGACGAAGCCTGAGAACATTAAAACACTTCAATAGCTCAGCAACAACAGGGCTTTAAACAGCATTGGTAAATTACAATATTTATAACTAATGAAGAGAACGCAATTCATCTGAAAATGTATAATAAAATATAATTTATTTTTGTAAACCTTTTGGAGTTGCAGTTACAATGTCCCCAACAGTTGGGCGTGCTGGAGTCATCCATGCATCCATGATCCTAACACACCAAGACCAATTTATTGGTGTTCAGTGTTTTTATTTCCATGCATTTTGCAAGGTAGAACAACAGAATTCCATTGAAAATGTAAAAAATAAAGCTCTAATTTCCCTTTATTTTGAAGGTAAAGGCTTAGATTTATTAGGTTTCCATGAAAAAAGTATTATAATGTCAGGATTACAGGATGTCAAAAATCTGTCATTATAATAAAGTCAATGGGCCCAAAACGCATACTTAAGGTAATGAGTATAAGTTTTTACAAAACCCTGTTTTGCTCCAAAAATAAAAATGCATCAAAACCAATGTTGTTATTAATTAATGACTTAGTCAAAGCTCTAATAACTTTACCCCAAGTGATCCTCTCTGCAACTCATTTTTGTATATGGCAAATTTTGTGTTTTCGCCATCTAAAAAAGTTGGGTTTTTGATGACAAAAAGGCCATAAAAACATAGAAAATATAAATAAATGTTAATTAACTTCATATCTGTGATTAGAGCTGAAGTAGTAGAAAGGATTTCATGCGAAAAAAGTAAAAAAAAAAATAATAATAATATTGGACATTTTTATAGCTATTTTATGAGAGGTCCCAAACGGGTCCCTAAGTTAATGAGTAAGTAAGTTTTTTTTAATAAGAATAAGAATAAGAAAACCTTTATTAGTCCCTCAGTGGGGAAATTGCATTGTTGCAACAGCCTAAGTACAGCACACAGTGGTATCACTCAAGAGCACAAAGTGTATCAGAGACCAGTCTGGCCAAAGATAATTAACTAAAAACTAAAAAACTAAACTACAAGAAAATAGGTGCTTCAAGTAAAATAAAATTAAATAATTATGGCACATAATAGTATAAATATTGCACAGGTTTCCAGAAGGTGCTGACAGTTAAAACAATATTAAAACAATATTGCACAGGTGAATGGATTACAGTCAGGAGTGTTCATTGTAGAGTCTGACAGCTGCAGGAAGGAAAGACCTGCGGTATCTCTCCTTCACACAGCGAGGGTGGAGCAGTCTGTCACTGAAGCTGCTCTCCAGTGCAGACAAGATGTCCTGCAGGGGGTGTGACTCCAGGTCCAGCATGGATGTCAGTTTTGCCAGGACCCTTCTCTCGCCCACCTCCAACACTGAGTCCAGAGGACAGCCCAGGACAGAGCTGGACTTCCTGATGACTTTGTCCAGCTTCCTCCTCTCTCTCTCTCTGTGATGCTGCTGCTCCAGCAGACCACACCGTACAGGATGGCTGATGCCACCACAGAGTCATAAAAGGTCCTCAGGAGTGCTCCCTTCACTCCAAAAGACCGCAGTCTCCTCAGGAGGTAGAGCCTGCTCTGACCCTTCCTGTACAGTGCGTCTGTGTTGTGAGTCCAGTCCAGATTATTGTTCAGGTGAACACCCAGGTACTTATAAAATCCACTCTCTCAATGTCCATTCCCTGGATGCTCACCGGTGAGGGGACGGCAGACCGGCGTCTGCGAAAATCCACCACCATCTCCTTGGTTTTCCCCGCGTTGATCAGGAGGTGGTTTTGCTGACACCAGTCCACAAAGTTCTGTGTCAGTCCTCTGTACTCCACGTCGTCGTCCTCAGTGATCAGGCCGACAATCGCTGAGTCATCAGAGAACTTCTGCAGAACACAGCTGTCCGTGTTGTGTCTGAAGTCTGCAGTGTAGAGGGTGAAGAGGAAGGGGGCCAGGACAGTCCCCTGGGGGGGCCCCACACTGCAGGTCAGCAGGTCAGACACACAGTCCCGGACTCTCTCAAACTGTGGCCGGTTTGTGAGATAGTGCAGAATCCACTCTGCCAGATGAAGGTCCACCCCAGCCCTCTCTGTCTTTGTCTTTCAGAAGCACCGGCTGAATGGTGTTGAAGGCACTGGAGAAATCAAAAAACATAATTCTCACAGTGCTGCCGGGCTTCTCCAGGTGAGCCAGAGCGCGATGTAACAGGAAGATGACCGCATCTTCCACTCCGATGCCAGGTCGGTAGGCGAATTGCAGTGGATCCATCGAGGGTCCCACCGTGGAGCGGAGGTGTCCCAGGATCAGTCTCTCCAGTGTCTTCATCAGGTGGGATGTGAGAGCCACCGGCCTGTAGCTGCTGAGGTCCCTAGCGTGCGATGTCTTTGGCACTGGTACCACACAGGAGGTCTTCCAGAGCTGTGGTACCACCCTCAGCTTGAGGCTCAGGTTGAAGACCTGCTCCATGACTCCACACAGTTCATCTGCGCAGGCCTTAAGGAGCCTGGAGCTGATGCCGTCTGGTCCAGCTGCTTTCTTCGCCTTGATCTTCCTCAGCTCTTTTCCCACCTGAGCTGCTGTAAAGGAGAGGGGTGGGCAGGGGGACTCTGTGCTGGGGGGGTGGCTGAGTCCAGAGAGGTGTGAAGTGGTCTGATGGTGAGGTGAGCCAGAGGTGTGAAGGGGTAGTCCAGGTGTCAAGGTGTTGGAATGCAGCTGCATGAGGGGAGGAGTGGGTGTTTGATCAAACCTACTGAAATGCAGGTTTAGATCGTTGATTCACTTCAGGTCCCCCTCTGCCTGTGAGTGGGGCGTTTTGAAGCCAGAGATGGTTTTCAGGCTTCTCCACACCCCACTGATGTTCTGCTGCTGCAGCTGCTCCTCCATCTTCCTCTTGTAGCCTGCCTTTCCCTCCCTGATCTTCCTCCTCAGCTCCTTCTGTACAGACCTCAGCTCCTCCTTGTCCCCTGATTTGAAGGCTCTCTTCTTCTCCTTCAGGAGAGCCTTAATATCAGGGGTAATCCACAGCTTGTTGTTAGCAAAACACCGTACCATCCTGGAGGGAACAGTGTTCTCAAAACAGAAGTTTATGTAGTCCGTGATGCAGTCCGTGATAGCATTGATGTCCTCCCCATGTGGGCCACAGAGTTCCGTCCACACAGTGGTGTTGAAGCAGTCCTTGAGAGCCTCCTCGCTCTCAACAGTCCACCTCCTCACTGTACGTGGGACCACAGCCTGTCTGTGTACAACAGGTTTGTACACAGGCTGGAGATGTATAATGTTGTGGTCAGCAACAGCAACAGCAGTGATACAGAATATGCCTCCTTGGTGTTGGCATAAAACAAGTCCAGTATTTTATTGTCTCTGGTGGGGCAGGTGACATACTGTGTGTATGTGGGCAGAACAGATGAGGTAGAAGCATGGTTGAAGTCTCCAGAGATGAGGAAGAGGGCCTGTGGGTGCTGTGTCTGCAGCCTGCTGGTGACCGAGAGCAGAGCGTCAGAGGCTGTGTCCGCGTAAGCAGAAGGGGGCACGTACACCGCTATCACAATAACATGTGCGAACTCCCGTGGCAGATAATATGGCCTCATGCTAACCGCTAATAGTTCAGTGTCTCTGTTGCACAGTTGCTCTTTAACTGTGCAGTGTCCTGGTTTACACCACCACACATTCACAAACACAGCCAGTCCCCCTCCTTTCCTCTTACCGCTGTCCCCCGTCCTGTCCGCCCGCAGCAGATGGAAGTTGTCCAAAAACAGTAGAGTCCGGGATAAGCGGTGTGAGCCAGGTCTCCGTAAATAGAAGGACGCTACTCTCTCTGTACTCCCGCTGATGTCTCGTGAGCGCCACCAATCTGTCCTTGCTCCAAAAATAAAAATGCATCAAAACCAATGTTGTTATTAATTATTGACTTAGTCAATAATTCTCTGCAACTCATTTTTGGATAAAATGGCAGATTTTGTGTTTTTGTCATCTAAAATAACAGGATTTTTGATGACAAAATGGTCATAAAAACATATAAAATATTAATAAATTAAAATAAACTTCAAATCTATGGTTAGGGCTGAAGTAGTAGAAAGGATATCATGCAAAAAAAAGTAAAAAAAATAATAAAAAATTTGACATTTTTATATCTATTTTATGAGAGGTCCCAAACGGGTCGAGTGTATGTACATTTTTAATGTGCCCAGAGGGTTGGGTTAAGGGTCTAATGGGAAGGCGAAGGGCGAGGCGTAGGGTTAAAAATGAGAAATGGGATTGGGCCTTAGATTCAATTATTCTTTCTTATATGTGTCTTTTAGGGGGCCAGTCTTTCGGCACTACTACTGGGTTGCCATAATCAGGGCGTTGATGTTTTGGCAGCAAGGAGCCCCGGACAGTCTGACCCCTAAAACCCCTTTGTGGCTCAGGATAGAGGCCAACTCTGTAAATAATTCCTCTCTGCTAGCTATGCTGTTCTCCAAGTTTGAAAAACCTGAGTCCCTAAGAGGTCTGTGCTTTGTGTTAAAACAGTCTGTTAGAATCTTAAACCAGATTAGGGGCTTTTTGGCACTGCCGGAGACCTCTGTACATACGCCTATACGTTATAACCACTCCTTTTCGCCTCCTTGGCTTGATAAATCTTACCATGATTGGAGAGAGAGGGGCTTAGTCTCAATTGAAAATCTATACATTGATGGAAAATTTGCATCATTTAATCAGCTCAAAGGACAATATAACTTACCTCCATTCACTTTTTTTTATTTACAGGTCAGGCATTATATCCAATCAAAAATCCAGAATTTTAAGACTTTTCCTGTGGAGCATGAGATTTTCAGTGTGTTAAAGAGCCCTCCTGACTCTAGGGATCTCATTTCTAAAATTGTATATCTGTTTGATTGTATTGCAGTGCATACCATGAAAATTACAGATATTTTGAAGAAGTTAGGTATTGAGTTATGAGTCTGTGTGACAAGTGTTTATCCAAGATTCACACTTGTTCTATAAACAGCTGATTCTATTTAAGACTGTCAATCGCTTACATTATTCTAAAGTTAAGATGCACAGGAGTTTTCCCTCAGTCTCTCCTACATGTGACAGATGTAAGGTATCAGAGGGTACATTGTCTCATGCTTTTTGGTTCTGCTCTTCATTAACTGGATTCTGGGTCTAAAATATTCGATTGGTATTCTAAGGCCTTTAAAAAGCCTCTCCAGCCTGAAGCAGGACTCACAATTTTTGGTTGCTCACAGACAATTAAGAATATTTCTGCAACAATGCAACGACCACTGGTACTGGGAATGATAGTGGCCAAGAGACTAATTCTTCAGGAATGGAAATATCCTACTGCCCCTTCTTTCCAACAATGGGCCACTGATGTTGTCATTGATGCAGATGGAAAGACTCCGATCTTTAAGAACCTGTCACTTTTTCAAGTGCCTGGGAACCATTTCTCGCTCACCTGGAGGAGGTTAGATTAAAATGAGGTCTGAAGGATTTAAACCATTCCCCAGTGAGTTTATCCTGCCTCTCTTATACATTTTTATTTTTTTTTAACTGGCACATTACTCTACATACACATCTGAGCCTTTGTGTGTTCATGTGTTTATAAATGGAAAGCATAAATAAAAAAAAATAAAATAAAATGGGGACAACTGGGTCATATGAGTGTTTTGGCATGCCTTTTTTACTTTATTGAAACAATAGTTTTCTACTGATATGCATGGATTTACACTGATCAGACATTACATTATGACCGCCTGCCTATTGGTCATAATGTAATGCAACCAACTTTCCATCAGAATCAGCCTTTTGAGCTACATTCGCTCAGCACAGTGGATTGGACCACACAGGCCAGCTTTTATTGTCACTGGTTCATCACTGTTCCTTCCTTGGACCACTTCGGATACATACTGTCCACTGCAGACCCTGAAAACCCCACAAGATCTGCAGTTTTGGATATGCTCTGAGATCCTCTCACCCAGTCTTTTAGACATCACAATTTACCCTGTGTCAAGCTCAAATCCTTAAACATTAACCTTGAGGACAAACTGTTCACTTGCTGCCTTGCCTGATGCAGTACATCCCACTCACTCACAGGTGTCATGATGAATACACAAATATGCAGCTTAATATGTGTACTACTTTATTGTGCAAATTAAATACCGTAAAACTGATTAAATGAAGACGAAGTAAGCTCTCTGCAAAGCATGGGTGTTGAGAGTTAATAATACCAGAATCACATTTTACCTTTTAAAAGTAGGTTTGTAGCGTTTATTTTCAGATTTCTAATTTTTGATTTTTTTCTTGTGTTACAGATCTGCAATTATAAATTCACCACAGTCTTTGGTTTTAAGAAGCATCTAACGTCACACGTACATAAGCAGGTGGGCTTTTTGATTAAATAGGCAAGTGTTTTTCAAATTTTAGTTTTGTTTTTGGCCAAACAAAATGAGGCATGATGAGTTGCAGTGACAACTTTGAAGTTATAGGTATCTGAATATTTGATTAGCACAAGTCTGGTTAAATTTTTTTCTATTGTTTCCATAGATTTATTTATGTAGAGTTTTTTTCCCTCTATAATGTAAGAAACAACACTAAAACTGTTTTTTCTTTTTTTTGTGTGTGTGTGCAGCGATTCCGCAAAATTTACCCAAATGGTAAAACATTGCAATTTTACACTATGCTATTGATTTGTAATTCTTGTGTGTCTTTTAAGCTTCTTACATTTCTTCTGTCCTTTGTAGAATTTTTAAGGCATGACAGAGGTAGTAAGTCCATGGCTTGTTTTAAATGTTCAATAAATGCCTAGTTCACTTGTGAGTTTTCCTTACTAAATTACTTCTGTACAGGCTACACTCCATGGATTTTCTTCAAGGATATAGAAGCCAAACATGTTCTTACACAGCCTATTCTGGGTTAGTGTTTTATATGTGGGATATTGTGATATTATTAATGCTCATAATAAAATTACTTACCGTTCCTTTTCTTTTGTAGGTTTGTCTCAGATGACCTTGTGTTTCAGTTCAGATACACCAAATGGTTTCTACCTTTGTCATGTCTGTGAACAAAAGTATCCAATAAAACATGTATTGGATCATGTTTTTCATGGCGACCACAACACCAACTACTTTGTAAATCTAAAGTCTAAATGATGCATCCAATAAATGTTAAATCTACAATTTTAATGCAGATATCTTTCAGGCCTACACTGATCCAAATGTGCTGAGTTTTGCCTGGATGTCCTCTTTGACTGTTCAAACTGCACTGAAGCCTAACATAAAGCAAGAACTAAAGAAAACGGGAATTGGGGAGTTAAAGGTTTGTTAAGAGTAACATATCTCAGTACCTCCAGGATTTCGCAGGCAATTTTTGTGATTGTTGCAGGCTAAAATGCCTGATTTTGCGGGGGATTTTCTTAAAAGTTGCGTTGTTTTTTTTTGTCTATTGTTCACAGGTAAAAAGTTACTTGAGCTTTTTCTTTAAAATATTATTAGCTAGAACTATATAAACTAACAATCTGTTTTTAAACATATGTGAGGTGGTAATTAATCTAGTTAAAAATATCTGTATTTGAACAGGCCAAGCGTACCTACTTTTTTAAAAAGATATTGCTTTGTTATTAGGCTTTTTTTGGGGGGGGGGGCTATTACACTGCCGCTGATTCTGTTCCACTCAGATCTTCTCTGGTCATTTCTCTGTTGTGTGCTGTAGAACATCCAGTCATTAAGAAACAGAAGAGGTTTGCTGTGCTATAGGTTTTCAGGAAGGCTATTAGCCTGCAACATTAACGTTTAAAGAACAATGATCTCAAACGTCAATGTTGTCTAAATGCGCTGCCCATTCAACTTTTTAGGCAACTATATCACCATGGCAACGCAGACGGGCTTTTCAGAGTGACACCAGACAAAACTAGAAAGTATAGGCTCATACCACGTTCGTCTTTTCCTTCAGACCCATCAACGCGCTGCTGCTGGTGAGCACCTGTGACCTCATGTGCACTCGACCTGTGTGTGCGATGGCTCCGCGCTGCTCCTCTGTGCCGCTCTGTTTATGAGTGCGCCCCCGACCTCGGCACCACACCTCCATCCTCTGTGCAGAGCCTCCACGTCACAACTCCGTGTTGCAATGTTTTTGAGTGCTCCCAACCTCGGGGCCCCACCTCTGCACCGCTCTGTCTATGAGTGCGCCGCTGTCAGTTTAAAAACTGTTGGTGTGAAACTTGGCAAAATTTTTTTCTTTAAGTTGGTTTTTAAAATGCCATGACCCCCTCTATTCTAAGATGTATAGAACAGAAGATATGCATTTTGCATACACTCGTTACCTTAAGTACACGTTTGGGCCCATTGACTTGCATTATAATTACAGATTTTTGACATACTGTAATCTTGACATATAATACTTTTTTAATGAAAACCTAATAAATCTGAGTTAGTCTGTGAAGAGTAAAAAAGTAAAAAAAAAAAAAAAGTGACATTTTATAGCTATTTTATCAGAGGTCCCAAATGGGTTCCTCAGGTAACAAATGTAAGTTTTTTCAATAATTTGTTCTTGCTCCAAAAATAAAAATGCATTAAAACCAATGTTATTAATTATTGACTTAGTCAAGGCTCTAATAACTTCATCCCAAGTGATCTACTCTACAACAAATTTTTGGATAAAATGGCAGATTTTGTTTTTGTCATCTAAAATAACAGGATTTTTTATGACAAAATTGTCATAAAAACATATAAATTATTAATAAATAAAAATAAGCTTCATATCTATGGTTAGGACTTAAGTAGTATAAAAGATTTCATGCCAAAAAAGTACAAAAAATAAATAAATTTGACATTTTTATAGCTATTTTATGAGAGGTCCCAAATGGGTCCTAAGTTAACAAGTGTATGTAAATTTTTAAGGTGCCCAGAGTGTTAAAGGAGAATCTCGGCAATAATTGGCCAATGTTGTGGAAAAGTTGTGGAGTTTGGACAAAGTTGCAGGGTCGCCCAGAATTCGCGGGGTTTGCTTGATTTTGCGTTAATAGTTGCAATTGCAACATCGCGAAATCCTGGAGGGACTAATATCTTAGCACCACTAATTAAAAAGTACAAAAACTTTTAAATATGTTTTTCAAAACTTAATACACGGAGGTCATGTAGACATACATTTTAATTTTTTGTTTTTGCAGGTGCTGCATTTGCCTACAAAGTTGCAAAACCAGTGTTTTACTAAAACTTATTGTCAAGGTTTGTGTTTACATGCAATATATGAATTAAAATATTAACAAAAATATACACATTTTACTATGTATATATGTATGTCATACTTTCTTACAGTGATGATTTTGCTAAGTACAGATAAATTACTCTCAGATATGTTTAAAGGTAAATATACTGAAATACTGAATGATCTCTCTTTAAAAAAGATTTTTAATGTTAATAATAAGATATTGTTGTATATCTGCACAGATATTAAACCAGAAAGAGTAACAATACAGTCTTACAGAGATGATGCCAACAGAAAACATCCACTTCTTGGTTTGTAAAAATTTAAAACAATTTTATTTTTTTTTTCCTTCCTGATGAGACTGTTTTAAGACCCCTGAGTTTTTTGTATCTAAAATGTCCCACAGGCCTCCAGCACCTTCTGGAGTGCGTTTGCGTCGGACAGTATGAGAAGAGACACTACCTTTGCACATTGTGTAGTGTTCATGTGTCCTCCAGCATGATCATCAAACACGTGCTGAGCTTTGACCACATCTTCTGTTACTTTGTAAATTACAGCTGCATTATTTATCATCTCATAAGTTCCAGTATTTTTAATACAATATTTTTGTCTTGTCTTGTAGAACGCATGGCACCCATCTACTCTGATGGCAAGAGAGAGCTACAGAAATTGCAGCCCAGGCTTTACCCATACATTGATTGATTTAGCTAAGCAGTCACAGGAAATTCACGGCCCTGCAGAAATACAGGTAATGATTAAAAAAAGAAAATTGATAATGAGGCCTGTCTTTGAAACCACAATGAATATATAATGTTTTGCAGCAAGTGATGCTGGATCCTGATGAGCTCATCGCTGTGTTTGGGTCCTGCTTCAGAGCAGGTCAGTGTGTTCAAATGTTTACATTATTAAGTGTTGGTCTTAATATTGAATGTATTTATATTGTTATGTTATATTTTTATCATAAAAAAATACTAATATTTTTTTCCAAAATGGGGTTTTAGCTCTAGAAAAAATTGAGTCCATCTCAAAGAAAGGCAGTTTGATGCCTATTGTCACACCAGGAATGAAGCTTGGTAAGTGTTGGACATTTTAATAATTACTCTCCATTTGTCTGGGTTGCTGCTTTGTTTTGGAAATGAATATCGAAGTCTTGGGTTTTACACTCTATTATGTTTATTTTGGTATCTTTTAGAACCAGCTTCTTTTGGAAGTGGCAATATTCCAACAAATGTCAAACTAGAAAGCAAGCCTGGTATGTTTTTTCAAGTCTATTTTTAAACACGTTGGTACAGCAGTGAATGCAGAGCCATGGCCCCTCTTGTAGTATTTGTAATAATCACAATCATAATTAGTACCTCGGGTCCTCTACCAGAGGCCTGGGAGCTTGAGGGTTCTGCGCAGTATCTTTGCTGTTCGGACTGCACTCTTCTGAACTGAGATGTCTGTTTTTCCTGGGATCTGCTGTTCCCACTCTTCCAGTTTGAGGGTTACTGCCCCAAGTGCTCCAGTGACTGTTGCCTTCAATTTCCACGCCTTCTCAAGTTGTTCTTTGAGGCCTCGGTATTTGTCTAGTTTCTCATGTTTATGGCGCTATATTTGTTTCAATAAAATAAACTTTAGGCTGTTGTTAGCCACTTAGCTTTCCATTAGCTCGCTGCTAACAATAAGCTACTTTCTGAATGATGGCAAACGGAGCAAACTGGTATGTACAGCCTCAAAAATTTCTTAAGATGTGTCTCTCCTGCCGTCCGCCCTGGGCTCGTTGTTATCCCTCTGTGAATGAGGGCGCTGTGCGCGCGCTCCTCCTCTGTGTTTGTGGGAGACGCACAAAGGACAGAAAGTGCACTCCCGAGCCGCTCCGAGTAGTTAAGCCCTTGTACAGCCTCATCCCGGCATGTCGGTCTAGCAATTTTACGTGTTCTGTAAACTAAAACTTGAAATAAATGCATGTTTCTTTTAAGTAAAATGTCCAGGTATGGTGTCTAGCGCCAAACAAGTGGGCCAGATGACGCACCAGTGGCCTGCACGCATTTTTTAAAGGGGCATCGCGATACATTTTTTCCTCCACCGTTTCAAAATTTCTCTTTTGCATCGATTTTTAGCTGTTTTACGAAGTATCGTTACATCCCTACAAACTACACATTCAAACTATTATAATTACAAATTTTACACAACTAAATGTGCATAAACTGTATGTCTTCCAGAACCAGTGACACCTGAAAACAGCCCTTTGACACAAAATATCAAACAAGAAAATGAACCAACTACATGTGAACCCAGTCCAACTCCTGCAGCACCATCATACAGCCTTCACTGTCAGGTGCAAAGTATCTTTTTTTTTATTTTTTAAGCAGGTAGCAGTATTTTTTTAATACAGTTATTAACACATCCTCCTATTTTGTTAACAGAACTGCATCAGAAAATTTGAAACAGATACTCTTTTTTTTAACCATTTGTTGATGTGTGGACACCAGGAGGTAGGACTTTCTGTTGTGAAATAAAGCAACCTCAGGTGATAGCTTCTTTTTTATGTACAAGATTACTAATATTTCTATTTCTTTGTTATCAGATGTTTAAAAAGGTCTTTGGAGCAGGTAAGAAGTATTTTTTTTTAAAAGTGTGACCTCAACATATCAAGCATTTAGTTGAATTATTGTTTAAGTTTTACCTTTTTTATATACAGATACAGATCTGTGTGAACCTTTGCCATGTTGTCGCATTTAGCTTTCAGCTTCATAACTTGCAAACCTTTGTAGCTTACAATTATCACTATACTTTCTTTTGCATGTTTTTCCAGCTATCCAATGTAAGCCACATCTTCCATTATATAATGACCTCACTGAAGATTTAAAAGATAACCAACCCTTTGTCGGTAAGCTGGATTGGGTGTGGATTTAAATTTATTTACAAACATATTAATTCATTTTCTTATAATTTCTGTTTTTAGGTGTGTCTCTGGTTGTAACCATTCTCAGCCATCAACTCAGTGATGAACCCATTTATGTGTGCTTTGCTTGTGAGGCTTGTTTTTTAAAGAAGAATCTCATGCATCACTTTAACTCTCAGAAACACTTTATACAGATGTTGGTGAGTTGGTTAAAGTAGTGTTCTGTTTTTAATGTGAAAACCCATAACTTAATTGTTTGTTGTTTCTTATGATGTTACATTGTTTCTTAGATGTATCAGAACCCCTGGAGGCTTCCTTTTGCCTGGAAAAAAGGACTAGATTACAAATCCTTAAAGTTACAGGCATGTGAAGAGGAGGAAGAAAGGGGCCCAGATCAAAAGATAATAAAAGTAATGGAAATAAGGGTCTTGTCTAAATGTCTTTTCTGTTTTAGACTTTATTCTTTCAATGTTCAAATCTCTTTCCAGATATTAGATGTCCCATCCCACCTTTTCCCATGTTTATTTCCACTCAATTTTACCAAAGGTACAACCATTATTTTTTTGTTTTTCATAGTTATTGTTGCAGAAAGCTTGGAGGGATGTGCTTCTGTAGTGCACCTTAATTATAGAAATATAGTAATAACTAAACACACTCTAAATAAACTCAACCGACACCTCTCTGTCATTGTCTATTGGCCCATTACCAGCTTTAGACACAAGTTTCTCAAAATGCATAGATACATTTATAGCTTGAGTTATACAGGAGGTTATTGAAAAACTTTCATTTCCGATTGCAATTGTTTATAATCTCTAATTTCTAGTGATGGAGAAACTTAATAGATACCACACTCTGTTAATGAATGGAGGTAAGTTATTATAATGAGAATTGCTTAGTGTGAATACTTTGTTGTCTCATGAATTTGTGTAATTTGTGTCCATTTATATTTGCAGTCCCACGTCGTCAAACATTTAGCAAACTACAAGAAAATGAGAGATTTCCACTTCTGGGTTAAGCTTCTCTACCTAAAATTATGTGCAAATACTATGGAGTGGTGAACCTGACTTTAATATAGGCACAGTTGGTGTATGTTTTAGTTTTGTTTCAGTTTTTTTTTCCATTACAGGTAGGGATTTTTTGGTCAAATATGGGCAGACAGCCACTGGATGGAAATTTCTTTGCCTCCTTTGTGAACGAACGCTGTCAGCAGATGAATATACTGGACATGTATTCAGCTGGGAACATGTTGTTTCTTTTCTGGTAAGCGCAATTTGTAAACTTTTCATGGATTTTGGCTTTGTTTGTAAAGTACGTACCTGTCAGAAAAAGTTAATTAACCATAAAGCATATGAGAAGGGGGTGTATGGTGGAGTATTTAGCCCTCCTGCCTCTCAGGAAGAATATCATCTGACTCAAAAACTCTGTGTATGTCCTCTAACTGAGGATTACTCAGTTGGACGGTGACAGTGATGCCCTGGCTTAAGGGGGCACTTTGGTCAATTGATTAGTAACCAAAAAGAAAAGAAAATAGCAGATGTTATGCTATTTTGGACTAACAATGACAGTGTACTGGGTATAATGTAGGCCTAGGCTTGTGTTTGAATAGGCCCAAACCATGGCCGTATATAGGCCATGCTGTGGACCAACTATCAGCTGGAGCCTCCTTAAGCCCGGGTGTCACTGTCGCGGTGAGTCTGTCCTGTTTTTGCTTGTGATTGTTGTTTGAGAGAAAAAGACAGAATGAGCCCTGTCCTGGAGGTAATCCAAATCAGTCAAGCTACCTGTTAAGAACTTTTAACAACTCGACAGGTGTGCCTCGCTGAGGACTCGGACTTTTAAAGAGCACTTGCTTTGTATCATTTTGGTGAAGAGATGAGCGCTATCTGCCTTTCCTCGTTTTCCAGCGGGCCCCAAAGGTTCAAACGCAGATATTTTTGTTTGTGTTATTACATTTCATTTTGTCTGGATTTACTTCAGAATGTTTATGGAAACAAGGGAAGGCTCTCCGGAATTGGAGTGAGGTTAGACTGTGTATATAGGCCTAAGTCCAGGCTGCAACATTGTTGTGTTGTTATATTTCAGTATGATGCACATTTTGAGCTCACTAGGCATTGATTTACTGTAGGCTGTTTAACATGTGTCGGGGTCTGACTGCGCCAGGGCGGTGTGCGTCCTGACTCATCGTAGCATTCCTGAAGCCCAGGGTTCCTAATAAAGAGAATTTACCAAAAGCAGGCGCCCAAACACATTATAATGTGCATAAAACATCACATTAGCTATTAGCTATAAAAAAATGAATAGGATAACCTACATCCAATAGTGCCTTTATAAAAATAAACAATGGCCCTTGCTTAAACTGGATATGTCTTGGTTATGTTTGGGTCTCATGTAGCTAAAATTAGCCTCGGGGCTCAGCGATATTATTAAAAAAATAATAAACACATAAATGATAAAATCCTTGTCTGAAGGATTAGATGGGAGTTTTTATTGCAGGTATTTTGATCATTTGTTGCAGTGTAGAACATTTAAATCTGTTATTTGCTTCTATCCTTGTCCTGCTGCTAGCTTACAAGCTGTGAGCAGAAGTCACCTCTACACTGCCTGGATCTAACCAGAAGTAACAAAAATTCAGTGATGACGACATTTGATAAACGGCTGCGACTTAAGTTGGGGCGATCTGACAATAGTGGTAGTGACTTCATAAATGTGCTTGTGATTTAATAAAAAACAAACTTACACCTTTATTAAATCACATGATGTTTTATCACTCATATATTTAAATCACACACATTTTTATCAATTTGACAAATTTTATACTGGTCAGTATTTAATTCAAATGTACTTTTATCATATCCACTTTTATCAAATAATATTTGTTACTTCCACCCGCCATATTATTCTAGTCCATGATGTGATTTTCCTTCTTGCAGTGGTCAGATATGGCTGATCTATGGCTGAAGGACAGGATAGAACAATAACACAAATGTGACGTTAAATGAAATTCCTTGTTTAACCTGCAACAGGACATACATAAGTGAAACAGGCAGATCATTTGGAACACGAAAAAAGGAACATCAGACCGAACGCGAAAAGGAAACCTCCAACAAACAGGAGCAATAAAAGAACAAGCAGAATAAGAAAATCTCAAATCAGCCATATCTGACCACTGCAAGAGGGAAAATCACATCATGGACTGGAAAAATGCCAGGGTCCTCTGTGCTGAAAGTAACAAGTATCACCGTTGGATTAGAGAGGCCATTAAGATAAACGCGCACCAAGGACTATGAACCGAGACGAGGGAGCCTACGCCTTATCCCACACCTGGGATGTGGTTCTGAAGAAGGCATCAGACAGTAGGGGGGGCAAGCTTTCCCTACTGAAAAGAAGACTCTGGAGCCTGTAGAAGTTCAATTCAGTGGCATCTTAAATGCCACAACCATTATTCATGGCATGGTGGTAAAGTGGTTAGCACGCCTGCCTCACAGTAAGAAGATCCTGGGTTCTAATCATGGCCAAGTTTGCTTCCAGTTTCCTCTACCACTAAAAGAAATTAGAAATGCTTAAATGTTTTTAAAAAGGTAAATGCTAACAAAGAATGACTCATCATACACCACTTAAATTCCAATGTTACTGGGATAGTCGACAGTTCCCTGTGACCTTTAATGGGAATACATGGAAGGTTCCCCAAATGTGTGGTTCGCATTTACATAATCTATAAAAAAAAAAAAAAAAAAAAAAAAGTTTTAACTAAGCTGTTGTTTACTCTTTCATTTCTCTAAGGTATCATTGATATCCCAGGACTGGCCTCGTTAGACCAGTGCAAGTCAGGAGGTTGCAGCAATATTTGGCTGCTGTTTGGATTGGGGCCCACTGTTAATGTCCTTTTACATGTTTTTGAGAATACAACACTAACCGTCATAGCTGGAGCCCTGTCCGGAGCCATGAATTAGGTTTTGAAAATGCACCCTGTGTGTTTCTTAACCGTAAAACATAATCTAACAGTATAAAACATAGTTTGGTCATAGTTCGATATAACCATTATAACCATTATTTAAATCTCTACTCCATTTTTTGGTTTAGGCTTGGATACTTATATTTTCTGAGGCGATACTTGTGAAAAGTCTGAGAGTCAGTGCGCTCGTGCAAACTGTATTGTATGATTAAACATGTATTTGTTCTTGTCTAGATGAATAAAAATCCATTAATTTTGCTGTGTACCTTTTACACTAAATGTTCATTTGACAACTAATAATTTTACAGAGATCATGTGCAAATATTGGTAAACTTTAGTTTTATATAAGGATATTAAGACTTTGTGGCATTGACTGCACCTTCAAAAAAGCTGGTATTTAATATTAATCTATGTACATCAGTAGAAAATGAATATGTAGTCTTTGTTTTTATTTGTGTTTAGGAAAACTATCATCCTGGTTCATTTGACTTAAACACTGCTAATGAAGAGATATTACTGGACTTGGCTAAACAGGCTGCACGCATTCACCGGGTTTCAAATGAACAGGTATACAACACAGATGAAGATGGATGTTTTACATTTTTTTGATGGTTCTTAATTTTTGCTTTGCAGGAAATTGAGTTGGATAGGCAGACCTTTGAGGTAACAGACTATAGCACAAGTAAGTATAGGTATAGGTGCACATTCATTTCCAATTTCACCAAAAAAGTAATTATACATTTTTTTAATTTATTTTTTCTCTTGTTTAATTAATCAGAAGTACGCTTACTGTCAGCTGAGAAGTCAAGAGATGGTAAAGGAACACTCATGCCGTGTATAATGGCTCAAATGAAACTGGGTAAGTTAGAATTATAGATTAATGAGTAATCTGAAGTCACATTTTGTGGATAAAATACTAATACTATTTCATTTCTATTGGCTGATGAATGGGGGATTTACACAAACAGTTTTTGATAACCAAAGAGTCTTGATTAGCAAACAACAGCTGTGTCCTGTCTGTTTTTTTGAAAGCAGTGTTGAATTTAACTACCTCATTTATACAGCATTCTCACTTTCCAGCCAACTACAAAAATACTGATTAGAAATCAGTAAAAGATATCTTTACCTGACTGAACAGACACAAGTGTTGTTCTTTTATTAACATAGTGTTGCAGTGTTGAATGATTAATTGTTAAGTAGTAGTAGAAGTTTAGCAAAATAATGTAAACGTGGTGAACATAAAACCGCTGTCTCTGCCTTTGGGTTGGCGTGAATATTAAGGGTGCTCCGATCGATCAGCCGCCGATCATGCTCGGCCGATCATGGAACAGTGATCGGTGATTGGTAAAATGGGCCATCAGAAGGGCCGATCAAATTACAATAAACACACGAGGCTCTCACATTTACTGTCCTGCAACTCCGGTTTGATTAAACAGCAGTAGCGTTATTTTAGCAGTGTTTTTAAGTTAAGCCCTGGTTATAACTAACACAAACCTGCCCTGGAGGAGCTGCTTTGTGTCCCCGCTGTGTCCCCGCCTGCTTTAGGAGCGCACGGGACAGAACCGAGGCGCAGCAGTGTGTTTATTTGCAAACACCAACGTAAATAGAGCTACAGCTAACCCGCTAACAGTAATGTTAAAAGGATTAAGAAAGTTCAGAGTCTGCCTGTGTCTTGTTGCGCGGAGAAATCTGCGTTTTGTGGCTTAAACTGCACCAAATGGCTGCTAATGGAAAGAGAAAGTAAAAAGGCAGCCCATGTGTCCATGTGTGTCTGAGAGGAGCACCTTTTATCGTTGTCTTCTCTGCTCTCTTTGCACGTTTTCTTCATTCAGACGTTGTCAAAACTGGCAGCAGGAGCTGTCTGCTCTTTAGTCCACTGTGTTTCAACCTGGTTTGGCTGCGCGTGACACAGGCGCTGCACCCGCGGACTCGCATTAAAGGAACCAATTAAGAACAGCTGATTTTTACATCAGCGGAGCATTCAAACAAAGCCACAGACACTGGGCACACATTAAAGACCAATAATGCAAAAAAACCTCTTCTAAAAAAAAATGTGTAGAATTTTGTTGTTCTTTTATATTTACAAAGGCTACAGTATTTTTCAAATGGAACTAATAATAGCCTGCATACAATACATTACTACATTGAAGACCACGTGATCGGTATCGGCCATGATCGGTATCAGCCGATCACAGCATAGGCTGATCGGTGATCGGCCTCAAAAACCCTGATCGGAGCACCCTTAGTGAATATTGTTATAGGCAGAGTCTTTTTATATGCTTATGGCTCATGCAGCAGGCTATGCCTTTTATACTTGTGCCAATGTTTAAATTACTTCAATGTATATATTTACAAACAGATGTACCAAGCTTCCTTCAAAGGGGTTGCTCAGTGTATTCAGTCATTTTAAGGTCAGGGTCATTTTAAATGTTGAAGTTTCTCATTTTATTTGAAAAATGAAAAGTTAATTATTGTATTTACATGTTAATCTAGTCCTTTTGATAGTACAACTTAGTGGGCTGACATATGAACGATCTTGTTTAATGTAATGTATATGTATAATTTAAAACGACTGCACATACCATGTAAAATGAATAAATCTAAAAATAATGGGTGGCCAAGCTAGAAGAATTCTGTTTTTATCATTTAAAATTAAGTCAAAATCCTAAAATTAGACATATTTAAAGGAACTCCATAGAAGAACATCTGGATATTATTATTTTAAAGTGCAAATCTACAAAGAAAACGAATCGCCCAGTAAAATACAACTTTCAAAGTTGTTTGAATTAGGCTCTTTAAGTTTCTAGAATACCTTTTTTCAAAGCAGAGACCTTGAGATGGCCGGATGGGAGGACAGGATGGATACATGAGGATGGAAAGGCCCTTATTTTGTTGGCTGTTAGGATATGATACATCGTGCTGAATATTTGTGGGAATGACCGTGGCTGCTCCGAAGGTCATGTGCTGGGTAGATAAGGGGACATGAATCTCAGCTGCAACTTTTGTCTTCACAAAAATATAAAAAGACATAAGATCACAGAATCCAGTGCACTTAGAACTGCCCTGGACTGTTTAGACTGTGTGCCATTATAAATATAAATAACACCATTTCTCTTCTTTTGGGTTGTAGTTTTTTTTTTTTTTAAATAAATTCAAATTTTTTACATTTTGTGTGCTGGTTGACTAAACTTTGCAGCACAGTCTCAAGCTTGATATGCTGTATATTAAATTACTTGTCTTGTTTCTGGTCTTGATTATTAACCAAAAATGCTCTAGAAAATAGAAGTCCATTCCTGGAATAAAATACAATACTAACTGGACTAGAATTGCTGTGTTTTATAATTGGCTTTGTTTGTGAAACTCTTATGTTTTCTTTTTTAGTTCCTAGGCAAAAACAAACTCAAGAGAAGGATGCCAGTCTCACCAGGGCAAATGATACAAAAACAACAAATGTGTTGGGTACATTCACCGCCCCAGAGAAAATTGCTGAAAAAAGAGTTGATGATTTTCAGTCTCCAGACCAAGGCTCAGTGGAGCCAATGGAAATCTGTTTGCAAGATTTAAGTAATGAGTCAATTCCGAAAGCCATGAAGGATAAGGTTGATGAATTGCCTACAAATCCATCAGCAAGCATGGAAGAGATCAAAAGTACCAATACTAACAACAATGATTGTAAATCTATGGCTGCTGCATCAAAGAGACCATATTGCACCAGTGAAACCACTGCTGGAGAGCAGGATCCTAAACGAAGGCGACTTTCCAATCTGGAAGAAAAAGAGAAAATGCCAAATGTTCAAAATGTGGATTTATTGGAACACTGCAACTTGGTTGATACAGCTGTTACCAATCCCGGTACATAATTGTTAGCTATGCTTTTCTATGTATTTGTAGGTTGTAATTCTTTATTTACTGGATCTCTTGCAGTGCCAAGTTGCAGTCCTGAACGAAAAACAAATGCTCTGTTATGGGCTCATGTTCAAAGTAGGATTCGAGACCCTTTGATTGGTCAGTTGATTTTACTTTATTTTCTTAACATTAGTGACTAACAAAAATATAAGTTTTTGCCAATTATGATATTTTTAATATAAAATGTTGTAATTTAGGCTTAAGTGCGCTTTATGAATGTGTTTGCAATGACCATGCCCCAATCTACCTTTGTGAGTGCTGCCATCTCAAATTCAAGGAGCAGCATATTGCCAAACACCTAAGCGAAACATGGCATTATAGGAATTACCTAGAAGTGAGTAGATCAACAAAAGGAAGAAAGTTTTTGCATACAGTTCTGGTAATAATTAAAAATATTAAATGACCTCTTGTTATGACTGCAGATGGTGGGGGTACACCCACTTCCTCAAGGCAGAAGGTGGAAAGAAGACATGGCAACATTGGCTGCACACTGTGAGAAGAACGAGGGATATGGAGAAGCTGAGGTTTGATGAAATCAAGAACGTATTGGTAGTAGGGATGGGCAATATGGGCTTAAAATTATATCACGATATACTTTGGGATTTATCATGATAATGATAAATGGCTATATAATACAGGGCTTGACATAAAATTAACTGAATAAGCTTTTAATATATGAATATTTTTGTTATTTCTTAATCTTAAATCATTGTAAATGCAAAATACAATTTGCTGTAGTTAGTTATCACACTCTCAAACTGTCTGTCACTGTCAGAGATTCACATATTCATATGACTTGCTATTTTAGTCTTTGACTTAATTGTTCAGTTTTTCCTCCACTGTGAACCTGACTGACTAACACAGTCTCTCCAAATTTTAAAATAGGCATCTGGCAGCCCTTAGGGCATACTCTCTTTAGATTACAACAGCCAGAAATTAACAATAAAAGACATTTTTAAGCTGAAACTTTAATTTTATGTCATTGTCAACCTAAATATCAACAGTATAAACCTAATTAACAATAGAGTCAAAGTAAATAAGGTGTAACTGAACGGGACCCTTTCTGTAGTAATGAACGTAATGTAATGAACATTTATATGTCGGACAGAATCTGAATCTGAGATACCAGTCACAGATGAGAAAATGCCACTTATTTCATCAGAGTTTGTTTTAGCTGTCTGCCAGTAATTACATGCGCAGATTAAAATTCAAAGAACAATAAAGCTCTTTTTTGTGTTTCCTAAAGTATTGAACTGAAGCATAAATCTACAAAAGCCACTGAGAAGATGGCATACATTTGTTGAATTTAGCTAGAGATATATTGGTTTTATTTGTAACTCATTATTATTACCATCCTTCAAAAACGGACAAACTATATAAAAGCAGTGCATCTAAGAGAAGCAGCCTTAAATAAAATAGAGTAATATTGGTGTGGGCGGAGGGAGACACTCAGAGGGAGGGGCCTGTAAAACTTCAACAGACCGCGCTGTTGGTAATTAGCATTCCTTTAGGTCGCTGCTGAAAACAAGCTACTTTCTGATTCTGAACGACATAACAACGGAGCAAACAGGTCTGAATAAAGAGCACACATGTTCCTAACTTTTCCTCTCTCCTTCTCGCTTGTCTCTCGCTTTGTGTGTGTGTAAGACGGCGCTCAACAGGAGAACAATGGGCGCTCTAAGACTCTTAAATGTTTTTTTACGGACTTGTTGAATTAAATACATATTGTATGCGTCCTAATCGAATATCTTTTCGTTATTTGATGCTGATTTAAATGTTTTTATTTTCGCTGATAACTAGGGTGACCACCTGTCCCACTTTTGGTTGTACTGCACAGTCGTTTAGGCATCTCTCCCACCGTCCCACTTATTACGCAAAAGTCTCTCTTTTTCATTTGAGCTCAATGTAGCTTATAAAAGAAGAGATTCAAGTTATGAACTAGAAGGTTAGTTTAGTATTTCTTGTTTAAAATATAGAATAAATATTTGACAAGTTCTGGTTGCCTCTGTGTTTCAGGAAAGGGCTGTACATGGAGTTATGAGCTGCTGCTGCAAGATAGTTTTGAAAAAATGCAGACTGAGAGCTTTGATTTATTTATTTATTTTTTCTGTGTCATCTTTTTTATTCCAATGAACAAAGTACCAGTAAAGACATCACTTTTCAAAATGTGTGTTTTTGGGATGAAAACAGCACATCAAATGTTATAGACCCTAAACTGTAGCAACTTGTATCTCAGTGAGTTAAGTTAGATTTGTATATCAAAATATTTATTTTGAGAGTTTGTCCCTCCATGTCCCACCAAATCACACAACTTGTCCCACTTTTATTATTTTTTGAGGTGGTCACCCTACTGATAACTGATGTATTTTTTGGGTAGCGACTGTGATGGCTTTTCTCTCATTTTACGCACGTATAAATTAACGTATGATCATACAGATGGTATAATAGTATAATGGTATACGGTCATGGTATAATAGTACTCGATAATGAAGAGAAGAAAAATCTAGGCATAACGCGGTCTATAATTAAGTTAAATATTTTTCTATAAACAATTTAAATACACAATATCACAGCAGTCCTTGTCAGACATGGTATGATCCAAACAGTGTGTGTTTAATTCAACAAGCTCATAAACTTACTTACTTTCTGAGATTGCTTAGGTGCTTTCTGGTCGCAGGCCTTGTGGCCTCTATGACCAGATCTTGAGCTGAACTGAAAAAGACTTATGAATTAAAAAAAACAAAACAAGAGCAAATATAAAGAGGCAGACAATCTATCGCTACAGTTATTTGACAACAAACACTTATTAATGGGACATACAGGTGCGTCGCAGTCTCTCAGAAACTGTCGTTCTTACCAGGCAAAGACAATTTTCTATCTGGGGAATTTTTTTTTACCAGTATATTGCAAATGTTAAAATAATGCCCATCCCTAATTGGTATAATATTTATCCACTCATAAAACAGATCTATGCAAAATTTGTTCATATTGTATTTGTATGTCTGGAGGATAGGTCGTGGAGCTGACACCAGAAGACTTTAGCAAACTTACATCAACCTATGACTATCATAAAGGTAAGTTTTCTTAAGTAATTCAATATTTTTTTTCTCTTATTATTGTTTGCACTTATACTTGGTACTATATACTATATACTTTTTTATTTCCCCAAAATTCTTTTTCAGCCATACATATTGTGAAATCCCAAATGCCTACCGAGAAACACAACACACAGAAAAATAAAAAGAATATCTGTTCAACTTCACCAACCTTCGATGAGAACCATGTGGAGACTGTCCCTGCAAATGCTGAGGAGACGATGCAGCAGGTGAGTACCAGATATTTGCTCTGCATAAAAATTTTTGAAGGTGCATTGAAGTATTTGAATGCACATGAGAAAAAAGCAATTATATTTATTTATGTACTTTACTATTTTAAAGATTAGTCATTTCAGTAGTTGTCATAAGGTTGTGGCCACAAGCTACTGCAAGGTAGAACTGTTTTGCTAATAACGTATTCTTCTGTTTTATTTTGAAATATTGTCTTTGATACTGTAAAAAACCTGCAAGCAATACAAACAGACAACATGCTTAATTCCTTTTTTAATCTAAGCATTGTACAAATCCCATTTTGTAGAACCAAAAATTAATGGCTGTCACAAAATTAGGCATTCACTAAAATGTTGTTGAATATAAGGAGTCGTCTTTTATAAGGCTAAGTTATTTTCTTATCTTTTTTAGATAATGGGTATAACTTATTAAATGTCTTTTATTAAAGCACATTTAAGAAATATCTTCTCTTTGACTTCATTTTGTTGAATGATATACAGTGGCGTGTTTTGTTATTCTGCCGACTGAGCCTATGCCACGTTTTATAAACATTTCTTTCATATGTCACAGCTCTGTACATTAAGTGTAGCAATGGATCCATAGTTTGTGACAGTCATGATTTACTACGCCACATGGGATTTAGGGATTTCTTTCTTTTACTTTCTGATTCTTTACAACTGCACTTGTGTTTTCTGTTTATTCTGTTATATTACATGTTTGAAATATGCAGTATGCTTTAAGGAATAAGTTGCTGTAATGTAAAATTTATCTTGTTTTATGCATGTCTTCACAGGAGGTAAAAATGGAGATTGACCCAGAGCCTGTACCAACTTATGCAAAGACCAAAATCACTTCCAAAACAGATGTCAACTCTGAATCCAGTGAAACTAGTACTTTGATCAGAATCCATGGGCTTCAAAACACTCATGAGTCTAATGCCAGTGGAACTGCCGCTGACAGGGTTTGCTCAGTGTCTTCGCACAGTACAGTTACAAATACTTCAACTACTCCAACAATTAGCTCATCAACTGTTTTAAGTGGTAGCAAATCTTCAACAGTGCCTTCTGAAGATGTCTCTGAAACAGCTAACACTGGTCAACCTGTTTTCAAAATTATAACCAAAGTTGGGGCTGAAAGCACTATTATTGCTAAAGACACCAGCAATAAAATGGAAGATACAGTCTCCTCTCAGCTGCAATATAACACGAAATATGACACCAAAGCCAGTAAACCTATTTGCAAATTTATGACGGTTAGATCTTCCACCAGAAATGTGCCAAGCTCAGGCATGAACCATCCAGCACCATCCGATTCTAACTGTGTTACGAGTGCCACGTGCAGTACAACAACCTCCACAAGTGTCTTATGTACAACTGACATTCTTACTACTGACACCATTTTAGCCAACTCCTCCAGAGTAGTAGCAGGCTGTACCCCTATTTCTAGTGCAACTCTTTCAAACAAAACAAAAGATATTCCTAAACCCCAAGTCTGCATTTTTACAACACTAACACAAGTTAAATCCACTTCACCTGAAGCTGTTCCCAAACCTCAGGCTGACTCATGTGACAGTGAATTATCCGCCAAAAAACTGATGCCTACAGTAACCTCGCCAACAGTAGTGTCATCTGTAGCCTCTGACAAAACAATGTCCAAAAACTCTGAGGTCTGTACCACATCTACAGATATGAGTAAACCATTGAAGTTGAATGTAAATGCTCACGCACATATTCCTAAAGATGACCCAGTTGTCAAAAATCACCCTACCACACCTCCAGTTCCCAACAGTGGTCCTCATACTCCAACCACAGAGCCATCCCAAAAAGCTATGCCACAAAAGTGTCCACAAGTTGGTCAGTATTATTGCTCCTGTTACAAAATTTGCACTGTTCACTTTGTAAATTTGTCTGAATTTTCTTTTTTAAAGGTTTAGATCATCTACTTAAAGTGACATGTAAAGGAAGCAGACACACCTATTGTTTTGCTTGTTTAGTGAGACTAGACGCAACCAGTCATCTGATCAGCACAAGCCATCAAATTAATTGTGTGGTAGGTACAAACTCTTTTACTGTCTTTAACTAGAAAAAGCTAAAGCATGCTCCTATAAATATAATTTTAAATTGTTAAAATCCTGTCAAAATGCATAATCAAAAATGACTTTGCTTGCTTTCTCATACAAGTGAATGGCAAATCTACACCTCTGCTGCAACAATGGGAATATACAGTTGAAAGAAAAAGTATTGGAACCCCTTGGAAATACTAGGATTTCTGCATGATTTGGTCATAAAATGTGATCTGATCTTCATCTAAGTCACAACAATAGACAAACACAGACTGCTTAAACTAATCCTGCAAAAAATTTACATTTTTTTCATGTTTTTGAGCATTTATATAAACAATGACAGTACAGGGTAGAAAAAGTATTAGAACCCCTAGGCTAGTGACCTCTTCAAGATCTAATTGGAGTTAGGTATCAGCCAACCTGGTGTCCAATCAGTGTGAGAAGATTGGAGGAGTTGCTTAAAGTGGCCCTGACCAATAAAAACACCCCCTAATTTTGAATTTGCCATTCTGAAGAAGCATTACTTGATGTAAACCATGCCTCACACAAAAAAAACTCTCAGAAGACCTACGTGTAAGAATTGTTGACTTGCATAAAGCTGGAAAGGGTTACAAAAGTATCTCTAAAAGCCTTGATGTTCCTAAGTCCATGGTACGAGCGACTGTCTATAAATGGAGAAGGTTCAGCACTGCTGCTACTCTCCCTAGGAGTGGTTTTCCTGTGAAAATGACTGCAAGAGCACAGCGCAGAATGCTCAATGAGGTGAAGAAGAATCCTAGAGTGTCAGCTAAAGACTTACAGAAATCTCTGGCACAAGCCAACATCTTTGTTGGCAAATCTACAATGGGTAAAACATTGAACAAGAATGGAGTTCATGGGACACTGCAGAGGAAGCCACTTTTGTCCCCAAAAAAATATTGCTGCACGTTTTAAGACTTGCAAAAGAGCTCCTAGATGGCCCACAGCACTACTGGCAAAATATTCTGTGGACAGATGAAACCGAAGATGAGTTATTTGGAAGAAAACACAACGCTATGTGTGGAGAAAAAAAGGCACAGCACACCAACATCAAAACCTCATCCCACTGTGAAGTATGGTGGAGGGAGCATCATCATCTGAGATGCTGTGGTATCAGAGCAATTGACACCAGACATCCCAAGAATATTGCTGGACTTAAACAGTTTTGTAAAGAGGAATGGTCCAAAATTCCTCCTGAGCGCTGTGCAGGTCTGATCTTCACTACAGAAAACATTTGGTTGAAGTTATTGCTGCCAAAAGAGGTCAGCCAGTTTTTAAATCTAAAGGTTCCAATACTTTTTCTACCCTGTACAGTGAATGTTTACATAAAGGCTCAATAAAAACATGAAAAAATGTCTGTCTGTTTTTGCACCATTAGTTTAAGCAGACTGTTTGTCTATTGTTGTGACTTAGATGAAGATCCGATCACATTTTATAACCAAATCATGCAGAAATCCTAGTATTTCCAAGGGATTCCAATACTATGTGTTAAATGAAGTGTCAGTAAGTGTAACATAGTTGTATAAATATTACAGAATTTAACTAGGCCTGCTCTTAATATCTAGAAAAAGAAGTTTCCGTGGTGGAGTGCCAAGCCGTCAGAGAGAAAGCTGAGTGAAATGGTGGCACTATTGGCTGATGATGAGAAGGATTTAGAAATGCAGTGCAAGGTGACAATTTTCATTTTCACTTGCATAATCCTTATTGTAATAATTCTGTATCAATTTCATCCTGCAGGACTAAAATGTTTTATAGGTTTTGAATTATACAACAAATAATACTTTTTCTTTTCAGATGATTGAAGTGACACTTGACATGTACAAAGATCTCAAGGCTCTTCCAGCAGACAAAGGTTTAATAACAGTTAAAATTGTTGTTTTTTATTTTCAGTGTGTAATCAAGAGATCAGAGAGAATCTAGAAAAAGGCCCCAGAGACGTTTAGTCAAATTTACTTCTGAGCTGAGGACAAAAGTAGCTGACACAGGGTGATACACAAACATCTGTCTAAGGATCTGAGTTACGCTCATACTTAAATATTTCAGGCCACATGTCATGAGGCATCATTCAATCCACTACACTTTACACATATAGTATGTTTTTTTTATAAACAAAGACATTTCCAGTCTTGCACATAATTATATATAAAAAACTAATAAATAATAACCAATCAATCAACTAATCAGTCCTAATACAAACAGGAATGGGGATTGCGTTTTATGCTTCTACTTGCTATTGCTTCATTTAGGGTATATGTCTTGGTATGACCATAAAGGTTTTCTAAGATCACATTTGGCAGGGGCTTTCTTTCATGGCTGCTCAGGACAAGGATGAAGCTCATCTGTTTCTTAAGGAAAAAGGCCATACCAAGTTTAACCAAGAACACATGACCATGACAGTATAGGACATCAGCACAATATTGTTATTAATTTTTTTATTATAGTTTAATTTATACCAGACATGTTCAAAGTGCAGCCCGGGAGCCATTTGTGGCACGGGTTGAGGTTTCACATGGCCCTCAGTTTCTATGACAACTTTTCACTGACTTTCGTACAGTGTTTCTGTAGTTTTGTCTGTACTTTTGTGCATCTCATCTTCTATTCGGTGCCGTGTATTTTTTAGGTTAGTTTGTCAAAAAATAATTGCAGTTACAGTTTTTACATTTAAAGATGTTATTTTGTTGGGACTTCTTTTAGATTGTGTTCTCAAAGAAAACAATTCATAATTGTTTGGCTTTAAAAACCATAATACTTATAGAACAGTGTTAAACCTATACTGTATATGTGTTCAGTTACTTAACATCAGGAAGAGCTTTTGGCCCTTGAACTTGTGCACATCTTCAAATCTGGCCCTCTTTGAAAAACGTTTGGATACCCCTGATTTATACAATACATTGCTAAAGTCTTGGAGGAGCTTTAAACAAGGCTATGAACAAAGTACAAAAATACATATTTGTTTAAAAAAAAAAAAAAACACTTCTGCCATGGCAGAACGTACACATCTGCCATGGCAGTGATCTTATCTTGCAACAGTAAAGATAGTGCCCAGACCTGGACTCAAACTGTGACTTTTATAGTTGGGGGATAAATGTTTTTTCCAGTGAGCCACAGAACCTTTTGTTTCACAATGGAAAAGATTCTCTCAGGAAAACAGAGAATTGAACAAACACAAATGTTTAAATATTCTGTAGATACGCCGCATGCAGCGGTCGTAGATCAACCCATGAGACAGAGAACATGTTTTTATGAAGGCTAGGTCGGGCAAACTCCAAGAGCCAATCACCTACACTGAGGTTTATATATGGAATAGGAGACCTTAAAGGACATCTGTCAGAGACTTTGGTGCCAGGGTGTTCAAATATAGACCAATTTTGCCATTTCCTAGACCTGACTGCAAGGATCAGGTTACACATTTAGGACAAAGTGTAAACCTACATGTAAACCAGTAGTCATTTTGAATATCTAACACAAACATTTCATAATATTAATAATCACAATAGAAAACATAAGCATACTTTTGCAGTTTGTCCTTACAGTCCTCAGTACATCCAAATCGGTGTGTACCAGAAAACTGTTACTAATATCAGTTTGTATTGATATGTTGCCCTGTCTTCTTTCAGCTGTGGAAAAACTAAAAGGAATTGTGAAGATGAAAAGCTCAAAGGAGAAAGTTCAACCACGACCATCGATTTTAATGAGTGAAATGTCAACTAGTCTGTGTGTTTCAGTTAGCCCATATGAAGCGACAAGCCCAGACCTTGGTAAATTTATTTAGCCACTCTCTGTTTCACTGTCATTATGAAAAAACAAGTCATTTCCTCAAATGTGGACAAATGTTCATATCCAGCAGGCCAAGATCATTGTCAGACCAAGCAAAAGGATGACAGTAGTGCTATGAGCTTAGAGAAAATACCCGTGTCTGTAAAGAGTGCATCATGCCCAAGCCACTCACTCGAGAATCCAGCATCTGAAGTAGAAGCAATAATTATACAAGGTAGGAGTTAAATTTTAACATTTAAATGTCCTTTAAATCTGGTTCTGATTTTATGTAAATATTTTTATAGGGTCAACTACAGAAAACCTCAGTCACTTGTCCAGATTTTTAACAGTGAAGGGGATGGACAAACCAATTATTGGTGGGTGTTCCATCTGACATGTCGGGGCAACAGTGGTGCAGTGAGTTAAGCATTTGCCTTTAACCGGAGGGTAGCCGGTTCAAATCTTGCCCAAAGTGCATACTGTCGTGTCCCTGGACACTTCACCAACGTTGCCTACTCACATTGTGGCTAGTTGTTTACCATCCAACATGTAATCTTTCATAGCATTTAGTTTTGTAGTGGTACAAAAGAAGTAAGTGTGGAGGCAAAAATATCTACTGAAGTGACGAGCAAGTCGAGAGATTTAGCCAGGAAGCAGTCTAACTCAGAGTACAACAGTAGTCTGAGTGAGAGGCTGTGCCCAAAAGCACATCCGAACTTTGGCTTATCTGACTCCCCCACAGTGACCTTGGGTGCCAGTTTAGACCTCTTTGGGCATCTCCCCATGTCTCAGAGTGACAGGAAAAAACAAATGTACACATGAAAGTGACAGGAAACGACATGAGTGTCTCTTAAGGCTGCATATGTGTTATCAAGGCAAAGAGTGTGTCTAGGTGTTTTGTGGGTGCACTTTAGAGTGTACTGTATAACAACTCTGTGACCTATGAGGCCTCTGACCTTTTTTCCATAGCAACAAATTCCTTTCTGGGGCACAGGTTGCACAATATTTAATAAACACAATATTCAGTACTTTATATTTGGACACCCAAGTACTAAATGTACGGTAATGTTAAGAGTAATCTATGTAACTATGATTAAGTTACAGTAATATAAGTAATATAAATAATATATTGTTAAAAATACATTTTCCGATACATAAGTTAAATATCATTCTCAATTTTAGGTCTTTGTTTGATCTGGGAGTGCCGGATTGTGTCTCTCAAGCACCAGAAAACCTTTTACCTTTGTGAAAGCTGCAGCCAAATCCTCTTGTACAGAGAGATGTTTGAGCATATGGCTAGCACTGAACACCAGGCAAAGTACATAGTAAGTGGTGGTAATTCTTGATTCATGATAGTGTTCCCAGACACTTTTAACTAAATGTTTGTGCGTCAGTTGAGACAGTACCCAAGGTTTATGTACTGGATAGAGGAGGACCTACCTTCTGAGATGGCAGATGAGCTAATAAATGACATTGCAGACTGGGTCTCTTGCAGAGAAACATCAATGGATGCACAGGTGCTGTTTGGTTTGTGACTGAATTTTATAGTAAAATGCATATCTATGTGGTAAATGAGCTGCTTTCTCTTATAGGTGGTACTTTTGAGTGAAGAGTGCTTTGAGTGGGTACGAACAGCGCCCTTTGATAAAGGTAGCTGTATAACAGTATATAATTTTTTAAATATTTTTTATCAGCAGACAAAGATATTAAGATACAGTATTTATTTGTCTTTATTTTATCAGCTTTGAAGGTGGTGCAAAGGATCAGAAAAGAAAAGAAAACCACCTTCCTTCCGCTCATTGTCACATCAGAACACGAAGGTGTATCCCATTGATTTCTTGTTGAGAGGATTTTTTGCATGTTATTAGTATTTTTTAATATCTTAATGTTTTGTATATTAATGTAAACAGTGGAGCCAAGAGAGCAGCAAGACATTCAGCCAACACTGGATTCATTAAAAACCACTTTAACAGGTATCCATTATCATGCATATAATATAAATGTCTATTGTAATGACTAAAATCTACAGCTATAAATATAAATTCTTTTTATTTTGCACTTGCATCTTTTTGTACATCTTCAAAATCAAATGGAAACATCTATCTTAAAAGAGGCTGGCAGGAAAACGGATACAAATGATGCAAAACAAGATACAACACATCTAGATGGAAATACTGCCAGTTTTGACGCTATGTCATGTACCAGTCTTACAGAGTACAACAAAATGCTTTCTCCTCAGATTACAGAACCGTCCCTCGTCTCTGAACCTCAAAGTTCTGCTTCACCAAATCTCCCAAATCAACCAGAAGATGTGTCGTCCTGTTCTGCTACTGACTATTTGTACTCAAAACAAAACTTGTCAGGGTCACCCAAAGATGAGCACCAAGGGCAATTACAACCCGCCCATAAGGCTTGCTTTAACATCCCCAGTCCATTAAGCCTTGATTCAACAGTAGTGTCTCATGTTGACACTACTGGGACAACATCCTCAGTGAGTCTCAAAGATACAAACAAAGATGCGGCACTTGGGACCCACATTCAACTAGAGTCATCATTAAACTGGGAGTCCTGTTCATCCGCTACAGTCATTTCAAACACAAAACAATCTGATGATAATGCTACCAAATCTGTTGAGGATGACAAGATGACAGAAAAATGCTCACCACAAAGTAGCAGTGATTCAACAGGAGAGTCTTCTTCTGTTAAAACAGTTATGGCATCTTTCATGGTCGGCAACAACACTCCAGAAAACCCAGCACTTGAACCTGATATTCAAGATGAAGCTCCAATGGATTTGCATCACCTTAAAATGTTAATAGATCTTGTTAAAACTGCGAAATCCATGAGGTCTGCATCCAACCAAACATCAGTTAATTTAGTGGAGTCTTCAAGTGAATCATCTGAAAGCAATGCACAAATGTGTGAACCACCAAAAAGTACAAGATGGGATCTTGAGCAACTACTGAATGCAGACACCGATGCGGACGGTAATGCCGAAAGTATGTTGATTGAGGACCAGAGCACCACTCCTAATGTTACTGCTGAATTACCTAACCTAAATTCTGAGGTTAATTTATTTTTAAGCAGTAATGTATCAAAAGTGAATACAGAGAAGCCTGCCAGTGTTAGCATGACTGTTGTTTCAAGTGAACTACAGACTCAAGAAAATCTCACTGAAAACATTAACATCCCACAGCTATCACAAGGGGAGGGTTTTCAGTTGCAGAGTAAAGTACTAGAGACAGAATCCAACATCCAAGATCCACATTTCCAAAACCAGGCACAATCATCCAAGACTCCTGTACTGCAGACAGAAGTCCAAATACAAAAAGTAAAGCTGAATAACTATCTCCCACATTCTCTGAATTTAATGCCATTACAAGTACCACCGTCAGAAGTCCATTTTGCACCCACGAAGGGCCAGCGACCACAGGTGCAATCAAACATGGAGACTGTTCACTTGCAAATCCACCAGTTCCAAAGTCAAGTCTTACAAGAAGACCAAAGCCAGGTGTTTCAATTACAGTCACAAACCCAGCAGATCAAAGCCCAGATGCAGCAGGTGCCCATTAACTCTCTTGTTACTTCCAGACCACACAACACAGGGCATTTTAATAGGGGCCACTATGAAAGACATAATCAAAGTATTCTAAATACAAGCATTCAAGGTCAAGGTCTCCCAACAACTAATGCAACAACAGCCCCAGTATCCACATTCCCGAGTAACACAATGGTGGTTACAGGAGGGTATGGCCAGTTTTTCCAGACAGCCTATGTAACTAATGAAAATGGTTATCCAAACACGAATGCACAATATGTGTACTCTCACAGCTCTGCTTATCCAGGCCAATTTTACAAACAGCTGCAAGCACAACATTACACATCTATGCAGCCATTTGGGCAAAGTTTTCAAAATCCAGAGGTCTCCTCATGGTTTTATCCTAACACACAGTTGCAGTCAGTAGCTCAGACATATTCTGCATTGACAAATTCAGCGGCCTCTTCTGTGGGTGGGACCAGTAATATGGCTTATTCAAATGCAGTTCAGCTCAACACTCCCAATAATCAAAGTTACACTAATGATTACAACAGAGGACAAGAATACAACGGAGTTTTAATGCAGAATCGTTCTTTTACTCAGTCATTTGCTCCAGCCTCAATGAACTCGCAGTTCTTTCCCAATAGGCAGTAGACAGGGCTTTTAACGCAACCAACATTTTGTCCCTGAAACCATTCAAAGACCAAAGACGTGACACATCTTGGGTCAGTGTTGTGATTTTGTATACTTTTGAGAAAATGTGAAACTTACAGTTTTGATTGTCAATTTTATATATTTTATCTTGTTAATTATTCCAGTTGTGCAACCCTGATCTTATGCCATGTTCAATATTGATTTAAATGTTTATATTTTTCTCTTAATAAATATGTAGGTCCACCACAACATTGCCTTTTTACTCATAACCTTTTCCGTACAGTTGGCCTCTACATGGTACACACTTTTTGTGGGATAGAGACTTTGTGGGACAAATTTATTTATTGTAAAAATACAATTTCTAATAAAAGTATTTCCATTAAATATATATTTTTTAATGTAGGCCAGCGTTTGATGAAATTCTGAATTTGTCTCCTGAGTGTCAAGCCAATGGGCCAATAGGGGACATGTCTCAGAATCTTTTTATATACAGTATATACTTTTGTTTTTCCTACAAACTGTCATCTATTATAGATGAGTATAACCACTGGGCCCAAACATTTTGTAGAAATTTATGGGTTATTTTCCATGAGCAGCAGGTTTGCTGATGGTTGGAGACAATGTAGGGGTAAGGATGAGGATTTCCAGGGCAGATTATTTTAACTGAGCCTAGCATATTGGGAGCACACAGAGTGTACAGTAGCCTATGTAAACAAGGCCATATTTAACACATTTAGCTTATTAAGCCTATAAAAAAATTCCCATTCCCATCCCAGGCCCCCTCCAGCTGCACTCTTGCTCTGTCTCTGTATTTATTGGGTTAGAGAAGTTAACAGCTTGGGTAAAATAATAAAAGGCTAATTAGAAATGTTGAACCTTTGACCCAAACACTATTGGATGTGTTATAGACTACTAATAATTTTAATCCGTTTATGCTTGCTATACAAAAAGTAAAGCTGTTCTTCTGAAGACCTGAAGTAAGATGCATGTGAACATTATTTTATGCATTATCATGTTCTGTACATGTCTTCTTATCTAGTTCATACAGTTCCTTTAATATACGTTTACATTGTAAATCAAAGTTCAAGGAAAAACTGCTAACAATATTGCTGACTCAAGATGTTTAGTACTGTTGAACTAAAAGATGTGTATTAGTATTAATCTGACGGTGGACACTGAGCTGCCACAGTTTTTATGGTCCTGTTTGTTTCAATGTATGACGTAAATTTTACAGTATAAGTACTGCTGTGACTTATTACCAGACAGACTCTCAGACGCTGTGATTCTCAATAAAGTCTTCGAAGAACAGACGTCGTCAAGTGTCTCTATTGCCCACAACAATATTCAAACAGTCCTCCTGAGCCGCAGGAAGTTTCAGGACAGAGTGAAGTCTTCATTTGGCTCCGACCTCCTCTCTGTTTGTAGGGAGCTGTGGGTAGGGCAGTGACTTGAGTGGACCAAGTGTAGCTAACTTTTGAGCTTGAGAAAATATTTATTTAATTAGACTGTTGTGTAAAAACGGCTGCTCGGGGTAAGTAAATCTTCCTTTATGCCAAGGTTGTTGGAAGTTTTTGCCGTTTTATTAAGATTTTTTAGTTAACCAACGTAGCTAGCTACACGTGTAGGTTAACAGAGCTTCTGCAGCGAGCTATGTAATCCCGTGCTCTTCATGCTCACCTAATGTTGCTTACATTAGTAACAATATTGCGGCCCTATTGCAAAAGTCTTAAAAACTGCGCTAACGTCAGGTTTTAGTAAGCCGCCAGCCACTGTTAATATCTCAAGTAGTCTCCAGCTAATTATTGTAACCCAATGAGCATGTTTCTTCTCATGACAATATCTTGTCGTTAATTGCATAATTAGTATGAGTTCGATTTGATTCATTAATTCAGCCTAACTTTGCTTGAATAGCATCATGTGATTTAGTGCAAATTTTTATATTGTCTTTTTATTGAATAATGACATTTTTAAAACATACTAACTTAAACTGAACAACGTACACAGCAGTTTGTTAGTTTTGGTCTGATCTTTATAAACTTTTAAGATATCTACGATGTTAAACATGAACAAGTTTATATGAAAGGTGGTGCACCGCCATCTGGTGGCAATGGGATATAACAACGCTTTGTAACTTTAAAAAATTACAGTTTTGCATACAAAACACTACTAAGGTCTCATACAACCCCAGAACCATCTCTATATTTTTTCATGTTCTCAATGAGTTGAAGGAGATCAGTGTTTTATGAGGGTCTAGCATGTTCAGACTTTAAAATATTTAAAACATTTAATGCAGTACGTGGGTTGTTGCTTTTTCGGTATTGCTCATGTCTGTCTAGGAGAGTGCTGAGTCTGACAATGCCTACTACTGTAGCAGTATTTTGCAGTAATGTCATCTCTCACCTGAGAAACCTTTTCCCTAAAGGCTACTTTTAATGATTAAAATCTGTCACTGATATTTTCATTAGGTTTTTTTTTGGTGTCATGGAAAGTCTTTTGTAAGTGTAAAAGAGCTGATTTAGCCCACTGGTATTGGTTTGACCTGTCTGAATTGGTAAATAGAAAAAACAATAATATTACCATTTTGATTTGTATGCAGGTGGTGATTATACAGAGGCAGGATGTTGCCTGGGGCACATCAAGGTAACCCTTTTTACTTTTGGTAGATGAGGGGAAAGACCAAACGCAAAAATTCATACACTTTTGGCCTTTGGGTTGTAGGGAATTCAAATCAGAGTGAGCTGTTTAAGTCACTGAAAGCACATCTGAACAACAGAAAGAGACTGCAGCCCTTCATTGGTTTGTAACATATCTTAAGTCTGTAATTTTTCTGAATTTGTTTAGGTAATTTTTTCTCTTCATTTGTCTTCAGGCCTGAGCAGCATAATTGAATGTGTGAATGGAGGTACACCCCAAAGAGATGCATTCTATATTTGTGAGGTATGCATGTGTCGTCTTGACAAGGCAGATATGCGGAATCACATCATGGGAAGCCTCCATAGATACAAATACATTGTAAGTTTCAATATTGGGATGGTTTTGGAATAGTTGATTATAATTAATAATAGTTTTTATTTGTCTGATAGAAAGCCAGGCACTCTGAACTGATATCCGAGTGGGGAGAAGACTCATGTCTATCAAAGCTAGCCTGGCCGCTGATGGACATAGCCAAAAAAATTGAGGAAAAAGAGGGACCAGGAAATGTTCAGGTGTGTTGTAATGGGAAACACAGACAATCGTTATGCATTTTTACATTATTGTTAAGCTTCTTGTTTCTTCTACATATTACAAGCCTTGGTGTTGGTCAGGGACTTTTCAAACACACATTTTTCTTGGTCATATCTCTTTGCACCCTAATTCAAAGGTGGTGGAGTTTGACAAGGCCTCATACCAGCAGATGGAAAGCCCAAGTAGTAATGGTTAGTGTATTTTTCAGTGTTTGTCTATGCAAAACATTTATGCATTCATGTGCTCCTTTGATGTTCTTGTAACTGGTGGTATGTATGGTGGTATGTGTAAAAGCTGGCAATTAGTAAAAAAGTCATCTTCATAATATTGTTAAAAAGGTCAACAAAGTATAAAGTTCGCATTCACTACTGTAGTTTTTTTTTTTTTCTTTTTCTTTTAACTAGTTAAATTGAAATTCACCCAGTGTACGTTTTGTGCCAGACCCAAGTCTGGATAAATAAACCTATGTTAAATTATACACTGAACAAAAATATAAACGCAACACTTTTGCTTTTGCTCCCATTTTTCATGAGATGAACTCAAAGATCTGAAACTTTTTCTACATACACAAAATAACCATATCTCTCAAATATTGTTCACAAATCTGTCAAATCTGTGATAGTGAGCACTTCTCCTTTGCCGAGATAATCCATCCCTCCTCACAGGTGTGCCATATCCAGATGCTAATGAGACAGCATGATTATTGCACAGATGTGCCTCAGACTGGCCACAATAAAAGGCCACTCTGAAATGTGCAGTTTAATCATACAGCACAATGCCACAGATGTCGCAAGTTTTGAGGGAGCGTGCAATTGGCATGCTGACGGCAGGAATGTCCACCAGAGCTGTTGCTCGTGAATTGAATGTTCATTTCTCTACCATAAGCCGTCTCCAAAGGTGTTTCAGAGAATTTGGCAGTACATCCAACCAGCCTCACAACCGCAGACGACGTGTAACCGCAGACGACGTGTAACCGCAGACGACGTGTAACCGCACCAGCCCAGGACCTCCACATCCAGCATGTTCACCTCCAAGATCGTCTGAGACCAGCCACTTGGACAGCTGCTGAAACAATTGGTTTGCATAACCAAAGAATTTCTGCACAAACTGTCAGAAACTGTCTCAGGGAAGCTCATCTGCATGCTCGTCGTCCTTATCGGGGTCTCGACCTGACTCCAGGTCGTCGTCGTAACAGACTTGAGTGGGCAAATGCTCACATGCGATGGCGCCTGGCACGTTGGAGAGGTGTTCTCTTCATGGATGAATCCCGGTTTACACTTTTCAGGGCAGATGGCAGACAGCGTGTGTGGCGTCATGTGGGTGAGCGGTTTTCTGATGTCACTGTTGTGGATTGAGTGGCCCATGGTGGCGGCGGGGTTATGGTATGGGCAGGCATATGTTATGGACGAAGAACACAGATGCATTTTATTGATGGCATTTTGAATGCACAGAGATATCGTGACGAGATCCTGAGCCCCATTGTTGTGCCATACATCCAACAACATCACCTCATGTTGCAGCATGATAATGCACGACCCCATGTTGCAAGGATCTGTAAACAATTCTTGGAAGCTGAAAACATCCCTGTTCTTGCATGGCCAGCATACTCACCAGACATGTCACCCATTGAGCATGTTTGGGATGCTCTGGATCGGCGTATACGACAGCGTGTTCCAGGTCCTACCAATATTCAGCAACTTTGCGCAGCCATTGAAGAGGAGTGGACCAACATTCCACAGGCCACAATCGACAACCTGATCAACTCTATGCGAAGGAGATGTGTTGCACTGCATGAGGCCAATGGTGGTCACACCAGATACTGACTGGAGTCCCCAGACCTCCCAGTAAACCCCCCCAGTAAAAGAAAACTGTATGTTTCAGAGTGGCCTTTTATTGTGGCCAGTCTGAGGCACACCTGTGCAATAATCATGCTGTCTCATCAGCATCTGGATATGGCACACCTGTGAGGAGGGATGGATTATCTCGGCAAAGGAGAAGTGCTCACTATCACAGATTTGACAGATTTGTGAACAATATTTGAGAGATATGGTTATTTTGTGTATGTAGAAAAAGTTTCAGATCTTTGAGTTCATCTCATAAAAAATGGGAGCAAAAGCAAAAGTGTTGCGTTTATATTTTTGTTCAGTGTAATAATAATAACAGCATGCTAGGAGGCAGACGGTTTGCTGTTGTGACCCTGAAAGGAAAAAGCTTAATTGTATTCAAGTTTTTGGACAGCACGTAACATGCAACATTTCTTCCCTGTTTGTATTATTAAGATTTGTTTTTGTCAGTGTTTTATTTTTACTCTCTCTCTAAAAACCACAGCAGAAAATGTAATACATTTTTTAAGAGATACCCTGAGGGAGAGTGAACCTGAAATCTCTGAAATAATAACCAAAATATGGGACCAGACAAAGTCACCATCGCAGAGAATTGTCTTATACAGCCCTCGGAAGAAGTCTGAAAAGTCCTCTACAGAGATTCAAATCTCACCACAACATAGTAATGTATTACCAAGTCCACCAGATGCATTTAAAGGCGGCAGTAGCAGCAGCAGCTTTCTTAATGCCTATACAGGACAAGCGCCTCTTACTGGTAAGTCCAAAAATATGTGTCTGCCTCAAGAAGAGAAATACATGTGTATAGTGAGTTTTGTTTGCGCCAGGTCTTGCGAGGGTCGTCGAGTGTAAAAGTGAAGATGGTCAGACATATTGTTTCTTATGTCACTGCTGCCGGGTTCGGTTCCACAAACATGACTTTATTGATCACCTGACCAGCACCTCCCATATCGCCAACTACCTGGTCAGTATTGGCATAAATATTCTCTTTAACAACTATAAAATAAACATAAAAATATGCATTTGCATAGCTGGAATCTCACCCTGAGCAGTTGGATTCAGTGGATATAAATGACTGTTATCAGGTGGAGTTACTGGCTCAAAACTTGAAAAAGGAAGAACACACCACAGAATTAAAGGTACCTTTTCTGTACAACGCATTATATTTTTGTGACTAAATGCCTTAATTAAAATTATTGTAACCTGCTTTTAGGTGGTGCAAATACCAGAATCCCTCTGTATTCAAATGCTTGGCAGGAGTTACCACTGGTGTAAGTACAATCGCATTTCCAAAATATTCTCATGGATCTAATTGCTTTTATTTTTTATAACTGCTTCCTACTGAGAAAAATCATTTTGATTTTTTTTTTTTTTTTTGAAACTGTGTTTCAGGTGTTAAGACACTTGGGTGCAATAATGCAGATTTTCCTGTAAAATTTAACAGAGATGTCAAACGTAAGTGTTTTTCAAAAGTTGTTTTTATGAAATTTTAGTTAGTTAAACATTTTGTGCATTTCATTTCAGGACAAAAAATGACCACGTTCTCACACCAAAAAGCTCCAAGGGAGTCTAATGCGGTGCAGTTACAAAAAAAAAAAAAAAAGAAGAAATGGAAGACACAAAAAAACAATCCTGTGTTTAAGGTCACACTCCCTGTTACTCAAGGTTCACTGCTTATCGAGAGGACATCTTTCAGCAAAGACAACCTTCCTCTTTCACTTAAAAATTCAACTGCAGTTGATTTAGTTCCAAGTCCTTCATCCAATTCCAAGTGTTCTCAGGATCCACAGGATTTTAACCTGGACTGTTCCTCTGAGGTCTTTGACACTACTTCAGAAAACACCACACTTGATGTCAGCTCACAACTGTATGACTTCCCTGAGCATACAAATGAATACATCAAACAAGAAATGGATTTCAGAAATGATCAGTGGATTAACCAATTTGAGGACCAAAATGTTAATAGTAAAATAAACATTGACTCAAATGTTGGATTGTGTGCAGAGGATTTAAATGCACACTTGTATAAGGAAAATGCAAAAGGATCTGAAGGCCATGCGCTTATACTTTCCCACAGTGAATACTGGCCATCCTACGGATTTTTGTGTCCAGTAGGCACAAGAGAAAAGGAGAGATGTGCAGTTGGTAATCCATATTTCCATCAACAACCCAAGTACTCTTTACCAGATTACTTTCATCAGCAGCATATGTACTCTTCAGGGCATTTCGTTGGTGGTTGCAGGATCAACCCTCAAGCAGGGGATTTCTTTTCCCATAATAACAGCATTATACTCCCTGATCACAGTCAGTCACACTCCAGTTGTTACGCCAACACTCATCACTACTCTTCATGTCAGGGCAGCTCTGGATGGGGGACATACCAGTCACAAGCATCTGAAAAAACTCAGTGCTACGGTCCTGACTGTGTTCTTCCTTACACATGTACTGGTTATGCAGGTGGGATTTCAGGAAACGCTTATGAAACAGGAACTTCCAGTGCAATGTATAATCCTATGTCCGATTTCCACTCTAGCCATGGGTGCCCATATTAACACAGTGAGTTTTACAATGGGTTCTTATGGGAATTGGAATCTAAATAGTATCCTAGAAAAGTATGCATTCACTTTGTGTTCACCTTACATATAACTTTGCTGTTTTTTTTTCTTTTTTTTCTTTAAGCGTTCACGTGCTTAAGCACTGGGTTTTAAGATGCTATGCATTATCATTTGTCCCTAAAAGCTGCTGGCTAGGTGAGGATGTAGTTCTATAAGGCGCTACCTGTGACTTGAAGAGATTACTAGTTATTTCATTTTCATTAAAATCTACAACTTTTTTTAAATACACTAAATGGGATTAGATTCTTTTATGGTTGCCATATCATTGACAGTATATAAACATATATAATTACAACAATTGGATTACAGTGAGATCTTGTTATATTCAATACTACATAATGTTCAGTATTTGATTTACATTCAGCTATAGAATACCCATGCTACTTTTGTTAAGCATAGTTGCCAGAAACATGCCAGTATAAATATAAATGGCTGTATTTATTTATGAAGGCAAAAGTTAAGTTGATTACGTTGTAATTTCTGCCCTGTTTAGCGAAATAAAGATTTTACTTGGAAAGACGTAAGTATAGTAGTTTGCATATAATAAAAAAGTGCGTGTGTCGAATTAAATATGCTGCTGTTGCCTCAAAAACAATAAAAAGCAAAACACTTTACATGACTATGCAAATTCCCACTAGACGTAAACGCAGCATAGATGACGCAGTTTTGATGCGGAAGTGTTCATTGCAATCCTGCAAGCCCTACAGCTGCACCGAGGAGATTGCGCACAAGCTAGTGAAAATAGTCTGTCTTTAACATTGGAAAACCCCTTAAATATTCCAATTTAATGGCAAAAATTACCTTAGTTTGCAAATAGGGGATTGTAGATATCATTTGGGAGCTCTTAGTCGCATCCCTTTTTCCAATAGACCTTTTGTAATCGGTCGACATGTCCGCTTTTTCTGAAGCGGCTCTAGAGAAGAAACTATCCGAGCTTAGCAACTCTCAGCAAAGTGTGCAGACGTTGTCGTTGTGGCTTATTCATCATAGAAAACACTCGAAGACTATTGTCAATGTTTGGTTTAACGAATTAAAGAAAGGTAAGATTATATTTGTTCACAGGTTGTTTACAGTTAAACGAGAGTAAGTTCACTGTCATTAGCAACTCCTGCTAAAGCCCCTCTCACATAAGTAAAGCCAGCTACGGTGTCCCCACAGTTTATTTAAGGCCGTGTTGGAACCACTCATCGTCTCTGAGCACGTAATGTTTTTGAATACAAGATAAGCAAACTGTATATTAAATATTATTTTGGAATTTAAAAATGCATAAAAATGAATAATTACCGTTACCTGTACACTTGTTGAAATATACCAGTTGTGTTGTAGTAGCGTCTTACCCTTACCTAAAAACAGTTGTTTTTGGCTGGACTGGGATCTACAGATGTCTATAAATTTCCCTCCTCTTTAAAAACACGACTTATACTTACATTGTTTTGAAAACGTTTATTCAAAAAGACTAGTCCTATAAAGTGCTTCACTGAATCCTATCTATGTCACAGCTCAATTCCTTTTAATACACAGCATGTAGTGTATGCAGCCTTTTTGGGGATATAGTTTAAGAGAACATTATATTGCTAACACATCAAAAGTACTGGCACAGCTTAGAGTAAAACAGCCTAGCAATATCTCCAGAGTATAGTCTATGTTTAGAATACACATTGTCAATAAGCACTAGGCACTGGAGCACATTTCTCTGGAGCTTATTGGGGATCCCACAGTTGTACACTCAACAAATGGCTTCAAATTGTATTAATGCAGGGCAGCATTATTATATTGGTGATATGAAAAAGGTGGCATTATTGATACTTCTCACTGTTAGCATTTATTATGTTACTGCTTTATTTGAGAGCTCAATTATTGTAACAAAAACAAATGTTGTTCCAGCCCAGGTATCTCGTAAGTTGACCTTCCTTTATTTGGCCAATGATGTCATTCAAAACAGTAAGAAGAAAGGACCAGAGTTCACGCAAGACTTTGCACCAGTTATTGTTGATGCATTCAAACATGTGCACAGGTAAAGTGTGTTTTAAATACATCTACAATGCGCACACCTGCAATATAATGTCACACTTTTTTAGGGAGGGCGAGGAAGGATGTAAAAAACAGCTCAGTCGGGTGTTGTCGATTTGGCAGGAGAGAGCTGTCTATGAGAACAACCTGCTCAATCAGCTGTCACAAGTCTTAAGTAAGTTCCTTCATATTGATTTGTTGTCGTTATCTTTTTAAATAGTCCTCATTATGTAGAGGACCTATGTATTTGCACGTATGTAACAAAAAACGTTTTATTTGTGATTTTTTTTTTTTTAATATTAATTTTAGATGAAGAAAAGAAGCCTAAGAAAAGATCTTATGAGGAGATCCACCCTGATGATGAAGACTTTGCTTCACAGAGCTCACCAACCGAGCCACCACAGGTTAGGCTTGAACAAAGTTAATCCCCTGAGGCCACGTACCAGTCCAGTTAGGATTTTTTATCCTTGCTAGTGGCGCAGTGGTTTAAGTGTGACATCCAGAGGGTCGGCAGAAGCTCATAATGTTGTTGTGTCCCTTGGCAAAGTACCCATATTGCCCACTCCAATCACAGTATGTGGCTGGTTGCAACAGAAAAGTAGTAAAAAAATGTCCAAGTTACTGTGTGACTGGTTTGCTGTGGCAACCCCAAATAAGAAAGGGAGCAGCGAAAGATAAAGGAAAAAAAAATGGTTTGCTGGTCATTTCCAATTTCATATATTTGTTAACATGTACAGTACATAGTATGGATGATAAAGCCTCTTGTCTCACATGATACAATATTTGTTTTTACAAGAATGCTCATGTTACAGAGTGGAAAATGAGTCATTCTGATTGCACCATGTTTATGGAAGAGGGGCTATTCTACCTTTTTCAGGAAAACCTCAAAATGACTTGGAGGCTAGATATTTTAATTCTTTTAAAGCCATGTATTTTTGTAGATAATTTATTAATTCAGTTTAATCAAGGTCAAGATTTATTTATATAGAACATTTAAAAAACTACCACTACTGCCCCAAAGTGCTGTACAGGTTCAATAAAACCTAAAATAAATAGACAGAATAAAACAACACTAAAAACACAATTTATGACTAAAAACACCTAAAACCAGACATATTGATATCTGAATACAAATGTACAGCTGAAATGGAAAATATGAGGATTTGTCCTAGCCTAACTTTGTCGAAGTCACTGTTTGTTCAGTACTTTCTTTTTTGATTTTCAGACAGCAGAATTAATCCGAGCTCTACAGGAGTTGGAGAATGCAGCATCTAGTGATTCTGTTTTGAGGCAGCGCATCTCGTCACTTCCTGCTGAAGTGCAGGATACGTCATTGCTTCAGAGAATCACAGGTAAAAGCTCTGCATTTGGGACTGGATGTACAGACTTGTGGGTACATTTGCTACACTAAAATTATTATAATTGTTATGACTAGCTAGTCAGGAGGCTACAGGCTAGCTAGGAAATGAACTCAGCTGTAGTGTATATTACATGCTCCACCTGTATTAAAACATATTTACAATGCCACCTATTTACATTACTTCTAATCACTGCACCAGTACTTAAGGTCTGTCAATATAAGTATATACAGTATGTCACTCACGCAGATGCTGCTTTGTGCTTTGGTGCCTCAGATAAAGAGTCGGGGGAGAGGCTCTCCCGTCTGGTGGAGGAGGCCTGCATGCTGCTAGCAGACTACAGTGGTCGTTTGGCAGCAGAGATCGATGATCGAAGACAACTCACCCGCACACTAACAACTTTCCTTCAAAGTCAAAAAGACGGCCTGGCTCAGAATGAGCAGAAACTCGAAGTGCGTAAATCACATTTTTCTTTGTGTTTTGCTCATTACACTTTATTGTGCTTTGTGTTTGCCCTTTTTGCCTCCACATCTACATAAAACTCAAGAAAGGATCAGGGTTTTCTTTCCCAGTTCTTTTTTGTGATTTTTTTTTATTTGTTTTTGTTTTATTTTTAATGGTAAGTAATTAATTGGGACGTATAAAAAAACTATACACAATTTCAGCCTTAAATATTTGTGATAACCATAACTTTCTAGCATTTATTCACAGATACACGAGGATAAAGTATCTCTATACATTCCTTTGAAATAAAAAACTAATTGCAAAGAATAACATGAATCTTGTGAGTTATTGAAGTTTACAAAAATATCTGGTGAATTCTGTAGTCCTAATGGTATAACTTACACCAATATCTTTGACAAATGCAAGACACATGTTCTCTCACATTTGATTTGAAATACACTCTAAAAGCTGCTCAATAAGAAAATAATTTTTATATGACATCAAAATACACCAACTTTGTTATCAAAAGATAAGCAGCAAGAAACAACTGCCATTCATCTTTATGACAATAAACTAATTAATTGCCATTGAATCTGTATATGTAAGGTGCATATGTGCATTTTTTGCCTCCTCTGACATCCAGAAATGGACGCATATTGGGAACTACAAGGACCAGCTCTTCCTTTTCCTATAAATGGCAATATTTTAAAAATTAACAAATCAAGTGACTTATATATAAATCAGCATGTTTTCTTATCAAAATGTGTTTTGTTGTAAGAAAAGTGCATGCTTAAATTACAACACCATACCAACAAACTATTCAGACCCCCCCCCCCCCCCCCCCCCCCCCTTCTGATTTCATTTAAGCTGTAAGTGCTAACGCTCCATGCCTTTTCTTTGTAGGAATATAAACGCAAACTGGCACAAGTGACCCAGGTCCGGAAAGAACTGCGCTCCCGCATCAACAATCTTCCATGAGAACTGTACAGCTCTGAACTGACATCCACCGGCTAAAACTCCTCACCCCATCACAATTCATTACAATTTATTTCATTTAGGAAAGTTATTTTGTGTTTAAAGATACTGTTAAATCTGTCAGTATGATAATTTTTCCTGTGGATTTTATCTACATTTTTGAGTATATGTAAGTCAATATTTAGAACCATCATCGTGCCCCAGCCAAAAGCAAAATTACAGTGTGTTTTTGTATTCATACATACATACATACATACATTTATTCACAAGTCATTAGAGTACAGTACTGTATATCCTGTTTACATGTCATTTTATGATCTTCTGCAGTATTTTGCATTAAGGTCGTCTCACTGTTGTATGCTTTTGAGTATGTGACAATTCTCAATGTATTTTTTGCATCATGTATTAAAATAGGATCAGTTTGTTAGTAATGTGTGATAATGGCCTTAACTTAAAAGTTAAATATGGGTTCCCAAAACCAATATGTAATTGTATTTACATAGCTTCGTAAGATGTTTGTATACATCTTCAAATTTGCATGTAAATATAATGACATAACACTTGGCTTGTGAAATGTTCATTGTTACTTTGGGTTGCCACATAAACCAGAACATTGATTGAAAGATGCTGTTATGTTGTCTACTGCCATACTGTTTTAACCTTAGCTCTGCCTAGTGTAGGTGCCTCTTAAATGCTTGAGAAGTACCCCAGTACAAAAACAAACGCAACATCGTAAAGCAAACTGCGTTTTTGTACTTAAGAAACGGCTTCTTAAAACCAAATAAAAGTAAAGGTTTACACTTTTGTGGTGAGATGTCATTACAACCCAATCCGTTAGGCGGCATATATAGTTTCCATCCGATTAGCCTTGGTTTGGCCTGATTCTTGTTAAAAACTAAGAAAATACAGGAGGCCCATAATGAGTGAAATTAAAACCAATGTTGAAACTTGCACCTCATCCATCCATAAGTGAATCGCACTTTGAAGATTTCCGAAGACAATAAAACATTCACTGCCTATTTTACGCTTGCATTTATCATAGGAGTACACTATCACTACAGTAATTCTAGAGGTAACAAACTGTATTTGTCCAAGTTGGGTTGCCGTACCCTGGATAGCAAACAAATCGAGCTTGCGCAGTTTTTCATACAGAAGGAAAATAGAAGAGCGACACAGAGAAAAGATAAAATATATATTATATTCTTCCTAAAAACTTCAGTTGACCAAGTCCTCATGGTATCTGTAATTGGTCTGTAAACAATTATAAAAAACAAACCCTGTTCCTGGTTTATTAGCGTGCTCGAGATTAACGTTAGCTAAGTAAGTTAGCTGCAGAAGCTAACGTTTGCGTTGTTACGTTTCTGTTGGAAAGAGTGCAAAACATCAGATCGCTCCAATGGACAACTTTGAAACACCATACGAAGATAGCGTAGAGGTCGATTTCATTAATTGCGAGGTGAGTATAACCTTGTTCGCTTAACTGTTACCACGAGCAAGTCTTGTACATGGGCGACTTCCTAGTTTCATAGTTTAATACATAACGTTAATCACCATCGTTTCATTACGGACACAATTTATTTATGTTAACGTTAGATAAGTGATGTGGTAATGGGTGTGGTTTGTTTTTTATTCTGTGTTTTTGCTCGCGTTTTGCAGATTTGCAACAAATCCATCAGAGGGGAAACCTTGTACAAAATACATGTGACTTCTCCTGGACATTTAAAGGTACTGCGTCCATGACATAATGGTATTGGATTTAAGGGACAGTATGGTGTCTATTTATTGGTCTCATGAAATACAGTATATACAGGAAAATTCTTAAAACGTTTTACTTTGTCTTGTTTGGCCATACTGCCTTGTGGATGCCCGATCCCGTCAGATCTTGGAAGCTAAGCAGGGTAGGGCCTGGTCAGGACCTGGATGGGAGACCGCTGGGCAAATAACAGGAAGCCGGTGTGAGTGGTTGGTGGTGATCGGAGGGTCCGTTGGCACAGATGTGTGCAGCCACAATTCTGTCAGTCTACCCCAGGGGAAACTGTGGCTACAAAACGTAGCTTACCACCACCGACTATGGAGTGAATGAAATACCCCTTCCCTTCTGTGTAAAGCGCTTTGGGTGATTTGTGTCATAGGTAAAGCGCTATATAAATACCATTCCCTTCCCTTGTCTGTTTCTTACTGAAACTATATAAATTGAATTGAGTGGGTGAGAGAAAATAGACTTTTACATGATATTCTGATAATTTATTGGATCACACCTGTTTTTTGTCTGTCTTGGGATTTTTTGCAATTAAATAATCAATTGCTGCACTTGTGTACACAACACTTTTCTTGTTTTCTTTTGTTGCTGTGGGCCGTCACCTTACATGAGCTACCCTACGCCTGGCTCACAGTATTCTGACTTTGTGTTAAGACAGGATTTTACTGTGGAGATCTTAAGTGTAAAATAGTCTAATAGTGTCTCTTCTTTCTTAATGATCAATTTTCATATGATTGGGAAAGTGTTATAAGGTTACTTGTGCTTGACAAGAAGTCATAAATCTCCCTTCTTTTATCTCCATCTTCAGGCAGGACTTTTTAGGGTTGCTGCAACTGTGTCTGGTCACAGATGATTTTCGTTTCTCTATTTCCCATAAGTGACATTTTTGCCACTTTCATCCTAAGGACATCTAACCAATTAAAAAAAAGTGATTATCCTTTGGTCTGAACTAGACTAGAGTTGGTCAGACCACACCATTTTGAACTGTGACGGTGAGCTTTGCAAGGCTGACTATTTAGGCTGGTCAGAATTCACAAAGAGTTGATGAGCAGGTTAAGTATTTTCAAACGTGACTTTTTTTCAGGAGGATTGCTCATGGCAGCTCAAACAGGGAGTTGCATATCATTGAAGTTTTTTTCTACAAACTTCAAACACTTACTTAGATTGTGTTGTCTAAAAAAGGTAAAACAAACACTAAAATGGCAACTTTGCGATGCCACAAATGGATGCTCTCAAAGCTTTTGCAAGCATACCAAACCACTCTGCTTTTTTTGGTGTTCATTTTGGATTTTTGAACACCTGAATCCCATGATGCATGCAGCTTGTGTCTTTTCTTACTTAATACACAGCCAAAATTATGCAATTTCAGGAGTCCAACTAAATGTTCCTTCAATGGCTGCTGTTTTATGGCATGTAATGTAAATTCTTAAGAGGGACTAACCTTGAAACCCTCTGCAAACTATTCCTAAATCACTGGTTTTGCATCTTATTATTCACCTAACCTCATCCTTGCTCTTGCCTTCTCAGTGTGGCATTCCCAATATAAGCTGTTTGTCTGGACTGCGGTAACAGCTTATGCAAACTTTCCACAAATCAACTTTCAGCTTTCAGACTTGCAAGAAGGGAAGCAGAAATTTTCTGATGTTGACTTATGCCTTCTCATAGTAGAGTTAACTTTGTGCCATGCCAAACATGGATACATTGAGAGGATTGCTTCAGGAATGGCATCCTACATAAAAAACTATGCCAGACGCAATATGCAAACCACTGTGATTCGTTGGGGTGACCCTGAAGGAACCCGCTTAAATAATTCTTTTCATATAACTGTTTGCCAGAGTTTCAAATATCTTCGGATGAAAAGATTCAAATATTTTTTCAAGTGTTGGCAATACTAATCGAATGAAGATCCAATAATCTCTGCTACTTGAAATCTGGCACAGGGCTTTTGCAAAAAACTCATTAGAAGTGTAGTTTAAAGAAGAATCAGGTAAGAAATGCCCTGTTGGTCCTATTTGCCCCTTAGGTGACCTTTTCCGAATGTAATTTTTTTAGTTTTTAGCAATTGATAAAATCAGCATAGTACTTATTGACTTAATTTTTATGATTCTTCTTTTATTCCTGGCAGAATGAGGAAACCTTGGTTGCTGAGGGTAAGTCATTTTAATATCCGGTAAGATCTGTCCTAACTTTGGTTTGGTCACCCTTGAGTATTTTTTATACTTAAATTTAAGTGTTATATGGTTCTTAATAAAAGATCGTGTGCACTTTAAAATGTAGAAAAACTGTTAGCTGGAGTGTGGGACATAATTTTTGCCCTCTATATTTACCTAAACAATTTTATTAGAAACACTGCTGTCCATTTCTGATCTCACAAATTAAACACAAATAATTATTCAATCACAGATGAGCAACTACATGCAAGTAGATTTTGGCTTATTTAATAACTCCAACTGTGTGTTTAGATCATCAACAGTTAATGTCTAACAGTCTGGGAATATCAATGTTTGCACCTTACCTGTTGTTCCTGTGAAGGAGTTTGCTCCTTCATCTGTCAGCTTTGTGTTGTAAACACTCTGCTCCCCAAATTGTAACTATTGCCCCTTCCATAAAACGAACCACATTATCTCTGGTCATGAATTAATATTCTGAAAACATTAATTTGACATGTGCTGCATGTCTGAGATACAAATATTAGTAGAGAGTCCAGACCCGGTTCTGACATTGTTTTGAGGACTTTTATGACAGAGGCAGTGCTTCCCACAACTTGGCAACATCCACCTGCCTATGAATTAAAATATAGCCAATATAAAAAGTTGGATTAGTTTGCATGTGAAGCACCACTTTAATATGTTAAGTTGGTTAACTTATGAATACATTTAATAGTTAAAAATGTTTATAAATAAATCCTTTAGAGACAATATGAAGGGCCCATAGGCTACTATCTTAACTGACATTTCTTTCTAGAAATACCAGAGAGGCTACTTTGTACTTAGGCTTAGAAAAGGCAACAAAAACTTAAAGTGACATGTACATCCAAATTTACTATTTACTAATTACACTTAAAACTACAGTAAAACCACTGGGGGACATCCAATAATACCGTTTTATCTTAAAATGCCTCACTTTTACCCAATTGGTTAGAAAAACACACAACATATGTATCGAGGCTTGGAACAGCTCATAATCCAAAGAACACGACATCTTCTGTAAAACATAGTAGAGCAGTGCGATGGCATGGGCAGGTAAAGCTTCCAGGTGCAGCCGGATGAATTCTGAAGTGTATAAAGGTAAACCTTCTGCTCAGATTCAGCCAAATACCGCAAAGTAGATTGAATCGGGCTTCACAGCACAGATGGACAATGACCCAAAACATACTGCAAAAGCAACACAGGAGTTTTTCAAAGCAAAGAAGTGGAATATTCTGCATTGGCTGAGTCTGTTACTAGATCTCAACCCGATCGAACTGCATTTCTCTTGCTTAAGACTAAATGCAAGGCAGAAAGACCCACAAACAAGCAACAAATGAAGACAGCTGCAGTAAAGGCCTGGCAGAGCGTCTCAAAGGAGGAAACCCTGTGTTTTGGGATTTCTGTGGGTTTCAGACATCAGGCAATCGTTGCCTGTAAAGGATTTTTATATTAATTTGTCCAATTACGTTTTAGCCCTTGAAAAAGAGTTGGCTGCATATTAAAGAGCTGTAATTCCTAAACCCTTTCTCTGATTTGGACTTGAATACCTTGAAATTTTGGCTGAGAGTCTATATTGATTATAAATAACTGTATTTTGAAAATGTCTGATAAAAAACTAAAATTGCAAAACTTGTATCAGTGTCCAAAAAATTACTGCAAATGATCAGGTATGACATTTGTGAATTTTCATTTTGGATATTTCTTATGAAAATCGCATAATACTGGCTCCTGCCCCCCATCTGAGAGTGTGACATGATTACATTCTTGAAAAAAAACAATAAAAACCTTTAAAATTAATCTGTAGGGATGTAACAGAATACTCAACATACAGAGATACATGTATTAATATTACTGAACATTTTGCTGCAATTATTGTTTTCTGCAGCGATGCTTTTAATGGTTATTTTTTATTTTTTTTTTTTATTTTTTTTTTTTTGTATCTTGAAATGTTGGTATGTTACATCCCTACAGCAAAATAATGTCTACACTCCAATATGTGCTAACATTCAACATAACCACATACTGGACAAAGTTTGACATGAATACTTGCATTTATAGATGGATTGGTGGTGGAAAATTATAACAAGAGATTTGACTTGTGTCAAAGGAGCCAGACAATTGCTGCCATATACTAACACATGCGACTGTGTGGACTTCGTCCAAATGATTAGATATGTATCACTGAATTAAACCTATCCTTGCCATTTCTCCATTGACAGTGTAGAGGATTACCTCTGCAATACCAGTGTCTGTGTAGACAATAAGGTTTGTCAGTGGAGCTGAAACCTGCGTCACTCTACCTCACTACAAGTGTCTGGGTTTGACAGAATTTTCTGTTAACTTTGCATGAGTATAATACCTGGAAAAAACATTTCTTGCTACTAATGTATGGGCGATATCAGTTGTATTAACTTTTATTGTTGAGTAAAGGAATGGCATGTAGCCAAGAGTAAAATAGCCATTTAGTACAACTGCTGTTATGGACATTTTCCCTTTGAATACCAAGTTAAAAGCTATTGCTAGGCCACAATGCCACAATCTGAAAATACCACTGTTGAGAATCTGTGTAACTAAAAAAAATCCTATGTATAAACATGCGACTGAAAGTAAATGCACACAATTTCTTGACAAATTTGATGGTCTTAATGACAAAAACAAAATACTAGATAGAGTTTGTGTGTTTTGGGTTTCTAATTTTGTAACTTTTGACACACAGGAAAGATCTCCAGACAACAAAATGTGCCTGACTTTGAGGACATTATTCAGTATCTGGAATACCTAAATATTGATGAACCTATCCTAGGTAAATGTTTCAGTTTTAAGGTAGAAACATTATTTTATATTTTAAATTAGCATCTTGTCCTAAGTGTGTATTTTTTTTCTTTTTCTCAAGGTTTAGGCTATTTTGTTGAAGTACCTGATGAGAGTGGTGACATGACAGGCATCAAATACAATTGTACACTGTGTAAGGTGTATGCATATCTAACAGAAGCTGTTCAACATGTAATTGGACGTAAACACAGACAAAAATATCTGGTAATTATTATTTTTTTAAATAATCATTCTAACAGTATTGCATATAAATAAGGCTAATTAATATTTGTGTAAATGTAGGAGAAAAATCGTCCGGACTTGGCTAACTGGGACCATAACCGTCCCCAAAACTTATCAGGAAAAATAATTCGGGCAAAAGCAGAGGTCGCTGAAAGACAGGATGGACGAGGAACACCAAAGGTTTGACAAAGTTATTCTTGTTCTTGTTTTAAGGATACAATACAATATAAGGATGGTACAATTAAAAGTTTTTTTTATGAATATTTTGATATTTCTTTCAGCCATTGCTAAACAAGACAAAAACAAGACGTTCATTTACAAGATTTTCTGTCCAAGGTTGGATATAGGCTAAATTGAATACTTAAGTCAAATTGTAAAACATCACAATTATTTTGTTGTGTATCTTCATGATTGTACACTTTTTACAGTAGTTAATATATTTTCTCGCTAGGTGGTCAAAACAATGGGCAAGGTTCAAGTTTTACACAAGACATGGGCCTACCCATGCCCAAATTCAGGAGCCATCCAAGGGGCCCAGGAAGGCATTTTTCTAACTCGGATTATATTCAGGATATGTGTGAAGTTTCTTTAGCCTATGACAACAGAGGACCTCTCGGTGAAAGCGAAATGTTTAGCCACTCTTACACAGAGGCTGGAGGTTGTTCAGACTACAACAAGAAATATGATTATGAATATGAAGGTATAGGAGCATTCAGTGATGTACCCGGGCTTCATGATCAAGATAGAAGAAATTATGGCCACACTCAAAGGGAAGAGCATTATACAGATGACTTCAGAAAGCCACACACTCAAAAAGATCTGCTGAAGGAGTTTTATACCGAGGAACTCAGACGCGAGCAATTGGCCAAGGCTCAGCAGTGGCCTCGTGACACTGATTCTCATCAACATGAGAATATGAGAAGGGTCGGGAGAGAGATTGAAACAGAAGCCACCCTGAACAGCTTTTCAACATCTTTAGATGGCAAAAACTCAAATGAAATCTTTAAACTGATAAAAGATTATAGACATAATGCAGTAACCTCAGGGCATCCAGAAGAGGCATTGTCTAATCCCGGGCCAGGTAGAGTGAGCCCATCCAGGTCAGGAGAAATAAGCAGGAAAATGGGGGACATCCCAGATCCATTTATGCGCTTCCTCCAGGGTGGCACTAGTCATAACGAACCAGGTGTAAGGAAAAGAAAGAGTCGGTTTTCTGATGCCACTGTAGAAGAGCTTCAAGCAGCTCAGGAGACGTGAGTAATGTGTTTTTTTTATTTTTTTTATTTCTTGATTCCAAAAAACAAACAAACCCACAATCAGTAAAATGGCTGTTGTTAAATGTTTACTTTAAGGTTTGCTAATGAGTATGGACCACCAGATCCTAAGTTTCCATCACTGAGACCTGAAATCCGAGAACAACAGTCACAACAGACTGACCCTCATATAGTAAGATATTTTTATTTTGACTTCTAAGCAGGACACTTTTTTGAAAGTATTGACCACTTTTTGTCTAACTAAACCCAACAGAGTTTTTTTTTACCTACATGTTACCTACAAACTAATGAAGTGTGATAAAACATGAACCAAACACGTTATGGCAATCCTTAAATAAATTTTGTTTGCAAATTAGGCCAATCTCAGTCTCATTCACAACTTCTCATTCAAATTCCACCAAAATCACCACAGAGCTTTTCTAGACTGTCAAGGTCAGTAATAATGGCTATTGACTTGGTGTGTCTGCAGTTATCTCATGTCATTTTTATTGTATTAAACATTTTGTTCAGAGGGAGTTTATTCTGCGTATGTTGGTACTTTCTCCTGTTTTCTGACTGGTTAAATGCTTATCATATTGCAGTAAGGCCACATTCTTCTGTTCCCCTCACAGGAAATCAAACTTGACTAATTATTATTAATTATTTATTCTAAAATGGCTGGGCAGGCTGTTGCTTATGTTTCAAATGGCTGCTACTACAAGTCAGTAATTTGTGCTGTCATATTTATCATAATGCTTGTGTTTTAAGGACAGACTTGGACAGACTGAAAGCTACCAAAGGGAGCCTCTGCCTGAGCATTCTGAAAGCACAGGGGATGTCTTTGAGATGCTGGTAACATACATGGAGATTAATCACACAGTTGTGGGTTGATTTGGGAACTTATTTATTTAACTTAATTTATTTTTCTTCTAATAGAAAAACATTGAAATTGAGAACACAGAAGAAGCCAACTTCCTCAAGGAAAGACTTTGCAGTGTCTTAAGAGAATTTAAGGCCAGAAAGGCTGAGAAAACTGCAGTATGTATTTTAAGCTTCACTTCTGGTAACTTTGGTAAATAAGAATAAATTGACTGTTGTGTGTGTGTGTTTTTTTTTTAAATCATTCTAGCAAAATAGCCAGAGTAGAACAGTCATTGTTAAAGATTACAACAACTTAAGGCCAGTTACAGAGCATCATACACAGGACCACTATGACAGAATTCCCAGAGAAAACACGGATATCAGAAGACCAGAAGATCCTTATGAGGATCCCAGACAGAATGAGGAAATGATGGGTGAAGATTTCCAGGAGTACCAACATCCTGGATTTCCTGAGACAAGACATTCAAACAGAAACCCATATAGAGGTAAATCTGTACCAGAAAACATTGTATTTATTAACACAAGTTCAGCGTATTGTGGGATTTATGAAATTTGGCATCAGGTCTGTTTTTGCCATGTGTTCTCGTTTCCATCTCAAGTATTTTTTTTCGTATTGTTTCAGAGGTAAAGAGGTGGCCAAACAATCAACCACCACTTGCTCCTGTTTTTGACAAGCCCGCACATTTTCCTGAAAAGTACCAAGAACCTTCGCGGCCTAGAGACTACCAGTCTGCTGTTGATTTCTTAGATTATCAGTCATCCAGATCTCATCTCTCCATGGAACGTGGGCCAAGGATGCATAGGCCTCCTCAGTACTCAAGAAACTTGGATAAAATCACTTCTACTCTCCTTGAACTTGTTGCAAGAAAATAGTTAAGCAGCTGTTAAATGTTCATTTTTGTAGACTAACTTTCTTTCTTTACTCAATTAAACTGTGACAGTTTATATTCCAGTCCATTAATGCCATTAAGTCAATTAAAATGTGTTTGATGAAAAAATGTGTAATACACTTGTTTTACATAGGTATCTTATACACAATGCTATCACATTAGCAGACCTAATTTAACAAGTTTAATATTAATATGCATGAATTAATTTTGGGATAAATTAAATGTGGAGATACTCGTAGTCTTCCGAGTTATAATTCATATTGTGGTAATTTACCTTGCACAAAACTGGTGCAACATACAGTCTATCACTTTACAATTAACTTGATTTCGTGTCAAACGTTCTTGATCATGCAAATAAAAACCGAGGTCCAGGTGCGTGGACGCACGTGCTACGTCATTACGCTCGTGCGTACAGCTTTTTCCGGTTCGAGTAGCAGCCATCTTGATTCCCCTTGCTAGCTAAATAAAATAAATAATACGCTGAACCGGGCTTCACTTGGAACACCTTAAACAAAGTAAGTAATAAATTATATACAGTTTCGCTGTTAAACGTTGGCTAGAAATAAACTTGTGTTGGGTGGAAGTAGGTGCAATTACTTGGCTTCTTTTCATTTGCTGTTCTTGACCAATAGACGATTGTTTTGGAAGATGAACATAGGCGCCATTTCCCTCCCCGCTCTCAGCGGCGCTTATTGGTGGCCCGCTGAAGGGTTCACAGGCGGCCAGGAAACTGCAGCGTTATCTCCGCCATGTTGGCTCTAGTGTTACCGAATGCCAAATGCAGTGGCGATTACTACTGGGCCCCGAATGGCTCTAGTTGCAGAACGAACTTAGCCCTAAAAACCTTGATTGGTGGAATCAAGTCCGAGGTTTGATTGGTCTGAAGGACAGATCCAAACGTTGTCTTTATTGGTTAGACTGCTTCTTCTAGCTCTGGAAAGCTTTACAAACTTTCATTTGATAGCGGACGTGTTGTCCACTGGTGATAATTACGGCAACTGCATATAAATATTACAGCACACCATTGTACATCCCCGACCGACAGGCTAACGTAACATCACTTGTTAGCTCTAGCCGAAGTCAGTTGTGACCACCAGTAATGCTTTATGTGACACAAAAAGCGTTATTGGTGGTAATAGTTTTCAAAGGATATTAGCAACGCCAAAACTACAGCACATTTTTGTTGCATGAAGTTAAAAGGGCTAATTAGTTGCAGTGATATAATTAGTACGTCTTTGTTTTGACTTATGTTTCGTCTTCGATATCAAAACAATGTAGGCTACATATAAGACCAGTGTTCTCTGATCTTTCTATAGGTCATTTAAGATGAAGGCCTTTGGTCCCATGGTATTGGGTAAATAGCAATGTTGAATATAAATCTGTTAAATATCAGGTATGCATTAAGTATGGAATAGTGTATGACTGTGTTTATCATACAACCACAGCTTAGAGAAGTTGAGTAGCAGTACTATGAGGAGCCAGATCTGGGAGTTGTTAAAAAAAATTAAAAAATCCAGTAATTATGTAAACTTAAAGGAAGGAACTAGAGTCTGGGTGTTAGGTAGGTGAATGTATTGCTTAGCTTTGGTGCCCTGAGGTAGCTGTGTGTTTATTAAACTCAAAGTTGTCCTAGTATGTGTTTATCTGTAAACAGTGATTCTGAGCATAGACATACCACTGCTACAGGCAGCATTAGTTATGGGAAGGTCTCATATATATATATAGTGACCTTGCCAGATGTCATTCTGAAACAGAACCCAACAACAAAACAAATGTGGTACTATGCTGTTTAATTTTGTTCACTGCCACTCCAGTCATTAACTGGACAACCACAGAACCTGCTCTGGTCCCTATGCTCCTCTCAAAAATAGCAAAGGGAACATTGAGCTTTGTTTCTCTTGAGTCTCTCTCCCATCCTGTAATGACTCTCCTCTCTGTCCTTCTCCATCCTTCCGGTTCCCCTCCCCCTATAGGTTTTTCATTGATGGGGCAGGTTTTCAATTCGTCTGCCTTTAAGCTGTAATTGTTCATCAGGACTTGCAGTAATATGCAGCACAGTTTTTGTGTTATAACACCTTACTTACCCATCATTCAAAGATTTCTCTGAGAATTATCAATGTATTTTTGTTTGCTTACCTATACTCATTTTCATCAGGAATGTCATGTATGCAGCCCTTAAAACTAAAGAGGTCTTAACAGCTTCTTTCCTGTTTCATTAGTAAAGGTTATTTTGTATAGTGTGTTCACATTAAACAGGGGTAGGTTAACAAGAAGGGCATTGTGTGACGTTGCTGACGTTTTAATTGTGCAAGTTGCTGTGGGCGTCATTTCTACGAACAAGACAACACAGTCTTTGTTTACAGACTTTTACCTATCTCTTAAGTCTTGTTTCTACAAACAAGACACGAATGAATGACCCTCCCCTCCTTTTAATGACTGTTCTCAAATCAGCTGATTTTCCACATTTTGTGCAGAGGCCTTCCTGGTAATTATCACTTTTGTGAAAAACTGAATAATTAGTTATGATTGTAGTAATCTGCATATAATAATATTTCGCACAATAAAAGTGCTTTCTGTGTCACTGTGTGAATTGACGTTCATGTTGACATAACTCGTGCTATTTTAGCAAAAGTGTGGCTGGAGGCTGTTTTATTGTTATGCTTGTGATGTGGGCAAGGATGAATGAGAAGGCAAGGACAAAACCTTTGTATGTGTGGTTGCGCATGTATGGCAGCGCACACGTATGAGACAGCGAGTATGCTTTTGTACTTTAAATCATGTGGATGCAACATGCGGCACCCATTCTGGCACTTCTTGCAACCAATGAAAAACAACGCGAGGGCTTACATCACGGTGCTCTCGGCCTATAGCGGCGGAGAGGAGGCGGGTCTTAGGGAGACATTTAGTTTGACATTGTAAATAAGCAGAGCAGTTGTCAGAGAGCAGCCCGGGGAACCTTTCTCAGCTATCCGGCAGCAGAAGACACGGGCACCGCTCGAGGACAAACCATGCAGAGGCAAGCCAACGCATAAACGCCTTCACTCGAAGAGCTTTCCATAACTTTATCTAGTCTTTTTCACCTCTTCTCCTCTTTACACGCTGTTCCCCTTTTCTTTTCCCTGACCCCTATCTTGTAGCTCAAGGTAACTTAGAGCAGGAAGTTGGCTGTCAGTAAAAGGGGGTTGGACAGAGGAAAGGGGCGGATTCACAGGCTGCTATTGAGCTGATTGACGAGTGAGGCAACCAATAGCAAACCAGAGCTCTCTACTCTCGTTGGTCAGAAGTGCTGAAACGAGGCAGGAGCTAGGTTTAAGGCGGGGTTTGAGTATCGTGTAGCATGCTAGATTGATTACTGTTGAATGTTAAAGGGGAAGGAGGCTGTAGTGAATTTGGTCTGAGAGTCGGGAGTGCCGCTATTCTGTTTGCCCTGCGCCGTGTTGGCTTTTTTATCCTGTTTCTTACCCTTCTAGTTTGCACCGGACCAGAGGTCAGCTCAAAGACTGGGCAAAACACAGCGGCCGAAGAGCGGGGAAAGCGGTGTAAAAGTTGTTCAAAACAATGACACGGAGAGGTCAGCTGTTGAAGCGTCATAGGTTGGGGGGGTAAGAGAGCGTCCGGAGGTTTTAATCGGGAGGAAGATGTTCGGGGGCTCTGGAGAAGACGGGGCAGTGTGTGAAAGAGGAGAAAGCAGGGGGAGGGGGGCTGATCTTCACTTGTGTCCGGGTTGGGAGTTTTTTTTTTTTTTTTTTTTTTTTTTAAAGCCGTCCAGTGGAGCCAGAGTGTCTTTTGTCTGTTGATAAGATCTGGGGACTGGAGAAATTATCAAGAGTTTTCTCTCTACCTCTGCTTTTGCTTGACTTATATGGGGATATGCGCTGTGCATTAACAGGGCAAACTGTTCACCATGAAGGGCACTGGGTAAGTCTTGACTGACCACACTGAAAATGGGACCAAGCGCCATCAACTTAGTTAGGCTTTATAAAGAAATTGTTACACAGTGTGTTGTTGAGCATGATAAATGGTTAACCTTCTCCATGGGCTCTGCAGTGATGAGAGAGTGTCTGTCCTCTACCGCCGTCCCTGAGCCCCCTCCCACTCCTGTTGTCCTGTAGCTCTGTCTTTGGAGAGATTGGAGTTGTGCGTTAATGTGTGCGCGTGCCCTTCACTTTTACTTATGGCAGGAAGAAAGCCTCTGATCATATATTTCTAAACACAATTTCTTGGCCAGTTTAAAAGTTTCAGATTTTTTTGTTGTCAGTTTTAAATTGATCCTGTTGAATGTCCATTACTTCTCTTTGTTAAGCTCTTCTTGTCTTATTGGTGTTGATATCCTAGGGGCCGTGGTGCCTCCAGTCATTTCGGACCCTTTCCTTCATTGTCCATCAGAGCCAGGCCGTGACGCAGAGCTGAGCGGTGACTCTGACATCCATGTTAAACTGGGATATCTTTCACTCCTCCTTTGGTTAATAGTCTTCGATGTCAGAGGTCCCCAGGGATGGAGGTGCAGCTGGTCACACTGACCTTAGGACCCCCTTTCAAGTTCCTCCCGCCCCGGCAGTGACAGACACCCAGATGGGACAGACTGTCGGCCTGTCAGCTCCAGGGCCAGAGGAGCCTAATGGTTTGATCTGATCTCTTCTGAAGGAATCTGCGTCGGGAGTGCCTAATTTCTTTCTCCTATCTCACTTTTTTAAAACTTGTTTGCTCTCCTGTGCACACTGATTGAATGTTTCCATTGGTGCATTTGCCAAAACAAAGTCCCGTTGGGGGTTGTATGTATGAGTGAAACAGGGAGACTAAAATAACTCTTTAAGTTGAAGCCCTCTTTGCCAATTCCCAGAGTTGACTGCTGTCTGCATGGTATTTGAATATAGTTTGTGCCCTACACTGTATTGTTGACTATAGCAGGAAAGTTACAACAAGCGCTCTGACATAGCTAAGTCTTTGAGCTTATCGCTAAGGTGACCACTACCGCTGTGTGTTCTGGCTCTTTTGCCCTTGCCCCCTCCTCCCCCCTGCGTTCGTACATGTGTACACTGTCACCAAAGGCAGTGTGGGCAGCCAGGGGGAGTCAGCTGTGCTCCAGCGTGTTATATGCAGGTAGCTTAAGCCCTGCCCACTTTGACGCCAGAGAGGAGGCCTAGCTTTGGATGAAGGTCACGGGAATGTGAGATTGGCTTCTGCAGTCTCTCTCTGACAGCAATGAGAGTAAAGCAAGTGGACCTCAGGAAGTGGATCTAAAAAAATGAGAAACAACTGATATTGTGAGCTTTTGTGGTGTTGTTTTATTTATTGAGCATCTCAAGTCCAGAACAACTGGGGTCACTTAAGTGCTGCATTGAAAGTTGAAAACCCTTTCCTCCATCTCTGCCCCCCCCACCCCTCTCTGGTTTCCCTCTTGCTGCCGTCGAATGACCTTGGGAGATCAGTGACTAGCACTTCCTGGAGTTGGCTTGAAGTAGAACCAAGGGCAAAGTTTGCCGCGTCGTTCATTCATCTGGTGTCGTCCATCCATTCTTAAGGGTCGCACCAGAGGTCAACCCGGGTGCATATTGGTCATGGCTCCATCTGTGCTTTAAAAAACAAAAATGTCCCGTTCACTCAGGTCTCAGTAGTTAATCTGTAATGCCTGCCTGAGAACTTCTTGTTTTTTTGTTTTGTTGAAGTAGATCATTGACTCTGCGCACTGTAAGCCTGCCAGTTTGTGAAATTTGTGATTGGGTTCACTAAGGTCAGCTCTTAATAACTGTGTCCCTCCCTATTATATGCAAATACAACATTTTGATTGACAATATGTTTTACATCTGATTGTTCATCCAATTTATTAGCTCTAAACAATAAGTCACAAGGTCTCTTATAGCCAGAAACCATACTGTAATAGAATTTACATAATGTGTTTATGTTCTAATAAGACATCTTCTTGTAAATACAGTATGTATCTTGTGGCAAACTGCCTTGTGCTTATGTAATATTATGACACAGTAGCTTAATATAGAAAACTCCACTTTACATTTACATTAAAATACTGTTGTAACATTATAGTAAGTTTTTTTTAACTATATGGTAATATATAACTACACTTAACTGGAATATTCTGTGATGCAAAATGGCTTTTTGTATATCTAAAATGAAAATCATAACTTTTTGTACAGCCAGTGTGCAAAAAGTGAGGCCTTCAGGTCTGCTTTTAAGTAACATTAAGAAACTGCATAACATTAGCCATACCTTTTAAAATATGTTTATTGTTATTACCTCCACTAGTTTCCTTTTGGACTTGGTGATACTGTGAGATTTTTTTTTAATCTCTGCTTCTCTGTGTGCAAAGCTATCACTTGTATTTGGACAGGAATTGAAGGCTCATGTGAAAAGCTGTGATGTCAGAGTTGGACCAAGGAGCCGCTACTTCTGTGAGTGGCCACTTGACGTGACGTCCCTCTAATCCAGTGAAAGCAAAAGGGAAAGAGGGAGGGATGAGCCCGATAGCAGAGCGTTATAGACTGGGACAACAGCAAACAACATTAGTGCTGATTCAGCTGCTGCAAAAGGAGCAGCATTGAGTTCCTGTGAGAAGTTTGATATCAGTAAGAGTAAGTAAGTAAGACAGAGAGAGAGGACGGCAAAGAGAGGCACTGAGATCGAAAGTAACATTGCAGTGACGACAGGAAGAGAGATGTAGCTGCTCTAAAGAAGGAAGAAGCTGCATTGGACTGTGTTGACAAAGCACACAATAACTGGAGCCCTCAAAGACCCATACACACACAAAGAGGAAACCCAACACCAACATCACATTGTCTCAATGACCTGATGAAGGACAACACAACTGCAGGGAAGAGGAGAGATGCGCAACAACTCAATGTACTCCAATACAGCAAACAGTAGCAATAGCTTAGGACAACCTAGCACAAATAATGTACAGTAGAACAGGACATTAGCAACAGTATCACCTTCCATCACAACAAACTCTACATATAGCACAATGGTGATAATTATGGGCCAAACCAATTCCAAAAAACTGAAGGGACTTCTGTGGAGGCTTCATCTGTTAGTACCACAAAGTATTACTTGGTGCGACTAATAATAGAACCCATCGTCTTGACATATGCTTTCTCCACTTCAACCACCAGACTCCTTTACTACTTTCTAACAGTGACATTTATAAGCTTTTGGAGAAGTTTGATTCTCTTTGCCGCAGACCATAGACTCTGTGTTTATTTGGCTGGGAGTGGACCCAGACCATAGAAGGTATTGCACAAATTCAAAACCACTTCATGTACTGCATTTTTCTATCCAAGCACACGTCTCACAAGACAAACTTTAAAACAATACAGTGAGGTTTCTTATGTTAACACCTGCCTCAGTAAGTCAAGTAAGCAGGTTTAAATAGAAACATTTAGACATACTGACTCTATTTGTAGGAAATGCAGTATTGTTATGCACATGATGAAGGCCAGCTAACTAAAGGGCACATAAAATTTGGATTTAAATATATTAACTTCATCTCACATATTTGCTTCTCCTTTGCTCTTGCTGCTGTGGTTTGTGCAAGGCGCTGTATGTTTTGACTGAAGGTCATGGGGTCATGGAGAGGGGGTAGGCGAGTATGTGTGATTAAATAACTGTTCTGTCTTTTATGCTTTAAGTCAAAGCTAAATTTTAAGAGAACAGACGCTGAGGTGTCTCTCATGTTTCACTTTTAAATCAATGAATCATTTTCTATTTTCTGTCCTCATCTGTTACCTCAGAGCAACAGAATAGTTTCCATGGTACTATGTGTTCATGGTTGAGTGTAAATGTTATGTAAATTGCCTAGTTAGCCGACTCAGTTGGAGAGAGCCACACAAGCGAGTCAACAAAATATAACCTTGTTCAATTTTATCACAAGATCGCGTGTTGATATGTAGTACTTTTGGTTTAAATTTTTTTCACCGGTTTCTGTTGGCATCCAAAAATTGTGGGGCAGGTTTATTGAGCAAAGGAAGAAAAGTACAATAGGTCATACCTGTGCCATAGAATGACAGGACATTTGTTAGCACTTTTAGTAAAATCTTGAAATCCAAAGGATAAAAAGGCTGGCATGCCATGGCTACAAACCGTCTGATTGATTTATATAAAGCCACCCCTGCTGCCATTCTGTCTCATTGATTTAGGCTGCTGAAAACTAAGTGACAGAGCTGGTTGGAGTGTTGCTTCTATATTATTTAGTAACTCCCACTTTTGCAATAGAAGATGCCCTGGCTGTCAAAAATCAATTGAGTAAACCACCTCGTTTTTAAATGAGTGATTTAACCAATGTAAAATATTAACATATTAAGCTGCGTCCTCCACTGTAGTGGTTTGACCAAAGTTGATGATCAAGTTTTGTTTTCACCAATGTGTTTAGTATTGTCCTCTTCAGCATGGTTTGGATGAGAAAAGAAAATTAGAGCTGTACTGACGGGTAACTCTGCATGAAAGGCTTTTTATTGTTTTAGTATTATCTTGGGCCAAAGCTGCAGCATTTGATGTCTGTTGGCTCTCTCTTGAACCAGGGCAAAGGGAGGACAGAACAACCACACTCTCTCTTTGTACTGTCATGTCTCTGTTTATCTGTGTTGTACTCATGTTCTGATTTTGACCCATATAGCTCATCTGACTGTGGCCCTGTCTGTCTCTTAACTCCTCAATGCTGCCTTTGGCACTTTGTCTTAGTGCTGGATTAATACTAAACCGGACAAGGCGACACGCACCAACCTACTTGCCCCCCTTGAATACTCATTCCCTTTTTTTTCCTCATGCCAAATCTTTTCACAGAGTCAAAGTGAAAGAGTACAATTCAGACACTCTGAGCTCTGCGTGCTCAGACAGGCAGGCCAATATTCCCAGCAGATTCTTGGCATACCATAGTAACCTGCTGGATCCTCTTTTAAACCGACAGGCCCTGTGGAGGAGCAAGTTTTAATGTCTACTTTAAATTTGACAGCTAACATATCCCTGAACACCTATTAGTGCTCTTCTCTGCTGAGTGTCCCCTAAAACGTTAACTATTTCTCTAGTACAAATAAACCTACACAAACAGGTTCCCCTTGTCCCGAGTGCGTGGGGTCAAAAACAGGGCTAACCGCAACTGCAGCTGACTCGCACATGACCCCCTTGTATTTGTAAAGCAACTACAGCCATGTTGTGCACATAATTTAGACTTTATGTCAGTGTGTACTGTGTAGCCTGACAGTCTTAGGCATGTCTCATTCCTGCATGGTCAAGAGCATTGTGTTATTCCTAAATTGAATTTTACTGTTATAATTGTGCCTAAAGCATAGGATTTGTGCTTTACACAACTGGGAATGGATCTGTATGACCTGAACATCCACATTTTTGTTTCTTGTGGCATAATCATGAATTATCAACCCTTCTTTTCTTTCATTCAGACAAATAGAGGATGTCTTCAGATGCATTTGGGGGAAGCAGCGATGCCCAGCAAACCCTGCAGTCCTTTTGGCCCCGTGTCATGGACGAGATCAGGAACCTGACTATGGTATAAGTCTTGAAACAGCCCAGAATAAATTAAGTACATTTTTACAGTTTTATTTGTTTTCTGTGGATAATGGTGTATGTTAATTGCAGAAGGATTTCCGTGTACAGGAGTTGCCTCTGGCTCGAATCAAAAAAATTATGAAGTTGGATGAAGATGTCAAGGTAAGAGTAAATTAAAGTCTTTTAAAACTGTACCTAGTAAATAGGCCAAATCCTAAGAACAGTATACTCAGACTCATCTCAAAATCTCTTGAGAATCTTCACAGACATTCAGCTAAAAAAAACTTTGTAACTGTCATTTAATTGAATAAAATACATAGTACATTAATTAAAACATATATTTATGTGACCCAAAGATCTGAGAGTGTTCATGTCATAAGTTGGTTCTCCGTTTATTGTGATCATTAATTTACTTTTGTCCAGTACTTTACAGCATATTGAGTGTGGAAGTGAGGTATAATTTTCTATGATCAGCTCTGTGTATTAGTATGAATTTATCATATTTTTAAGTTTGGAATAACATGGCTCTCAGTAGTTTTTAAACAATAAAACCAATTGTGTCATGGGCTGCCCATGGTCTATACATAGTAACTTTGATGTGTCCTGTCAGCCAGAACCGCTATCCCTTTAGTTAGTTAAGCAGGAGCTTAAAGTGGTAAAGAGATCAGGAGATCACCGGCATAAGGACAGGACCCTTCTGTTAGCCCTGACACAGCAGCTTTTAACTAAGGGTTCATGCGTAACATTTACTTTACAATACTCTCTCCAAAAACCTTTTTTGTAATTTCGTTTTGCTACTAATATAAGACAATCATATGGAACACTTTCTTAAGAAGCATCTGTAACATTTTTTGTGAAAGGTGCTATGGACAATTGTGTGACAACTATTATATTTTAGTTATGATACACCAAGAGTGTAAAAATTAGTATTTTCCAACGTTTACTTGCTAAAAGGTTCACTATCTTTTTATGAACAGATGATCAGCGCTGAAGCCCCAATGCTGTTTGCCAAAGCCGCTCAGATATTCATCACAGAGCTCACCCTAAGAGCGTGGATTCACACTGAGGACAACAAGAGACGGACACTACAGGTCATTGTCACTCTATCCTGTATCTATTCAAATCTATGGGTATTTCTTTCATTCAGTAATGTACAGTACTGCTGCTTATGTTTCACATAGACTCTTGCATCATTATGTTGTTTTTTATTGAGTCTGCCTCCCTAAATAGAGGCCTCATACCAGCATCCCCTTGAGAACAGTCCCTCTGTTTAGTTTCTCTGTCCATTGACTTTGAAAGCAAATCTAGTTGGGCACTCATGACCCACTTTTCTGTCCAGTGGCACTTTTCCCTCTGCTGTCCGAAAGTTGAATGAGAGGAAGAGGAAGCAGGCAACATGAGAATGCTGATGGGAATGTTAGCAAACATATATAGAGCTGGTCTTACCTGGAAGTCACAGAGGGGAAAACTTGTGGAGCAGAACATAAAAGCCTTTAAGTACACTTTATCCATTCACATACCTCTGAGAGATAAGCCACCCTTGAATATGTATATGTAATATATGTGCGCATGTATGCTACTGGCTGCATAAAAACATAGCATTGTACTGAACTCTTTGTGTTTAATCTAGGCTAGTATTAGTTCTGCTTGTGTAATTAGTACTGTATGCTACAAATAGCCTAGCTTACTGCTGTTATTTGAACGTTAATTACAGTTTGCACTACAGATGACGCCTAACTTTATGAAATGTATGATTGTGTGATGAATGTATGTGTTTTTTTTCCTTTTAGAGTCAAATTATATCTTCAGTTGTGCATGTTTGCACAGTGCATATACACACAAAGCATGAGTGCCATTGTGAGCAGGGTACGCCAATCGGGATTACCATAGCAACGCTCATCAATAGAACGAGTGTAGATGTGACCTGGTGTTACCAGATATTAATCAAGCTACTATAAATAGGTTCAAGTGCAGGGAGGGCCACAATGGGGGGTCCTGACAGCCAATATCCTGTGGAAAATTCCACACACAACACAGTGCTGAGGATATAGGGAAGGGTACCGTGACCCAGGCTGTGTCCAGAAGGCCGGGGAAGTGTAATTCCTGGTCATCAGGCAGCATTATATTGTAAGTCTATCACAATAAATGAAATTCAAATAGTGTGCGGCTAATTGAAAACAGCTTTTTATTATCTTTATGTTAACAGCAACTTTAGTGAGAAGATGAACATTATTTCAAGGCTATTATTTATTTGTACTTAAATAATTATACCTTACAAAGACTTTTTGTCTATTACTTTTACAGAGGAATGACATTGCCATGGCGATAACAAAGTTCGACCAATTTGACTTCCTGATTGACATTGTGCCCCGGGATGATCTGAAACCTCCCAAACGACAGGTAGAGAAATACACTGCTATGTTAGCATTTTTACTAGTGATAAACAACTGATATCTCAATAGTGTACAATCATTTTAGGATCTTTTTGATACTTGGCAATCTGGAGGTGTTGTAAACATCCTTGACTGGAAGCTTTGGGTTTGGACAGCTATAGCTTTCAGTCGGATGTTTGCAGCACCTTCTTGCCGCTTACCAGACATTAGCCAAACATTGCCATCAGAAATTTGCACTTACACAGCCAACAGTACAACAAAAGTTAGGGCTGCAGTCTTAAAGGTACATAGATTGCATAGTTGATGGAGATATGTATTCAGAATACCAGATGGAGATATTTAAAAAGTGTAGTTTTCTATACTGTCTCCAGGCATGTAAACATCCTACACTCTCAGCTGTGTTGTCATGGAGCTGGGAGAGGGGTGTTTACGCTTCTGGTGATGGACAAACGTCATGAAAGCTTACTCATTAGTTATAAATACATCATCAGTTAAAGTTACACAAGTAAATGACTCTCTCTTAAATAAAAAAAAGCCCACAGTGCATTTAGCCCCTTAGCTTGTCATTTCCATACATATTTAATTGTGTATGACTCTATCACCTACATGCTCTAGGACATGTATAATATTGACTAATATGATGCTTGTAAATGATCTTGTGTCCAGATTGTGTTACTCTTTTCTAGCCAAAGCCCATCAGTTATTTATTAGGCCAGTTGTCCTCTACTCTTACACTTACAAAAATAATTTATGGAGATGTATAAGACTGATAGGCCTTTTTCATTTTGTGTGTTTTGTCTACAGGATGATGTCCGCCAGTCAGTTGCCCCAGCCGAGCCGGTGCAGTACTACTTTACCCTGGCTCAGCAGCCTGGGGCAGTCCAGGTGCAGGGTACACAACAGGGCCAGCAGCCAGGAGCACAGGCGGCAACAACTATTCAGCCCGGACAGATCATCATTGCACAGCCCCAGCAAGGACAGGTAGTGTACAGAAATACATAAAAAAAAAAAAAAAAAATCATGGTTTGAACAAATAAGATGATGATGAGATACATCTGAATATGAGCCTTTGTGAAATAATCCATATTTGTTAGGAATTAAATTATAACTTCCCACTTCGAATGATCTTCTTAGCTCCAATGTAAGTGGAAGCCGCTCTCCCACCAGCAGGAATACCAGTCCAAACACACCTACATTCACACCCTTCATCAGAATCCAGGCACAGGGAACTAGGTCCAAATGCCCTGTACAGGCCTCTGTATTATTAAATGTTCTGCTCTCTTTCCTGTATCAGTTTTGATAAATGAATTTGAATTACTGTTAAGCCTAAGGTCCTATATAGATGTGGCATGCATTAATAAGAAAAAATGAACTTTATAAACCTAATGTTTGTCATTTGAATGTATTTGCATTCATGCACTTCATAATGTGGTAGTACATTTAGTAAATATGAAGGGCCAACAGCAGTTATTTCTTTTTAATTATCTAAACTCTACTCGTTTTGCTTATTAGCTGCGTATCTCTCCTGTGCGGCCTGTACCCTGGCGCTCCATGCTGCTTCAGCAGACTGCCTTTAGCTGAGCTGTCATACTCACTTAGCCCAAGCCTGATTCACCAGCACTGCTACTGCTGCAGTCCCTGCTGTGAGAGCTTAGAGGTCATACTTTGACACTCACCTTAACACTACACTATAGACCATTATTTAGGAAGCTCATTAAGGGGGGCAGAGAGAAAGTGTCCCTAGCTCCCTAGCTCCCTAGCTTAGGTGTAGTTGGATGGCTTTGAACCTATGACACACGTAAGTTTACTTGGAGCTCAAGTATAGCATATTTGTTACCCGAGTCTTACTGCAAAACACAATCCCTAGTAGTCATTTTTGATCACCTTAGGCTACACAGTTGTCTGTTATTATTTTCAATATTGTCCTAAAAGATTTTTCAACTAAATTAAGGATTTGTGTCATTACAAAATGTTTGGCTTTTTACATGAAAACTTATAACCAAGATCTCCAGTTGTGAGAGGTTACAGAAAAACCTTCCTAGCTGTCATTGTTGGAACAACAGTAATTCTATTTCTGCAAACATGTATTGAACATCCTTTTATGAAATGCGTTTGGCATGTATATTTTCTGTGTTCATCTCAGATGCTTAATCATTTCTTTGTGTTAATTGCATACCTCAAACATGCTTCTAAATCATTTGCTGCTTAAGTCACTGGTGTTGCTAACGTGCATACCTTCCTGCCTGCATCATGTGTGCACTTGCACTCACTGCTTTCTCACTGTGTCTTTTTTCTCATTTTCTCATTCCAACAACTTCGCCTGGTTGTTTATTCTTTCGGCCATCAGATGCTGCAAGGTGCTACAATGCAGCAGTTACAGCAAGTGCAGGTGCAATCACAAGGCACACCTATCACGGTAAACACACATGCATCCACAACATCTTCACGCTTTAGGCTTGTAAGAGATTCCTGCTCTGAACCACTCAGGGGACTAAAGTCTGTAGGAATGACCGCAGCCTGCGATCGGGTGGCCTTTTCTGGATAGTGTGACAGTCGGAAGAGAAAGATCAGCCTGAAATCTGCCTTGTCACCTTCATCTTGCCATCTCTTTAACAATACATGACCTTCATACTGCTCAATTTAAACCTTTCTTAGAAAAGGTAGTGATCTTTTTTCTGTGTATTGTTACATTGCAGAAACCTTGTTGGTCTTCCTTTTTAGAGTGCTCCAGTGGCTATGCAAGTCGGTGAGGGCCAACAAGTACAAATTGTCCAAGCAGCAGCCCAAGGTCAGGCACAGACGGCTCAGGCTCAAGGCCAGACCATGCAGGTCATGCAGCAGATCATCACTAACACAGGGGAGATTCAGCAAATTCCGGTAAGATATGGTTAAATTTAGATTTTACAAAAGTTATTAGTGCATTTTACAATGATCTCTCATGCATTATGGGCCTTATAGCTACATTGAAAGTGTATCTCTCACAAACCAAATCACAGGAGAATGTACTTTTTGATACAATGGAGAAGGATGGCTTTGACCTGAAGGTTTCAGTGACCTTTGCACTAAACTGAACTTTGTCTCCCTCTTGTGTCTCTCGAGTGTAGGTGCAACTAAATGCTGGCCAGCTACAATACATCCGTCTAGCTCAGCCTGTTTCTGGAGCTCAGGTAGTGCAGGGACAGCTTCAGACTCTTGCTAATACCCAACAGGTAACCAAACATAAACACAAAATCACCTGTCTAATTTTCAATCGTCATGAATTGTAATTTCTAATGAAAATGTGTTTTACTTTTAGATCACACAGTCAGAGGTACAACAAGGGCAGCAGCAGTTTAACCAGTTTACTGACGGACAGGTATGCTTTGAAAATCTTCATCTTTTTTCACATATTATTTTGACAATAAGTAGTTTGGTGGTTTATCCATTCATTGTCTTGTTTTTTTGTTTTACAGCAGTTGTACCAGATTCAGCAGGTGACAATGCCCGCAGGTCAGGAGTTGACCCAGCCCATGTTCATTCAGTCAACCAATCAGACGGCTGATGCACAGGTGACACAGGTCAGCACTGACTGAGGCCCACCTGGATTGAACCCTTAGCACATATTTCACATAGCTCACACACCAGCCAATGTGATGACAACAGAAACAACCAACTTTTTCAAAGAACACTAGAGAACCCTTTTTAAGCACTGCTTGTTTAGATGGGACCTTTGTTCCTTAATATATTTACGTGAGTAGGTCAGCAGCTTAAGGGATCTTGAAGTCTGAATAAATGAATGCGTAATTTTTTGTACTTCTGTTGACCAACATCTGTGTAAAAAAAGTACATTTCACATTTACCACCTTGTTTTTTTGCATTGGTGATCAACTCTATTTGTACTGTGCTTGTTTCATGTTAGTTTTTAATATAAAAGGTTTGTACTGTCTGTATCTTCTCTGTATTTGAAAATGAAATGAAATACTTTCCATAACTACTTTACTTATTGTATTTTGACTAAGGGTAGTCACTGGATTTCAGGTCCAGTTTTCTGTACAATAACGCATACCATTTTTATTTTTTGTCATGTTGTTAATAAAATGAAGCCATATACCTCAGACATCACATTTGCAAAAAGTCAATCTAAGGGAAAATGTTAAATACAGTGATTCTTTAGCTTGTCTTTTTCTTGTGACATTTTTGGTAAGCGTGGTTTTTTTAAGACCTTCAAACTCTGTAGGTAACGGAGTATGACACCAGTCGTGTTTCATCTTGTCCATTTTGTTCAGCATGTCCCCTTGTTTTTAGAGCGTGGAGTCACTCTGCCTCTACAGCTCACACCACACTCCCTGGGTGGGTTATAAGTCTTGTGGCCCGGTTTAAGTCTTATGTACAAACACTTGACACGGTCCCAGGCAAAAAACATTTTTTTCATAGACTGTTTTTTCTTTTGGTAATAAAATAATGCTTATTTACACTTCCCCCCCACATTTTTGTACAGTAATAATTATCAGTGTTCTGTGTTTTTGCATGTAGTTCAAACTGCCAGCATGGCATGCAATAGATAGGTACAATTTTATTTTAATGTTCCTTTTTGTAAACAACCTTTGTGGGGAAAAAAATAAAAATGGATTTATTCAGACTACTGTCGCCTTCTCTTATTTTTTTAATTTCTAATGCTGTTATATTGTTTTTCTACAGGATTATAAAACATAGTAGGCAAGTAGGCAGGAAGGCAGGAGAGAAATGCAGGAGCCCAGCAACAGAAAGCGGCCTATACCAGGCTTCCAGGTAGATGCATCACCCTGATAAAGCGTCTTGCCTATTATAAATCACAAAGATACATATTAAAATCACCGCACAAACTTAACACTAAGCCCCCCACGTCTCCACAAGTGCCACGAGAGGGCAGCACCTAATCTTACTACAGCGTAAATGCACTGTACTGAAACTCGTGTTAATTTATATGGTTCACAGATTTTGTTTCCAATAAACAGTACATGTCTTCAGCACATTTGAAGTTTAGATCGGCATTAGTAAAATCTACACTTAAACCTACTAGGAGGTCGAATAAATCCTTGTGTGCTAAAAGGGCAAGCGTTTAACAATAGAGTCATGAGTTATTTGGCTGCTCACAGCTCAGTTCTTGAAAGATCAGGCTGCATTCCTTATCCAGCCTAAATCTTGAGAGGAAGAGAAGTAATTAAAGTGGAGCTGAAAATTACGTAGGCCGAGACGGTTGTTGTGCTCTTAATGCCTCTCACATTCAGTTTGAAAGTTAAAGTTCAAAAATTGTTCCTTAAGTAAAACATTGAATAAGTTATGATAGCTAATGATATAACTGAAACGGGAGGGCCTTTCTTAATCAACCTAATTACTGAACAATAACTGCATTAATGAGGGCAGACTCATGCTTGGCTCATTGTAATAAGAGCCAAAAGGATTGTGAGAATGTTTGAGCTTAAGTCAAGCATGAAAAGGATTGTCTGCTGGTATTTTTCTTGGCTGACTTGTCTGGTCAGATCAATGCAACACAGGCCAGAGGAATTAAAGCTGTCTGCCTTGTTGTCTGCACCTTGTGATGCAGTACCAGTGGGGTCTCACAAGTTAGCAATAACCCTCTAACTGGAGTGGACTTTCACTTTGGTGGGATTTTGTAAAATCCTCTTCTCCGGTTCTAAGAAGGTGTTAAGAGTTTTACTTGTAATCACTATCAAACTATAATGGAGGTCTTTTCTTAGTTCTGGCAATGTAGTGTTAAATATAAAAAAAGTCTTTGCATTTAGGATCAATAAAGATTATAAGCTGTGTCATATAAAGAATAATCCTGTAACAACATTTTAACACATAATTTAACAAATCATTTTGAAATATCACACATTCAGGCAAGTGCAGAGGGCAGCGCTGTGGGTGCCTGAGCTTCTGGCCCTTTAGCCCAGATGCCCAAAAGTGCCAAGAAGTATAAAATGCCTATGAGATTGTTTTATGGAAGACCCCAAGACCTCTGCTAAACATACATGTTTAAAAGAAATAAAAATAGCCATCTTCCTGCAAGCACTTTGTGCGGCCCTGCTGCTCTTATTCACATTTTCTGTAAACCAACTAAAAAGACATGCTAGTTGGATATGTGCTTCTAATTTTTTTTCTTAATTTTACTATAAAGTAAACTGTTAATATGATGAAAGGGCTAAATCTTTTCAACAATGTATGCTACAATCCAAACATGTTACAGTTTATGTGTTGTTGCCTACTAAATTCTGTCGAACTCACTGGCACTTTTATATATTGAATGAGAGCATGACTTCAGTAGCATTTCATATGTTCCTGCCGTTAGTTGTATTTTTGTATTTGGTAAATTTAGCAGAGTTATATCACTTTTAATTTGCTGTTTAACACAGCTGTATAGTAAGTTCTATTTATTTTACTCGGTTGTGAGTGAGACAGACGCTACTCAGCCACTTGTGTAAACAAGTACTGGTAAGTCACAAAGGGATCTTTTGACTGGCCATGAATAAGCCACTGACTATGGTGTCTAACTGAAATTTTCTGGACTAAATTTAGTTTCTGCTGCTTACCTTTTTATAATATGGCAGAATGTTTCATGGCAATTAACACAGGAAACTCCTTTTTGCAGTGTCTACGTGATGTTTGGAGTGTGCCGCTCAGCAGGGATTGACACTATAATTTATCTTGGGCTGAATGACAATAATATTAACCTAACCACTACTGTACACATTTCCTGTCCTGGTAAAGATAAGGAAACAGACAAAAAAGGAGATTTCGACTAAAGCAAACACGAGTGTGTTCAGGGAGAGCCTTTAAGTGGTGTAAGTAAACGTCCTGAGTGTGCAGCGGAAATAAAAGGTTGGTGGGGGTCAGGTGGAGTGTGTTTGTACTGTACTAGTGCTGATGTGAGTATTTTTAAGTTCACTGAGTGGTTGTCGACTCCTGGTATACCATGGACTTTATGGGGCTGGAGCAAAAGATGCTTGGACCTGAAAAACAGCAAGACAAAAAATAAAGTTCACACTGGACTTTAATGTGGCCAAAATGAGAGCACCAACTGTAATTGGCAAGTATGTGTGTTTACACTAAACCATATAGTATTATTTTTGGAGGCAGATTGAGTTCACATTTGTTTGTTGATTAAGGATTAGAACAGAGAAATCAATTCATGTGACTTTAATTTTACATTACACCAATTGACATATTAGGGCGGCACTGTATTACAAAAAACATGTGATATGCAGTAACTATGTTGAATATCATAATTCCATATGATTGGTGATATTTGGATATCGTAATATGTTTGATTCAGTTTTAATAAAAAAGTGACACAAGGACACTAAACCAGCACTAAAACTATGACTAAATCATCATTAGTTAAGTTACATTTTTAAAGTGTTTCGTCATAATAAAATTTGGCCTAAGGGTCTGGATGTATAGCACTCAGCACCTACTTAAATGTCTTACCATCACATTCACATTATACTCTCATTATTTACAAAATATATATAGACAATAGACTGTTTTGTGTGAGTTTGTAGCAGTACAGTTGTACCTTAACCAGTTACATACATATTGCTTTAAATACTGACTGTAACACAATATTATAATGTGAAATAGAAAACATTTACTTGGTTGGCTTATACCAGGCATGTCTTTGTTATTGCATTTTACCATTAGCAAAGGGATCTAAATTTTATGTTTATTCAAATCTCAATTAACTATTGCACTAACCAGTAGCTAGATCAGCTCATGTTGCATTTGGCTACAATAATATAGAAACAATGGGTCTACTTATTGTAAAAGGGCAGACATCCCACTTTACTCAGTTATTACACCATTAAAAGTATTTTTCAGTGTTTGTGGATGAGTGTGTTGTCTGTGGATGTGAGTTTGCAGCAGTCTCACTTTGTACCATTTGACCTGCCTCAGCTGTTGTGAGTTGTCACAGCCCTTTAGGCCAAAGTTTGTATCGGCCACTCTGTCCACCTCTCATACTTGATGACGTAATGATAGTAACACTGTAGTATAAAAACAGTAGCTGGCCGTTCTTTTGCTCAGTTAAACTTTGATGTCAGTCCCCCCGAGGTTGTACCAAAGCCATTCTGTCCGTCACCACCTTGGTCCCGCCCCTGGTCTGCTCAGGAACAGGGACAGGGTTGTTCTAATACAGGACGGTGTTGTGCTGGTGTTTGGATAATACCTCCTCTTTGCATCGTGAGGCAAATAGAATCCACAAGACTCTTCTGTTCTCATATTAGTGACTGTACTTCTCAGATTTTACGATATTTAGTAAAAGATTAAAGTATTATTGGAGTAATTCACATATTAATTGTGTTTACTGGGATATTTGGTAAAAAAGGAAGCCAAATCAATATACACTAATTTAATTCTTCATTAACGCTGCTTGACTTTTTTGCATTTTGATTTGTCTACTTTTACTTAAATGTATGTTCAGTACATTCTCTAAAGCGTACATCTACTTGAGTAAACTTTGGAGGGTAAATGTTTTTAACCTTCAGTACTTGTATATTGTGACATTAGAATTTTAACATCTAGCACACTTGAAGGTGTAATTGCATTATCAATACAGCAAGAGTAGTGGTACATTTAGCAGCGTTTATTGCAAAAAAATGTAAAAAGCAATTTATTGGTGGAGTAATATTAACAGTATTTTTACTTGAGTACTGCTTTTGAGTACTTTTTTCACCCCTGGGCAACATATTTGCAACAAAAGCATACTATGACCTTATCCTTTTGTTACCTTCTGGAATACACAAGCACCTATTTAAGTCTGATTGGCCATGTTAGCTGATGACCAGTGTGCATTAACACCTAGCTTTAAAATGTTCAGCTGTCAACGGTCAATCACTATTCACAGTGAAGCCCTCTGGCCTGTGGTGTGTGACCTTAGGTGAACATTTAAAGATTAGCCAAGTGAAACTGTATAATGGTGTGGGAATAATGTCCAGATTTGCAGCTTGTGAGAAACTCCAGCTTCATTCTTGCATGCCATTCCTCAGAGGTGTATATTGTATAAACTCCACTATGGCGTATTAAGCAGTATAAATCATCTACATCTATGTAACTTCTATATTTCACTTTTTTTTTTTTTTGGTCTTAGATCCACTTCCACAAGAAGATGTTTGAAAACGATGAGGTAGTGGAGACAATGCATTAATTCTCTGTTCAAGGGACATCCAGAGCTCTCTCTTTTTTTTACACTCTGCAGATTATTGCGAGCTGACGTTTGCATACACCACTTTTGGTGGTCAAATAATACAGTAAGTGGCAACAGCAGGGATTTTTGGGGAGGGGGACCACCTCATGCTCATATACATAGTCCTGGTGCATTCTTCAGAGGCCCCCTGACAGGTGATTTCTCTTCAGGGCTGTGTACTCCATAACACTAGTATTTGTGCCATGATCATAAGCCCAGTGTGTGTCACAGTCATCGATTTAGAAAGCTGTGTCCAGTCTGCCAAGGGAAATAGGGTGTGGATAGTGTCCCAGCACCTGTTCCAACATAAAGCCTGGATTTAAGTCTCAATTGCCCTTCCACAATAAACTCTAATGACATTTTCCCCTGAGAAAGCAGAGAGAGAAAAGTACTTTTTATTTTTATGTATTGTAGCAGTGTTTTTGGTTTTACTAAACTTTCTTGCCCTATAATTCTGACTGTCCCGCAAAAATTCCGGTCCGGTCCTCCTCTTCCCCGTTACTGCGTGAGTTTGTGCGTCGATCCTCCTCCTACCGCTTCAGGTTTTTTTATATCACACGCGCACCTCGCCGTTTTCCATCACACAACACTTAACCAGCGTTTTGTAGCGGCAGTGCAAACTTCTGTGTCGTTTCTGACTACTTTGTTAAAGTCGTGTGCATTTTTTAGCATCACACTCATGTTGTTCACTTATGCAGCGCGCACATCCCGCCTCTGGACCACAGAGGAGCGCGAGGAGGAGGACGCAGCGGGCTGTCAGCGGATGGGGCAAGTCTCAGGCTGATTTCAGCAAATTAACTCATTGTCAGAGTCCAGGCGATGGATTGCTAACTTAACGCGTGCGTAACTTTTACAGACGTGACTTATACGCACGTCGTTTTTACAGTAGTCTTGGTGTTTACTTAAGGTCACTTTGAGCTGTCATTTCGGGAAGTGATGCCAACTCGGTAGCGTCTCACTTTCAGAGCTGCTCCTTTTTCTGGAGTCAGTGCATGTGCTTTTGATGTAGTTTGTTAATCAAGTTTAGGTCTTAACAATGACTGGTGAAAGTCACGTTTTAACGCGACATACAAAGTGTCACAGTGTTTCCCATCTCTATTTTAGCAACTTGATTTACAGATAACTTTAATATTGTAAAGAACCGGGCTGAACAGTGGCAGGGCACGTCAAGTGATGCTAGACTTTTAATCCGAACCGGGCTATGACTACTTCCAAACTTCTTACGTAGTTTGAGTTTGAGCACCTTGCGAACATGTTAGGAAGCCCGTCCAACAACGGCGGCATCAGGATGCTGGCTCCCCCGGCTCCAAATGACGACAGGAGAGTGGAGTTTGTGGCGCTGACCGCTGTCCACACTGAGAGAAGCGAGCCGTCCACTCCGGAGCGAGGCCACCCATCTCACCGTACAGGTCTGCTGGGGACCCCGCTGCCAGGACCCCCAGGACCTCGGGCCAGCACCTCCGCCTCCAGCAAGCGCTACAGAAAGTTACAGAACTGCCTGTACAACGTGCTGGAGAGACCTCGAGGATGGGCATTCATCTACCACGCGTTCATGTGAGTGCGAGTTTATTTTGAACCCGAATCACCCAACTTTACTTTGTATTCAGCATTAACAGGACGTTTAGGCCGAGCTTTAGCACTCGCGGTGATTTGATGAATTTACCAATTAACCAGCAGAGTTGCTTATGTGGCAATTAACTCGGTCATATGCCATACATCATCACAGCATGGGACTGCTGTTCATTTTCCCATTGTCTTTCTCTGATTCAATTATCAAGAGGACTTACAACGTTATATCTATCCAAATCCACAGGAGCTCTCTTCAACCAAAACATCTGCTGCAGTGAGGCTTAATAAATTACTTTTTGACTTCACTCCATGACACATTACTGTTTAAGTTTGTTGAATACTCTTCATGACATGTAAAAAAATACACAAAATAGCTGAGGGAGACCATACCATGCCAAGAGACTCCTACACCCACAAGAGTGCATTCTGTCAAGGCTTTTAAGCTTAGTGCCTTATAAGCTGTAATGTATACATCATGTAAACACTGGAAAAGTATGAGGTCATGCTTAGAGGTGCTTGATCCATCAGTAAAATAGCACAGCGTACCACTGATTGAAACCAGGGCACAACTTTAAGCATGTCACTAAAGTTTAAAAAGTCTAAGAGTAGTTGCATTTACAGATTGGTTGTGTAGTGGCAGTGGTCCCCCAGCTGTGTCTGTCTCCGAGTGGACTGAGGCTTGTCTTACTTGAAGGGGTGCTCCTTGAACCAGGCTCCACGTAGTTGTTTAGACAAGTCCAGCTGTCCCTCTGCCAATGCCATCATGTGTTTACTTCAGAGGGAAACCCCACAGTATGGCCTCATATACGTATATCTTCATAATATCATCAGCACATTAGCGAGCCATCAGTTTGTTGCTTTCTCTTTGCTCCTTTCTATTTTTTTCCTATTCCCATGAGAATTGCATGTCATGTCGACCCATGTCCTGTATTTATTGTTACTCATTAGGTGTCTTTGGCCTTTACCGGTGACATTACATTGTATGGCTTTGCAACTGTTGTTATTTTCCTTGCGATAGCAGAAGGGTTCACTTGGGGAGGATTTTGTTTTATGTAGCAAACACTGTATATAATACACTTCTGCACTTTCTGCACTGCAAACCTTTCCCTACCTGGAATCCCATGATATAGCATTACCTGCATCTGTGTTTCCTTTTGATTAATTGCGCATGAGCTGCTTACCATACCAAGAATTGTACCATGTGACTGGGAAATTAATTATATGATGAAGCTCAATTATGATGCATTTGATCTATTGTAATTGAATTGAGCCGCAGGACTGCTTTGTAAAGACGCTGTGATAACTCCCCTTGATCCTTTAATTGGACCAGCGGTGTTACTGTGTTGGAACAGATGTGGTGTGTCTGCAGGTGTGTGTGTGTGTGTGTATGTGTTGGGCTGTGCCAAGAGGTGAAGTCGCTCTACACTTTAATCTCTCTCCATAGACACCCACTTTAGTCCCAGCACTCACCTCAGAGGCACCACACTCTTTCTTCCCAACACAGCTGCACAGAAGATGCAAACTTGCACAAGCAGATGTACTCCCTAGATAACCCTTACGTCATTGTTTATTTCAGGTTAATGCAAGAATATGTCATATTTTTATCCTATAAAACAGAGCCTGAAAATTATGAAAATATTTGATTTTGAGGGACCAACATTTTGACTCTTCAAATTAGAAAGAGCACTTTTGCAAGAGATACATATTTCTTATTGTAACTATAAATGGCAGGACTCACTACTATCTCATAAGGACACATGTCTTGCCCAAATCTATCATAGCAATACAAATGTAAAAGTTGAATATTACTGTCCTACATGAGTGAATTAAAGTAATGGCAGAAAAGTGAATTTCAGTAGTTCATTTTTAAAAAGTGTGTATATCGATATAGTACATAGTCAAATATTTCAAGCATTATTTATTGTAATTGGTATGATTTTAAGGATTATGTAATATTATATGTTCAAATTTTATGATATATACAATTTTAATTTTCATTAACTGTAAACATAAAAATCACCATTAAAACACATAAATGCTTGAAATATTTCCCTTTTGGTGTACTGAATCTATAATGTATGAGTTTCACTTTGACCTGAACTATTGAAACAAACAGACTTTTCCAGGATATGTTCAAATTTTTTGTGTAGGACTGTAGACACTGTATTTATTTAGCGGTGAAGGACCCATTTAGCTAATTTGTTCTCTTTAGTTTATTAGTGAATGCACATCTTGAAAAGCTATGTGTTCTTGTTCCACTATTTGTAATAACTATATGTTGGATGTTTTCACACAAAATCCTTTAATCAAAAAATCTTACTATAGAATATGAATATATACAACTGTGAGTTTTCAACTTTGTGGACTTACTCTCTCCAAAAAGCAGACATGAGTTAAGTGTGTATTTGCTGAGACCCTAATTTAAACATCGCATTTGAAATGTTAAGTGCCACTTGTCCTCTATTGCTCCCCTCATTCATTCACTGTAAAGGTCCTCTTTGTTGCTGTTAAATCTCCTCTCTGGTTACCTGTCTGAGCGGCCAAATCCAGACCAAATACAAGTGTTAAATTTGGTTCTTAGTAAAATGTATAATTTTCCTTGAATTAGCATTGGTTGGTACTGTACTATGTAATTCTTATGAAGATAGTCATTATCAGTCAGTATCAGTATCAGTAGTCAGTATCAGTTTTTAAATCCATACTAACATTTTTTTTAAATAAAATGTTATTTAATTGTCCTTACTTAAAACAGAAGGAGGAAAGAATGATTTCTGAAGTGGTAGCTCAAATGCCTCCTGTCTTTGTTCATCTGTGGCAGTGTGTATCCTTCCAAGTAGCTGGTATACTCTTTGAGCTTTGCACATCACCAACAACATTCAGATAGATTGGGTTCTGAGTTTTTCCTCACCTTTGACCCCTAACCATTTGCACCATAGGCAGTGCCACATTTAGCCCATCACACAGTGCCGCCTGTTTCGTAGTCTGTGTAATTCATTCCAACGGGGGTCCTCTAGGGCTGTGGAAGTCCAGTTTAAAACTGAGGCTCACCAGTCTTGCACATACATATCTAACTACTGTAACAAGCAGTGGTATCTGTCATGTCTTAGGCATCACACTGCAGTTTAGCCCAAATGTACAGTAGGGCACAGGGATGAACAGGAAAAGTAGTGTCTGGCCAAAGTGATTGATTGGTTCTAAGGAGAGTGAAAATACCGGTCATGTATTATTGATGTCTGACAAAGGAAGGGCAGAAATTACCTGCAAAATTACACGGGCATGATATGGGAAGAGTTCAGATGTGCTTGTCTCCTAAAGCAAGTCAATATTGAGACAGCCAAATAACAATCGGTAGTAGCAGGCACATGTAATATTTCAAATATCTAATTTTAAACATAAATTTTTTAGGGCAAAAAAACAAGAGAAAAAAACAAAAACAAAACAAAACAAAACAAACAAACAAACAAACAAAAAAAAAACAATGCCAAAAATCATATTCTAAAATGTCTATTAGACATGTGGTGCGGGAATCCCTGGCGCTAACCTTTTATGGCACAGAGCAACAGTGACGACGTGTGTTTATGAGAGCATGAACCTAAGTCCACATTATTTATAGATGTGATGGGAGATACCCCCAACAGAATCCCAGCTCTCCATAAGCTCTGTGTTGACGGTTTAGTCCATGTGCCTCTGAAATATGTCCGGCTGCCCACAGTTAATTCTTCACACATCTTTTGCGCTCACATTTGTGTACACAGACGGCTGCCTGCAAGGCTTTTCATTAAAGGTGAATTGCCTTTTTGACATTATTAAACTAATTTAGCTTAGACGTCTTGTTGATTGAATACCTTTGTCTATCTCAGCATTTTTTTTACTTCCTTCCAACTCATTTCTAGTTTACCTTTAGTCTGGCCAGCTTTTGCACAGATTAAACCATGCAACACAAAATCTACTAAAATTAGCCCCTCTGGCAGTCTCCAAAAATCAGTAGTGCATTTGGTGTTGAGTACTTTTTATTACTAATGGTCTCAATAACTTCAGAAAACAGCTTTTTGTTTTGATGTTTCTGTTTTTAGTCAGCTTATGAAAACCTATTTATTGATGATTCAGTAAGACAGGTGAAAGCTGGGTGGAGGTGTGGAAGTGTTACAGTAAAATGTCGTGTGGTGTGAGGTATTTGCCTGTTGTTCATTTACCGCAAGCATTTTTATCTGTCCACTTCAGCGGCTTGTGTAAATTCTGCCCCATTAAGAATCTTTCACGGCTCAAATACCTTTGCACATTCACCCCAACTTTTATTTCTTCTGGGTAAGGACCTTAAACTCTCAAGTGACTTTTCTCTTTCATCATTGGCTGGTCTGCATACTGCTAGTTTTATCTGATTCTAAACCAGCAATTAAAGATGGTCAAATAAAAAGATTATACTTTATTCATTCACTTTTACACAGTATAAAAAATTTGTAATATATAATTTTTCCAAAAAGTGTCGCAATAAGCATCATGCAAAATATTGAACTCTGTTTATGTTTTAATAGCTGAAAACCACTCTAAAGCACTATAAAACACTCCTCTCCTGTTTCTCCTTTTATTCTTTATAAAAAATGTGCTTATTTCACCTTTTACTCACAACTAGAGTCCAATTTTTAACAACCAAAACATATTTGATGATAAGATTAAACTTTTGAAAGGGCCCTGGCCTTTAAATTTGACATGTTTGTTCCATACTTTTGTGTGCATCATATACTGGATCTAACTCTGGCCTTTGAAGCTTTGTGGTTTGTAATCCCGCTACCTGTGTGTGACGCAGACTAAAGAAAGCATTAGATTCACTTTGAATGCAAGGAAGGAATAATAGTAATGATAATATGATCACTATTGATCTCAGTAGGAAGTTTTTAGCTTGTCCCCTACGATAGCCGCCATGCAGAGAGTGGGGATCAAGTGTCTCGAAAGACTCTCGGAAGATGCCTTAAAGATGACTCTCATAGAAACATATTCTTCTGAAAGAAACCATGTCATGCTGCAAAGGTAGATGAGGCCTCACAGATGTAATGTAATGGCCGTGTTGTCCTTCAGCGGATGCAAGGGGTCTGGATAGGGACAATGATTAGTGTGTACATAAAGGCAGAGGTAGAGAGGAAAGAGAACAAGGGAGAGCTGGAACAAGGGAGAGCCGAGGTTAGTTGCTGTATTAATTTCTCCTTTCGGGGCAAAATGTGTCTCCCGGGGGATCAGGGACTGTCTGTCCCAGGATGGACGACCAGGAATCAGGTTTCCCCCTTGTAATATCCAGGCTCTGTTCTGTGATCACATTTACCCAGCGTCAGGACACATACGCACATTGTGTTTCCACGTGTTTAGGGGACAGTACATTCAGGTAACACTGGCTTACACTGTAACCAACACAAGTCTAACCTTAAAACAACTTAACAGCAACATTTACATTATGTATACCTGCTATTTGTAACCATATAAAAGCCATCTGCAGTTGACTTTGTATACAAATTCACATCCCTATAATGTAATAAAACCAGGCCACACACATATACACAACTTGATATTTATTGAATTAGCAGAGCAGAACTTATAAGGCCGAGGGTAAAGAGTACACAGATCCACAGACAGTATTCCCCTCTGTATCTGTTTTTTATAGGTGATCAGTCTCACAAAATCTACTCATTTACATCTAATCTGTGTTTATATTATGATACTGTGTCTGAAGCTGGACAGAAATACTATGGCCTTTGGCTCAGAGAGTCAAAGCAAAATGCCAAGACTTTATTTTGACTGGTTGTGAACGTCCGAATGCTCCAGATCTGCTGTTCACAGCCAGGAAAATCCACAGTCAAGCGTTCTCCTCTAGCTTTATATTTCATCTCTCTATTTGTGCCTCAGCTCTGTGTGTCACTTTCTGCAGAGATGGCAAGTCGTCTGGAGTAGACACAGTACAGAAGCTGCAAATAATGACAGATTGTTGTGTCGCTTTCTTGTAGCAGGCGTTTATTTAAACCAAAAGCTGCAATGGAGGGATGTTGTTGATTTTCAAGATGTTTTTTTCTTGTGTTTTTGGAAGACAATGTTGCTGTCCAATTACATGTCACTACATGCTCATGCGTAGGGACAAAGTGGTGAGCCTTGAAAAATACTAGCTGGGATAATAGGGTTTATTATGTTGATAAGTGCATATAAACCAGCCACAGGGGATCTCAAGCCAGTGGACTCTTTGTGTTGTCCCAAGCCCAGATAAATGGAGAGGGTTGCAACAGGAGGGGCATCCGGCATACAATCTATGTGCAAATTGAATATGCAAATCTCTGCACACTAGGAGGCAGATGATTTGCTGTGGCAACCCCTGAAAGAAAAAGCCAAAAGGAAGGAAGATTTCAAACTGGATATCATCACCCAGCACCCTTGTCTTTGCTGCATTAGAAGCCTTCTCTTATAACATCTTAATATGCCACCAGTGCTTCAGTTCTCACACACACTACCCTGGCTTAAATCAAAGTTATACTCATCTGTCAACACTGCTGAGACAATTTGAACTTTGTCAACAATGGATAGACAACTGTGCCAGCAAAGTTTCTTGGAGGTGCGCTCTGTCCTGGGTTGTGAGTGGAGAAGCTGGCTAACATCTCTTCTTTCAAAATACTCTGTTCAGTGTATTACTAAAAGACTGTAAATGTGTTTCCTTCTGTATGCTAACACTCCTGATAGCACATGTGTAGGAGTCCGGATATATCCTGCATCTACTGGCAGTTATTTACTTTGCTTTTATGACCCACATCCACAACACTTTTAGAGTAGCCTGCTTTGTGTTCATCAGGGTGCCGAGTGTTCAAGAGAGCTTTAAGAGCAGGCTCCATGTGTGGACGCTGAAGACCATAAGGCAGAGTAAATCGATAGTTTTAGCCATGCCATTATCTTGCAGCAGCACGCTTGAGGTCTGGGCCTAATGGCTGGATGCTCCTGCGTGCCACCGATATCAGAGCATAGTGAATAATGTGGAAAATAACTCCACAGCGAACGTGTTAAGGAATTAACAAGATGCTTTATGTAATTTCATCATTTAGATAAGGCACTTAGACTAAACTGAATTGTTAAGTTGCCAGACTTGTCAGGGTTGGAAAGAGTTATGGGTTGTATAATGGAATGCTTTTAATTGTCATTAAATATATGAAACAAATTATTACAAACAATTTATAGTTTTTAGTGCAAGTGTAATTTACCTCCGCCATGGAAGTTATGTTTTTGCCGGCGTTGGTTTGTTAATTGGTTTGTTAGTCTTAGATATTGTAAGTCGCAAAAGTAGCAACTCCAGCCACAAGGGGTTTGTAAAGGAACCAGTTAGACTACTTTTACTTAGAGAGATGCAAGTGCTTTGTGGCTCAAAGGGATAGAGCAGTCCTTGTCGGGCACCGGATCTTTACAATTGCAAGATGATTCAGAGGTCTGTGCTCTTCAGGAGTCTCTCTCTGCCTTGTTATTTCCCTTGTATTGAATTTGTGTCGTAAGTTCACCCTATGGGGCAGGTGCACTGTGCTATCAGGGAGAGCCTGGACTTAATATTTCAGGCCTGCATGACGGTGCAGCTCACTTCATATAACATTACTGAACCATTGCTTGACATCAGTCAGGTATTTTGGCTGCGTACTTCTGTACACGCTCGCACAAGGGATACCCCCACTCTCTTGTGTCCCTGGCTGCCAGCGCGAACAGGCTACCTTAAGTGTTGTTAAGATCAGATTTTAATTTATAACGGCAGTCACTATAAACATGTGAGGAAGCAGCGCCATGGAGACGCAGCTCAAACACAATCACAATCTAGGACAGTATTTATAAGGTGTGCTTGGCCTGCAGAAAGAGCTTAGTGTTGTGTATATCCAGCATGTATATGTGTGTGGCTGCTCACGTGGCTGACGGTGCACGCTCGAAGGAAAAGGTCCTGATTGCCCTGTGCACATTTGCTTATGTGAGTGCATCTGAGCGAGTGGTTTATAGAGACCTTGTAATATGTGTGGGACCTGCCGACCAGTGGCAACACGGGCACATAAACAATAATCAAATGTTCACGACTCAGTCATAATTGCACTTGCTGCCAGTCTCTTCTGGTCAGATTGTTTTTGGCGTTCGCCTTCACTCCAAAACCTCACTAGATCTCTGTCATTTGTGTCATATTACCTTTCACTTTCCATTGGCGTAATCTGCTCTTTCTGCATGCTTTTTTATCTATGTCTAAGGAATCACTTTTTACTGTTTTTGTTACACTTAATGCTGCACTTTTCCTCATACACCATGTGCCATAGCTTCCTTTCCTGCTTTTTATTTCAAAATTAATTTTAGAGCTTACTTTTTAAGTTTAGAACAACAATTACTTGACTTCATTAAACATTTTATAATTTGTCCAGTATTTATCCACATTTCACTTTTCTTCTCTTTCTATTGCTGTTTTTCTATTTTTTCTATTCTATGTGCTGTTTCTTTATGTAAAAAGATGTAGCCAGTGCTATAATAAACACTTTCTTGTACTTTCTCCAGCAGACATTAATTCAGCAGCCAATTGGAGTCTCCTTTATTGGAGTGTGTCAGCATTGTCTCTTATTTTTTCCACAGATTACAATTTAAATTACAATATGTTTTTTGATGATTAAATGGTTTACATTTCCACCAATCCCCAAAAAACTTTTCTATCTTTTACCTGCATGCACGTAACAATCTATGTCCATTTTAAAAGCTCACAGTACAGACCCACACAAAACACTGTAAATATGATAGTACATGTTGTCAGCACATGAGTGTTTTTAAGTGTGGACCCTTGTCTTGGCTCCAGATTAAAGCCTTGTCAGCAAGTGTGTGATGAGCCCTCACAGACAATAGCTCATCCTCTCTTTTCCATTCTGGCCCTGTGTGGCGCACTGTCTCTCCTGTATGTCCAATTCATTATTCAGCCACCTTCCCCTGTCCACTTTTTTTCTCATCATTTATCTCTCTGTCCAACTGATATGCAAGCTGTGTGGTCACTGCTACTTTTGATATCTCTCGCCCCTCCTCATTCTATCTTTGCACATAATGGCCTTGTTTAATCCATCACCTGTTCTCCAGACAATAGGCTATGTTCTCCAGTCCAATTTCACTTATTGCCAACTTATTGTCTGGCTTTATTGTAGTAATTGTACATTTTCATCTATTATTTTATCAGAGCATTTAAAAATGTGACTTAACAGTATCAAGTCACTAATATTGTTTTGATTAGGTATGTATGCAAGAAGGCAGCTATGTTTTCCAACCAACTTGGTGCACGATGCATATCGATCCTCTTTAGAGTACTGATAAGCATTCATCATAGGTTAGTTTGTCTGGATTCTGTAATGTTTGAAGGCATTTTGTACCATTGCAAGATAGAGCTAAACTCTAGCCACAAGGGGTCAGTAAAGAAACAAATTATCAAGTTTAGTGTATTTTTCGCTGTTAAGGTATAAAAGCTTTGGATGGTGCATTAACTCTTAAATAGAAGATCACTGGCCGGACTTATATTTTTACCACTTATATGGCTAATGCCTTGGCAGAAGTCCTCACTCTCTGTATACTTCTAGTTATTGGTATCTGTAGAAAAACTATTAAGTCACAAGCTGATCCTGAAGGATCCTGAAGAACCAGTTAGGATTCAACAGGACGAAGATTTAGGAGGTATGGGCAGCAGTGGTGATGGGTGGAGGCAGGGCCAGAGTCTTTGAGGGATGAATTATTCAAAACCGTATTATCTGCAGCTTCCATCCGCCTGCTCCTCCCTGCTCTGTCACCTAATTGGTTGTAATGAGTTAAAGAGGGGAGCGGGAGTGGTGAGGCCTCAAGTGGACCATTTCAGATGTACTCCATGGAAAGTCCTGGTCGTCATTGAAAATGAGAATTGGTTCTCAAAGGGCTTACCTGGTTTAATAAAGGTTAAATAAAAAAATAAATAAATAAAGTGGGAGGAAATAAAGATAATTAAGGTTGTACAAAATGTCAAAAAATGCATGACAATATATAGATATTGTAGTTATATTTCACTTAAAAGGAAAGGCATGTTCTTTAAATTTGATGTCTTTGAATGTTTGTAAACTTTTATGCCCTGCTTTATGTTTTTGCTAGTCCACAAGGGGATGTGAGTCCAAAAGAAAAAACAACATTTACATGGAAGAGATATTTTTGATTCAAAATTTATGCCAATACAAACACGTTTTATGTCTTCAGCAAGCACAACACATGTTTTCACCATTAGAAAGCGTATGATTCATTTAATCATCATGACAGTACACAGTTGAGTCCAAACGACCCTTTATCCCAGTAAATGCAGTATACAATACTTAATAGTTATGCACTTTTACACATATTCCTTGTCCAGGAAGTGGTGGAAGAAAACATTGAAGGCAGTCTGTGGTGAGAAACATGTTGATGTAAGCCCGCCGTGTTGTCTGGACCTTGTCTTAAAATGACTAATTGCAGAAAGGCAGACAAACAGCTGCTCCTGACAGACTGGTGTTTGACTTTTACAGGAGAGTTGAAAGCATGACTCTGGGTTGGCCTTGGAGCAGGATTCACCCACTGCACTGTCCCGG